>JARWLC010000004.1:94328342-94960842 GCA_033318265.1 Phyllotis vaccarum | reverse complement strand
GCCTGAGAGTGAAAATGTGCTCATGAGGTAGGGGAAGACACGCATGTGCCATAGCATGTGTAGACATCAGAGGACAACTTTGGGGTAGTTGGTTCTCACCTTCCAACTTGCTGAGGCATAGTCTTTCTTGCTGGTTCTGCTGCATTGCATAGTCTAGGTTAGCTGTTCTGGAAGCTTCCAGATGATTCTCCTGTTTCCATTAGTGCACTGACATTGAAGATGCTCACTCCATGATGAGCACCTATAATCTCTACAGCTTTCACATGGGTTCTGGGGAGAGAATGCTAAGCATAAATGACAAGGGATTATGTTGTTTGTTTTACCCACTATGAAAATGTACCTGCCATGAAAAATTTAAAGCATGCGCAAGACAGAAATGAAGTCCCTAGACCTATCACATTGATTCAATGAGTAGTAAGTATGCCCAACCTGCCGATATCTGATCCTCCACATTTTTGTATTATTTAAATAAGATAATGATCAGGATAGAGAAATGGTTCAGCAGTTAAGAGAGCTTTCTGCTCTTGTAGAAAAGAATTTTGTTTCCAGCACCCACATTTGACTGCAGTGTCAGGATATCTGGCACTCTCTTCTGACCTCAGTGGGAAACTGTATTCACACACTCAGACCCAGACACAGATACATGCAACGACAAACAATTAAAGAAAACCTTAAAAAATATTGTTATAGACATTATATGATTTTACCCATAAAATTTAAATTGTGAGGAGTATCCATATTTTTTTCTGGAAATTGGAATGTAGTTGACTTATTGACATGTACACACATGTACAGCATCTTGGTATTTTATCAGCTTTTTGATTGTGATGGTGATATAGAGGAAACTTTTAGATAGATGTGTTTGTATTTAAACACTTGACCAGGTTTCTTACTAGTTCTTGAAGATATAAAGTCATTCCCCAGTTCTTCCTGAGAAGTCAGTCACAGCAGTATAATTTCCAATTTTGTTCTAGTTCTAACCTCCAAGGATGATGCTGGTTACATCCATAAGGCACCACAGGAGACCATGTCAGCCATCCTAAGTGGGAAGCATGCTCTTCTTTCTGTATAACTTTGAGTTTCCCCGGGATACATATTTTTCATCAACTCTCAAGAAACAATCTAGAAATAAATATTGAATTTTACCATATTCCTTTTCATTATGGCTTATAAGTGTATTCCATCATTTTATTTCTTCGGGAGTTAAACACATGCTCATAGATTTTCCTTGTTACAGATTAACCCCATTTTGTTACATTGAGCTATTATTTTAATGTTGTAATGTACCAATGGATTTATGTATTTATAACTTTGCCTCTGTCTATTTTAATCGATCCCCTCTACCCAGTGTGTGTGTGTGTGTGTGTGTGTGTGTGTGAGAGAGAGAGAGAGAGAGAGAGAGAGAGAGAGAGAGAGAGAGAGAGAATGTGTGTGTGAATGTGTGTTTCCTGAGTTGTATTATGTTTTTATTAATTTTTGAGAATTTCATATTATGTATGTTGATCATATTCACACCCTTCAGTTCACGATCCACCCCCCCTCCCTGTCCACCCAACTTCATATCCTCTTTTTTTTAAAGTCCCATTTCTGCTGTCTATATCAGTTCATTATCCTCAGGCAGGGAGCATGACAGCATGCACACAGACATGGTACTGGAATAGTAGCCGAGAGCCCTACATCTTTCAGGCAACTGGAAAATGGTTGTGACACTGAGTGAAGTTTAAGCAAAAGAAACTTCAAAGTCTGCCCCCTACAGTGACACACGTCCTCCAAGGAAGCTGCATCTTCTAATAGTGCCACTCTTCATGAGCTTAAAGGGATCAGTTACATTCAAATCCCACACAACCACTGTGAATTCAATATGTGCACCTGCTCTGTTGTGCTCAGAGCACATTGATTCCTGTGGCATCCCTCGGGCTCTTCTGGTATTCCTCCTTCGGTTCTGCAGGGGCCCCAAGTCCTGGGGGAGGGGGTCTGAGCTGATCGTCTCACAGTCTCTCATTCTCTCCATTTTTGACCAGCTTTGCCCTCTCTCTGAGTTTCTGTCCACTGCAATAAGAAGCCTCTCTAAGGAGGGTTGACAGACAGGCTAATGGGTGTCCAGTCCGTGTGGGTCAGATGGAAAAGTCCGTGGTGGGGAGTGGAATGGGATCTGCTGAGTATCAAAGGCATCTATCTTGATTGTATTTTGAGTTTCAGTCTAAAATATTTATTTATTTTGAGCTAATCACTATGGTAAAAGGATGACCACCCTTTATAAATGTCCAGAAAAATTAATCCAAACTCTTATTGAGAACATTTCAGAGAGAAGTATGTTTATTGCCTACATTGAAATAGAAATATCAACAACTTCTGACTCACATGAAGTCCTGTAACTGATTAGGATGGAGTCACAAAGTCCCACCCCTAGCTGGTGGAAGATGGCTGAGAGTCTGTCATCTTTAAGGTGTGGCCCCTAGTAGTTCAGCCACACTCCAGTGAAAGACCTCACACCAGAGAAAATGTAAACAGCACAGATATGAAGTTCAGGGGATGTGCTTAGGAGTGCATCTGGAAAGAGACTGGAAGAAGAATGTGAGGGTAAATATGATCAAAACACATCATACGAAATCAATTTTTAAAAAACACTCAATAAAGAATTTCTGGTATATAAGTCACATTCAGTAACATTTTCTAAAACATTTAATCTAATTTGTTAATGGTTTTGAGCCCATAGGCAAAACAATTGTTTTGGATGTGTTATGTTCTCTCCCAGAAGCTTAATTTTAAAGTATTTTTACATTTCCTTCCTGGAGTAATTAGCTTATCTTACCATCACCTTGTGGATAATTTCTTACATCTTTTTTTCCCACAGATATTCTTACTAAATTTCCTGAGTTATCATCATTTTTCCTCCTCATGTTTTTTATCTGTAGACATGCTAACTCATATTTGAGGGTATTTTGGGTCCACTTAGGTTTTGGTTTGAGTGTTTTCAAGTAAATTCTTTTCCGATTAATCTATAATAATAACGCTGGCTTGGTCTTCTATCCAAGGTGATTTATGAAAGTGATTTCCTCAAGAGCTTACTAGCCATGCTGTGAGATGCATTCTTGTACTGCTATAATCAGCATGAAACTGGAGATTGAGTGATAAATCTCTTTTCTCAACTCTATAGTCACCCTAGGAAAAGACAGCATCATAGAGGGCGTGCTTGTTTCCCTTCCCTCTTTCCCAAATAGATGCCCTGACCCGAGGGGTGGTGGTGGGATGGCCAGAGGAAACAGTTTTCAAATTGAATTGTGTCGACTCAGAGGCAGGGAGGGAGAGAAGAACCTTCCAGTGTGTGTAAATACACACCAAACCCAGTTCTCTGTGACATTCAGAGTAATGAGGAGCCTCTGTTTCCATTTGTCATGTCAGTCTGCAGGTAGCAGCAATGGCAAGAAAATGTGAGTGACGAAGAGTATCCAAAATACTTTAGAGTATCTGGTAGACGAGCCATGCAACGTACCTGATAACTAAGAGGCCTGCACAAAGAACTCTTTAAATAGAGGCGGGAAGTTGTCACCTGTGCCAGTGTGCTGGAGAGTATTTCCCACTTTCTTTTCTAACAAGTTCAGTGTAACTGGGTTTATGTTGAGGTCTTTGATTCATTTGGATTTGAGTTTTGTGGAGGGTGATAGGTATGGATCTATTTGCATTCTTCTACATACTACTATCCAGTTGTGCCAATACAATTTGTTGAAGATGCTATCATTTTTCTCATTGAATATTTTGGCCTCTTTGTCAAACGTTAGGTGTTCATAGGTGTGTGGGTTGATGTTGGGGTCTTCAATTCAATTCCATTGATCCACAAGTCTGTTTTTATGCCAGTACCAGACTGTTTTTATTACTGTAGCTCTATAGGATAGCTTGGAGTCAGGGACAGTGATTCCTCCTGAAGTTATTTTATTGAGGAGGATTGTGACCACTTCATAGATATAACACCAGTAGCACAGTCATTAAGAACAACAATTAATAAGTGGGACCTCCTGCAACTGACAAGCTTCTATAAGGCAAAGGACACAGTCCATAAGACAAAACAACACCCTACAGAACGGGAAAAGATCTTCACCAACTCTACATCCGACAGAGGACTGATCTCTAAAATACAGAGAGGACGTAGAGTAACTAGAGGCCAAAAAACCAAATAATCCAATTCAAAAATGGGGTTCAGAGCTAAAGCGGGAATTCTCCACAGAAGAATTACAAATAGCTAAAAGTCTCTTAAAAATTGCTTAACATCTTTAGCCATCAGAGAAATGCAAATCAAAACAACCTTGAGACACCACCTTACACCTGACAGAATAGCTAAGATCAAAACACAGATGACAGCCTATGCTAGAGGGGATGTGGAGCAAGGGGAACACTCCTCCATTGTTGGTGGGAGTGTAAACTTGTACAAACACTCTGGAATTCAGTATAATGGTTCCTCAGAAAACTGGGAATCAATCTCCCCAAGGATCCAGCAATACCACTATTGGGCACATACCCAAAGGATGCACATTTGTACCCCAAAGGTAGTAGCTCAACTATGTTCATAGCAGCAATATTCATAATAGCAAGAACCTGCAAAATCCTAGATGTCCCTCAGCTGAAGAATGGATTAACAAACTGTGATACATCTACAGAAGGGAGTACTACTGAGCAGAAAAAAAATCTTAAAATTTTCAGGCAAGTGGGTGAATTTGGAGAATATCCTCCTGAGTGAGGTATCAAAAACTCATGTATTCATTCATAAGTGGATTTTAGACAAAAAGCAAAGAATATTCAAGCTTCAAACCACAACCCCTGAACAGCTTGGGATCATAAGGAACTTAAGAGAGATATCCAGGGATTCCCCTAAGAAGAGAAAATAGAGAGATCGCCTTAGCAAATTGGGGTCATAATGGGCTGCAGCCAAGAAGAGGTGGGAACAAATTGTGAGAGAAGGAGATGGTTGCGTGAGAGGAGCAACAAAGAAGGAGAAATAAAGAGATGGATATCTCGATAGAGGAAGCCAATGTGGGGCTGGAAAGAGACTGGGTGCTAGGGAAACCTCCAAGAACTCACAGGATGTTCCTGGCTAGATCTCCAACCAGTTGTGGAGGGGGTGTCTAAACAGGACTTTCCCTACAACCAAATGAGTAACCACCCTAAGTGTCATCACAGAATCTCTACCCAACAATGAATAGAGCCAGAGGTCCATGGCTGAGCCCTGAGCTATGCTCCTGGTTCAACTGAGAGTAGGAGAGGAGAGTCTCTATGAGCAAGGGGGTGGGGATTATGAGGAGGAGTCCCACAGAGATGGCTGGCTGGAGCTCTCAGGAGCTGACTGAATGAAGAACAGCCACTGGAGAACCATTGGTAAAAGGAGCTAAGACCTCTAATTGTAAAAAAAACAAAAAGTGGCATGGCAATGAAGCACAACTGGGGATCTGACAGTCAGAGGCAGGGTAAATGGAAAGAATAAATTGGCTAGAGCTATGGATGAAGCAAGTGTCAATCCAGGGCATGTGTGACCACACTACAGAAGTCATTTCACTCCTCAGTGTAGCTATGCCACATACAACAAGTAAAAATGTAACATGCTCAGTTAAGTTTAAATTCAAGGGACTGGGGAGATGGTTCAGTGATTGAGAGAACCAGCTGCTCTTGCAAAGGACTCCTGTTTGGTTTCTAGCACCCATATAGCAGCTCAAAACCACCTGTAACGCCAGTTCCAGGGGATCTGATGCCATCTTTTGGCCGCAGAGAATATGCACTCACGTGTTTGTATACGCCAGCATACACACATGTAATTTTTTATTTAAAGCTTTGAATTCAACCAAATAATATGTAAAATTTTACTCTAAGTGAATCCCAGCTATTACATAAGCGTAATCATATAAATATAATTATGTAAGTTTATATAAACCTCAAATTTGTGAAAATATTGTATTTTCACTGTAGTTTTCAGTGGCATTTATAAAATTCTCAACAATACTAAAAAGACAACAAAAAGAAAAAAAGACACGAAGGAGAAGTCTTGGTCAACAATTTACCTCGGCCTGAGGCTTTACTAACTCGAGGGTTTCTGCAAATGGCAGGAATAGATATTATGAGTGAGAAGTTATATGGCTTCATCATTATGGCTAATGATTCAGTTAAAGAAGGAAATCTAGTTCTGTGCATTTCTATCGTGTCAGACTGAAATCTGTGACAAAGATAATTGCTGCTGAGCTACACATTACAGTGTGAACACGCAGTAAGGATTATATCCTGTCCCCTTAAGCCTTCCTCACTACTGCTCCGGGACCACTTGAGGAACGGGCCCTTGGCCCCGGTACACAGGTATACAGATCAGGTATTAAAAACCAATATTTTCAGCTGATGAGATGGCTCAGTTGGTGACAGCATCTGCCACCAAGTCTGATGGCCTAAGTACAGTTCTTTCATACAGTGAAAGGAGAAAGTACAATCTCTCACAAGTACTGACCTCCACATGACCACCGTGGCTTGTGTAGGAGGGGTGGGGTGAGAGGGAGGAGGGAGAAAACCCGAAGGTTGAAGTGATGCTGAGAACAGCATGGATGAGCACCGTCTGAAACACTTTGGATTCATGGTGCATTTGATTTTGATTTAATTTTTAGTCGTTGGATATTCAGAGACCTCTCATTGCTGCCCATTTTCCAACTGGGCTTGAGAAGCTATCATCTGTGACCTGAAGCTAAATTAGAGAGTCTCAGGGTTAGTTCCAAATTCCCAATCTTCTCTGACCTCGTGACCAGTGCAGTAGCCAGGAGAGAAGCTCACTTGTCTGTTTCTGGGGATGAGAAGGGGCATGATGTGCCAATGGGACTTAGACAGAGAGCCTTGGTTGTAGAAACATCATGACAGCTTCCTGAAGGATTGGGGTTTTAAACCAGGCTCACAAACAGGAGAAAAAAGAGAAAGATGGAATGTGTCTTCCGCATTGCTTTTTCCACAGCGGTTGTCAGTTCAGGGCATCCCTCTCTAGGCTATTTCTTCCCAGAGCATTTCGTTACATCAGGAGACAGTACACACCACTGTCATATGTGGATGGTATCTTGACATGTTACTCCTCTGCTTTATTACCAGCTTCGGACAGCACCATGTACATACTCTGCTGTCAGCATCCTGATAGAGAAATTAGCATGTGTTCACTTAAAACGCTATCAGCACCTCCGTGTCACTATAGCCAGCTTCCCAGCTGTGTTGTAAGATGCCATGAAGTCACTGCTTTCAGAGCCAGGATGACAGGAATTTATGTGTAATAAGGGAAAAGCTGCTCCTGCCAGGGAGGTACCAACTTCCAGGGGTACGGGGTCTGGAACACTAATGGGTTTGGTTTCCCAATTATGAAAGCCATGGGGCTTCCCACCCTTAAGAGTTCAATTGAAATCCAATATGAAGACCTTAGGGGTGGGATTCTTTACTGCGGTTTGTGGTGAGGTTAATTTCAGGGGGACAGTCTTAACTGCATACTAGTTTGGATGGGAATGTACTAGGTGTCACCCCGTGGTGTTATGAGATACAGTTACTACAATTGATTTAGGACAAGTATAAGACTCAGAAATTGACAGCATAGGATATCTTCGAAAGAGATGCCATCAGTGACTCAGGCCCAGGGTCTGGCACTAGGGAGTAAATCTGCTCTGTTGGAAGGTGGGGCTTACAGCCAGCTCAGTATGCGTCTTGCGTGGAGGACTCTGGACACTGTTCAAAGTCCTCTTCTTTTCTCAGGGTCAAGTTGAAAACCAGATGGTCTTCTTTTCCTGAGTTCTACATTTTCTCTCACACAGTGGTTCTCAGGGGAACAATGAAATTGGAATTCCAAACCTTTCAAGTGAGGCTGGGAGGTAACTCAGTTGATAGAATGTTTGCCAAGCAGGCACGAAACCCTGAGTTTGATCCCTCAAACCCCATAAATTGGACATGGTTGTGTGTCCTTGTAATCCCATTCTCAGGAGGCCAAGGCAGAAGGATCAGATGTTCAGAGTCATCCTCAATTCTATAGAGTTCAAAAGCAGCTGGGGCTACATGGACCCTGTCTAAGACAAGCAGACAACTGAGTAAACACAGCCACATACCGCTGAGGCTCCCATTAACCCCCAAAGCTTATGTGTTCCTAGACTAAGAAGGCAGATAGATACCAGACAGCAGATTAACCTCATTTCCCACCTGAGACTATGGGTTTGAGAGCAGCAGCATTGCGCAGAAGTAGAAAATGTTGGCTTAGGAGATGGGGCCTGTTCAATATCCTCGGAAGCAAGCCACAAAGAAATTACAGTACTAAAAGCCTTACCGGTTCTGCCATTGCCACAGTTTTCTATTTGTTCAGGGTTACTTTCGGGTTTCTCTGCATTCAGCTGCTCCTTGGGCCTTTGCCCATAGGCTTATCTCTGTAGGTTCTTCCTCTTCCGGGCTATGCAGAAATTCTATAGGCTGCCATTGTCTCCTAGGCCCACTGTCGTGGACCCTGTCCCCTTTAGGATATTTGCAGTGTCTATTATTTGGTTATATAAGTCTCATAGCTAGAGACCAGTTGGGCCAGAGAGTCCTGGAAGCCCCCGGGCCACCTTCATGGAACCGAGAACCCTCTGTGCACCCCGCTTTTCTTCATTCTCCTGCTTCTCCCATCCCCACCCCCATTTCCTTCCTCCTTTCTCTCCCCTCTCCACCTCTTTCCATTTGCTAGTAATGAGCTATGAGCTTCCAGTCTGAAATTCCTTCCAACTCCATGATTTCTTCACAGAACCATTACGGACGGCAAAATACAACTTTAGCACAAAGCAGAAAACGGGCCCAGACTTAGCCAGTTTCATTACAGAATAATTTTTGTTTCTTTGTGGAGTGCAGAGAGATCAATGGAAATTGGAAAAAATATTCCCATGTGGTTCTATACCATCAAATGCATTCCCTGAGGAAATTACATGGTATTCCTCTAACTAAAGGAGAAGCTAGACCATAGCAGTTTTATCTTCCAAATTCAAGTACCTTTCTTAGAAGCTATGTAGCTACTATGTGAAAAAGATTTTTAAAAAATCTGCCTTAATGAAGATGAAGGTCAGGTTCTTTTGAAAAAATCATTCATATTACATTTATTCATAAGGAGAGGTGGCACTTGCATGTTTGTGTGTGGTGTGTGTGTCTGTGTGTGTCTGTGGGGGGGTATGTCTGTTTCTGTGTGTGTGCTTGTGTCTCTGTGTGTGGGGGGTATGTCTGTGTGTGTGTCTGTGTGGGGCGGTATGTCTTATGTGGGGCGGTATGTCTGTGTGTGTTTGTGTTTCTGTGTGTGGGGGATATGTCTGAGTCTCTGTGTGTGTGCCTGTGTGGGGCGGTATGTCTGTGAGGGGGGGCAGGTATGTCTGTGTGTGTGTGTGTGTGTGTGTGTGTGTGTGTGTGTGTGTGTGTGTGTTTGTAGAGGTCAAAGGATAGCTCTAAGGAGTCAGTTCTCTCCTACCATGAGGGTTCTAAGGACTGAACTTGGGTTTTCAGGCTTGGTGGGAAGGAACTTAATCTACCCAGTCACCTGTCTGAGTCTTCTCCTCCCCTTTCCTCCCCTCCCACCTATCCCTCCCCTCCCCCTCCTTCCCCTCCCCTCTCCCTCCCCCCCCCAACTCTACCTCCCTTCCCCTCATCTCTCTTTTTTTTTTCCCAGTACCGCACACACTGCAATCCAAGGCTTCAGACAGGCTCATTAACTGTTGTACAAGTGAGCCACAGCCCTACCCTCTTTTTATTAATTAAAGGCAATACCTCTGATTCCCTGTAGGCGTTTAGCTTTTTTAGCAGAGCTCCAAAACTTGTGGCCATTGGGTTAAATTTGGCCATTGGGTATCACCACAAGGATACATGGTGACCTGCCTGCCTGCCTTGTGTTGTTGCAGATTATAGTTTTTGGGACAGAAGCCAAAGGCTTTAGAATATCTGGTGCTGAGAGCAAATGTGTATCCTATTCACTGGAGGAGAAAGCTTTGCCTGCACGCTTGCCTTTTAGTTTGAACGAGAAAGTCCTGGGCTAACACATATCTCCATGTATCAGTTAGTCTGCACATCTAGGAACCAAGAAAAGCCTCTGTTCGACTTCTGCTTCTACTTAGGACACACACTTAGCACTAACCCACAAACCTGGAACAGATTATTGTAGCTTTCTGAACCAACCATAGGATATTTCCAATGTGAACGAAGACACCGTTTTGGAAAATAACTCTTAGCAAATAGATGATAACGGAGTCTGCAGCACGTTGCTGGGTATGTAGAGAACATGAATGCTATTTGCTCTACACAAATTCAGGAATAAGTCATATGTGAACACATGGATTTTATGTCTGAGCAAATGTCGGCTCATATGCTAGAAAATTATTGGTCACTGCAGCACATTTCTGCGTTTTATCCTGAGTCTACAGGAAAAGAAAAAACAAAAACAAAAAAATTAAAACCTCAAACATAACAACACATTTTTTTTTTCTACTTGATGATTTTGGTTCCAGCCAAAGGTTTTTACCATGAACATTCTGGTTCATTTTATTTGTTTGTTTACGTACTTATTTTGAGACAGGGTCTGTTATAGCCCAGGCTGGCCTGGGATGGTCCACATTGTTGAAGAAGATCATGAACTTGAGATTCTGCAGCCCCATCTCACAAGTGTGAGCACCACTATGCCTGGTGGTTAATGTGGTACAGGGGGCTTCAAACCCACATCTCCAGCCTCCCACATCCATTTTAAACTGATCTCCCAGACTAGTTTAAGTAAGAATTTTCATGGCTATACTAACATCAACAATTTCCAATAAAGAACAAGAAATCACATTTCAGAAATTGCCTTCCTGCCTTGCATTTTTCACTTCTATAAAATCAATCTTCTGTCTCTACTCCAGGCCTCAGAGGCCAGACCTCTAGAGGATGCTCAGCCTCCAAGAAATATAGGCCAGAGGTCTTGCCAGGGAATGTGTAAAATTCTCTGTGAGAAAGAGCTATGCCCTTGTTAGCGGCATTCGAATAAGCCAGAGACATGGACTGATTTCATTTCATACTGTGCTCTCCGTGTGGAATCTTCTAGCATCAAGGCCAAGTAGCATACTTGTTTCCTGTCAGTTCTGTCCAATCTGAATGAAAGCATTTCCCCACATGCCTGTCCACCTATTTCAGGCAGAAGCAATTAATCCATCCAGACTAAAGAAAGATGTCTGGTATTAATAAATTTTTGTTTCCAGGCACTCATTTAAACATGCCACAAATAACCAAAATATTCCCAGGAGGTGGGCTGCAGTACGGTGTCATTATCCTTAATTACAGATGAGTGAAAATATGATACGATGAAGCAAAGGGAAGCGGCTGACAGTCATGCCATAAATACTCAGGGTCAAAGCACCAGATGAATGCTGGGCACTTTTGCTGTGCATGGGTTACCACCTGTAGGAAGAAACTGTCACACCCCCACTTTCGGCCCCCATTCTAAGAGCCTTTCATATGCAGCCATGAATCCCAGCTCTGCCATATTTCCCCATCACGTTCTTCGGCCTCTTTTAGTTTGTCTTCCAGCCCACCAGCCATCTTGCCTCCTTTTCCATCCTGCAAGCTGGCTGCTTGGTGTCTTTTGCAATGGAGTAGGGTGAACAATAACTGTTATATGTCTTTGACAACTTGACTGAATTTGGAACCTCCAAGTAGATGAACTTTCATATGTCTCTGTGAGGTTTAACTGAGGAAGAATGCCCCTCTGGGCCCATGCTTTAATTTGAATGACACCACAAGTGATGTCCCAGATTACATAGAAATGGAGGGGGGGAGGCAGAAGCTAGCTAAGCCCTAATATTTATCTCTCTCTTCTTCTTGACTATGAATGCAACATCTTTCCCAATGCTCTCATGGTCAGGCTTTCCCAGTTACGATAGACTGACTCTTTTGAAATCAAGAGTCTACATACCTCTTCCTCCCTTCAGCAGCCTGTATGGGTTCATTGGTTATAGCAGTGGGAAAAATAGCTAACACATTAAGTCAGCACAGGCCAGGAGGGATCACAGAACATCAGGGTGGAAGCCATGTAGGATGAGCTGAGATCACAGTTCCTGTCTGTAGATAGAGGAAGCAAAACCACTCACATCTGTGCTGATGTGCTTCTAGCAGCTCAACGCAAGTGACTGTCCCACACATCACAAGAAGAGTAAACCTGTATGCTGAATGGGGTGTGTTGTTGGTTTTGTCTGTGTGTCTTCTCTGAGCTACAGCCCATCCACCTTCATCTTTCATAGCTTGGAGTTTTATCTTTCTCCTGAGGAAGATTTCAGTGAGATGCATTTTCTCTCTGTCCAAGTACAGGAAAGGATGTTGAGCTTTATCTGTGTGCACAGACAACCCAAACAGTAGGCACTCATAGCTCAGAAAGAATTCATGCATAACCCCAGTTTTGTGTCCTCATGATGACTTAGCTTGTCAGCTGATTCTAGACCCAGAACAACATGATATCATGCTGCTTGAAAGTTTTTGGATGGGACTTTTAATTTTTGAAACCATTTTTTACACATTTGTGGGGTGTGTGTGTGTGTTTCTGTGTGTGTGCACACGTGTGCTTATGTGTGTGAGTTCATTTGTGTAGGTTTACAGAAATCCAAGAATAATATTAAAATTCCTCCTCAGTTGCTCTCTCATTTTGTTCATTGAAGCAGGATCTCTCAATCAAACCCAGAGCTCACTGATAAGGATGGTTTCACTAGCTTGACCCAGAGATCCCCTCCTGAGGTTTGAATTGCAGAGAGGTCACTGCATCCACCTAGCATTTATGTGGGTTCTGGGATCTGAATTCTGGTATTCACACTTGCAGAGCAAAAGCTCTAGCTACTGAGCTATCCCCCCCTCCCCAGATCAGGATTTTTTGATGTGGCTTTAAGACCCATTGGATGAGTGGTTTCTCCACAGTATCACCTGGACCCTGTAATAATAATATGACCCTTAATACATATGGAAAATTGAATTGCTTTGGTATGAAATAAGATCTTTGTCTTAGTATTTGTAAAAAAAAAAAAATAGAATGGGTAATTTTAATGTGACTTGAGGTTATGTCCCATTGTGTCAATTGGTCTTGAGTTATAGAGTCAATTATAAGAGTCACCAGCTTGTCTGATCTTTCCTTTAATGAACAGAACAAAATAGGATGAAACAGAAAATTGCAGGTTGCATTCACTGTGGTAGTAAAGTGCACTACTCCGTGACACTCTGTTTCAGCCTGTGTCTATGGGGGCGGGCACTGTGTCTGTAATTAAAAATAATTTATTATGGTGGGTTGTCATCAGAACTCAAAAACCACTATTTTAGATTATCATTAACAGAGAAGGTGTGCTGATGGACACCCAGGGGAAATCTCCCTCTGTGTGGAGAGAAGCCCATCCGGGCTATTTTTAAATGCTAGTGGATCAGAAGCCGGACTGCCAAGTGATCCTGCCCTGTCAAATGTCTCCCTATTTATAGAAGTGCTTCCAAGCCTCCAAGAAAGAGAGTCTAACTTCCCTGTCTCCTGTAGGCAGTGCCATGATTTCAGATTAGTAAATTACATTTCCTAAAAATATCTTTTTCGTCCAGGTCTTCCTTTTCAAGTCAGCTCATGCCAGCCATTAGACAGGAGGGTTTAAGGAAGAATTGGGCACACACTTGAAGAGAAAATGTGTTCCAGCCTGTGTTCTATCAACTTTGAAAATCCCTGTAGAACTGAAGGAAGGCTTCATGTCAGCAGAGGGGGTAGACTGGGTTTCTTAGGAAGGGAAGCACCCAACAGCCTATGATGCTTGCTGTTTTCCACAGATATCAAACTAATACAGTGCCTGTGATATCAGTTCACGTAATGGTGAGGTTTCTGGCCCGGACTAGCCCTTAGCCCCACAGTTCAGACCTGCCCATCACCGCTTATCTGGCCCAGCAATCCCAAAGTCCCAAAGAAACACACAGATGCTTATATTAACTTCATGCTGTTTGGCCTATGGCTCAGACACATTGCTAGCTAGCTACATCTTTTTTTTAAATTTTTTTTCTTTTTTTTTTTGTCCTCCCCATTTCTTCTGTATGAAGTGTCTCATTCGCCCATCTTCCCATAAAAAGTGCTTCTCAGCTATGGCGTTTGAGCTACTTATTCCATCCCTCCTTCTGTGGCACATTCATAGGAGGATTGATTATCATTTTACTTACTCTCTGCCTAAGAGGGACTGAATGGACTTAAGACCCTATCTTAACTCAACCCATTCTCATTAATCTGTCTGCCACATGGCCCGTGGCTCACCTGTGTTACTTACATGTTTCTTCTTTGGGCGTCTGGCTCGAACTGTCTGTAACTCTGCCCTCCTTCTCATACCTATGTTCCTGCCTGTGGCTATGTGGTTCGCCAAGGGTCAAAACAGCTCCTTTATTTATAGATTGGTATTCACAGTATACAGAAAGACATTCCCACATCAAGTTCATAAGCTGGCAACACTCAGAGGGCCATCCTGAAAACCAGGAAGCTGTGTTTTCCCTTTGTTACCCTCCATTCTTCCCCACCCCTACTGCTCCTCTGTGCTTTCTCCCTTTCTCTTCCTCTTTCCTCCCTCCCTCCATCCTTCCCTCCCTCTCCTTCATGTTCCTTCATTTCTTCCTTACTTTCCACTCTCTCTTTCCTCCCTTTCTCCTCCCTTCACCCCCCTCTCCTCCTCCTCTCCTCTCCCGGCTAAGAAATCTTGTCCTGAAGGCTACTGTTTCTTTAGACCGTTTGTGAGCTGCCATAGGAGCCCAAGACAAAGGATCCAGGGAATCAAGGAAGGGAGAGTCAGCAGCTGAGAACTGAACCCACCCAGAGGAGGACCAGAAGAACCTGCAGAGCTATGCCCACCGCATTCACAAAACGTAGAGTTGCCTTTTCTGTGCTAAGGCCCAATGCTGACAGGATTGTTTTCCAAATCATGTTCAGAGCATCCAAAAAAAGAGAAACCAGATTGAGTTGCAAAAAGCATCTCCAGTTCTCAAGAGGTGATTAAGCCCAAGGCTCACGGTGGAAGACAAGGAGAGCATGTTAAATTTTTCTTTCACAGCATCATGAATTTAGCTTTCTACAGCATCTCATCTGACCACTGTGGAGTTAATGGCATTTTATCTATTAACTGATGTGGGAGGGAAAATCCTACACTGCTGGGTACCACACAAGTGTACACTAGACACCTGGTGTGACCAGCTCAGTTTGGTTAGATCTTGAGCAAGGCCACAGAAGGCTGAAAGCCCAGGTACATTTTGAGTAGCTGTGGCTGACTGGAAAGTACAAAGTAAGAAGTTGAAGAGGCAAGACAACACATTCACCCGCCTGCATAGGGGAGTGGCTGGTCTTCCAAAGTGCATGTACAAGCATCCTAGACATCTTCAAGCCTTCACCTAGCCTAGGATCTGTTTGCCAGTCTCAGTCTGAACAAATGCCTCCAAGTGAATCATGCTTTCACACTGAAACCATGCCTTGGTTCCGACGACCTCATTCATCTACTCTCCCCCACTCCTTGTTCCTTTGCTCTCTTGTCCCTTCCTCTCCTCCCCCTTCCTTCTTTCTCTGGTACACTGTCATTTCACAAGATGCCTTCTTGACCTTCAAAGCATACTGAGGCTTCTTTCTTTAATATACTACTACTACTAATAAACCTTTTGTTTTGAGGGTTTCAGACATGGTATTGTATCTATGTCATTTTTTCCTCCTTTTACCTCCTTCAATTTCTTCAGTGTTCCACAACTCCTTTTCAAATCCTTGACCTCTTTTTAAATTATTGTTTTACACACACACACACACACACACACACACACACACACACACACACACATACACACACAACCTTCTGATGGTTCATTTAATGGTCCTTTTATATGTATGTGTTTCTCTGAGCAGTGATATTAACTGTGTCATCACTCCTGCAGGAACATTGTTCCTTGTGCACTTTTCCCTCAGCTTCTTTATTTGAATTTACCCGTGACCATGTTGTCTTCTGAAGCAATTGCTCCTGTCTCAGTCACTCATATCAGCCCCCAAGTCTTTCATGAGACATGGCTTATATTCTTCTTTTGCTCTGTTATGTGTGCATATGTACGTGTGTATTATGTATACGACTGTGATTTTGTGTGGAGGAGCTTGTGCATGTGTGTACATACATGAGAAAAAGAAAGAAAGAGACCAAGATATAGCCAGAGAGACAGGGGAACGGATACAGAGAAACTGAGAGATAGAGACATACAGAAACAGAGAAAGCTAGCACACATGCTGGGGAGCCATGGGTTAATCTTGAGTATCATGTCTTAGGCACTGCTCACCTTATTTGTTTCTGAAAGATCTCTCATGTTTACCTGGAACTCACTGTTGGGTTAGACTGGCTGACCAGTGGCCCAATAATTTATTGTTTTTACCTCCCTGGTGTTGATATTACATATGCATGCCTGCTTGTTTTTAAAAGTTTTTTTTTTAAATTTCTTTACTTTCTTTGCTTATATGTATATATATGTGCATGCCTGTGGGAGTTTATGTGTAACATGTACATGAAAGAATCAGTGGAGGCCAGAAGAGAGCATTGGATCCCCTGGAACTGGTGTTAGAGGTGGCCATGCACCATCATGTGAGTGCTAAGAGCTAAACACAGGTCCTCTGAAAGGTCACTAAACACCCTTAGAACCCCATCTCCAGCCCCTGGTTTGTTACTTTTAATGTAGGTTCTAGAAACTGAACTCAGATCCTGTGATAAATGCCAATCACTTTAACTGAGCCACTTCCCCAGCAGCCAAAGCTCACAGGCTTTGAGATTCTTTGCAAATCTTTCATGGCTGATAAAAGTCACAATGGGAGAAGAAATGTGTGTCCTTGTGTTGTGGAGGCTCACCATGCTTTGCCATGGAAACATATGCAGTAGCCTTTTGATGTCATATCATTATACTGAAGTTGCTGTGGAAACAATATATTTCTGACCATTGCAGGAAGGAGATTTTGTGGCCATCAATGTGATGAACCTAGACATTGTTTAGAAAAAAACCCAAGTAGCCTTAAGTTAGGAACTCTTGCCACCTTGATGCTCAGACTAAAGTAGTCTGTTTTGTGCAGTGCCCACCAAGAATTGCCATCCAATTGTTTTATAGAGATTTGGGGCTTCCTCCTCACATACTTTATGTTATGTTTTCCATTGTGTAGAGCTATGGTTTATAATGAACCATGTTTATACCCATTAGTATTTGCAGAGGAAAATATTTCTATTAAAATGGGAAACTCATCTTTTCCCTTTTACCTCATTTTTTATTAGTTCTTTGAGAATCTTGTGCTTATTTACTCCCCTCCGTCAACTTCTTCTTCTTGTTCTTTTTAAGCTCATCAATCCAATTTGGGCTGCCCAGACCTTTGGGTGAGAGGCTGCCACTGAAACATGATGGTCAACTCACCAGGAACGATACCCTTAGAAAAACCTGATTCTTCACTACTAGTTGCCAGTGGCTTCTCAGCTACTAGAGGCAGGACCACATGCCGACATTCCCCATATCGCTTCTGGAATTCGTCTGGCTTGAGCTTGCATGGGGGCAGTACATGCTGCTATAACCACTGTGAATACACACACACACACACACACACACACACACACACACACACACACACACACACACATACACATCCTTGTAGCCATCCCTGGATTCTTACAAGTATTCTGACTCTACTTCCAAAAATGATCTGGGAACCTTGGGAGGAAGGTGTGATATAAATGCTTTACTTGCTGTGTGACACAGTTATGAGACTGTGTTAATTTTCATCTACTGAAGAATGAAGCTTCTGTAGTGAGCATTAAGAGATGCGCTGATCTCTAGGTATAGCAGTAAAGGAGCCCATCTCTGTGCCATGTGGGCAACTAAATGAGTCCCTGGTGGGGGAACTCATCTTCATTTGGAAGGTGTTACCTTAATGAAAAGTTTTGTTCCATTATTTAAATGAAAGCTAATCAGTTAAGTAAAGAATGTTTAATAATGCTCTGATAAGTGGAACATTTTCTAAGGCCCTTGTGTATTAGTGACTTTTCTTATTGCTGCAGCCAAATACAAGATGAAACTTGAGAGAGAACAGGTTTATTTTGGCTCCCAGTTGTGGTGATATGTTATCGTATATTTAAGAAAATTTGTCTGGAGTATCAGAGGACAGAATCACCCACAGCCAAGCCATGAAGTTCAGGAGTTGTGACCCTTTAATGCGATCACTCTGGATCTCTGTGAATTCAAGGCCTAGCAGCCAGGCAATGGTGACATATGCCATTAGCCTCAGAACTTGGGAGGCAGAGGCAGGAGGATCTCTGTGAGTTTGAGGCCAGCCTGGTCTTTTCTTCCAGAATAGCCTGTTACATAGAAAACCCTGTCTCAAAATGAAACAAACAAACAAGGCCGGAGAGGTGGCTCTGTCTTCTGATATTCCAGACAAATGTTATTAAATGCCCAATATATCACCACACCCAGTTTTGGAAGATACAGTCTATCATAGAGGGAAAGCAGGGTGACCAGCAGCTCAGTAACTATTCCTCATTTTCTCACATCTTGATGGAACAGAAAGCAGAGATCAGTCAGGCAATGGGGCTGTGCTGCAAAATCTCAAGTTTAGCTCCTGTGACCTACTTTCTTGAGCAAAGCTCTGCTTCCTGGGAATGCTCTTATTTATTCCAATCTTTGTGAGATGGATCAAGCAGGAGCCTTCAGGGAGGGGCTATCACTGTCATGGTCACTTAGTGAGGCTGCTCTGTGCCCAGCAGAGAATAAGTTCTGTGTGTAGGGGACAGATAGAGAGTGGTCCCTGCTAGGTCACACTTGACTGCTGATAATATGGGGACAGTTCAGCAGCAAAGCCAATGGATAGAGCTAAGTATGAGTTGAAAGAAGGGGCCAGTGAGGAGACTTGGGTAGAGGGAAGAAGTTTAAGAAAGGACCCAAAAGAAGTCAAGCTCTAGATGGAGAGTAAAGACCTTATAGATTCCTAAAGTTAAGAAAGTACACACAGGCCACACATATTCTGCTGATTTACAGGTAATGTAAAGTAGAGACAAACCAAGTCTGAGCTTGTGCATGGGACATGATCTGGTGGAGAATGGCAAAGGGCGGAAGTAGGGGGGCCTTATAAGAACTCTCAGGAAGTTGTAAGGCTTGGGGTGACTTGACTGTATGTAATCTTTCTGATACTAAAGATAGTATGGTTTCCATTAGAATAACAGAAGTGTAAGACTGATGAAGGGCAGAGTCACTGAACCAGTCTGGACATGGGAATAGAATTTGGCTGCACATAAAATCAGCATAAAATAAATAAAAGGTCAATGGTTGCTGATGCTTTGGGATGATAGAACAGTTTCTGACTTCTTCAACTCCTCCATCAAGCTTTGATCTCTGGGTTATTGTCACATCTGGCTGTTCAGTATGGATATCTGTTGAAAAGAAGGAGATTTAAAAGCTTAGATTTTGCCCATGAGATTGTATAATGTACTACAATGGACCAAGATATAGTTTTCCCTTGGAGAAGTTTTGAGTGACTTAGAGATTTATTTCTTTTGAGAAACTGAGGCCTTGGTGTCGTAGAGATGGAGCCTTTGGTCCTCTTAGCCCCTCCTAGCCCTTGGTGACACCTGGAGCATTGGTCTTGCACTGCTTGCTTCTGGGTAAATTCTAGGTCTCCACCTTAAAGCACTTAGGCTGTATCCACCCTCTACAGCCATCACATGGTGGGCGCCTCTGGCACCAGTAGCTTAATATCAAGCTGGGTTTGTGTTTGTGTGTATTTGACATGAAGCTTACTCTAAAGTCAATGGGCTCAGACTCTCCTTTAATTTCTTTTTCAAAGGATCTTCTTAAGAAGTGCTACTCTGCCAAAGCAACCTACCTGTTCCAGCAGGATAAATTTTATGATGTCAGCTATGACACAGGAGACAAATCCATCCAGTGTAGCAGAAGACCTGATGCATTCAAGTTCTGGATGACCTGGAAGGCCCTGGGCACATTAGGACTAGAGGAGAGAGTTAATCGTGCCTTTGCTCTATCTAGGTATGTGTGTGCGTGTGTGTTTGTGTGTTATATCAAATGAAAAGTGTTGGTAGACTCTATAATACTCTTCATCTCCGAGTTCCTTTCTGCACACAGTAAGCATTTCCATAGTGCCTACTATGTTAGAAGTATGCACAGAGAAGTCCTCTACCTTGCCTGCAAGCCACTGAAAAGCTTAGATACTTATAACCATAGCACTCCAGAGGCTGAGGCAGTAGAATTTCTGAGAGTTCAAGGGTAGCCATGGTTGTATAGAAAGATTCTGTCTCAAAAATAAATAAATAAATGTAATTATATACTTTCAAAATTAGCCGTTAGGAATCTGGACTTTTTTCTCAAAGAAATAAGTTTCTTCATCCTGTGTTTTTTCAGCCATGGAACCAGACAATACTGGATGTGTTGAGATGCTGCTGCTGAGCACCACGGTTCCCACCTCCTCCTACTGTGCTTTAAAATCTGGCCTATTTCTAAGCACAGTAGAAGGCCAAACCAATTCAATTTTCTTTCTTTCTTTTTCTTTTTTTTTTTTTTTGTTTTATTTGAGACATGGTTTCATTATGTAGCTCTGGCTGTCCTGGAACTCAGTATGTAGTCCAGGCTTGCTTCAAATTTAGAGATCTACTTTCCTTGGCCTCCTGAGTATTGAGATTAGGGATTGCACCACCATGTCAGGTAGAAGAAACTAATTCAAAACATAGTGGTACTATTTACATGCTGTGTAGTTTGGAAAAGTGTGTGGACTCCCTGTACCTCAGTTCTAATCCAGTAAAATAAAAATAATGAAAATTATTTCAAATAGATTTTTTTAAAGATTTTATTTTTTTTATTTTATATATATGAGATTTTTTGGACTACATTATGCATAGGTACCATGTGTGTGCAGTGCCCACAGAGGCTAGAGTTCAACCCCAGGGTGCAATAAGTACTCTCTACCAGGACAGGTAAAGAGTTGGCCTTGCCATATAGAGAAGACAGGAGTAATTCAGTAATTCCGTTGATTGTTCTTTATGAAACGTTTTAGGGGGCTGGAGAAGTGCCTCAGTAATTAAGAACACTGGCTGTTTTTCTTAAGGATCTGGGTTTATTCCCAGAACCCACAAGGCCGCTTACAAAGTCAGAAATTCCAGTTCCAGGGGATCTGACACTTTCTCCTGGCCTCTGAAGGATCTAGGTACACACATGATAAACAGGTATACATACAGGCAAAACACCCATACACATTAAGCAATAAAAGAATAAAAAAGAATTAACTTAGTGCCTGTAAATATTATAGTATATTATAATGGGTGTGTTCAATGCAAAACACAATTCTTAGCACAAAGCAAGTAAGAGTTTTTGAGCTAGTGACCATCACCCCAAAAGACATATTATGTTTGCTCCCCTAAGACTTACTCCACCATAGACGTGATCCATGACATCTTAGTTACAGAACAAATGCAGTCAGAAAGAAAGCCATGAGTCAAGGCATTTTCTAAAAACATTGGTAGGAATGACAGGCAGACTCTAAGTAGTGTAATGAAAACCTTCTCCTGGGTTTTAGAGGCCATGTGATAAGACTTTGGATTGGTGAAAAGTAAAAGTCTGCTAAACATACGCTTTAAAGATTTTATCTAATAGCCAAATGGTATTAGGTCAGAGGCAGCCAATTGTTGTGGCCAGCATATCAGGGAGCAATCCTCCCTAGAGGGGAGGATTATAGCAAACAGAGAGACACAGGACTCTGGATTCACTTCAGGAATAAACAATTTTTACATTGCTATGTATGCATAGTTTAGCTAGCTACTAAGAATAGTTCTGCCCCAGAATTTGTCTCTTCAATCCTTATCTGAATTCTTTCTTACACATGTACCAGCCCTTTGGTTGGTTTGCTAGTGAGGGCATTCCTCATTAAAGGTGAACACATGCCTACAGCTTTTTGCAGCCATATAGCCCATCTCTGCAGGATTTGTCTCAGAAAGGAACTGCAGACCATTTGGACCCCACAGGCAGTGAATGGCTATTAAGATTAGAGATAGCCCAAGAGGGCTGAAGAGATAGCTCAGTGGGTAAGCAGTTCTTGTGCAAAAATAATGACTCAGGGTTAGGTCCCCCCAAACCTAAGTAAAACCAAATGTGGTGATTAGTGTTCATCTATAATCCCAGTGATCCTCAGGACAGATGGTCGACAGAGACAGGAGAGTCCCCTTGTGTGCAGCCCTCGTACATAAAGTGTAGAAAAGGAAATCCTGTCTCAGACAATGTGGAAGGTGAGGACTGACACCCAAGGCAATTCTCTGACCTTGACACACAAGTGGCCACACCCAAACATGCACACACACACACACACACACACACACGCACATGCACATACATGTGTGTGTGTGCACAGATATGCACATATATACAAAGACAGAAAAAAAGGGGGAGAGAGACATTTTTTTAAAAAAAAATTAGCCCCAAATAATTGGTTCTAGACCTGCAGCGTTTTAATTCTCCATTGTCAATAATTTCTATGGATCATTGAACCTTCTAGAATCTTTGACTTAGGTCTGCCCATTCCATGGAAACTGAAGTAGACAGGTGTAAATAACAAAAACTCCATGCTATGATAAATAAAGAAAAGTAAAATATTACCTCATATCACTTATAAGGCTGAGTGCAGTAAGGCTTGACCAAAATCACTCAGAGTGATTCTGGTTCTCTCTGCCTTTCATCCATACTTTCTGCAATGCTATGTTTATCCCACAGTAGCTACCAGGAGACAGATCTGTATTTTACTAGATTCAAGACCAAATTCAATACAACAACAATCCCAAAGACAGTATAATTATTCTTGAGTGAGGGAAATGCCAATCAGTAGTTGTTGCCAGGCCAACATGCAACATGGCATGGTCATATTGAGACATGTGTGCTTGAGTCAAATAGAGTATCACTCATCTAGTCTTATAAGAAGATCTGTTGAGTGGGCTGGAGAAACGCGCAGTGGTTAAGAGTGCTTACTGCTTTTGCAGAGGACCCAAGTTCTGTTCCCAGCACCTACATATTAGCTCTTGACCATCTGTAATTCTAGTTCCAGAGTCGCTGATAGCCTATCTGATGTCTGTGAGTTCCTATGCACACACACACATATACATAAAACTAACTAAATAAATACTTCTAAAATATCTGTTGATCCTTAGGAGAAATGTGCCTTAACTAGAGATGAGGTTGATGTGTCCTGTCCAAAGTATAGAGAAAAATGACACAGCAATGAGAACAGGAGACTACAATAAATATTCATACCTTCCCACTAAGTTAAAATAAAAGTCAGAAAGCTGTGCTCCTGGTTCTTATTTTCTTGTACTACTTAAATGTGGCAGGATGCAATGTTATTTTGACAAAGCCTCCTGGTGAATCAATGACAGGTGTCTTGAAATAAGGCAAGATATAAATATTTGATGACGGTATTTATTCTGAAGTTAATATTCATCTCAGGGTGGATTGGAGTTTATAGTCTAAGGATACTTTCTAATTCTTTCCGACGCAGTATCACAGGAGGATAAATGTTAACATTTCAATTCAATTCAACAAATCCTTATTGTTTGTAAACGTTTGTCAAGTTGAATTGAGTGGAATTAACATTTCAGTGAATAACGCTGCAGGCTCTGTGACCTATATTTAAATATTTGAGAAAAACACTCCTCTGCTTTCATGCTGTTATTCATAATGGATTTTTGTACCCGTCATCTTTCCATGCTTCTGATGGACAACAATCTATTCCTGGGTCAGCAAAAGTCACATTATCCTCCTGTGTCCAATGCCAAGAGAAGGGACAGAGTCCTTTTATCTACCTCCCTCTTAATGACTGTGAAATGACAAACTCAGAGAATGTCTAGGATTACAAATTTTAAAGTCCTGTAGCCTGATGTTTCTGGCCCATCTGGCCTAAGGTCATGACCTACAGTCCCACAGCTGCTTAGCCCCAAATAATCACACAAAAGTCTATATTCATTACAATCTGGTTGGACTATGGTTAGGGTCACTATCGGCTAGTTCTTACAACTTAACGCATTTTATGAATCTATGTCTTGCCATGTAGTTAGTGGCTTTACCTGTTTTCCATTACATCTTGTTCTCTTGGGCAGTAGCTCCCTATGTCTTTATGTGACTCCATCCTTCTTCCCCTTATGCTTGCATTTCCTGCCTGTTTCTAAGATGCCTTTCCATAGGCCAAAACAATCCCTTTGTAAACCAATGGTGTTCACAGCTTACAGAAAGACATCTCACGTCACTTTCCCTTTTCTGTCTAGTCAAAAAGGAAAGTTTCAGTTTTAACATAGTAAAATTACATATAACAAAACAGTTAACAGGCAAGAATTACAGTTATAACATCTAGTCAATTTATACTTAGCAAATTAAATAAAATATTCTAACATATACCTTATCCTTGTAAGTCCAAAGTTTCATATATAATTTGCCTTTTATTATAACTAAGGAAACTTATAGCTTTTAGATAATTATAACTATCTAATCTTCAACTCCATCAAAGACCATAGAAGGATATAATGTTACCTGAGTAAACAGGAAGTGCATTGCAAGCAACCTCCAAATTCTAAAAATGACAGAGATATCTGGCTACCTGGACAGTCACCCTAATGGGTTTTTTTTTGGTGGGGGGGGTTATTTGTAACATTGGGACATCCATCTTCAGCCTACGGTCACAGTGTCTCTGGAAAAATTTTTAGAGAAAGAGAAAATTTGAAGGACTGTTCTTTTTATTTTGGCAAGGTTTGTCCATCCTTTCTCCTTGTGTCCTGCAGAATGTCTGGCAGTCTCTGTGAAGCAGAAACCTGAAGGACCATCTCAGCTTATTCTGGCAAAGTTCCAGAGGTCACTTTCCTATGGGTCCTGCATGTCCAGTTTATACAGCACATTGTCAAAAAGTCAAGGCAAGAACAGTTTCCTTCCCAGTGGCTAACTTTTGCCGCAAAGTAAACTCCACATGGAATTTTTCTGATACCCATCATCCTCTTGAAGTAGATAGGTGCTGCCAGAAAAAGATAAATCTCACTCTCCAGAAAAACATTTTAAATGCCATATTCTGTAGGACTTTGAGGTATTTGAAAATCGCTCAGCTAACTGAAACATATCTTTGCATATCTAAAGACTGGCATGACTATAAGTTGATTATCATAAATGACTGTTAATCTCTATTTCTTAATTATACATTATAATTTTAAATGAGTTACATAAACATAATACCTTATGGTTCATGTTCATTACCTGATAGGTCTTTCAACTTAACCCATTTTCATTAATTTGTATATTGCTACATGGCTCATGGCTTACCTTGTTTCTTTACATCTTGCTCCCTCAGGCAGCAGTTTGCAGTGTCTCCGCCTGACTCAGACCTCCTCTTCCTTAACCTATCCTTGGATTTCCTTTCTACCTCTAAAATGCCTTGCCATAGGCCAAAATCATTTCTTTATTGTCTAATGGTAGTTCACAGTGTATAGAAGGACATCCCACATCACTGACCTAATTTCTTTTTGAACATACTGATTGGCTTGGATGCGTGTTGTTTTGATGTGAATCATGGGTTAAAGGCAAATAGACTGGCTGTCAGAAGAAACACTTCAGTTAATACCATGTGCCTTTGTCCTAGGTTTGCCTTGCTATAAAGAGACACCATGACCAAGGCAGGTTATAAAAGAAAGCATTTAATTGGGGTTTGCTTACTGTTTCAGAGGGTGAGTCCATGATCATCATGACCAGGAATACAGTGAGAGCCAGGCAGCCAGGCATGGTGCTTGAGCAGTAGCTGAAATCACAAACCTAATCCAAATGCTGGAGGCAGGGAGAGAGCATGACTAGGTCTGGGCTTTTGCAACCTCAGAGCTCACCCCCAGTGACACACCTTCAACAAGGCCGTGCCTCCTAATCCTTCTCAAATAGTTTCACCAACTGGAAACAAGACATTCAAATACATGAGCCGTTGAGAGCCATCCTTACTCAAACCACCACTGCCTCTTAAGGTGATTAAATATCATTGCTGTGGTAACTGAACACAACCATGAGTTGTTTATAGAATCCCTTGTGCTCAGCATTGGCTTCTCATCAGCCTCCACGAACTGGCCCCAGAACTCACTGGTGACAAGAGTCAGATTATCTGCTTCAATCACATGACTAAAATTCTGATATTATTTGTCTGTTAGTCCACAGAAATTCAATCCAGAGTTTACCAGATATCCCATGGGCTCTTAAAGCTCTGCTTCTCATGATTTCTGTTCTACTCTGAATAAAGTCAGTTATTCACCACCAAGAGGAATTAGCTTCCTCAAGTAGATTTCAAAAAGATGGGCCTGATCAGGTTGAGGATGTACCTACATCATTAATATTCTTGTGTAGCTAAGGTATCACTCCTCAAGCCCTCAATCAGGTGTCTTCAGTGCTGAAGACCTGTGTAGCATTTTCCCGCCCAGCCCAGTCAGAATTACTCTTCCACTCTCCTGAATCTAAACAGAGCCTCATTCCGAAATTGATATGTTTGCCTTAAGATGGAAGGACCATGTTCGGATAGAACAATGTCCAAATAATTATCTCTCCTTCCCTGGAAAAGCAAGGAAGATATGTTTTAAAACATTTTTATTTATTCTTTGGTAACCACATTCATATGTATAATAAAATATTTGTTTATATTTATTTCATTTCCTCCAACTGCTTTTGGATCCCCCGTCCCATTTCATGCCCTCCTGCTTTGTTTTAGTAACCCACTGAGTCGAACTAGTGCTGCCCAAATAGGCACAGGCATGGAGCAATTCAATGGAGTGTGGTCACCAACCAGGGACCACAGCCCTGAAGAAAACTGATTCACCCAACCCTAGCAGCCCACCGCACTTAGTACTCCTCAGCTAGGAGTGGTCGTGAAGCCTTCCCTCATCCATGCCGGACTGTTGGCAGCTTGACTTTGTTCAGGCATCCACAGCTGTTGCCTGCTCATTGGTGCAAGGGTCAGGTCATGCTTAGAACAGTTTCCTCCTAGCCCTCTCAAACTCTTGAAGAACAGTTATGTTTAAAAGGCAAAAGACTCTGATCACGTGGGCTGTCAGAAATCTAGAAAATAAAGAAGAGGGGCCTCTGCCAAGGGTTCTAGTCTCCGTGTGACCCTTTCATTCCAACTGGGAACATAATATTTCTCTCCAGAAATAGCAATATTTCAAAATTCCTTCTTTTAGGGTGTTGAAGAATCACTGGCCCTGTGAACCCAAAGCAAGGTGTGCTGAGCAAGCATTATTGAAAGCCTGGGTGGGTAGGGAGGGAGGAATGGGAGGGGTTAACAACACCTCTTCTATAGCTGGGAGAGAGTTAAGTAGGAACAGTGTTGTTTATAAAAGCATTAGGACTCACGACCTGTATCAAACATTCACATAAGGCTGGAGAGCTGTATAAATATTAAGAGTGCTTGCTGATCCTGCATAGGACCAGAGGTCTGTTCTGAGAAATCTTGTCAGGCAGTTCATAACTGCCTGTAACTCCAACTTCAGGGCATCTGACACCCTCTTATGGCCTTCATGCACTTGAACGTGCACATATCACACACACACACACACACACATACTCACACCACACACATACCACACTACACACACACACACACACACACACACACACACACACACACACACACACCACACAACTTTTTAAAAAGAAAACAAAAGAAGCCAGGTGCACTGGCTGTACCTTTCTTTAATTGCAGGGCTGAGCGCTCTGGGACAGGAGAATCCTGTAATTACTGACGGCCTGGTAGTCTAGGCGAATCAGAGATTCCAGGTTTATAGTGAGAGATCCTGTCTCAAAAAATAAGGTGAAGAACAAGTGAAGAAAAACACATGATGTTGACCTGTTACCTCTACATGCACGCTATGCACTCACACACATGCACACAATGTAGTCCACTCATGCATGCACACACAAGCACCCACGCACATAATGCACACATGCATACACATACACAGTCATGTGGAGGGAGGTGGGGGAAAAGGAGGGAGCGTGAGGAGTGAATGACTATGTATTTGACGCCTGCCTAGAGAAGCCAGCCCTGCTTTATACCCAGGGCTACCTGTTGCTCGGAGCTCCTTCCAGGCCTTTGTTGCAGCATTCTGGTTAAATGGATGTTCACTGGGGGGCAATTTTTAAAGCAGGCTAGAAGGAACATTTATGTGAGTCTCAACAACAACAACCAGCAGAGGCTTCCATTCTGCTGCTTTATGGGGTCTCCAGTGTGCTGTTTGTTAATTCCCCTGACACACAATCTGCAGTCTCTTAGGTAGAATCCATTTCACAGACTTGTGTGGATGCTGAGGGATTAACCATTTCCTGTCTGGAGAAAGCCAGCAATGCTACCCAGTGCTTTCTGGCTCTTATATGAAGGAAGGGCAGAATGGGAAGGACCAACACTTTCATATTTATTTTCTCTAAACTGATTGCTTAACAGGCTGGAAAGCTGACTCAGTAGCTGAGAACAGCTTCTCTTTCAGAGGAACCAGAGTTCTATTCCCATTATTCATTTTAGACGGCTCACTCCAGCACTGCTGGTCAGACATTCTTTTCTTGCCTCTGTAGGAACCCACATATGTGGCATACACACACACACATACAAATTTAAAAAAAAAAAACCTTGATAATTTGAAAGAAAACACAGTGGCAATAGAATTAAGCATGAGGCTGCTATATACCTCTCAGGCCTGGATATGCATTCTGTTAGAGGCAGAGCATACAGAGAACAGATGGATAAACCACCAGATCTCTGGGAACCTCCATGTATCCATCAGAAGACTTTCTGAGGAGGTACAAAGAGATAAACTCAGCCTGGAGTGTTTCAGGGAAACTCCTAAGTGGCTGGTAAATTGAAAACAAAGCTGTAATTGTTGTTTCCAGGAGGAAAATAATGTCTTGCCAGAAGGACAAATAAAATCTTAGCACATAAAATTTATTCATTTTTACATTACGTTTCTGAGCGTTTTGCCTATGTGAATATATGTGCATCATTTCTATGCCTAATATCTACAGAGGCCAGAGGAAGGTATTGGATCCCCTGGAACTAGAATTACAGATGATTATGAACTTTCAGAGGCCAGAAGAGAGTGATAGATTCCTTGGAGCTTCAGTTACAGGCAGCTGTGAAGTACCATATGGGTGCTGGCAATTGAACCTGGGTTCTCTGAAGACCAGTAAGTGTTCTAAACTGCTGAGCCATCTCTCCAGCCACAGAAGCCAAACATTTAAATGTAACAGCTTTGAGAGTGAACGGTCTTTTGCATTAGGAAGGTGTGACTTCATAAAATGAGTGATACTTTAAAGAAGATATTGGTCATTGTACACCCCAGCACCAAGACCAAGTGTAATGGCAAGCTTGTCCCCCTGATACCAGTGTATAAGCCTTTCCTCCTATCTTCTATGCCAAACTTACTGTGAGGCACAAAAGTGAAGTCATTAAGATGAGGGTTATTTCTGAAACAGGATTACTTATATGACTCTGATACTTGCAGGCATCTGCTCCAAACTGAATGTGTATCTCTCACCTGACTTTTATAATAAGCTTTATAAAAAATAAAAATAAAACTTTTTTTTAACTTTTTGGCTGCTTTTATATATTTAAGAATTATAAATAACATGTCACCTGCATAAATGCAGACAGGTGTGACCCAGAACTTATTGGATTCCCTTCTGACACCTTACTTCATGTATGAAGAAGATCCAGGTTTCCTATAGAAGTGCTCCTACATGAGTGTCTCTGACTGATACCCTGTGAGATAGTTGGAATCTAGGGGTATCATTAGTTGTTCTGTCAGAGGAAAATGCCATCAACATAATCTGACTTGCTTGGGCAACATGTACGTCTTTACCATTCCCTTGGAGTCAATTGCTTATTTGTAGAAAGTTCTGCAAAGGTCTGAAACTAAAGACCTTCCTTGCTCAGTCACCACTAGTCAGAGACACTGAAAACAGGAGCTTGATGTCATTGAGGATGCAATGTCCTGGCTGAGAACATAGTTTTGCCAACAATTAGTGAAGATTTGGATCTGTGAGTCAGCCAATAAGACACAGGAAGATTTCCATAAGGCCATGGGGGAAGATAGTCTTGCTACATAGAGAGAGGCTGGTGAATGAAGAGAATGTCTTTGCTCTAGTCCTTCTGGAGACATTGATGTATAAGTATGAGATGCATGCTGCCCCGGTGACTGTGCTGGGAGAACAGGAGGGCTTTTTTCTCATACTTGGAGCACAGCCATCTAACATGAAAACCAGTGCCTGGTATTCAGTTAACATTACGCCATCATCCTGCACATCAATAACTGAAGTGATAGAGTAAGTTAGCGCTGATAAGGTGCTTCTCATCATAGACCAGTGCATCAGGATGTTCCTCCCAGTAGTGCTCAAATAATTCTGGCAATGGAACTCTTTCTTAGGGAAATTTCATTAGCCAGGTGTACTAGGATTCGTATTTGAGAGGACTGATGTTATGTTTCTGTTGGCTTGGTCCCGGGCTTGGCTAGACCATGAAACGTTACAGTCTCTGATAGGAATTCCGAGTGATCATTGTCTCCACTGTGTAGTCAGAAGTTTCTGGGCTAGCCTATCTCTAAGGTCTCAACCCAGTCACGATTAATCATAAAAAGGCTTATATTAACTACATGCTCTTTGGCCTATGGCTCAGGTATATTACTTGCTAACTCTTACTCTTAAACTAACCAATGACTTATCAAAGTGGCTTAGTACCTTTCCATAGAGCATTTTCATCTTCTTTCCACTGTGTCTGCCTGGCATCTCTCTCTGCTCTTTCTCTTCCCAGAGTTTTCTTAGTCTAGTAGCCCCACCCACACTTCCTGTCTGCCTTCTGGCCAATAAGCATTTTATCAAACCAGTAGGAGGGACAAATATTTACAATGTGCAAGAACATACTCCCACAGCACCAATGTAAGGCCTATTTGATGTGGTTAGCAAAGCCAGCATTTTTCTTTTAAGTTTGTTATTAGTATATATCAATTAAACATAATGCGTCTCATTATAAACTTTTCATACATACATTTTGACTGTATTCCCTCCAAAATGCCCTCTCTTTTCCCTCCCCATTGTTACCAATTTCTTCCTCTTCCCAGTTACTCCTCCATCTATTTTCATTTTCTTTTGTTTGTTTGGTAAGCTAGTGAGTTTAATTAGATTTGCTGACATATCATGAATGAGAAGGTTATTTGTAGCAGTATAGGCAACATATCCATGCCTATACCACTGGAGAAAATGTCTCTCCTTTTCTTCCCCCAGAAACCCATGAATTCTCAGGGAAGGAGGCGGGGTGGGGCAGAGCTTGACAGGCCCTCACTGCTCATGGTGGAATGCTCAAATGCTCGTAGTCACCATTATGTGCTGGTAATCACAATAACTATGAGTTTAGGAGTGCAGGGACTTGTCATGCAGAGAAAGCACTCCACAATATTCAAGCTATTACATTGTTTCCTCCCTTCTTCTGTGATGGTCTTGAATCTTAAAAGGTGGGGATTAAAGTGCTAGAAAAAACACTTGATTGTAGTGAGATTGCTTTCTGTTCCATTGTAAATAATTGTCCTGCCTACTGGTTTAATAAAAACTCTGATTGGCTGGAGGCAGACAGGAAGTGTGGGCGGGACTACCAGAATTAGAAAACTCTGGGAACAGGAAGAAGACGGCAGAGACAACAGAGAAGTCAGCAGAAGAAAACTATGCTGCTCTTCGAAAGGGTACTGAGCTGCATGGCTGAACAGGATAAGAATCATGGGCTAGTTTAAGGGTAAAGAGTTAACAAGTTATATGATTTGGCCCTAGGCTTATCAGCATAAAATTATACAAGCATCTGTGTGTTTCTGTGGGAATGCAGGTCTGTGAGTCTGTGGGTCTGCGGGTCTGGACCACAGGCCAGAAACTTAATACTACATGTGATTATTGAATATTCAGCTCCAAATGGGACATTTACACAGCAAGATATGACTACAATGAGTTGGCTTTGTTTGAGAAGGCACCTTCAGCCACTGCAGTAGGAGTATTTAAATAGAAACCACATATAGCAAGAGTAAGTGTCAAATAGTAAGAATGCCAGGCAATAATCTTCCCAATCTGTATTCACTTCTCTACCACATGCATGAGGAAACTGAGGCAGGCGCAGGGACATACATGATGTGTCTAGACAAAATATTGATTAGAAGCCCATTAGCAATTTCTAACCTGGAATAACTCAAGGTTCCTCATAGGCAAAGTATTGGCCAGGGGCTTAGGACATTGGAGACTGGTATGATCATAGTCCAGCATTCTGGATGTAATGAATTGTCTATGCTTTTATGTCTTAGAAACTGAGATAAGGAATGATTATTAAATCTTCCATGATATAGATAGAGGTTGTAGTTGTTTTCTGGTGTGCTTACATCTTTTTTTTTCAAGTTCTTTTTCAGAAGATAAAGCATGAAACTATAACCAGGAAATGTCACACAAAGGCATAAAATGACTTGAATAACTCTTAAACCTACTGTGTCCTTTTTTCCTCTCAAGTATGCAATCTTGAAGAGCATATAACCCCCCTTAACATTTTACTTTATGCTCATACCTTCATGAAGGCCATGTAGATAGAGTTTACTTTTGCCTTTTAAAACATTTATTTATTCATTTATATGTGTATGTATGTGTGAGCACATGTGCTGGAAGAGTACACATTCCTGAGTGTCCAGGTTTATCAGAAGCATTGGGTACCCTTTCTCTACCACCCTCCACCCGAAACTTTGAGGCAGAATTTTTCCTGAATGTAGCCAGAAGTTTCTAGCCCAGCCTAGCTCCAAGGTTCAGACCCACAGCCCTGCTGTTGCTTGGTTCCAAATAATCACACAAAGGCTTATATTATTTACAAACCATTTTGCCTATGGGTCAGGCTTATTGCTAGCTATCTCTTGCATCTTAACTCAACCCATTTCTACTAATCTATGCTTTACCATATAGCTCATGGCCTACCTGTACTTTTACATCTTACTCTCTCAGCAACAGCTTGCAATGCCTCCCTGTGATTTCACCCTTGTTACCCTTTATTTATGTTTGGATTTCCCACCTGCCTATAAGCTGCTTTGCCATAGGTCAAAACAGTTTTTTATTATCCAGTGGTAATTTACATTGTAAGAAAGACATTCTACATATCTGAACACTGAGCTATGTAGCAAGACACAGAAGTCCTCGTGACCCAAGCTTTATTGTAGATGGGGTGACAGGCATGTGCAGGATCATACCTGCCTTTTTGCATGAGTGTTGGTATCTGAATTATGGTCTTTAACATTACTCAGCAAATGCTCTTAACTGCAGAGCCATCTCTCCAGCCTTTGCTTAGGCTTGCTGTCTTATAAAACACTGTTAAAAATGAAATCAAATCATCTATCTTTTTCAATGCTTTGCTATTATGCTTCACAGACATGTTATTTCAGCACAGAGTTTGACTGACAGAGCAAGAGTCCACTCATTTGAACAGGTGCAACATACAGCTCTGGGTCACTCAGAACACGAATCCTTTAGCTGTGATTTCTGTATTGTAACTTTGTTTTCGATTGTTGTGTAGAGAAGACACACAGAGATCTATAGTTATCACATGTGGGCACATGTACATAAATACATATAAATTTATAAATGTAATATATATCTCTGTGTGTGTCCTTATGATTAATTTTTTCCTAGCTGACGCACAAATGTGGTTTCTTCAATCAGAAAGTCTGGCCATACAGCAGCTTCCAACCACTGTACCATGAACTCATTACTTCTGGTACCACTGTTTTTTGTATCCAATGCCATGTGGGGAACACAGGTCAGCATCAATGTTTTCATTACCATTTATTTGACATCCACTGATCTCAAGTACTTTTTCCTATACTTAGTGATGACTTTCCTATACTTAGGAATCACTTTCTTTGGTGCTCTAAGTGTTCTAAGAATTTACAGCTGCTTTATACCATGTCCTGCAAATATTCAGGGATGTGAATATGCATGTAGTCTGTCAATCCTTATGTGACTTTCTGTGTATGCATACAACAACAACAACAAAAAAAAACAAAAGACTTATATGACTAGCTAATAATGGAATTTTGTAAGATTTTGTAAATTTAAAAATAATATCATGTGTAAGAAGCAATATTATACCATAAGTTAAAAAAAATCTATATAAATAAAGTTGAGAGAAAATAAAAGACCAAATTTTATAAACTAGTACATTGTATCCACATTCTAGAATGATCTATAGCAAGTGCTTTAATAGTACAATAAATAGATAAATAAATAAATAGTAAAAAAAAAAAAAACCCACCTTCTCACATGGTTTTAAGCTTTTTCTGACTTGTTGTGACAATTTCATACTAGAAAAAAAAAGCTGCATTAGTTTGGTTCCGAAGTAATCAAATGAGACTGGAGTATAAAATTCTTGTGGGGGAGAGGTTCCCAAAAGTTAATTGAATATATAGAATTTAATATCATGCTCAGGTTGCCATGGCTGCGGTGAGTTCATAAGTTGTGAAGCCAGTTCTTTCTGGTGAGCGTTATCTCTTTTCTTTCCATCTTTTTCCCCCTCTGTTTTGTTTAGAGCACAATAGTTTTCAGGCAAACACTTTTATTTCCAAGGTTTGTACATTTCCTTAAATGCACTTGACCCACGAATTTGAAATACTGGATCAAACATTGTGAGATTTTTAAGTACATGGCCAAATAAATATATTCCAAGGTCAAATATATCAACATTTTACATCTATAATTTTTTTTTAATTCAGAGAGTTTCCTACACGAGTATGGTATTTATATTATTTTTATCCCTCAACTTCTTTTTTGTGTCCACTCTTAAACACACACACACAACACACACACAACACACACACATACACACACACCACATACTTACACACATACACACACACACACACCCTACCAAGTCTATTTATTGTTGCTTATATTTACATATTAGGGCTGACCACTTGTGTTAAGATCTATTAGGGGATTCTCCTTGTGGAAAATACCATCCTCATTTCTAAGTAAAAATTTCACCTGCAGATCTTTGCCTCAGAGTGGGCCTTGTGAAATGTCCCTATTTAAATGTAGACAAAATCCAAGCCACGGGAGAAGAAAAGAACATTATTATTCACTTTGTTTGGTATCATTGTACACCTGCTCTAGTCATATTCCAGGTCCTGTGTATCCGAGACCTTTCCTTATGATGAAATGATGATCTTTATATCAAATGGGCCATCATAGACACCCTAGCTCTATTATATCCCCTTGCTGACTTGGTGCTGACCACTGCTTTCTTTTTGCCTTCTAATCAAGCCATAGAAATGATCAATTTAGACTCTTTGATCTTAAGCTTAAAATTTAAGCAAAAGTGACACACCAAAAATACTCCCTGAAATCTAGCAAAGTTGTTCAAGTATCAATGCTGAATCTCCATTGGGAAGATGGATATAAATAAGGCCAGTGATGGCTCAGTGATCAAGGGCACGTGCAGACAACCCAGATTCAGTTTCCAACTCCCACATGACTACTCACAACCGTTCATAACTCCAGTCCTAGGAGATCTGATACCCTTTTCAGGACTCCACAGGAACTACATGCACCTGGTACACATACACGCACATGGGCAAAGCACTCAAATACATAAAATAAAATGAACAAATCTAATTAAAATTCTTAAAAGAAATGAGATATGATGTAGCTCACTCTGTTTGACTTTTATGCCAGAGTTAAAACTCATCTCCTTAAGAAGATATGTCCTCCTAGAAAGAACCAGATTATGGTTCTACAGATGTCCACAGAGAGATCTGTCCACATCTGTAGCTCTGTTTGTGTCTTCTGGACCCAAGCCCGAGTTCTGCAGCAGAAACCATGCTTTAAGTGAAGGAAGTCAATTCATAGTATTTGGGGACTGATAATCATCAGTATTGTTATTTTAAAATAACCTTGTTTTAATTTTAGGTACCTGGTAGATGAAATTAAGAAAAGAGAAGGATTCAGGTTACTGATGGAGGTAAGTGCTTGTGGGATTGCGCTCCTGGCCCTGTCAGTCAACAGTGATGAAGGCAGTCATTGCCTGATCTGTTGTATTGTGTTCATTTGTGTTGCAGGATAAGAAACAAGTCATTAGCCTAATTCATACAGTCCATTATGTTAATTTACTGTATTAGTGAACATTTTTTTCCTTGGTTGAATTCACAGAGAATACACTTGCCTTTAAGTGTTGAAAATTAAAATGCTCAATAATAATTAGCAGGGATAATACTGAATAAATTATGACCTCTTTCTCGATACAGAAATGCCATAGTGATTGTGTTGCAAATACTGTGCTTATGTATGCAAGACCAACTAAGGGAGTATAAAGTATGCATACATGCTCTCCTTTTATGAAATAATGAGCACCTATAAGCTCCGGAGTAATGGGAAATGGGATGTTTTATTGTAGATGTTAGATCTCTTGCTGTGTATAAGAAGTCAGGTGATTCGGGAGATGAATGTTTTTGCTAAAATATCAAGTAAGAAAATAAAAATAAAAACCCTTCTTGTGTGTGTGTGTGTGTGTGTGTGTGTGTGTGTGTGTGTGTGTGTGTGTGTGTGTGTGTGAAAGAGAGAGAGGGGGAGGGAGAGAGAGACTTGGAGGAAGGAAGAGGAGATTATGCACCTTATTAGAATAGGGTCCTTCATTGCCTCATTGGGTCCAGAGCTGAATTCTTTTCAACTAGAATGTAGAATGACTGTTCTTAAAGCTCAAGGAATCTGCCTGTTTCTGTCACCCAAGCTGAGGTTACAGGTTTGCTCAGCCATGCCTGGATTTTTAACCTGAGTGATGGGATCTCAACTCATATCCTCATATTTTCTGAGCAAGAACTTCTATCCATTGGCACATCTCTCCAGCCCAAGAGCTGGTGTTTCATTTGGACTGTATTTTTTAAATTATGTGTATGTATGTGCCTGTTTTCTTATACAGCTCACAACCGTGACTGGATTGTTCACAGTGGTCTGGGTCCCTAAAGTTTCCTGTGGAGGCCAGAAGATGGTGTCAGATCCTATGGAGCTGGTGTTACAGGCTGTCAAGTAGATAATAAAATACTAAGCACCTCATTTGCCTAACATTCTGAGCTCTAGTTTCACCCATTTTTTTTCTGCAAATACTACTTTGTTCATTACAGTTGAACAGATACATACTTTTTTCTTTAGCTATTTCCACACTGATAGATCTGATGGCTGACTCTGGATCTTAAAACTATCTACACACACACAGAGGAGAGCCAGTGGTCATACGTTTGGTATAAGTCATATTCCCCCTTTTTCCCCCAAATTTAGGTTGCTTTATTTCCACAGTGCTCGTGAGAAACACTACTCACTTTGGAACTGCATGCTAGATTTTTGTTTGTTTTTCTAAGGTTGAGAGTAAAAGTATTGAAGGAGAGAAATGATTCACCCAAATACCACAGATAATGTCTTCCCAGAGGCCCTGGAAAGGGAGGGAGGGGTACTTAGCACCACCTTTGAAGAATTAAATTTATATTGTTGTAAGGTAAGCTTTATCTAGGCAAGCTTTGGCTCTGGATATTTGTTTTTTAATATTGACTTATTTTTATTTTTTCATTATTTCTCTCTCTGTGTGTCCATGCTTGTCTATGTGCACCTGAGTGTAGTACCTACAGAGGCCAGGAGAGGGTGTTAGAACACCTGGAGCTAGCATGCTGGTATTTGTAATCTACTCAAAATAGATGCTAGAACTCAGATCCTCCACAGAAGCAGTACATGCTCTTAAGAGATGATCCAGCTCTCCAACCCCATGAGTATTATTTTCCCGTAGAAGCCAGCTAGCGCCTGTAGAATAGGAGGCTTCCTGTATGACCCTTCCAGAACTTATACTATAGGGTTTTTTGGTTTAGTTGTCACCACTGGATCTGAGAATTGAAACTGAGTCCACAGGTACAGTGCATGCCCCACCACTGGACTGTAGCCAAGCCCTGGGCTTCCTATTTGATTTACATTTATCTCCCTTCATTTTTGTTTCAAAAATAAAATTAGGCCTTAAATTTCACGTTTAAGTTTAAAGTTAATTTTAAAATGAAGAGGAAGAAAGGAATGAAGAGGTGGACCAGAGAAGGGGGAGGGAGAAAGACAGAGAAAGAGAGAGAGAGAAAGAGAGACAACTAAGTACCCCCATTAGAAATTGTAAATGAGCAGAGAAAGATAGAGCATATAGCACTTGGATGCCTTTTCCTGAGGAGAGCTAAAGTAATGTCTATCATCTCAAAGATGATTGAAAGTTATCATTTCAAATGAATCCTGCATTATTCATAGTCTCCTGAAAAGCATAACTCTGTCTTTTTTTCTGTGTTGGATCTAAGATCTGATAGTTATTTTCCTAAAGGTATGCTCCTTAGACTCCTGTTCACATTTTCATTTCAATCTCAGGGGTGAGTCTGAATTATTCACTGTTTTGTTTTGTCTCCTTGAATTCTACAGTAGGAACTGTTATTAGGATTCATAGACTTTTAGAGGCCTGAAGGACATCTTGTCAACCTCCTGTGCATAGCAGGAAGCCCCGCCCCAGAACCTGTATGACAGGTATCAAACTGTGAAGAGCTCACTGGTTGCTCTTCTCCAGATAGCTCTGAATGTTCATGTTCTAACTACAGGTGCTTACCCCCATGTGTACCCAGCACCTTGTGAATTACCATAGGTCACTTATCTCGCACAGCTTAATGTGGTCATGGTAACTTCCTTACTTGCTGAAATCCAACACGTCTCATTTAAACTTCTTGGACTTCCACTCTCTCTCTATACAACAGAACAAAGCTCTTTTGGCACCTTTCACCACCCACTTTTTCTTCTGCTTTTCTACTTAGTCATTTCCTCTCTGTCTTTGTTCAGAGCCAATCACTTCTCAGATTGGCAGGATCTTCCCTTCTATCTAAACCCTCTCTAGCCCATCTCTTGACACCACAGCTTGAATGGCTTTTAAAAATATAAGATATAGCTAAGCTGCTGCTCTATTGTGACTCCACATTGCCTCTAGAATCAAGCTGAGCCCCAAGCCTGGCATATGGAGAAGCCTATTGCGAAGCAAACCTAATCTTTATTTCTGGTTTAATTTCCTGCCACTAAACTCTGTCTTCTGCTCATTATTACTGTTTTCCAATCTTCTGCAGACTCTGCTGTCCACTAATGAACTATCCATTTCTTACAATGTGAGAAATATTTTTTGATAATACCTATTCATTGCAGATTAGCTGCTTCACCCTACTTCCTTAGGAGTCTCAGAGTTTCTGTGCACAGACATATGACATAAGTCATTTCCTCATTCTAATTTCACTTCCAGTTTCTACAACATAAAAATTCTGCTTTTGATGCTAAACAATTTGGTTGGCCTTCTTTAGATACTCTATATATCTTAGAATTTCTTTTCAAATATGGTATCCTGAAATGTTCATAGTGATTTGTCTTAGCCAGTGAAGATTTTAATGAGGCTGTACATCCACTTGAAAAGGACATCTCCTTCTATCAGGATGGCCCCAAGGAATAATCATTAACCTCACAGAGTACCTGCTGTGTGGCAGATATGCTACCAACCACTGGAAATAAATTCTCTGCTCACCCAGCTGAGTGCGTGGTGCAAACAGTGTCACCCCCATATTACCGTGCAGGAAGTAGAGGCCCAGAACATGTGGCAAGACCTGGTGAGGGAACAGGGAAATGGCTATCAGAAACATGTTGACTGTGCAAGCCAAAGGACCTGAATCTGTTTGAAGCACGCATATAGAAAGTTTGATATGTACTGCCTGTGTGTAATGTTAGCACTAGGGAGTGATAGGCAGATAGATCCATGAAGCTTATTGACAAGATAGCCTGACCTTCTCGACCAATTCCAGACCAGTGAGAGACCCTGTCTCAAAATAAGAAGTAGACTGTGCATATGAAATGATGCTTGAAGTTGACGTCTGGTCTACACACACACACACACACACACACACACACACACACACACACACACACACACTTGCGAATGTGACCTAATGCATTTGGAATTCCAATCTTGTGACTCTAAAATTTGAATGTAACCTAGTGAGTTTGGAATTCCAATTTTGCAGCTCTAAAACCTGGGCTTTATCTCTAGTGCCATTTTTAAACAGTTCTCAGCACTACAATCTTGTTTTAAAAACAGGAATATGAAGTATTTTGAAATCCATCTTGTCAGCGTCGTCACCTTCATTCTATATTTGCATAATTATTTTAATCTGTGTCCTAGAGTCCGCATTTATACTTAATAAAATACATCATGCAACCTTCTTTTTTGTTATTGTTATTTTGACCAAAAGATAGTGAAAAAGACAGATGTAACTTCATTTTACAGAAAATGAACTGAATAACTACTGGTGACCACTAATTTGTCAACAACTTTTCTTAGTATTGATAACAAAGCACCTATTGTTTTCCTCTTTGAAAACCAGAGTATAATGGAAGTAACCCTTAAGAGATTATGACACATATTTGTTGCTACCATTTTCTTCCTACTCTTCACCACATGGTCAGTTTCCTTTTTGAGCCTTTCAAATATTAGGGTTCATAGAGAATCTAGACTGAGTGTGCTCCTATGGTGCTTAGAGGTCATGCCTTCATATATGAAGAAAATTTAAAGTAACTGGCATCTGCATAAGTCTGCTCTAAAAGCAGCCACTAGTGCCTTGAACCTCTTGCAGAAAGTCAGTCACTGCATGAGGTGGAAGCTACAGAGAGGAGAAAATAGGAGAAAACTCATGTGTGTTCTAAGTCAACATGCAAAGACTTTTCCTATTCATTCATTTTGGAAATGACTAAAGTGAATGTAGGCCATCAAATGCAGCATCAAACATCTTTCAGAGAAATGTCAGAAAGGGCTTTACACTTTGTCAACTGTTGCTTCAAGGAATCATGCCATTCAAAGAGAATGTTGAGCAGAAGGGGCCACAGAAAACGTTCCTATTATACCTGAAAGAAAGTCACACAAAGAAACAGACCTAAAAAGTCTAGTGCCTGACTTGAAACAGATGTTATGCCACACATATAGTGGCCTCTTTCTCCTGATGGGTTGTTTCTTTTTCCTTTTTGGACCCCTCCTTGGGTTGCTATCACACTAGGTAGCTGCCCCACTTCACAATCATCAACAGACAATAACAGCAAGTAAGTCAATTTTTTTTAAAAAAAGAGGGAATTTGTTTAAAGCAATGGAGGGTGATTGGTCATACTGTAACCTCTCGTTAGATGATTTGATATTAAAACCAGTAAAGTAAAACATAGATAAGATAGATGGAAATATCATAATGTTTATCATACTATTCACTATGAGTATTTATTGTTTGATATCACAGAAAAAGTTGACTAATGTAAATCCAAAGAAAAAGGTCTTTAAAAAGCCTGTTGAGAGAGAACACAAAGATGCTCAAATTCAAACAGAGGAATATGAAGAACCAAATTCAGAAGGTCATCTAAAATTAGACAAAAACAGGCAACATTATTATACCCAGTAACCTTTAAAAAAATGAAGGATGAAAAAGATGAAAGAGAAGCTAGCTGGGCTCCAGTAAATATATTAGAATTATGGAGAGTAAAGGAGGCAACTGTATCATATGGGATGCATTCACCATTTGTTAAGCAAATGCTGAACTCCTGGTCATGCTGTAACCGGGTCACCCCTAAAGATTGATTGGATATGGTTACAGCTGTTCTTGAGGCAGCGATGCTCATGCAGTTCAAGTCATGGTGGAGGGAGGAGGCTAAAACAATAGAGCAAAGAAACAGGGCCAGAGGCATAGAAGTCTCTCAAGACCAACTCCTTGGGGAAGGAGATTATGCCGATATTGAAAGGCAGTCATTATACAGTGACCATCTTCTGGATTTATGTCGCATGGCAGCTTTAAATGCTTGGGACCATATTGAAGAAATAGGAAAAAAAGTGAAACATTTACAAAAATAATTCAAAGTCCCAAAGAAACTTTTACAGATTTTTTTGCACAGATTAACCACAGCAGTAAACAGAATGGTACCGGACTCAGAAGCCAGACGAATAATCATTGAATCACTGGCTTTTGAGAATGCCAATGCACAATGTAGAAAAATACTTAGACCTTTAAAAGCAAGGTCAGCACCTTTTGAAGATTGGATTCGTGAGACAATTAATATGGAGTCTTATGAGAGTGATGATAACTGGGTAGGAGAGCTTATTTCAAGAGGTATAAGAAAAAATCAAGATGTCAAATGTTATAATTGTGGAAGAGAAAGTCACATAAAAAGAGATTGTAAACAAGGCATTCCCAGAAACAATGCTTTTGGTAGGAATAATCCCAAGAGAACACCCTCCCTTCTGGAATATGCAGAAGGTGTGGAAAAGGAAGACATTGGACTAATGAATGCAGGTCAACAAGAGACAGACAAGGGAATTTTCTGCCCTTGAGAAATGCTCCAAGGGGGCTTTCAAAAACCCCTAGGTCAGGTAACTCTCTGCCCTCGGGAAATGCCCCCAAGGGGGCTTTCAAAAGCCCCTATATCAAGTCCAATCAAGACCTAACCTCAAGGTCTAGACCAGCAGACCCGCAGACCCGCAGTCCCACAGTTCCACAGAGACACACATGCTTATAATAGTTTTTGGCTGATCAGCCTAAGGCTCAGGCATATCGCTTGCTAGCTCTCTACCCTTCATCTATCCCATGACTCTTATCCTGTTCAGCCATGGGGCTCTGTACCTTTTCTTTAGAGCAGCGTGGTTGTCCTCGGCTTCCTTTGGCCTCTCTCTGGCATTCTCTCTGGCGTTCTGTCTGGCATTCTGCTCTGTCTTTTCTGTTCTCAGAGTTTTTAGTCTGGTAGCCTTGCCCATACTTCCTGTTTGCCTTTGGCCAGTCAGTGCTTTTTATTAAAGCAGTGGGTGGGACAATTATTTACCATGAAATAACACAATACCCCTACACTTGTGACATTTTTATAGTATTTTCACACAAATAACAATAAATAAAAATTAATGATATAGTAGGGTCCATTCACAAGAAAAGAACCAAAGTGGCCCAGGAACTTGAAGTGAGAAGAATATAGGTAGATAAATATATAAATAGATGAGGAATGTAGATAAATAGATGGTGGGTAGACAGATAGACACACAGACAGATAGATATGATACATAGATGTAGCAGTGCACACACACATGTACATACATGCATACATCTATTTATACACACATGGGACATACAAACATACTTACACATATACATACATACAGAGATTAACTGTGACCAGGGTGTAAGAGGTGGTCTTATAGGAATGTAATACTTCCCTAAAACTCTACAAAGTTGACATATAGAGAGCTACCACTCCTCCTAGAACTTAGATGAAACATAGGGAAAATGGCCACTTCTTCACAGGGCTAAGAAACAGATCCCCTTGGAAAGAGTGTGAATGTGGCTCAGTTCACTGAAATGTCACCTTGGCAAGACTAACCAGAAATCTGTGCTATGCTTTCTGAGAGAGGCCATCTTCCTACAGAGTTATAGCTTAGAATAGCTGCAGACTACTCACGGAAGGCACCAGTCAAGTCATTGGGGCAAGTATCTGGCTGATGGCCACTCTAACTCTCCAAAGCTGCCTGGGAAACATGCCAGGAAGTAGACTGCCATTTTGCCAAGATGACCCTAAAGCAATAACTACTTGATTTTGAACCTCCAGAGCTGGTGAAATCCATATGGATTCTTCATGGGATTCATGAAGTGTACATAACACACTGGGAAGAGCCATCTCTTCCTTTAACATTTTCCAGCACCCACTGGTGATAACATATATATTAGATCTGGCAACATTTACAATATTTACAAGGTCCACCACTATTATTGGAGAATACCAAAAAGGGGTGGGCTGGAAGTTGAAGACCACTACGTTTATAACTGATGTCAGTGGTGCTAGGGATGGGTACCTTTGATTTATAGATCAATTCCTAGAGGCAAAAGACAAATAGCAAACTATAATTTTCTTACTCTTTCTAATTAGTGTTTGAATTTTTTTTTTATTCCATTTAAATGATCAAAGAATTTGGAAGCTCAGCACAGTCTATCTAGAGAAACTAAGTCTATTATAAATCAGATGCCCAAATGTAAATTTTGTAGATTTGTGTTATAAAACATTGTCTTGTGATAAAGGAGTGTGGAAATTAAGTTAAATTGCACAACAGTTTCTTTGTAAAAAGTATTCTATAGTTTAAAGATTTGTAACTCTTTCTCTTTGTCAAATCCAATGAGAATGTTGGAAATTTCAAAGATGAAAGAGTAAGTGGATCAAGAAGTTATCATGGCGAGCTGGAGACATCCCTAGGTTCTCAGTGATGACTTAAAATCTACTGACAGCAGAACTCTATGTGGTACCCGTCTTGATCTTAAGATGTGAGATGTGAGCTGTTTATTCTTTCTGAAGTCCTGAAGATATCATAGTGGGAATACTGACAGCCCAGAAACTACTAAGCACCATGAGCATTGCTTACTGGTTACAAACTACATTTGCAGTGAAAATGTATCAAAGATATCTCAATAACTGTTAGTGCTGAGTGTCCTGTAAAGAAAGTGACTATCATCTGCAATGACTTCTGAGTAAAAGAAATTGTATCTCACTTGAGAATCTACTCCATAATAAACTCCATGCTGGTTGACTCCATGTCTTTCAATGGTCTTTGGCATGGTTTATCTTACATTGTGTTCCAAGTAAAATACTTATCCTATGACAATGGCTATGCTACAGTGTGTGTGTGTGTGTGTGTGTGTGTGTGTGTGTGTGTGTGTGTGTATGCACTGGGTTTTGAGCCCACTCTTTATGTAGAGGAAAGAAAGCCTTCTAGATTCAAAAAAAATAAAGCATTGTCAGAAGTCATGCACAGCTACTCTTTAAGAGTTTGGCTGTGTTATAAGTTATACGCACTTGATGAGTCTTAAGAGACTAGTGTAGAATTTAAAAGTCTTTGTTTAATTAAATTGTAAGATGTATCTTAAGTTAACGAAACAGCATTTTTATTATATATATTTTTTAATCTTCAGCCTGAATACACCAATATTTGCTTTTGGTACATTCCACCAAGTCTCAGAGAGATGAAAGAAGGACCGGAGTTCTGGAAAAGGCTTAGCTTGGTGAGTAATGAGTGGGTTGGGTTTTTTCTTTTGAGGAGATGGAACCAATGTACCTGCCTGTTGGTCTGTGAAAAACTCCCTATGTGACTGTCTCTTGAAGATCCAGAGAAGCATCTTGATACTGGTGCTTCTCTCGGTAGAAACTGATGACACAGTTGTAAACTGTGTTTACATCTAGCACATTGACCCACCTGATCCACACACACACATGCAAAAACAATGTGCCCTGTGGAAGACAACTATAGACTTCCTTAGAAGTTCTGTCTCTCTATGAGCTTCAGAAAATGTGAGCTGATTGCAGGGTTCACAGTGACAGCTGTGTGATAAATGGCTGATGCTCTCAATTCTGTAGGTACATTGCCATCTTAATATTCTATCACATCATTTGAAAACGCATGCTAAAACCTAAATCACATACTGTTGCTTTGGAAAAGGTGCCTCTGCCTTCTTGTGTTCTTGAAATAAAGCAGCAGAGGGAGCGGGATCTGAGCAGGAGTTAATTTATCTAAGTAAATACTCTAAGGAAAAATTAGACTGGGCTACCCCAAAGTAGGCAGGGAGAGTTCAGTAGATTCCAGAAATAATTTTAATGAATTTTTATGGGACTGGTGGTATATTTATGGGATGGAGGAGCCATTTTGCCTTCTCTTATCACAATGGACTGGATCTTCATTGTAGAATATTTCTTCCTATGGCTATCTAGGAAAGTCTACAAAAGCAGGTCATGTCAGAGCCACAAAGCAAGTGATGGTGAGTGGGAGAATGTCGCCAGGGGCTTAGTTTCTGATGAAGAGTGAATAAGCTAACTGCAATTTCAAGGATTCTTAGTTGAACATCCAGAGAGACCATTGCTGATGCCATTTGCTATGTTTCTTGGTTATCTCACATCTAACTCCTCACCTATTCTGGCTCGATATCCAGTGAGCAGCATTCTATTCCCCTTACCAGAAAAGCCTGTATCATACACTGAAGGAACTTTCAGGGGAAGAAAGGATTCTGAGCCTGAGTTTTCAACAGAATAAAATGTGCTTGAAAGTGTCTTTATGGGGCTTGGAGTATAGTTCAGTCATAAAGCACATATTTAACATTTCCTTGTAGGTTCAAGAGTCACAGACTGAGCACTGAAAAACAATAGAGGTTTCATGTATAGCTGCCAAGAGAGCTGACAATGTAGAGAAAAGCATCTGGCCCCAGCGGCTACTTCTATCACGTTCATACCTCCCCTCACCTGCCTCTGCCAGATAAAATCCTGCCTCTTATTCTACTTCCCAAGGGCAATGAAAGCTCATTAGTCAACTTTTTTCATCCATGACTCTAGATACATATTGAAAATTGACTTGGGAATTTCAGACATATGACAGTCATGTGAGAATTTGTGATGGGGTACCTTTAAAACTAAATAATCCTCTCTTCCCTCTGTATCTTTCCTCCCAAAGCCAACAGAGAAGACTGCATCCCAAGTTCATAAAAGCTCTGGCTGACAATCCTTTTCCTCTTCTCACTGGAGGAAACACTAATTATTTAAACAGCTTTTGACAGTTGATAGCCCTTCAGCTTGCCCTTTGAAAGAAAGGAAAAAGACTTAGCAAGCAGGCAGCAGTAAACATTTACTGAGGGCTAGATGTATTAAACACTAGGGAGACAAATATCAAAAGAAGTTGGTCTATGCCCTTGACAAGTTCATGGTCAGGGATATGGCAAGGAAAGAGACAGGCAGGAATGATGAGGATAGGCTCTGCTGGCAGCGAAGCAGAGCGGACAAACTTCTGCTTCCGTGATGACACCAGTGTGGAGTCTTGAACAATAGAGAGATGCCAGGGATGAAACAACTAGCAAGAAACAGATCTTTAAACAGCCCAGAGCCTGAAGATACTAAGAGTCAAGAGAAGGGGACTGCCCAGGTTAGGAAGGGGCACTGATCTGTGTGAGGATGGCAAGCAGAGCTGGATTTTTTTTTCCCCATAAGCAAATTAAGAGGAAGAAAGCCATTTTATTGCTAATGAGCTATGGCCCTCTGTGGTCTTACTTGATAGTATGACCCCTCAGTTGAGGTCATTTCTCTTCTTTATTTAGTACACATGTATGCCTCACGTACTATGGCACACTGGTTAACCTGTGTGTGTGTGTGTGTGTGTGTGTGTGTGTGTGTGTGTGTGTCTTTGTGTGCTATCTCCTATCAAATCTGAGCTCAAAAACAGTAAATACTAGTTTTAGCTTAACTGTAGTAATGGTTAATCCTATTTTTAACTTGATTGAATTGAAGAGTACCCAGGGCATTTCCAGAAAGATCTACCTGAGGAGGGAAGACCCATACTAAATATGATCAACACCATTTCTTGGGTAATGAGTTCATCCACACCCAGGAAGCAGATAGATAACATTTCTATCCACACAGGAAGCTTACAGATCACATCTTTATCCTCACACAGGAAACTGACAGATAACATCTCTATCCACACAAAGAAAGCTGACAGATCACATCTTTATCCACACACAGGAAGCAGACATGTTACATCTCTATCCACACAGGAAACTGACAGATCACATCTCCATTCACACAGGAAGCTGAGTAGTGTGGTTATAGACTCTCCAAGCTCACCCATAGTAGGATTCCTACAGCAAAGCTCTACTTCCTAAAAGTTCAATAACTTCCCTAACTGGGTTCCAGGTATTCAAATACACAAGCTTGTACTGGATATTTCTTATTTCAAGCAAATATGCAATTTAAAATCAGAGAATTCATATATTCTGTGCTTCTCACCTTCACAGGAAATCAAACACACATTGAGACGTTCTCTTTAATACTGAACAATGGCCAACATTTGCTCTGGGATAGTTAGTATCCATCACTGCTATTTTTTGCTACTGGAGCTAGACAGGTAGTTTAGTGGTTAAGAGCATTTGTTCTTTCACAGGACCTGAGTTCACCTATATCAAACAACTCACAGCTGCTGTAACTCCAGCTCTAGAAATTCTTATGTCCTTGTCTGGCCTCTGCAAGCATTCACATACACTGAGAGAATCTCTCTCTCTCTCTCTCTCTCTCTCTCTCTCTCTCTCTCTCTCTCTCTCTCTCACACACACACACACACACACACACACACACACACACACACACCACAGAAATAGAAATGGGAACCTTTTACAAAAGAGAAAATGCTTCTTTGCCTTTGAAATCACCATTCCCTTTGGCTGGTTTAATATCATGCCTTTTGTCATGATTGTTTCTGGCTACTGAAGCATGTGCTGCAGGCAGTTGTCTTGGGGCCTCTGGTTCTTTCTCTGCATGGATATTTGTGGATAAATTTGGAAAGGGAGAGGTGGAACATATGTATCTGTTGTTGATCGCTCTGATTTTGTGCTTACTGTAATCTGAGAATGTAAGTGCATGATTTATAGTCGGGAGCTCACTTAAAACATACTCAAAATATATTTCCTCATTTATCTTGGATAGAGAACCACAAACAAGCAAATAAGCAAGGGGGCCCTTTGTTTCTGCTTTTGCTCCTCCGGTCGCACTAGCTGGATGAGCTGCCAAGTCACGGAACTACTGGTGTAATGGGGCTCATTCAGCAGCTTGAGGGAAAGGGGCTGTTTAGAAATGAATCTGGTATATTTCATGGTGTGTGTGTGTGTGTGTGTGTGTGTGTGTGTGTGTGTGTGTGTGTGTGTGTGTGTGTGTGATGTGTACGGGGGATAGGGAGGGAGAAAGGATGCAAGAGAGAGACAGACATAGAGAGGGGGAGGAGGAGAGGGAGAGAGACGGGGGGGGGGGTGTCTGTTTTTGAGAATGCAGGACTATGGCAGCCATTCTGTCCCACTGTGTTCAGTCAGCAGGTTAGTGTGACTTCTGTTCTTAAATGCCCTCTGTAGCTGTGTCTCCCTCTGACCCTCAGGCCTTCATTATTTCCCTGCCTGAATTGCATCTATCTCTCTGCCTCCTGGTATGGCTTTTCTCTTCCTTATATTCTTCCCCACACATTTCCAACTCTAGTCCTGCTGCATTCGCACTGATCTAAGACTGGGAACTGCTCCCCATTCTCTGCAGCAGCCGCTGACGTCACCGTCAGATCAAATGACCACTGTTTACAATAAATATTGTGAACACTCTATTCATTCCCCCAACTGGGACACCATTGCACATAATTCTTCTGTAAAGGCTAAATGGGTTCTTTGCTGCAATGAAAAGAAAAAATGATTAATAATTAGATATTCATTTCATTATATCACACCAATACTTGTCCATGGAAGCTTCTGAAGCCTGGACTTGATGAAATTCCTGTCTGTGGTCTGAGAAGCACAGTGAATGCAATTTATATACAAAGACAAAACGCTACAAATAGGTAATGCCTGTCCTGAAAACAATGAGAATTGTATAGTATTATGACAAAATTCTCAAAAATCAACGCACAAGTTTGCTTAGAAGAAAATATTTCTTCTTTTGATTTATGTGAAATCAAATATATTAAAAATGGACAGAGGGACTGGTGAGTGGTTCAGATGATGTAAGTTCTATCCCTGGAAGCCACATGGTAGAAAAATAGAACGGATCCCTGAAGTTGTCCTGTGACCTCCCATATATACCATGGTACACAACACACACACAATACACACACAACACACAAATGAACGTAATAACAAAATTGCAGTGGCTAAGGAACTGACTGTGTGCATGAGCCCCTGAACTAGCTTCCTAAAATTCATGTTAGAAAAAAAGCCAAGTGTGGTGGCATGCACTGGGCATCCCAGTGCTTCGAGGAGCAGAGACAGCAGAATCCCTGGGGCTCCTAGGCCAACCTTGAGAGACCTTGCCAGTGAGCTTTTAAAAAGAAAATAAAAAATTAAAGGTGGGAATTGATACCTGGACTTGACTTCTGTCTTCCACACATTTGCTTACACACATCTGCACAAATGTGCACTCACGTGCCGTTGTGAATGTTGCTGCCGGAGACTGAGAATCAGCTGCGTGCTCTAGGATTTTTGTTTGTTTTTACAGCATGTAAATGTGTAGGTATGTACGTGTACATGCGTGCATGTGCATGCCAGAGGTCTATATCAGATGCCTTCCTCTATTACTCTCCATCTAGTTTTTTAATACAGAACTTCTCACTGAACCCAGATAGGACAGGCAGTCTACCTACAGCTCCTCTGTGCCAGGATTCTCCTCGGCACCTGTCATCACACTTGGCTTTTTCATGTGGCTTCAGGCCCTCATGCTTGTGAAGCAAGCGCTTTAATGCCTGGACCACATCCCCAGCTCATTCTCTAAGCTTCTTGTGGACACATAACTCTTCTCTTTTACTGTAGTGACATAAAATACATGAACACCTTTATTTTGCATACATTTGCTCTTTATTAACTCCAACCTTTAGTGTTTTCTTTTAAACAGTAACAGAATTATGAAGAATGAAAATATACTCAGAGATTCACAGCTATTCAAAATAACATTATACTAAAAAGTAACTAAATAGCCATCTTTAAGGAACTAGTTAAATTTTAATATATAACACACACATACATATGTGTGTGTATATATATATATATATATATATATAACTTAAACGCAAGTTTAATGTTCAGACAATTAAAATAAATTATAAGTTGGGAAAAACAGTTTTCAAATCAACTACTATAGCATGCCAATTTTGAAAAATTATGTTCATGTATATGTACATATATATGTATTTATGTGTATATGTAGAAAGGGGCAGAAATTGAACTGGTGATAATTCTCCCCTTGATATAGGGAAATAATACCTGACAGGAAGCAGTTTCAGGGAAGAAGGTTTGATTTGGGCTTACAATTGAAGAGAATTTATTCTAGTATGGTAAGGAGAGCAATGGCTGAAGGAACAGAGGGCAGCTGATCACCTTATAACCCTGTAACCAAGGGCAGCTGGTCACATTGTATCCACAAAACAAAGGGCAAATCTGGCCACAGGACCAGTGGGCAGCTTGTCACATTGTAGCCATAGGAATGAGAATAAAGGAAGCTGGTCACATTGTAGCCACAGGAACAGGAAGCAGCTTGTCCCACTGCATCTATAGTCAAGGTGGTCACTTCCTTTCCTTTTTTGAACAGTCTGGCATCCCACCTAGCCCATGGGATGATACCATCTTCTCACTTCAATTGGTCTAATTTTTTTTCATGGAGGTGGCCAAAGATTTGTTTCCATGGTAATTCTAAACCCATCAAGTTGACAATGGAGAGCAGCCATCACAGATATTAAGTGTAAATAAACTCCTGTGTGTATGTTTGACTAAGGGCAGATAGCAGAAGCCAAGTTTTGCCTACAGTAAGTTCATGCATTGTGTGCGTTCATTAGGAGCTGCCCCAGAGTGACCAGTTGAGGATAGGCAACTTGAAATAAAATATAAAGACAAACCAGAAACAGGCCCTAGAATAACCCATGCACTCTTCTTGCCACATCCTTGGCATTCTAGTAAAAATTTCTTTTTCTGTGGACATTTAATTTACAAAGTCTGTGCCCCATCAACAAAACCCTAACATCCTTGCAAGGACTTAACAAGCCTTCCTTTGCACAACCCCATGCTCTGATATGCTGACCTGCAGATGTGTGACCAGTGTTTGACAGGGTCCCTTTTCAGTCATAGACATATCTATTTTTCTGAGCTCCCCTTGACATATCTGTTATTTTATTGCTTAGTTGTGGAAATAATCTGACATATGACTCCAGATATCCTTAGAGAAAATCCATGTTGCCTAGTAGACTGTCAGTGTGTAGCCCTTCAAGCGAAGGCTCATGAGCTAGGCAGCCCCACAGATATCCAAACAGGCAGCTTCTTGATGCATAGGCAGGCTTTCAGGGCTCCTTGCATGCCCCATTGTGCCTTCACACTTCAAGCATGGAGACTCTGCTCTCCAGTCTTCCAGTCATGTTTTATCAGCCATCTTCTGGTTGCTTTAGTCTATTCTTGTGTGCATACGTGTGTAGGTATGCATGTGTTCAAGAGAACTTACCCATCTCCTGTTTCTGAGAATCCTGCTTCTTATGTTCCTCCAGACATACTCTGATAATGGCGTACCCAGCCATTCTGCCTTGGATTATGAACTAAAAATACTTCTCTAGCGATAGAACATGTGTTTTTTTCCTAATTATTTTATATGTATTTGTGGGGTTTTTAGCATCCAAATCTGTGTACTTCTGAGTGCCCATGGTGCATGGTATACATAGAAGCCAGGAAGGGGCATAGAACCCCCTGAAACTGGAGTTACAGACAGTTGTGAGCCAATATGTGGGTGCTGCAAACCAATCCCGGGTTCTTTGCAAGAACGGCCAGTGCTCTTAACTCCTGAGATATCTATCCAGCTCCATGTTTTATCTGTTTTTAATAATTATAAAAACAAGGTCCATTTGAAAATCTTGTGGTACACAGATGATAATATAGTCTTGAAAAAATTCTAGTTTTAGGAGATACCAAGGTTAAACTTGTTTATGTTTTACATTTAAGGGGAATCTAATGTGGACATTCATTTTATCTACCTTTTATCTTATTGTATTTGGATACATCTTTGTGCTTGTGTGTGTTCACAGAGGAATGGGGCTACATGCACTTATACATGTGTGCATCTAGAGACAACAGATTAGCAACTGGTATTCTCAGAAGCTCCTCACCTTGTTTTTAAAGACAGAGGCTTTTCACTGGGTCTTACCAATTAAACTAAGCTGATTGGCCAACAAGTGTCAGGAATCCACCTGTCTGATTCCATTTCTCTCGTGCCAGGATGGATTATAATCATGCACTACTACACTCAATATTTTTACTTGAATCCTAGAGGATCAAGCTCAGGTTGAACTATCTTCCGTGTGTGTGTGTGTGTGTGTGTGTGTGTGTGTGTGTGTGTGTGTGTGTGTGTGTGTGTGTGTTATGTTTGGGGTATGTAAGTGTCTGTTATGTGCACTGTATATCATGCTTGTGTAGTGCGTGTGTAGTTTGTAAGTGTGTGTGTAGTGTGTTATGTGTGTGTGTGTTTGTGTGTGGTATGTAAATGTGTGATGTGTGTGTTCTATGTGGGGTTTGTAAGTGTGTGTTATGTATGTATTGTGTGTGTAGTGTATATATGTGTGGTGTGTGTAGGTATTGTGTTTGTCCACTTTATTTTATGTAACACTGCACATCAAATCTAGGATCCTTTGAATGCTAAACAAATACCAAATGAGCTACATCCTGGCTCTTGAATCCTGAATCCTCTTCTGCATTTTTACTTCTTTTTCTATTCTCAAGTGATTCTGTTTTCTGTCCTTCAAGGCAGCTCCTGTGGTGTTCAGTCTCAACCCACCATCCAACCCTAGGGATTCCTGTGAAACCCACAAAGAAGAAAAACCTCCCCATCTCCATACTAGGCCTACAAATCAGTGGTAGAGGTGGGCTGTGCCAGGGCTGCAAACCTGAGTCCAGACTGACAGTACAGTTGGGATGCCTGGGTAAATCTCACCATATTTCCTCATTTCCCTATCCCCTGGATAACATGAGCCTCCAGGCTCCTTGCAGCTTCCAAGGCTTGCATGTCCTAAAGACTTTCTTTCTGGGTATTTCCAAGGCCAAGGTGAAATTATAAAGCTGCTTAGAACCTGGAATCAGGAGACAGACCCCCAAGAGGTAGGGCTGCTGGGGGCAAGTACTACAGACAGAAAAGTTATCTTAAGCTCCAGGATGGACTTTAAGCTGTTAGGCTCCTGAAGGATCTTCCCCCACCCCCTGCCCCATCCAAATCCATGGAAACCATAGTCATACTGAGGATGGACTTTCTGCCTGGCCTTTTAGGTCAGTGGCATGGTTTGGATTTGATTTTTTATTTAGAGAAGATAAAGTACTGTTACATTTCTTGAGCACTTGAATTTATAGGACAAAATTCATACCCACAACACAGCCATTAAGGAAATTGCACTGGACACAATGAGGAATTTATTGTTGCAAAATAAAGAATGGATCCTGGGCTGAAGTAAAAGTTTCCCCAATTATCTTTGAAGCTCCTTTGCCAGTACCAAAGCTGCCCCCTGCTGGAGGCTCTGATTCTTGCTTTGTTCCTGGATGGGAATGGACACTCAGACCAGACAAGCCCTGTGGAAAGAATGTACTGAATTGTAGGGTAACAGACACCACAGACATCCAGGCAGGCAGTGGCTAGAATTCTCAAAGGATAAACCTGCTTCTTCACAACACAACAAACGCATATTTGTGCTTCTGTGATCCTCTGTACTTTGAGAAAAAACATGTCCCTGCCTCTATAGCCAACTCTTCCTCATTTGCCTTTAGGGCCACACTCTGCTTCCCGCCGCTGCTCTTCTGACCCCTCTTTCTACCTTCCTTACACTTCTCCTTTTACCCTTTCATATCTCATTCACAAAAACTAAGAGACATGCCCAGGCTCGGACAAAATGTGAATGGTGACATGATTTTCTTTTTCTGATGTGTCCCCCTCAAGTTCTTACTAACAGTCCATCTGTCTGTCTGCCTCTCATCAATCTCTCCATCCTGTTAGATAAAAAACGTAGAGTGAAAAAGTCATGAACACTGTATAACAGTATGCTATCATCTGTAAAACCCACAGGAAGAGCTGACAGTTCCCCCAAAGGCCTGATATGGTGCCTGGAGTATTTTGTCACGTTAAACAATTGATGGATTCTTTATGTCAGCATCTACTTTCCTTTCTTCCTCTTTCATTCTGTTTTGGGGGGAGGGGTTCACTATGTAGACTGGATCATATGAAAATCTCTGCGTAGTCCAGGCTGGCCTCAGACTCAGAGATCTACCTGCCTCTGTCTCATGAGTGCTGGGATTAAAGGCAGGAACCACCACATTTTTTCCTTTGAGTCTTGGTCTCTTGTGCCTCAGTTGGCTTGAGCCTTGTTGTGTAAGCAAGGAAGACAATGGACTTCTGATCCTCTCGCTTCTTTCCAAGTACCAGAGTTATAGGTAGTGCCACTCTATCCAGCTTGAGCAAGACTGTGCATCCTACCCAGAGCCCTGTGCATGTGGAGTGAGTGCTCCTCCAAATAAGCTGCATCCCAGCTTGAATCCTGGAGTGCTCACATCCACTTTTGAGTTTTACTATTTTCCACAATGAAAACTTCCCCAAATGCCCCAAATGCCAACTGTGGGATTTGTGTGGCTTGCATTATGAACTAGTCTAAGATGTTCTTATGTTTTTAAATTGTCTGGGTGAATAGTCAGTTAGAGGGGACGGAATTCTCTGGAGCTGAAGTTAAGGGAGTTGTGAGCTGTCAGACACAGACACGGGGAACCAAACTCAGGTACTTTGCAAGAGCAGTATGTGTTCTTAACCGCCAGCCCCTATGTGATTGGTCTTTAATAAATTTGGACCCATTTGCAATTCTGAAAGTCAGAAGAGTTCACAACCCTCCACAGCTGCGGCCACACTGGGTTGTCACCAGTGGACAGTGTGGGGTATACTTTGAATGGGGAAGTGATGTTCTCTTGGCTCTGCCTTATTGTATATTGTATTAATTCTTGACAGCCAAATGATTTTCTTGTTTTCCCTACTTGATGGATTGTATCTCCCTGTGTATCTATTTTCCTAGTCTTTTACATATTTGTATTTTGAAATTAGATATTTTCCTGATAATTTGGATGAGGATGTACATAGCTTGAGTTTGAGAACACTGTTTGTCACCAGGCATGCAAATATTGTCCCCATCACAATGCCTTTTTATTTTAGTCTTGTTGAATTTTTCCCCTTCTATACAGAAGTTTTGAATTTTTTATATATTCAAATCTGTCAGTCTTTTTCCTCATGATTTATTCCAAGGCTTCAAAGCTGAAGTTACTATTGTTTCATGAACTTGATAAATATTCTAATCCATCTCCTGCTGACTTTCCCATCAGTCAATATTCTGTGTTTAATTCCTTCATCTAAATGGAGAGTATTTTTGTGTAAAATAATAATTTAATCCAATTATTTACCCGAATTAGTACACTAAGATTATAATTCAATTTATTAAATAACTTGTCCCGCTAATTATTAGCAGAGTTGGTATTATCTTGAGTTATATTTTTAAGAAATGCTTAATTCTATTTCTGGATACCTCAATTTATTCTAGAGATTTGTGTTTCTGGGTTTGGGGTCAGGAGCCACAGGTGTTTGAAGGTTGTTTCTTTATAATGTAATCAGCCAAGAATACCTTTGTGTTGTTGTGGTTCTTTTGTAAAGTGGCTTATTGAAATATAATATTTTTATATTTTAAAATTAGATTTATTCATTTTATTTTTTGTGTATTTACCCACAAGTATCTATGCATACGGTGTGTGCCTGGTGAAAGTCAGAAGAGGGCATTGGGTCTCCTAGAATTGGAGCTATAGATATTTGTGAATCACCATGTGGCTGCTGAGAATCAAGTCTGCCTCGTCTCCAAGAGCAACACATGCCATTCAACTCTGAGCCACCTCTCCAGCTCTGGCATATTTTAGAACTTTCAAAGGTTTTCTTGTATTTTTAAAAGAAACTCTGGTAATATTTCTAGCAGAGTTTTAGTCACTGGCTCTAGAGATGAATGGACACCCCAGGACCCCTGCCATTCACTGGCTGTCATCCTGCATGGCCTGAGAAGTTACTAAGCACTTCTGTATCTGTCTGGTTTCATCAAGAATATGGCAAAAGTAGTGTTTGGAGAGATGTCTCAGCAGTAACAGACCCAGATGCTCTTGCTGATGGCCAGAGTCCAGTTCCTTGCACCCATGTTAGATGGCATAGCTGCCTATAATCTCAGCTCCACAGGTACAGCTCCCTCTTTTGGCCTCTGCAGAAATTGCACTCACATCCATAAACTCAAATCCATTCACATAAACACATAATAAAAAGTAATATTTTTATTTTAAAATATTTTTAAAATATTTTAAAAGTAATATTTTTTTTTAAAAAAGAACATGAAGAAATTAAGCTGGCCATGGCAATAGATTCCCAGAATCCTAGTACTCTAGATATGGAGGACTATGAGATCAGCCTTGAATGTATATGATGTTCAAGGCCAACCTAGCCTGAATGAGACTCCTGCATTAAAAACCAACCAAACAAGAAAGTGAAGGAAGTTCTTGGGAGATGGTTCAGTTAGTACAATACTTGGGATGTAGGCATAGGGGCTTGAATTTGATCCCCAGAAGCCATGTAAAGAAACCAGACATGTCACCATATGCTCACAACACCGAGGAGGTGGAGAGAGGCAGATCTCTGATGACAGCCTACCCTAACCAGTGAATTTCAGACCAGTGAGATTCACCATCCCAAAAAACAAGATAGAGTTGGGAATATGTTTCAGAGGATAAAATACTTGCTATGTAAACAGAGTTGGCATTCTCACCAACCGATGAAAGTCAGGCACATGTGGCAGCTTGCCTATAATCCCACACTCAAGAGACAACAGCAGAGGATCCACAGAGGAAACTGGAGAGCTACAGCAGCCCAATTGGTAAGCATTCAGCTTCAGAGTCTGTCTTAGTAAATATGGTAGAGAGTGATCAAGGACTATATCTGCCTCTGCCACATCCTGTGAACAAACTTATGCGTCTATATACATATGATCATGCCCATACATGAACACTTTCAAAATAAAAATCAAGATGGACAGAGCTTGAGAAATGACAATCAAGGTATTCATCTGGGCTCCACATGCATGCTATGCACATGCACACGCACCACACACATGTACATGTGCACTGCACACACACAATAATAATAATAATAATAATAATAATAATAATAATAATAATAATAATAGTAAATACACACTTATCCAATCATGGTGGTGCATGACTTTAATCCCAGAACTTGGGAGGCAGAGGCAAGTGATCTCTGAGTTTGAAGCCAGCCTCAATCTGGTGTACATAGGAAGTTTCATGGCTGTATATAGGACTCCTATCTCAAAAACAAAACATCAAATATATTCCGTGTAGTTAGACCCTTACCCCATTCGTGTGATTTTATTAATGAGATGCTTATTAGGGGGCTTAGAAAAACTACCAATATGGTCTGTGCTTTTATGAACAATGTAAAAGATGAGAGACCACATTGAATGGCCCTTTTCCAGATGTAGGAAAGAGCTGCTTTGGGCGGGCCGCTGTCCAGCATTTTTCATTTTGTTACACTGTTACAATATAAGTATAGTTTCACAGAAATGTTGCAAAACTGAGCTCTGATTTGTTTTAGCCTAAACACTAGATTCCATCAAATCACGTCTTAGAAATGACTTCCTGTGGTTTATTCCCTTATGATGTGGGCAGAGAAAATGCCTTGGATTTGTAATCACTTGCTGTAGCTCTATTAAGAGGACTGTTTACCTTCATTTGAGAGAGATAAACTTTGGATATTTCTCACGCAGATCTTCTCTTAATGATGGGAATTGAACTCAAGACCTTGAGCATATCAGGTCGGCACTCTACCACATCACCAGCCCCCAAGCAATTCATTTTTAATTCAAATTTTGGTACAAAGACAAATACCAAATTGTTTTAATAATTTATTAAATATTAATGCATTTCTAATATAAATGCAAGCTAATTTAATGTTTAAGTTGGAAGATGCATCATATTTATAAAACATTTATTATAGTAAAATTTTCTATACTTTTAGAATAATTGTGTAGTGAATAAAATACTTTAAATCCTATAATCCATACTCAGATTAAGTCTAATGCTTAGCTAAGAATAGCCTTCAAAATGTTAGTTCTTTTGATTACAAAGATAAAAAAAATCACTGATAAGGTGATTTTTGTCATGTGTATTACTTTTATTGTTTTTATATTTTCTTATTCCTTAAGATTTTTTAATATCATAATTTTAAATTGATAAGAATAAATATTTTTACACTTACAAAAATTTATACATGCCTATGTATATGTGTAAGCATATGTAATTATACACAAATATATTATACAAAATTTGAATATACAAACATATATTCAAATATAGATAGACATACAGATACCTTTTTATCAGGAGGTAGAAAGTATATTGAGTAAACATGTTTATAGGCTTGCAAAAGTGTTGTTAAACGTCCAATATCTGATTGGGAAGAGGAGGTATTAGCCTGTCACACTGTAGAATTTAGATATTCTTCATCTGATTTTTTTCATACAATATTAAAAGCTTCAGAACAATCATATGAGAATTTTGAACACATGTTAAAGAACCATGTAGGAAAGGAATTTGTATTCAGAGTCTGTTCTCCTCTCGATGATGATTCATCTTAATCTGACTGGGTCTGGAGTCACCTAGGAGACACACCTCTGGGCATGTCTGTCTGCATGGGTCTTTAACTAAAGAGGGAAGGCGCATCCTAAATGCTGACAGCACCGCCTTGAGACGTGGCACTGAACTAGGTAAAAGGGGAAAATGAGCAGCATAGCAGTGTGCTTCTCTCTCTGATCAATGCTGTGTGACCACCATCTTATTCCTACCACCATGCTCCCCCCACCCCCGCCCCATCCCCTGGCGATGGACAGCACCCTCAGGCTGTGAACCCAAATATTTCCTTCCTCAAGTTGTTTCTGTCAGCTGTTTGATCACAGCCAGAAAGAAAATAACTGGCAAATATCTCTTTTACCTGCCTATAGTGCCACCACAGCCATGTTACCTGGGTCACTGGTGTCTAATGGTGCCTCTCTGTACAACCAGCAGATTTTTAGAGACATAACCAGAATCACTTTTCTAAAGACCTGCTATGCCTTCTGTAGCACGCAGGCCATTAAAAGAGAGTAGTCAAGACATTTGGGGCCTTTGCTACTTCCAGAAGCCACACCTTCATGGTCTTTGATTCTAGAGTCTCCAAATCTGTATAGGATCTGAGTAGTTTCCATGTGGCTCAGTGCCAAGAGCCTCATTTTCTTAAGCCCTTACTCTTCCTATAATCTAATTCTCCCTGTTCTTGACATATGCAGAGAATAGAGTCACATATACACACATATGTGAGCTTTATGTTGTGCAGTATGGAGCATAAGGCATGTTTATGAACTGTACCATTTCTGCATTGTTTTCCAAAACACTACCCATAGTTTTAACATTGTGAGTGGTGGTGTGGGTGCTGGGCAGATCTGTGCATGAGTGTGGAACAGTGCCCTGGGCCATCTTTTAGCTGAAATAAAATTAGCTCTCAGTCCGCTCCTCCACACAGCCACCTCTGTAAAGCTCCTTCCAGACCCCTTTTTGATTTCTACGTCTGCTGAATCTGAATATTTTCAGCGGGATAAAATTTGGTCTAGGTCTGAAACTTGTGGAATAAGGAATAAGAATATGTTGCAGCATCAGGGAAGTTTATCCTGGTTTCATTTGCCCACATGTGCAATAACACACAATAACACAGACACTGCTAGTGCAAAACATACAATGGTGTAAAATAAACACACAGTAGCTCATACTCTACAGTTCATGGAATGGGAAGGTGTGTGTGTGTGTGTTCCTGACACCAAGTGCCCATTAGAGGGAGATTCCAATCACTCATCTTGTTAATGAGCCCCATCTATCTATCATACATATTTGGGAAACTTTTTCATACCTAAAATCCACCAAATGCATTTAAGTGTCTCTGTGTGTATACGTACATGCTTGTGGAGGTACACATGTGTCTGTACATTGTTCCTCAAGGTGCCACCCTTCTTGTTATCAGAGACAGGTTCTCTCTCTGAATCCAGGGATTCACCTGTCTCTGCCTCCCCAGCATTCAGGTTAGAAGGAGGTGCCCACACATGGCTCTTTTGACCTGAGTTCTGAGGTGTTCAGTTCATGTCTTCATGCTGTGTGAGTACCCACTGAGCTACTGGCCTGAACTATCAACTCTATAACTTGACAAGGAATTTGGATGAACTCTATTTGCCTTCTTCCTGGTTTCTTTGCAAATTCTGTGGCAGTCCATAGTACAGCATTTCTTAATGATGTACAAAGAAGTAAACATTCACTGGTTTTGAAGGCTTGGCCCTATGAAGCGGATAAATAAAACACTCCTGCAATACCTGATTTACATCCTAGCTGCATTCAGAGGCTTTTCCTGCAATGCCTACAGAAAAAAAAAAAATGATGTTGTATCCTTGGTAATTGGAAGAAGAAACCTAGTTGCAAAATATTTTTATGGGCTGTGTTCCACATGGTAAAGTTTAATCCTTGTTTGGCCAGTTTGAATTAATAATGTTCACATTTTTACTCGCCATTGATTTTTGAGTAGAGCAGCATGGGAAATCAGCTTCTAATCTTGCTAACCAAAGGAGGAGGGGCTGAAGCTTCCTGGCGCCTTATCTGCATCATCAGATAATTACTATTCTCCTTTGCATTATTGTAGGTGAGGTTCTAGCATCTGCCCATAGGCCCCTTGCTTCTTGCTTTTAAAAAAAACAAAACAAAACAAAAAACCCATAATGAGAACAATATAATTCCTAAAGCAGTGCATGTATTCAAGGTTATTCTTTGCTTCTCAAAATTATTCCAGTTAGTATTCTTTAATAGAAAACTTCCAGTAACTTGCATAATTCACAGAGTGGTTATCAAAGCCATAGCCATTGCAACTGAAAGAAATCTGGTAGTTATTAAGTGTGTTTGACTTGGTGAGGGACAAATATTGACTACTGTGTGTGTGTGTGTGTGTGTGTGTGTGTGTGTGTGTGTGTGTGTGTGTGTGTGTGGTTGGCCTGGTACGTGTCCAGCAGAAGAGAGCGGCAGTGGAACAGAATCTGGAGACATCATTGAGAGAGGCGGTTCTGGGCATTCCATCTATGTAAGGGATTTTAGGAAGAACTCAGGGTTGCTATAGTTCATTGACTGTTGGAACACCATGCTTAGGGCTGAAAGAAACATTTAGAACTTTAGAGGGACAGACGTGGAGTGTTCCAAGCAGATAGATTCAAGTCAAGTGGCACTAAATTACACAAGGCTGGAGGAAGATAAAGTCTGGAGTGCTGAAGGAAATCCTGAAAAAGAGCTAGAGGTCTAGTAATGTCTGTTGCTATGGAAACAAAGAAGCATGTCCTGCCAGGTGACAGTGAACACTTTTCAGGAGGATCAAGAGTCCCAAGGTCATTCTCAACTACATAATAAGTTCAAGGAAACTGTAAATTAGGGTAGGGTGGGGAGAAGGCTTTGACTTCTCAAGAAGAAGCCAAGTATGAAGGGATTAAGGAGTTTGGGTCGTGTCTAATTTTTGACACAAATTGTGCCTTCTGCTTCCAATACAGCAAACATTTTTCAGAGGAGAGAATTTTTTTCCTTGTCTTCTATAAACAAAATGTATTGTCACAGTAATCACAAATCAACAGGTATGGACCTCTCCTCCTTTGCAGGGAAGGTGAAAGTGTTGAGTAGTAGAGCCTTGCGTAAGCTTTCCTTGTATGGCCCTGGGTGAACTTCTAACCTTCCCCCCTTGAACCTATGGACATGAGGAGGGGAACATGGCAGAGGAATGAGATCAAGTCTTTGTCATCTCATAGATACTTACATAATTAACCAAAGCAAATTACACCTGAGCCCAACACTGAAAGATTAAGGAAGGTACTCCCTACCACTGTGGGGGAACCAGAACTAGAATGCAGAGACCATGCACTACCCCCCAGGGGATCCATAAATTTAGTGTCAGTGAAGCAATGGAAAGCATTTCTGCCATGGGGGGTGAAGAAATGGTAGTTCTGAAAAGGAACTGTACCAAGCACACACAAGATGCTGCTTGGGTTAGGCTTTGCAACATGGGATTAAAAAGAATCCCCTAGAGACAGTTGTCTGTGGTGGTTTGAATGAGATACTCATTCCCAGGCTCACGTATGTGAACACTTGGTCTCCAGTTTATGGTGCTATCTGTAAAGGTTATGGAGCCTTTAGAGGTGTGACCTTGTAGAGAGAAATCTATCAGTGGGAGCAAAGCAGACTTTCAGGGATGGCAGCCTCATCCCAATCCCTGTTCCTTCCAGTCCCTGTATGGGATTGAGACGTAATCTCTCCGCTTCCCTATCTGACAGTTGCCGTGTTTTCCCAATGATTATGGATGCTCACCTTCTGAACCATAATTCAAAATTGATTTGTTTTCCTTAAGCTACTCTTGGTCATGGTGTTTGACAGAGAAGAAACTAGCACAAGGCTAGTAGTGGTAGCCAGATCACAAATGCGGGTCCTTATCCAACAAGGGCATCACACTTCTATCACTAAAGTGACTGAGCTTAGGCCAGAGAGATGGCTCAATAGTTGTCAAATCATGTGGTTCTGGTAGAAGACTCAGTTAAGTCCCCAACAGCTACATGGCAGCTCACAATCATCTGCAACTCCAGGGGATCTGATGCCTGATTCTGATTGACATGGGCAATGAACTCATATGGTGTTTATAAAGACCGCAAGCACACAGACATACATATAAAATAGAAATAAACCTACTTTTCAAAAAACAAGGTATAAACTCATAAAAATCTAACAGGGACAGTGACTGGAAAGCACGCCCCACACTGGGCTGACCAGTGATCTCCTCCCACATGAATCTGTAATTACCTTTGAACTCTGTGTCCCAAGACATGGAAGTCCTAGGTCCCACCCCTTCTACCATGATCTGCACTAGACAAAGTGTATTTCCCCCAATGCTGCTTCTCCCACTTATTTCTGAAATGATGACATATGGAATTATGACAAGACAGCTGTCAATCATGTCAGATCCCTTAGCTGAAAAGTAATTTGTAGCAAAATCTACACTGGATTGAAAAGTACTTTGGAGAGAAGCCATAGAAATTCTGAGCCATACATGCCCTAATGTCTTCTACTAGATGCTCAGCAAAAGACTTTATTAAAGGGTTTGCATTCTTACCATATCTTAAGAAGGGCTGCCTTTGACAGCATGGCAAAGTACTCTGTTAAAGTGATTTATGGCCTCTAGATCAGGCAGTAAATATGAAGAACACTTAACAGATGGAAATAAGAGGGTGGATCCTCTTGAACAGGGTCACCAGGAAGAAAAACCCGAGAAAACTCTAGGGAAGTGACTCAGTTAGGGAACCTGAGTTCACTCACTTTATAAAAAGTTGGTATAGAGGCATATATTTGTAATCCCAGGGCTGAGGGACCACCATAGGCCTAGGCTAATCTATAGACTCCAGGCCAATGAGAGACCATGTCTTAAAGACATAATGTGGACATGTCCTGAGGAATGACACCCAGGTTGTCTTCTGACCTTCACATGTACAAGTGTGTACCTGCATGCATAGATTCAGGAAAAACAATCCTTCTTCCCATCACACGGTCATGGAGGACCTTCATTTATTCTTTGTGACACTTTTCGGGAATTTGTCCTTATGCCTTGCACAATGTTGTTCACATACAATTTCCATCTCCAACACACCCCTGGGGAAGATGTTATTCCCAGAAGATGACATTACTCTCCCACATTTCCTATTAGTTGGTGGGTAAGTGACAGGACCATGTTTATCCTAGACTTGTCAAATCCAGGGATTGTGGCTTTGGGTGAGATGAAGAGAGAGAGAGAGAGAGAGAGAGAGAGAGAGAGAGAGAGAGAGAGAGAGAGAGAGAGAGAGAGAGAGAGAGAGAGAGAGAGGGAGAGGGAGGGAGAGGGAGGGAGAGGGAGAGGGAGAGGGAGAGGGAGAGATAACAGACAATATGGAGTGTCATAAGGAACACCAAGATCTGGAAGAGCAAAGTGATCAGTAAGGAGAGAGCCCAACAGGGCTCAGAGTATCCCACCAACCTGCTAAGGAAGGGCTTCACCCCAGTAATGATGCATAATTCAGACTACCTCATTCCTATTGCCCTTGAGCAACTAACTGTCAACAAGTCTGTTGTGTGGACTGAAGTCTGGAGTTCAAACAATTGTAAAGAAAGACGTTCGCTGCCATTATCCACACTTGATTTTGCTCTTGGCTCTGAAAACAAACAAAACGACCTTATAAAATCTTCATGGTAAAATCACTTTATCTGTCCAGGCCTCCTCTCTGCCATAGCTTTAATAATACCTAGTTCCTGGAGCTGTCAAGAGAACAAAATTTAAATTATCAAACACCATAGATTGTTGTACACAGCAGAAAAGGCTGGAACAGTCAGCTGCATTTTCTGTGGCTTTAAGCTCAGGTTTTTGTTTCAGCTTTAATGATTTGACTGAACAACATTGCTGCTACTGTGTGTGTGTGTGTGTGTGTGTGTGTGTGTGTGTGTGTGTGGTGTGTATGTGCATGTGATGTGTATATGTGTGTGGGCAGGTATGATGTGTGGTGTGTGTGTATGTGTGATGAGTGTGTTTGGTGTGGTATATGTGCGTGTGTGTTCTAGTTACATGCATGTAGCATGTGTGTTCACAAAGAATCAAAAGGTTGATGTGTCTTTCCAAGTCACTCCAAACCTTATTTTCTTCTAAGATCATGTGGCTTATTAAACATGGAATTTGCAGATTGGCTAGGATAGCTAGCCCCAGGGATCTCCCAGGGCTGGGATGCTGGGATTACAGGTGCAAGCTACCAGACTCAGCCTTCCATATGGGTGCTAGGGATCTGCAATCAGGTCCTAATGTTTGTGTGGCAAGCACTTTACTGACTTAGTCATCTACATACACCCTCTGCCCTTTCATCTCTTTCCAAATCCCCTTTCCACTCTCAATGCAAATTTCCCTCTACATTTATGGTTTTATGAGCTTCTGATGAGCTAGCATCTCATCTATCCCCTGTCCACTTTTGCTAACTAATACTTTCCTGACGTCTTGCATCAACCGAGTTTTAAATGTCAGACAGGTTAGGTTGATTTCAGAAGCTATATTTGAGAGGAACGGCATACATAAAGAGAGATTTGATAGTGGCCAGGAAGTCATTTCTTACTTTCCTTTTAAACGTGTCTTGGAAGCAGAAATGCACCGTGCCCGGCGTTCTGTGAATGAAGGCAGTTTTTGTGCTGAGAGGAGCGGCTTTCAGTCCTGGTACAGAGGTCAGCCCACAGCTGTGCCTCACATAGCTCAGGAAAAGCTGCAGGAAGCAGAAAGGGAGAGAAGTAATATGCCCTTAATGATCTCTCTCTCTCTCTCTCTCTCTCTCTCTCTCTCTCTCTCTCTCTCTCTCTCTCTCTCTCTGTCTCTCTCTCTCTCTCTCTCTCTCTCTCTCTCTCTCTCTCTCTCTCTCTCTCTCTCTCACACACACACATACACACACACACACACACACACACACACACACACACACACACACACACATTCGGCTTGTGTCACCCTGTCTTCCAGAACCAATTTCAAGGTACATTCATGGAGGAACCGTAACCTAGCTATTATTTCAGAGAACATATTAACCATCCCACCTAGCATTTGCCATAGCTTTTTATCAGTCTAGCTATCTTCTGGGTGGTCCTTCTGGTTTGGGTTGACCTGGATTTTTATGCCTGCAGTTGCCTGTGGGTCAGATGTGATGCTTTGCTGTTATTGGGCTGCTTGTGTCTGATCTGGGACATGTGGGCTCTCAGCTGGATAATTGGTAACCCAGGCTGGTGGTCCTGGGACAGGAAGGGCCCCAAGAGAGCAAGGGGATATTTGTGAGAATTCTTTAGGTCTGCGCTCAGAACTCACACAGCATCCCTTCTGCTGTGTTCTGTGAACTGAAGAGTACTGCTGTGTCAGCCTGGGTTGTTGGGGAAGAGATCAGGATTCCTTCCTTTGTGAAGGAATTTAAAAACCATGTTGCAGAAGTGGTGTTGGGTTCCTGTTGTGGTTCTTACCCCTACTCCACTTCCTGACTGACTGCAAAGGCAATGTGACCAGATGCCTCACATGCCTCCCCAGTGAGACGTGAGGACTTTCTCACTGTGATGGTCTTCACCACTTGAACTCTAAGCCCAGATAATCACTTCTTCCCTTAAGTTGCCTCTTAAAATAATGTTTTAAAATTATGTGAGTGATGTGGGTTATCTTTGCATATGCTATGAATATCATTGGACAATAAAGGAATTGTTTTGATCTATGGCAGATCAGCTTGGAAGCAGGTAGGACATGCAAGCGTAGATAGGTACAGGGGAAGAAGGGTAGAATCAAAAGAGACTCAATCCAGCTGCAGGAGAAGCAATATATAAAGAAACTCATGTAAGACACAGGCCATGTGGCAAGACTTAGATTAATAGAAATGGATTAAGATGCAAGAGCTAGCTAGCAATAAGCCTGAGCATAGGCTGAACAGCATGTAATTAATATAAGCATCCGAGTTATTTCAGGGGGAGCCATTTGTGAGGAAACAGAGACCCAGATGAGTCCAGCCACTCTGAATCTGAAGACAATCAGAACTTAATCCCATTGTTACTGGGGACAACATTGAGTGCCTTAAAAACACTTAGACTTTTTCTGTCAGAACATACTTTTGGACACTGTCTTTCATTTTGTTTACTCATACATTTGTCGAATCTGTATTGGGATTATTCAGGGTGTCAGGATGTGGGTGGGAAGAGCTCCCTTTCTTCTGGTTAAGTGGAGAATTCAAAGAGACAAATGCATCACCATGCTACAGGTATCCCCAGTGTGAATTCTCTACCACTGGCATTTCTTAAAGAGAGGATGCATGTTATCCTGCTTCAACAGCACTTCAGAGAAGTTATCTCTCAGGGTACAGGCTCAAGAAATTGCCAGAGAGAAGGAGGTATCTTCATCTACCCCCTAGTTTAATATACTTAATGATATTAGTATACAATTATATATCCAAGTTATTTTTATATTTATCCTAATACTAGCATAGAGAATAATTGAGCTTATTAATATTTTTTCTACATAAAAAATGCTAAATTTGGAGGCCAAGGATACAGCTCAACAATAGAGCATTTATCTAGCTAGTGAAAATTGGGTTTTTCCTGAGAACCACAAAATCAAGAGAGTTCGGGCAAACAAGCAAGCAGTCCTAATATATTTGTGTTTATTTTATGCATGTGTTTCATGTATATGTGCATATGCAGGTGCATGTGGTGTAGATGACAGGGTTGACATCTGGTGTCTTCTCACATCACTATTGACCTTATGTATCAAGGCAGAGTCTCTCACTTGAACCTAGAACTGGCTGACTCAGTTTATCTAGCTAGCCAGCTTGATCAGGGGTCCCCTGTGGCTGCCTTGCTGGTGCTGTGATTCTAGAAAGATGTCACCACCACCTGGCATATACTTACATGATGGAGATTCAAACTCTAGTCCTCTCATATGTACAGGGCACATCTGTAGCCATGAAATCATCTTCCCAGCCTCTCTGATTTCTATTAATAGTGTCTAATTCCAAGACTCTCTTGTCATTTTAATAATAAAAATCCAACCTCTTTAATGAGTCAGGCGATGATTTCATTGGGCCGGCATCTCTGTATGGATTTTCCAGTCAATAAACAATCATATCTCAGTGTTTACACGGCAAATATGGCTAGGGTATACTTTGGAAATAGACTGTCTTTTTGATAGTATAGGAACTTCAAACTCATGTTGGGGAAAATTTCAGTATGGGATGGGCAGTGCATATTTGTGGTTTTCCCAGCACAATGACACCTATCTTTCTGTACCCTGAGGTGAAGCTCCACTCTTGGCACAAACGATAACTCTCTGAACTCTTGCTAGAGCAGACAACATTTTTCTAGAATCTTCTTTAGTGATGTTGGAGTGCCTCTCCTCTGCTGTGCTCTCGCAGAGAAGCCACTTGAATTTTCTATTTTTGATGTTTCTTCAGTTAGCAATTTTAAATGTTCTCAAAGCACATGTCAGACTATTTTCCAAAAAAATATTTAAAATCGAAGGAAGAAAGAAAGGAAGGCGGGAAGGAAAGAAGGAAGGAAGGAAGGAAGGAAGGAAGGAAGGAAGGAAGGAAGGAAGGAAGAAAGAAAGAAAGAAAGAAAGAAAGAAAGAAAGAAAGAAAGAAAGAAAGAAAGAAAGAAAGAAAGAAAGCATGCAATCAAACACACCACTAGCCTATGGTTGTTACCCCTCAGCAAGGTGAAGATTCATTTTTAGTAAAACATACTTAGTAATTACAACTTCTTTACTAGCTGGTGTCTCTCCGTTCACCACAGCAAATAATTCAAGTTTTAATTTGCTCCATAAGCCTCAGTTTTGACAAAACCAGAGCTCTTGAACAATAAAATTTCATAGGTATTTATTTATTAACATCTTCTACTTCATGAAGCTTAAGTATTTATCCATGGAAGTGATACACCCCTTATGGTCCATCAGTTTAGCTGTGGTATCTGGTCCCTATGCTCCTAATGCTTCAAGTGGCTCTCTCTTGCCTTAGAATAGCACTGCCCTTTCTCACATCCACATGTAGGATGGAGGCTTTGTGCTGCTTCTGCTCATGAATGCATTGCTCTCAAAATGCAGCCACAGAATGCTCCCGTCTTCTCTCCTGGAGAATTCTATTATTACATGAAAAGTTTTATTTTATCATTTGGACACAATTATCATTTGCTTCCCAAAAGACTTCCCTGTAGGGTTCTCTTTACATATCAATAAAAATAGAACAACTACCCTGTACCACACTAGTCTTTGTTACCCATGGAGAAATTGTAAAAGGGGGAAGACAACACACTTGAAAGACAGATGCACTTCATTCTCTGTCTTTTATTGGAAGGGCCTTTCCTGGGGCTGGAGGGATGGCTCAGAAGTTAGGACAGCTTTTAGCTCTTTCATGGAGATCCAGTTTGGTTCCAAGTACCTGGGTCAGACAGAATACAACTGCCAGTAACTTCAGCTCCAGGCAATCGGATGCCCTCTTCTGGCCTCCAGCAGCACCTTGTACACATCTGGCACATGCATACATTCAGACAAATGCATATATGTAAAGCAATTGAGTAAAATAATTAAAGGGTCTTTATGTATCTGGAGGCCACATTTTCTAGCAGGAAATCTTTAAAAAACCTTTTGTATCACAAACCGGGTTTATCACTTGAGGGAGGAAGATACTGAATAAAATTGAACATGTAAGTGGGCTCTCAGTCCCTAGATGGGTATGATTTCCAGATGGCCTTTCAAACCATTTTCTTCATCTCAGAACATCAAGGTTTCAACGTGTCTCATTTGTGGCACTGCTAAAGGGAGGGGGCCGAGTGAGGCACCTCACAGATGGAGTTACAATGTGAGAAAGCCTTGTTGGTACCCTAGCAATTTATGACTTAGAGAAAACTTCCATGGCAACACTTGCCTGGGAGAGTCTGAGAGTTAAGAGGCAGGTAGAGTTGATATCTCTTCATATCTCTTCAGCATGGTTTATATTTGGGCCACATGTCAGTGGAGACCTTCTGTAAATCTTACCAGTCAAATAAACACATGGTTGAGAAGGTAAATTTTCCTCTCAGGAAAACTGCTGGCTTTCCATTTAAGGTCTGAGGATCTTCAGTGGTTTGAGTGGAAGAACTCAGCAATAATTAGGGGATAGAAGGCTAGAAGATACCCTGTTATAAAAAGATACCCCTGTTACAAGAAGTTTCTGGCCTGGACTAGCCCCAAGATCCAGACCTGCCTGCAGCTGTTTAGATCTGGATAGCCCTGAGGTCCAGACCAGAAATCCCAATGTCTCAAAGAAATGCACAGAAGCTTTCATGCTGATTGGCCTATGGCTCAGTCATATTGCTAGCTAGCTCTTACTCTTACTAAGCCATGATTTTTATCTTGTTTAGCCATGTACCTTTTCTCAGAGCAGCATGGTTGTCTTCTTTCTTCTGGGTTTTCTGGTATCCCTCTTAGACTCTTCCTCTTCCCAAAGTTTTCTTAGTTTGGTAGCCCCATCCACACTTCCTGTCTGCCTTCAACCAATGAGCTTTTTATTAAACCAGTAGGAGGGATAAATATTTATGTGTGTGTGTGAACACATGTACATGTATATGAATGTGGCATCCAGAAGACTACATTAGATTTGAATGAGAAATGGTCCCCATAGGCTCTGATACTTGAACATTTGGTCCTCAGTTGGTGGCACTGTTTGGGAAGGCTATAGAACCTTTAGGAAGTGGAGCCTTGCTGGAGGAAGCATATCTCTGAGGGCTGGTCTGGAGGTTTTGCATTCTCACCTCTTATAGTTGAGGATGTGTTTGCTCAGCTTTCACCTCCTGCCACCTGCTGCCACTTCCCCACATAGGGTGGCAGGGGGGAACACCTCCTGTCCCTCTAGAACTGTATGCCAGAAGAAATATTGTCCCTAAGTCTCTGCTTATCACTGTGTTTTATGCCAGCAACAGAGAAGGAGCTAATATAGAGTATTATATTAGTTTATAAATGTTAACTGTAGAAATTATCTACATGTTTGGAAAAGTTAAAATATAAAAGTTAAAATGTAGAAAACTTTAAATAAACGATAAGCAGAATACAAATTAAGCAATAACAAGCTAAATGCATATAGTACAGAAAGTGATTTTTTTAAAAGATGGAACAGCGATCCAAACGCATATTTTGTGGAAGGAATTTCAAACTGAAAAAATAAATTCCAGAGGGAGAAATGTTATTATGTCCGGGGCTTGTGATGTAAAATTGAACGACCTTCACTCGATTACTTAGTACCCCAGTAATTTCTGTCCACTTGCTTGCAGCCAGAGGTGGATCTTTGGAGTGTGCTTAACACTTCACAAGGTCATCTTTTGTACCCATGAGAGACACAGGGGAATGGCACTCAGTGAAGGTCAGATTGGTGGAGATCAGGCTCAGTCCAGAAGGGACTCTACCTGGAGAGGCAGGCTATGCCTTATAAGGCCCAACTACAGGGTTGGGCCGAAGTGTAGAAGATTCTGTTTACAAAGGTTTTAAAAGCTGCGACCAGTTGATTAAAATATTTTGCTTTATATTGTAAAATAGCGAACCCCCAAAACAAAAACTGCAGGTACCATTGTATGAGAATGTTCTGCTCAGTAGGATGTGATCAGCTGGTTAGCAGACCTGGAAGCAGTGGAATAAAGCCCAAGATGGATTTTCCTAAAACTGGGACAAAACACAGACATTCTGGGCAGTTCACCTGAGAAGACTGATGTCTTCAACCTTGGGAGGAAACGCTGTGTCTCTTTAGAGATAGCAGCGATCTTTTATTTTTTAAAAATGGAAGTTGATTTGAGAAAGTGATTATTGAGATGTCTCCTTTACACATCTGAAACTACCGAACATTTAGTAGTTCTATATACACAGTGATGGAGTGCTCGGAAGTGGTTAGGGCTGGTGACAGTGAGAATCTCAATTTCTAGCTGATTCCAAGGTCCCATCAACACCTGTAGGACTTATAACTTAGTAGTCATGTAAGAATAAATGTCCCATCAACTTAAATAAAACAAGCACTGCTTTGAACATAGGGTCATACTATGTAGCCTGTGAATTGTTATGTAGACCAACTGGAGTTGAATGCACAGAGATCCACTTGCCTCTGTCTGCCTATTGAGTGCTGGGATTAAAGGCATGCTGTACACCACTGCAGCCTGCTAGTACAAGCACTTTTCATTCAATAGTAGAAAACAACCCTTTGGACCCCACACACCCACAACTGAACTAAGAGATGGAAGATCTTTTTCTAGAACATTCTCTCTGCCATTCCCACTCTTGTCTCAAGGCTGTGCTGTATACTTCAAGGACCATTTTCTTCTAACTCTCAGATCTTTACAGGGATCAGGTTATGAAAGACAAAACATGAAATGGTCACTCTGTTCCTCTGGATTGGTTGGGGGGGAGCTGTTACTTTAGAAAAGTCAACCATCTATCCATATGTCCAGGATCATCTTAAATTCTTATTAGTAGGTAATTGTTGCTAAGTATGGTGGAACTTATGTGTAATTACATCACTCAGAAATCTGACACAGAAGAAAATCCATGAATTCAAACTCAGCATGAGCCACATAGTGAGTTATAGGGCCAGCCTGTGCTATGGTATGAAAATTTATGACCAAAAACAGCAATAACCACCACATCCTCTGTGAAAAAGAACATATACTTAATGTAGGTGTTTCCAGAAGCTAAGGCTTCTATGGTGTGGTTGCTGTGACTACTTTCCCAGTCTGTTATGATACGGGACTGGACTTATGTTAGCAGGGTTCTTAATGGATTTTGTTGCTAAAATGCTCCTTTGTTGCTAAAATATAACTATCAGAAAGGTAGAGGCAGGCCCTGCAGCATCTGAAACAAAAGCTAGCCTTTCTGTCAAGCTTTCCCAGATTGATACTTGGTTTGGGGTTTTGTCACATTGGAAGGAAGAAAACCTTTGGGGACAGTTTTGAAATTGTCTGTGGAAATCTAATGAGCTGTTCTCTTGTTTCTGGTGAAGCCCCTGTGCTCCTGTGTTTTGCTATGAGGAAATACTGCGAACGTATTCAAGAAAACAAGTGATATTATTTGGCTCACAGTTTGAGGCCCCTGTAGGAGCTGTAGCCCCCTCATGGCAGAGGAGACATGGCATCAGGGGCCTGAGGTCCTGGACACACTGCACCCCCAGTCAGGGAGCAGAGAGAGATGTATGCTGGTACTCTGCCTATTCTTTTCTTTTTCATGGAGTCTGGTACCCAGACCATGGATTGGTGTTGTCCAAATGATCTTCCCCCTTCTCTTACTCTGTCTAGACATGCCCTCCTGAACACACCCATGGTAATTCTAAATCGAAACACGCAAACCAAGGTTCTCCATTCCAGTGCCTCTTTGAGCAGGCAGTGAGAAGCCTGGCCAGTACCGTTAGGCGATAAGCTTGGCTGTCCAGCAGCCTTTGCAGGTGCTCTGTCCCCTTGGAATCCCTGTCTTCCCTATGCAAACCACCATCACTGAATCTTGGGGTTTTTTTTTCTTTTTTTTAACACTACCCCTTTCCAGTGAGAATAGAGGGTATAAAATGTGTGTGTGTGTTTGTGTGAGTGTGTGTGTGTGTGTGTGTGTGTGTGTGCGTGTGTGTGAGTGTGAGTGTGTGTGTGTGTGCGTGTGTGTGAGTGTGTGTGTGTGTGTGTGTGTGCGTGTGTGTGTGTGTGTGTGTGTGTGTGTGTGTGTGTGTGTGTTTGGGGGGTGGAAGAAGGAAATAAGACTTTACTAAATAAATTACTTATTAACTTATACATTTGTGTCAAAGCACAGATGAGAAACTGTGCCACGGTTTCCACAGGGATTTTCTCCAGAACCTAAACTCAGGAAAATGGTGAGGCCATTGGGAGGCGCCAGCACAACAGCAATTTACTTCATTTTCCTCAGAGTCCTTGGGACACAGCTTCAGTAGAGAGCATATGGGGGAGGGCTCCCCAGGAAATGGTCCAGGCACTTTCAAACTGTCTCTCTTTAAGTCTCTGTCTCAGACTGTCTTCTGCAGAGACCTCCAGTCAGTTGGGAGCTTTGGGGATTCTGTTTGATGCCCTCGGTATACTTACGGAGGGGTTTCTTGTTTTTTGTTTTTGTTTGTTTATTTGTTTTTCTTCTCAATGCGCACTTCTTTTTCCTTTGCTAATATCGGCACATCATACATGTCCAAGGTTTTCCTGTGTGTCATATACTTACTCATGATTCCCAATAATATGATGCCCCATTGATTACCAGCTCCATGGTCCCTAATGTTCACTATAAATAAGAGTGAATATGCTAAATAGGGCAAATGGATTTTGTTTTACGTATTTATTTGTTTATTTATTTGTGTGTGTGTGTGTGTGTGTGTGTGTGTGTGTGTGTGTGTGTGTGTGCCCGGGCGCACGTGCATATGTGTGTACGTATATGCACGTAGGTGCCTAGGGAGGCTGGAAGAGTGTAACTTCCCTGGAGTTGGAGAGTTAGAGCAGGTTGTGAGCAGCCTGCCTGACTAGGTGCTGGAGATTGAACTCAGGTTCTCTAAAAAAGAGCAGTAGGTACTCTTAATCTCTGCCTCATCTCTCCAGCCCAGAATTAGTAACTTTTGAATCAGTTTAAAAGTAAACTACTTCATGTGGGTTTCAGTCATCATGAAGCCATGGGGTAATTACAGCCTGTGTATGTGGTGTGTTGATATTTGTAATTAGTTTTAGCAGTTGTGTTTAAAGACTGGCTATGGGGAGAATGGAATGGGAAGGAAATTCACCTCAGAGGCCTTTTTCAGCATCTGGAAGCAACACTTGGTATTCACAGGATGTCTTCAATGACATTTCACACAGATCCATCTGTGCGTGATAGTGGAGCAACAGGTGGAATTGGAGTTTAAGGAAACTAAACAAAAGAAGGGCGACAGCGAGGTGGGGCTTGAAAAGCCCACAGTGTAGCATACCTGCTTTTTCACCCCACCTATCACTGAAGCACCCACAAGATGAGGGGTGAGGGCTGGAAACAGCTGTTGAGAGTGTACACTCTTGTAGAGGACCTGAGTTCTGTTCCCAGGGTCCACATCAGGCAGCTCACAACTACCTGTAACTCCAGTTCCAAAGGATCTAGTGCCCTCTTCTGGACTCTGCAGGCACTGCACTCAAGTCTACAACAAGCCCACACTCACACATACACATAATGAAAACATGAAAATAATTTTTTAATTTTTAATGTTTGATTTCTTAAAGTTTAATCCTGAACATCCATGCCCCCAATATAAAGTCACCCACATATGTAAAAGAAATATTACTAAAGCTTGAATCTTACATGAAACCCCACACACCAACAGTGGGAGATTTCAATACCGCACTCTCACCAATGGATAGGACTTCTAGACAGAAAACTGAATAGAGAAATAGGGGAGCTAACAGATACAATGACTTAAATGGGCTTAACAAAAAGATACAGAACATCCGGCCCAAATTGCAGAGTACACCTTCTTCTCAGCACCCCCATGGAATTTTCTCTAAAACTGATCACATAGTCAGTCATAAAACAAATATGAATAGATACCAAAAAATGGGAATATCCTCTTGTATCCCGTAAGATCACTATGGACTAAATTGAGAATTCAACAACACCACAAACCACACAGAGCCTACAAACTCATGGAAACACAGTTTTTCACGGACCTTAAAAGAACAAAACTCAACTTAATATGGGAAAGCAGAAAACCCAAGATTGCAAAACAAAACAGATTTTAAAAAAAAAAACAAACAAAAACCCTGCTCAATAATAGAACTTCAGGAGATATCACCATCCTTAAATTCAAGCTATGCTATAGAGCTACAGTAATAAAAACAGCTTGATACTGGCAGAAAACAGACTTGTGGATCAATGGAATTGAATCAAAGATCCTGACATTAATCCACACACTTATGAACACCTGATTTTTGACAATGAATCCAAAAATATACGTTAGAAAAAATATAGCATCTTCAACAAACGGTGCTGGCATAACTGGAGCATGGCATGTAGAAAATTGCAAATAGATCCAAACATATCACCCTAAACAAAACTTAAGTCCAAGTGGATCAAAGACCTCAACATAAACTCAGTTACACTGAACTTGATAGAAAAGAGAGTGAGAAATACCCTTGAACACATTGGCACATGTGCCCACTTCCTAAATATAACACCAGTAGCATAGACACTAACAACAACAATTAATAAATGAGACCTCCTAAAACTGAGAAGATTCTATAAGGCAAAGGACATGGTCAATAAGACAAAGCAATAGCCTACAGAACGGGAAAAGATCTTCACTAACCCTACATCTGACAGAGGACTGATCTCTAAAATATAGAGAGGACGTAGAGTAACTAGAGGTAAAAAAATCCAAATAATCAAATTCAAAATTGGGGTTCAGAACTAAAAAAGGGAATTCTCCACGGAAGAATTGCAAATGGCTGAAAGACAAAGAATTGCTCAACATCCTCAGCCATCAGTGAAATGCAAATCAAAACAACTCTGAAATACCATCTTACACTTGTCAGAATGGCTAAGATCAAAACACAGATCACGGCCTATGCTAGAGGGGATGTGGAGCAAGGGGAACACTCCTCCATTGTTGGTGGGATTGTAAACTTGTAAAGCCATTTTGGAAATCAGTGTGGTGGTTCCTCAGAAAATTGGGCATCACTCTAAAAATTGATCCAGCATACCACTATTGGGAATATACCCAAAGGATGCATATTTTTGCCACAAGGCATTAGCTCAACTATGTTTATAGCAGCAGTATTGGTAATAGAAAAACCTGGTAACAACTTAGATGTCCCTCAACTGAAGAATAAATAAAATGTGGTACATTTACACAATGGAGTACTACTAAGCAGAAATAAAAAAAAAATAACATCCTGAAATTTGCAGGCAAGTGGCTGGATCTGGAGAGTATCATCCTGAGTGAGGTAACATAGATCCAGAAAGATAGACATGGCTCATAAGTAGATTTTAGACATAAAGCAAAGGATAACCAGGCTACAATCCACATTCCCCAAGAAGCTAGGCAACAGGAGGAACTTAAGAGAGACATTAGTCGTTCTCCCTGGAAAGAGAAAATAGAGAAGATTTCCTGAGTAAATTGGAATCATGCAGAGGAGCAAGCAAGGGGAGGTGGGAAGAAATCATAAGACAATGAGATGGTTGAGTGGGAGGAGCAACAGAGAGGGAGAACAAAGAAATAGATAACTTGATAGAGGGAGCCATTTGAGGGGTTAGAGAGAAACTGATGCTAAGGAGTCATCTAAGAACCCACAAGATGTCTCTGGATAGGACTCCAAGCAATAGTGGAGAGGGTGCCTAAACAGGATTTCCCCTATGATCAAATGAATGACTACTTTAACTGTCATTATAGAGCCTTCATCCAGCAACAGATGGAGGCAGAAGCAGAGATCCATAGTTAAGCACCAGGCTGATCTTCTGGTCCAGCTGAAGAGAGAGAGGAGAGATTATGTGAGCAAAGGGATCAGTCAAGGTCATAAGGAGGAGACCAACAAAGATGGTTGACCCAAGAGCTCACTAACTCTGAAATGACAGCTAAGAAAACTTCATGGAAAAGAACTAAATCCCCTGGATGTACATGACAGTCAAAAGGTGTGAGCAATTTGTGAAACCTCTTGCAGTAGACCAGAGTTTATTCCTGGTGCATGAACTGATATTTCTAAGGCTGTTCACTACAGAGGAACACCTTACTCAGCCTTGATACTGGAAGGAGGGACTTTGATCTACCTCATCTGGATATGCCAGACAAAACTGGCTCATTTTGGTATTTCTGGCTCTCCGTGGGGAATAGATGGTGGGATGGAGTAGGAGGAGGCTGAGGGAGGGGACAGAGGGGGAGCAGTGGTGGGTATGGGGGAAAACTTTTTAAATAAAAAAATATTAAAAGAAAATATTTTTTAAATAGACAGTATACTAATCATCTAGCTTAATATACTTTCAGAAGTAGAGCAGATTCTATAGGCATGACAGCAGGATCACATATAAATCAGGACTCCCCTGGGCAAACATGCTCTAATTATGTATTCTTCTGACTGCAATTCTAAACCCTACTCTCATCACTCACAAAATTATGTCATAGCAGGGGTGAGGGGAGAATCATGGAATAATTTATGCTGAAGTAAAAGAAAGATGAGATAGCAATTACTTGCAAGTCCTGGATTTGAACCTGAAGTTCAGTACATTTCCTATAAGACAGAATTGTGTCAAAACCTTCTCTAAAGCTCAATGGTCTCCCATCTGGAACATTGACTGGTTTTGTCATTGCTGTGACCAAATGTGACAAAAAGAAACTTGTCTGTGGATTGATGTGAGAATATTGATCTTTAAATAAAGGAGCTGTTTTGGCCCATGACATACACCATAAAAAAAAAATTAAAAATCACAACATAAATAAAAAAACAAAACAAAATCAAATCAAACCAAACCAACTGCCCCACCAAAAAAAAAACATATAAAAAACACAAATAAACCACAAGCCACATAACAAAAAAAATTAATAAAAATAAATTAAAATAAAAAACAAACAAAATACATAAGCCATAAACCAAACAACATAAAATTAACATAAACATCTGAATCATTTTTAAAAGCCTAGTTAACAACAAATGACTAAACAATCTAAAACCACAAATCTTTAAATCTAAACCTCTAGCCGCCCAAAGCCAAAAAAAAACCATTATGATAACAGATGGCACCCAATGTGGGGTGCCAGATAAGGCTCTGGCAGTAAATTTTATTTAAAATACATTAATATAAGATAAATATTTATTGGAAAACAAATTAATATTTGTGATAACAGGCTATAGTTTAGGAATATATTTGAGTGATTGGATGGTTTAAGCAATGGACATTGATCTAGTCTCTTAAGAAGGCAGGAAAAAACAGGGCGCTCAAGATCTTAGCAGCCCCTCTTGAATGGGGCTGGCCACATCCCTTTCAGGAGCCCAGGACTCTGGATAAATGTCTTCCGACCTTATCAGCTGACGCCTGAATCTCACCACATTGATTTGTGAGAGTATTGGTTGCTATGGAGGGGGAAAGAATGACAGAGGCCATGGTAACAGGGATGTGTAGCCCCTGAAGGGGAGGCCTGGAAGGAGGGCATCATGGATGATGCTCACATCTGGCTTTCTCCTCCTTCCCTTTCACTCAGTTCAGGATCCCAGCCCATGAGGTGCTGTCACCCACATTCAGACTGAATATGGCCTCAGAGAATCACTTTCAGAAATGCCTTCACAGAAGTGTGTCTCCTCAGTGACTCTAAATCAGTCAGGTTGACAATAAATATGAGCCATGTCAACAAATGGCTCTAACCACTGTTTCAGTTTCCTACTGCACTGTGTGATGACATTTAACCCATTTCCTCTTATATTATAGTGGCTGTCACATGGGTTCACCCTTTGGCCTAGGCAGTGATGTGATGATTTCAATCATCCTTCATTGTGATACTCTGCATCAAGTGATTAGGTAAAGCTCAAGAGAATAGATCACAGAGTTCAGAGTCACTGAACAAGCCATTCTCCCCACTTGAACATCTTCACAGGTGTTTCCTAGCAGATTAGGAATATGTGGGCATGCTCTGTTACTTAAAGGACCATAAAGGCATATAAAGGAAGTGCCATTGACATGTCTATATATTCTACAAACAGAGTTCATAGTGTTTTTGTTGGTCTGAAATGTTAGCTTCTAGAAGAAATGCCCCCAGGATTTACTTATTGCTAAAACTAAGCATGGAGTAGAAAATGTGTGACCAATTAAAGACAATGTCTAATTAGCCACCGGTGAAAGGAGAAAGTGTGAGAGACAACAGCTTTCTCTTAGTCTTCTGAATACAGCAAGAAATATCAAAGTATAGGAAGAAGAAATTGACACTTCCTGGAAGCTCTGGTTTAGACTCTGAGACTCATGGACCCTTGCTTGAGTCACATAAAAAGGAGAGCCTGGCAAAACAAGTCAGATTAAATAGTTCTGGCTGGGCATGGAAGAGCTGTAGAGAGGGTTCAGTCATGAAGATGCTCATCTTGCAAGCATGAGAACCTGACTGGTTCTCAACACCCACTCCAAAACAACCAGGCACTCTGTGCATGCTGATAAACTACCAGAAGATCCCTGGCACTCAATGGCCAGCCATCCTGGCCCACTGGTCCAGCTCCAGGTGAGAGATTTTGTCTCAAAAAGTATGACTCTTGAGGAATGACACTTTTGGTTGGCCTTTGTGAGCTAACTGGGATTAGTTACTAGGAGAGATTGAATGTCATGCTACCAGTGACTTCAGAACAATGGGGAGAAGCAAGCAAGCTTGAAACAGAAAGTCTGGTGGAGTTGGTTGCTGTTGGAAGTTGGATTTGTTTAAAAAGCAGAATGATTGAAGGTAAATTAGGTAGGAAATACTGATGGCCAGTTCCAATAAGTCTCCACAGTATTGAGTTGGGGAGATTTATTCTTTGCTTTTTCCTTCACTGTGAGAAAAACCACATGGCATTTATTGAGTTCAGAGAGAACACAAACCCAGATTCAGAGTGAGGACGTTGAAAGGTGGGTGAGAGGTTCAAAAATGAAAGAAACTAGTGACTCTTCTCTATATGGAAAAAAAAAAAAAAGAAACAAAATGCAATAGTTGAATTACAGTCAGCTCTTTTCCCAGGTAAAAATTTTAAGCCGCCACCTCACATTATTGAACAGCGTGGTTTTCATTGGGTGCCCTTTGAGTGCAGAATGCTGCTAACTGGAGCTGTCGATACCAATTTTCTTGTGATTAAAAACTATTGAGGTCTAGAAGATTCTAAATTTCGTGAAAGCTAGGACCTCTTACACGCTGACTGCTTAACTAAAATCACCATGGCTGGCAATCACTTGTCTCAAAATCTTTGCACCCTGGTGTCTGGCTTCTCAGGCCATTGAGTGGTGTTCATATCACAGGAGCTGAGTTTCCAGTCAGGAAATTATGGCCATGCTGACTCCAATCCTGCTTGAGCAAGAGCAGTAACCCGGAAGCTTGCTGGTCTGCCTACTCCATGAGGCAGCTAGGATGCGAGTTCAGTTCACCACTGGGGAGGAGGAAATGGCTCAGTCAGTGAACTTTTGTCAAGCCAGCATGGGGACCTGCACCTAAAATGTGGTTAAAAAAAAAAAAAAAAAAAAAAAAAAAAAAACAACTCCTTGAGTTGCCTGTGCTGAAGCTAGCAGGCCCCTTAGCCTGGCTAACATGCAGAATTCTAGACCAGAGAAACCCTGTCTCAAGCAAAAAGTTGTGTCTTCTGAATTGTACCTATGCCCTGTGCAACACACACATGCATGCATGCACGCACATACACTCACGCACGCACGCACATCTCACATCATTGTTTGCGCTGGGGAAGGACAATGTTAGGGATTGAAGTTGATGCCCTCCTTGCAAGGTGTACGAATGTGCTCTCTGACATCAAGCCGTATTCCCACACATTTTATTATTTGGCTGCTTATTTAATTGTGTAACAATGTTGCTCATTCAGACCTTGAGCTCACTCAGTAGCCCAGGCTAACCTTGACCTTGTGACCCTCCTGCCTCAGCCCCCTGAGTAGTTGTGACAGTGGGTATGCACCATAAGGTCAGACTTAGCATTTTCAGAACTAGCTCTAATAGTCCCGAGGGAAGCATGAAACAATTGAATCGGGACTGAGTTTGGAATTTTTCTTACATCTCTGTACTTCCTTTTCTTCTTCACTAGATGGCGTTCTGAATCAACCCATAGCCTCTGTGCCATTGTTTTAGCCTAGGGAAAGGTAGGAAGGCACACAACCATCCTTTCCTGGCTGGCTTCCCCTTCACAGTCTCTGTTTTATGTCTCCAGATGAGTAATGAGGTTTGCATGTTGCTGAGAATTTGGTAGGCTGTGCTTGTAAATGTTTCCGGTGTGGGTCTTGACAGGAAGCATTTCTAAATCATAGAATAGTTCCGTGTGATTGGCAGGAAGTTTGGAGAGACCCATCATTAGTGACCCCTGCGACCTAGCTGATGCCGTGAATAGGGAAAGATTCATTCTGACTCTATAATGAGGGCTGTCAGTCACAACTTCAGGCCACAACTGCGACAAGTGTGAAATCCACATTTTAGACAGAAAGGACAAATAGATGGAAAACGGAAAATAAAAAATGGACAAATCTGGAACTGGAGAAATGGCTCAGTGTTGATCTTCCAGAGGGTCAGCACCTGTCTGTGTCAGGCACTCAAAACTGCCCGTAACTCCAGCTCCAGGGAGAGCTAACGCCCCCTTCTGGCCTCCAAGGTCATCTGCACTCATGTGACATATATACACACACAGAGACACAGATACCCATAAATCTTTTTTAAAATAAATAAGTTTGTGAAAATTATTAGACTCTGAACTTTATTTTTCCACATTTCATGTCTAGAAACTTCCTTTTAAAGCAACTGATAATAAGGTTTGTTGGGGTTTTATGTTTTTGTTTTGTTTTTAATACCCACACATTCATTTGATTCAGAAAATGTAACAGAGGTTGTCTTCGTAGGAGAAACTGAATTTAAAGATTTTTGCAAAAAAAAGAATTCCAAAGAGATGTATGAATTTATGTGATTTTACCACTTGCAAGAATGAATAAGAATGTGTGCTTCCAATTCAGTTTAATTCCACATCTCTCCCTGTCTCCTCCCGCTTCCTTCTTTCTTATTCATATCGCTGAACACATCATCAACCTGACAGATCCATGCATAGTTGATTCCTGGCTGTCAGTAGTCAAGGAGACGTGTGTGTGTGTGTGTGTGTGTGTGTGTGTGTGTGTGTGTGTGTGTGTGTGTCTGACTCTGTGGCTGTGAGTGTGTATGTGTCTCACTATGTGTTTGTATGTTTGACTGTCTGTCTATGTGTCTGTGTGTCTGCCTGATTATGCATCTGTGTTTGTCTCTGTGTATGTTAGTATGAGTGTGTGTGCATGTGTGTGTCTGTGTATAAGACTGAGTGTGTGTGTGTGTGTGTGTGTGTGTGTGTGTGTGTGTATGTGTGTGTGTGTGTGATGTGCTTCAGGTCTGGAGAGTTATCTGTGGAAAGAAGTTTCAGACTCCCTGAGAATTTGGATGCTAAAATTCTGTGAGTGAGCATGATTTACTTATGGTTGTTGCCTCTCATCATAAACAGAATAGAGCCTAATTCTAGTTGATCTGTCTCACAGGCTGCTTGTCATATGACTCACTTAATTCAGTACTGTGGTGATGAGCACCATCTGAGGAGCAAGACAAGCTCAGGAGGATCTGAAAAGAGTCTGCTGTAGATACACAGTTCCGAAGAAGCGAGTCGAGCACATGCTACCAAAGGGCCTATGAGCATTGACAGTGGAAACTTTTTCAGCTAAGCAGCATTCTTTCCAGCTATTGTCTCAGGATTCTTCTGAATTTCCGTGTTCAAATTCATATTATTTCAGGGGGCCAGAGAGATAGCTCAGTGGTTCAGAGCAGTGCTTGCTGCTCTTCCAGAGGACCCAAGTTCAGTTCCCAGCATCTACATTACTTGGTTCACAACTAACTGTAACTCCACTTCTACAGGACCTAACATCATCTTCTGACTTCTGCAGGCACTTGCACACACGTGCACATGCACACACACACACACACACAGAGAGAGAGAGAGAGAGAGAGAGAGAGAGAGAGAGAGAGAGAGAGAGAGAGAGAGAGAGAGAAGGAGCCTATACACACAGACACATAAATAAATCTATTTCATTTCCACTCCTCTTCCTTGAGGGACACTCGGAACACTGCAAAGCACAGCACCACATTTACAGAAAATGCTTCTGTAAAACTAGCTCATCTTTTCCCCATCACTTCACTGCTGATTTCCCCCCTTGAGCCCCATCTGAGGGGTTGTTTCTATCTGCTGGCATTTCTAACATAGGAAGACTGATGGTCAGGGATGAGAATCCCTCTTGGATAAGGGAAGAGTAGAAAATAGATTGAGAATGCTGCTTCCCACGTAGGTGCCTTCCTGTTCCTTCACTGTCCAAAGATGAGCCTCAGGCCCTTTCCTGGGCCCATGAAAGTACTGAAGGTGAAACCTTGCACCTTCTTGCTGCTCATAGCTCTTTAAACAGAGGTTCCCATACTTAGATCAATTTGCTGAAAACAATTTCCAGGTCCAAAGTCATACTGATTATAGGATCCGGGCTTTCAATGAGTAGATTCTGAAGTCAAGACTTCTAGGCCATCTCCATGTAATGCCAGCACTACCTGTACACACATTCTAGAAATACTTCACAGGATGATCTGTGGGGATATGTAACAAATATAATAAAACAGTCAGAGATATCGGAGGGATCTATCCACAGTCAGTCTAGGAGGATCAGACAGTGGTGACACACACCTTCAATCCCAGTCACAGGGAATATCCAGGAGTGGTGACCTACGCCCTTAATCCAATCTGAGTTTGAGGTCATCTTAGTTTACAGAAGAAGTTCCAGGCTCCCAGGCAGGCAGTGGTGGGGCCATGCCTTAACTAAGCAAAGAAAGTATTTAAGGCAGGCATAGAAAGACAGAGGAGGCAGAAGAAGCCATGGCTCGTACTGTTAGTCCCAGCACTTGGGAAGCAGAGGCAAGAGAATCTCTGTGAGTTCAAAGCCAGCCTGGTCTTCAAAGCAAGATCCATATCCCCACAATGATCTGAGGTCTGGCTCCAATAATAGCCTTTAAACCATTGTTGTGTATTAAGATACTGATTATTACCATTTCTCCATTTCTTCCATTTGTGTTTAAGTACATGAAAAGCTCTGTCACCTCCATGTAGTTTTACCTACCCTAGAAATGGTGCCTGTTGTAATAATTACTGTTCTGTTGCTGTGATAAAATACCATGACCTAAAGCAACTTATGGGAGAAAGAGTTGATGTGGTGATATATATTTAATAAAAATAGTCTGTAATATCAGAGAAGAGTCACCCGCAGATCCAAGCCAAGATGTAGTCCGAAGTTTCTGGCCTGGTCTATCCCCAAGGTCTGGACCAGTGCAGACACACAAAGTCTTATATTAATTACAAGCTCTTGCTAGCTCTTACTCTTAAACTAACCCGTGATTCTTATCTATATTTAGCCATATGGCTTCATATCTTTTCCTCAGTGCAACATTCTCCTCCTCCTCCTCCTCCTCCTCCTCCTCCTCCTCCTCCTCCTCCTCCTCCTCCTCTCTCTGGGTCTTCTGGTGTCTTTTGCTCTGCTCTTCCACTTCCCAGAGTTCTCTTAGTCTGCTAGCCCCGGCTATGCTTCCTACTGGCCAATCAGCATTTTATTAAACAAATAGGAGCAACAAATCTTTACAGTGTATAAGAGCAAAATCCCAAAGTTGGTTTTGGTTTATGCTTCAAAAGAAAGAGTCCATGACAGCTCTGAAGAAGGTATGGTAGGAGCATATGGTCTACACACAAGAAGTAAAAACAGAGCAAGAATAGAGGCCAGACCATAAATCTTGCCTCTGTAGTGACATGCTTCCTCTAGCAAGGCTCCACTTCCTAAACAGTCCATAACCTCTTGCAAATAGCACTATCAACTAGGGACAGTCTCAAGTCCAGGAATTAGTGGGGACATTTCTCATTCAAATCACAGCTCTGTCTCTGTGTGGTGGAACTGGATGTCTTTGAGCTTACCAGTATATGTTGCTGAAGACAATGTCCCCATTTCTGTTTATATCATTTCGGGAATAAATGTTCACACCTATATTAAGATCGTATGAGTGATTTTATATGTGTTGTGTCAGCAATGGAAAGAATGTGGTTCTTAAAGACTTAGGTCATTATTTTGCTCAAGAAGGCAAGATGTAGGGAGGGGATCTAAGCATTTTGGAAAGGGTACCACCTCAAGTGCTTTGCCACAATAATGAAAGCTGATGACCACAGCTCCTAGGTGTGGTGATATATTTTATATTTAATAAAATCAGTCTGGAATGTCAGAGGACAGAGCTATCTCTCAAGCCTTATTTTGTTTTGTTTGTTTGAGACAGGATTTTCTGTGTAATAGCCCTGGCTGCCCTTGAACTTGCTTTGTAGACCAGGCTAGCCTCAAACTCACAGAGCTGCTCCTGCCTATGTCTCCCAAGTACTGGGACTAACAGTGTGAGCCACCACTGTGGGCACGTTTGTGCCTGGTTATTCAAGAGAGGAGATATTTAAGAAAATACAGAGAAACGTATGACTTCATGGCTTGGGAGAAGGTGAAAATTCCTGTTAGTCAAATCAGTCACAAGACTGATGACCATATAATTCAAAAGCCTCTTCATATGACAGAGCACACTCAAATTTTAATTGCTAAACTTTTTCTCATGGAAAAGGCTGTGATGCACAATTTTAGGGATTTCACAAACTGGTGCAGTACACACCAATTTTCTATCATTCAAAATATAAAGAGGTGTGGTGAGATTTAGGTGTCAGCTGATAAGGTCAGAAGATACTTATCTAGGGTCTTGGGCTCTTAAAGGGGAAGTGGCCATTCCTATTTAAGAGGGGCTGCTGGGATCTTGGGGGGGCCTGTTTTGTTTTTGTCTTTTTGAGAGACTAGATCAACGTCCATCGCTTATCTATCTGATCATTTAAGTGTATTTTTAAGTTGTAGCCTGTCATTGTGAAATAACACTCTATAATTATCCTTCATGTCTCATTTCTAATAAAAAATCCAAATAGATTTACCCAATACTCTAAAAATGATTATAGATATATATAATCAGTCCATTAAGATCTAACCATTGTTTTAACTTTTACAAGATCCCCAAAAAATTCCATCACCCTCAAGTCAATAAAAAACAACCCTATAAAAACTACACCCCCTTTCCCAATAAGTTTTGTCCTCTAAAAGTTGTAAATAATTATTATTCTAACAAATAGTTATAAGTTAAAATTAAATTAAAGACAAAATAAATAATATAGTCTCAAAAATCTATTTTAAAAAATAGACAATAGATAGGATAGATAAAGGTAGATTATTCTACCTACCTATAAACAATTTTAGCCAAATATATGAGCTAAGCCAAAGACAGTTTACACTAACATAAATATTTATATATTAATACCAATGTAAAATCATTTTATATGTTTAATTGAGACAATTTGTACATTAATACAAATTTAAATCTAAAATTGTTTTATATGTCCAAAGCAACTTATACATTAACATAAAATTAAATTTATAACTGTTATATAAAATTAAATCTATAACATATTTTACATATGCTTCTACCTCTGTTTAAAATATTTACACATTATTGTCATGTCCACTATACAATTACTCTCTACATTTAACTATACTAGACATAATATATGATTACACTAGTTGTAATATATGCACAAGATGTTTTATATACCTCTGTTTAGATGACATATATGTATATACATGTCTAGAATACTATTACCATTTTACATGATATATATACCTCTGGCTAATGTTTGATAATCATACTAAAAGTCATTGTTCAGCGATTATACACCCCTTTATAGATAACCTAATTTTACAGTACAAGTTTCAATCCTTAAAATAATAAAAACTACAGTCACCATTACTTAAGTTGCCATGTCACAGTCATCTCAAATACAAATTAAAATACCATAGACAAGAGTCTTCAACCATTTCATAGACCCAAAACTATGACATTTAACATTTGTTATTCAAAATTCAGCCGTGAGAGACTCGACAACTCCTAGTGTCACTGTTCCCTTCCTAAGAGAGTGTTGAGCATCAAAGACACTCCTTTGGAGTTTGTCCTTTTAACAAAAAAATGGCTGTAGTAGGAGGTTTCTGTTCCTCATGGTTTAGGCCCGCAGACCCGCAGAGACACACAGATGCTTACAATTTTTTTTAGGCTGATAGGCCTAAGGCCCAGGCATATCACTTGCTAGCTCTCTATCCTTCATCTAACCCATGACTCATCCTGTTCAGCCATGCGGCTCCGTACCTTTTCTCAGAGCTGTGTAGTTGTCCTCTGCTTCTTCCGGCTTCTCTCTGGCATTCTGCCCTGTGCTTCCGGTTCTCAAGAGTTTTCTTAGTCTGGTAGCCCTGCCCACACTTCCTGCCTGCCTTTGGCCAATCAGCGCTTTTTATTAAACCAGTGGGTGGGACAATTATTTACCATGAAACAGCACAATCCCCCTACAATTGGCAGCTTAGATAAAAAAAAAAAAAAAAAACTTCCCGTACCTCAATTGCTGACAATATACGCATGATGTCCAAACTAAATAAGCAAGATGATAAAGACTGACAAAACCTGCCTAGACAAAATAAGACAGCCCCCCCAAATGCCCTGCTTCTAAAAAGATCTGTCAGATACCATAGGTCTATAGCCAACATGATAAATGCTCCAATGGCTCAAAAACCATAAGTAATTGTCCAAATAGCTATGTTGCTATCCTCTCCCAAATTTTAAAAGCTACTACTTCCATGTACTTCTGACTTTCAGGTGATATATTTTCCTTCTCAAGTCTTAAAAAATAGATAGTTACTACCCTATTATCCCTTAACAAAAAACATTCAAGTGTTAAATTTTCACTATCCCAAATAAACAGTTTTAAAATAATTTATACACCCTACCATCTACCAATATTCTAAAAATATATAATATACTTTATATGTGTTAAGTTTTGGTTATAATTTGTGCCTTATCCTCTCCTAAATATTGCCGCATAATAATTCCTATTATATATATATAGTCTTAGTTTAAAACCTTCTTAGTTAGACAAAAGGGGGAGATGTCGATTCAGGTGTCAGCTGATAAGGTTGGAAGACACTTATCCAGGGTCCCAAGCTCCTGAAGGGGGGGTATGGCCAGCCCCATTCAAGAGGGGCTGCTGGGATATTGGGTGGCTCCTTTTGTTCCTGCCTTCTTGAGAGACTGGATCAACTTCCATTACTCATCCATCCGATTATTCAAGTGTATTCCTAAACTGTAGTCTGTTACCATGAGTGTTAAATTGTTTACCAATAAATATTTATTTTGTATTAGTATATTTTAAGTGAGATTTACTACATCAAAGAGGATTTCCTTAATCATGTCTCCACACTATTTCCTGAAATAAATTCTCTCACCAAGTTTAGAGATTTCCAATTTAGCTAGATAGACTAGCTGAAAAACCTCAGGGATCCTCCTGCCTCTGCCTCCCCAGCAGTGAGAGGGATCCTCCTGCTTCTATCCCCTTGACCCTGGGATCAAAAGCACCCTGAGTGATCGAACTCAGAGCCTTCTGCTTGAACAGCAGACAATTTTCCTGTCATCATTCCTCAAGGCCCACTCAGAATTCTCACTCCCTGTAAAGCCTCCTCACTCTCTCCCTCCTCTCTGCCTGGCTATCCCTGTGTGTTCTTCTTCCAGCAACCCAGCCTCACCCTATCTGTCACAGTCTCCTGTATTTCCTTCTAGAGTGAGAACCTGGGAGTTGTGAATAATCCACATAGAGATAAAGTCAGGTCCAGTGATGGTTTTTCCATTTTACTTCAAACACTGTGTAGTTCCAAGACACTTCTGTTGTTTCATATCTTTGCTTTCTATTTTCTGTGGTTATAAAATAGAAAGTAAAATTTCCTGAAATGCTGCCTAGTAGTGTCAGTTTCAATTTCCTTTTGAAAGAAAAACTGACCCTTTGTGAGCCCAGAGATGAAAATGGCCTGTTAAATGCAGATATGTCTGGCCAATTGTCCTGGAGGTCGGTAAAGCAGGAAGAACCATTTAAGGTACTCTTCCAAACTGGGTCAGGTATGTGTTAAAGGATAAGAGGATTATTTCTGGAATCTTTACAATAATCAACTCACTCAGGTTGAAGCAATTTATGTAGTGTTTGTGGGGGAGGTGCTGGAGATATGAATCAAATCAGATTGTGTAGCATACAGCATCCCACCCAGATTCCATTTTTAGGGCTTAATTCAATAGAATCCATTATTTTAGAAGCCAAGTAAAATGCAGTCCTTAAAATGCAATTTTTATCATTCTTCTACCTTGTTTTCCTTGAAGACAGTTTTTAAAAATCCAAAATTATATGCCCAATTTCTGCAAATAAAGAAATGAGGACCTTATAAAGTTTGCTTTAAAACATACATGGTCAGTGACCTTCAAAGCTGATAGGAGGCAAAGTGGTCACCTGGACAACATGCTGAGGTTCACTTGGGTGATGTGTTGTTTTAATATATGTTCAATATGAAAAAAAAACTTCCCTCCACATTAAATCAGTTTCTTCTGGAGTTAGGCTCTGGCCCACACAGCAAAGGTGGGAGACTTCCCTGGAAGTTGAACCCAGGGCTCTGTGCATCTTAGGCAAGCATCCAGCCACTGAGCTACATCCATAGCTCTACCCAGGAGGTTTGAATGCTGTCCTTGTGTGGCTAGCCATTATGTCACTCGTCCACTTCTTGTATCAGGCATCAATTCAGGGAGGAAAGCCCTATCTCTGCTGGGATATCCAGGTGAAGGATGCAGAGATATTGGGCCATTGAGCACAAAATCCAGAGAGAAATGGGAATGTGTTCTTGTTTGCACACTCCCCAAGGAGAAGTCATCTTTTCTGAGTGAACATTTAGGAATCCTTGGGAAATCTGAAAATCCTTTTCAGCTCTTGGCTTTTTGCTTTTCCCAATGACCCTTAACTTTAGTTATTTTCTCAGGCTAGGGCAAGGTTAGAGACTCATGAAAAACAAGAATTCACAGTGTCGGGGCATCACAGAATTACTGAAAAGTGGTACCGAACAAGGACACATTAATATTTGAGGCAAGAAGAGTCCTTCATGGGCTGTTATTTCAAACATTACAGTCATTTAGTGTCCGTAATCTTGGGGACACTAAATGCAAGTAGCATTCCATGGTCATTGCAGCAGTCTTGAATGGCCTGACATCCTCTCTCTTCCTCTCTCTTTCTCTGTGTGTTTGTTTGTATCTTTGTGTGTGTGTGTGTGTTTGTGCATGCACGCACACTCGTGTGCAAGACATTGGATGTCTTCCTACACTTTATTTTTTAAGGCAGATTCTCACACTAAATGTAGAGCCTGCCAAATTTATCATAACAACATGCTACCAAGCTGAAGAACTCTTCTTGTCTCTGCCTCCCACATCCTCAAATTGTAGGCACACCAACACCACAGTTGTTTTTACGTGGGTGCTGGCATCTAAACTTGGGTCCTATGGTATTTTGTGGTATGCACTTCATCTCTGCCCCCCACCCAGCCCCCTAACATGCTTTCACAAACCTCTGTGCCACTGCATCTGCCTCTGCTGCAATCTATTGAGCTATACTTCATTTCTTGGTGCCCAAAGGAAATCTCTGAACATGGGCTGAAACATGGGTGCTGACCACTATTAGTTCAACCGGCTGCTGGGATGCAATGGAGTATTAAGCTTTGCTTTATAGAGGATGTAAAATGTTTATTGTGTCCATTCTTCAGCTAAAGCTTTCAGTTCAGTTTGGATTGTTTTTATGACTGTTCATTTCAGCTGGCTTCAAATATATGGCTGACATTAGGTTGATCAGAACGTCTGCCTCTATGGTGTAAACATCACCACTGAAGCTAACTGCCTTCTTCATCACCAACACTCTAAACTCCTCATTTTGGTACTTGTTCCAGGGTGGAGCAATTTATTTTTTTTTTTTTAATGGAGGTACACTTTACTCTGATTTTTCAGGTGTACTCTAGAGAGAAATTAGGTTAAAAATATCCATAGTTCAAAAAGGCGTGTCTAGAGGAAATGTAGCCATTTCTTCATGTTCTGCCAAGCTGAATCCATCTTTTAGATGCATACGATTTCATGGGCTACAGACCACCAATTTCATATCACTGAAGCTTGAGAGACCTGCGCAGATAGATTTCAACTCTAAATTATGGGGCAGGGGTATCAGGGCAAGTACCAAGTACACTGTGCAAAAGAGTAAAGACAAGTAGAAAATAACCAAAGCAAGTGACATGCTGAGCTATGGGCAGAAAATCGACCTCAAGCATTCAAAATGAAAATGTTCATTGTTTTCTGGGGCATGTTTAAGTGTTAAGAATACTTTATCAAGTTTTACCACTGACAGACAACTTGGCTAACTTCCCCAAAGGTCATTGGTTTTGAAAGTTTATGCGGAAAATTGACATAAGCAATCCAAGAAGAGGAGAGTTTATTCCTGCCCCTTGCTCTCCCAAGATTGCAATTCCTGTCCAGAATGCCCGCCCCCCACCATCTACCACACTGCTGCCTTTGCAGACACCCCAGAAAGAAGACTTCTTTATTAATTGCTAACCAAACTGGTATAAAGAACACAGGCATACCTTTCCAAATCTAAATGCAGCTGCTCTGATGGGGGTCTGAGGCCAAGTGACCTGTGTCTTTAAAATACTTGTAGGAAACATCAAAGTTGTGCCTCAAGCTTCATGTGTTAGTAAGGTAAGCAGCAGATTACAGGATAACTCGGGAAACCTGGAGATGCTCTTGAAATTGAGCTTCATGGTCATTTCTTCAACCCATAGAAAAAGCTTCTTCACCCACAAAACAGTTCTGTATTCTAGTAACTTGTGCAAATACAGACCTTTCTAGAAAATCATAAAAGGTCATTCCTATCCATAAAAAACTTCAGTGGTACAGCTCCACTGCAAAACACTGTTAAGGTAACCAGTGACAGCCCAACTTCCTGACAGAAGAAATGTGTTCACACTGTCCAGGCTGGATGCAAAGTTGGAATCTGAATGGAAGAACGTGCAGTCACAGCATGCATGAGGTGTGATATTCCATGTCTAAAACCACTAAAGAGCAAAGACTGTCTTACAAAGAGTGGGATCCAGCAGATGCTGGGGGAGAAGGATCGGTCAGTAGCTACAGTTTTCACAACACTTCCAAAGATTCACATCTCTAGAGATGTTCATGTGAAGAAAGAGGGGATGGGGCTCTGGGTACAGATTAAAATTGACTTAAAGCATATTAATTTTAAGAAATGAGTAATATAGTTTCTAATGGGACTGTTTAACCTATTCTGAGCTCAATGGCCTGTCTTTTTGTATAGTCTGTCCCATAAGTAACAGTTTTACAAAATATTATCAGACATTGTAGGGAGGCTTGCGTGGCAGTGCCCCATACTCCTGATGTCTGACTTTTCCTGTGGAAAACACACACATACACACACATACATATATCATCTGCACAAAATATATAAAGATTTTTTTAAATGCCCAGACTAAGCATTATGAGACAACAACAACAACAAAAAAACCTTCCCCAAATACCATGGAATCCATTTTGTTTTTAGCCTCTATTGCTGGTCCTGGGATCTGGCCTTAAGTATGGATTGTATAGCCAGTGAGACTCCACTGGAGAAAACAGATACTTCTTTGTGAGAGGTTATCAACTGGAGGTTGGTTTATAATCGATTTGGTTTTTTGTGTGTATGAACTAATGTTCAGGGGTTCGAAGGAGTCAGAAGAAGACATCAGATTTCCTTAGAAATGGAGGTTTCAGGTGGTTGTGAGCAACCATGTGGGTGTTGGGGGCCAAACCTGGGTCCCCTGCAAGAGCCCTGAGTGCTCTTAACCCCAGAGACATCTCTCCAGGCCTCTTTTTAAAATTTTTTTGGGACAGGAGATCATGTAGCTTAGGTATGCCTTTAATACCTGATCCTCCACCCTCCAGCTCCTGAATGGTGAGATTGCAGGAGTGCACTACTCTGCCCAGGGATATATATATCTCCATGTTAGCATTAGGTATGGACACATTTTCCAAAGAAAGATCTTTTCTGGACATTACCATTGTTCTTTATCAAAGGTTGAGGTGCTGCTAGAGGCCAGTTGCTTATCAAATGACTACACTTGGTCATTTCATTTTGTGTTCTCTTCTGCTTAAGCACCTTTTAAATAGCTGGTGTTTCCATGTGTTGCATGTAGCAGGATGACAGCAGAGTGCCGTTGAAATGACCAAGTCATTACTGGAACGTAATTTAAGTGGGGAAACAGAAATCCTATGGAAACACGGAAAGGAAGCTGTGAAATGAAATAGAAATGTCAGGATCTTCCTCCACTTAAGATTCAGGAACCAAGCTCACTGAGGCACAAGGAAAGAATTTGATTTACAATTTAAAGGAAACGCCGCGATAAAATAATTGAGAGCTGGAAAGCAATCTCAGCCTTGCCAAATTGCTTTCCACCATGCATGCTCCATTTAGGCGTGAGACTCGTGTACTTACATTTAGTTTGTGCATATTTTCTTCGCCCTGTGAATATTCCATCCTGCAAGATTAGGCCTGTTTCTCTGCTGTTGCTAGCAAACAGAGAATGTCCAAATTGCCCAGTATCAGAGCTTGCCTTGTAATCTTATAAACAGAAAATGGTTGGTGGTTTTAAGTGCAAAGGTGATAATCTGACCCTTAGTGAAAACATTCTTTGTCTTCACACTAAAGAGTTAGGCTCTTTCAAATTAGTCTGAAATGACCACTGCAAAGCACAAATAACTGGAAAAATACATGTTAGCATTAATAATTGCTACCATTACAATGATGATTTATACTAGAGATTCAATAGGTTGCTGGCTTTGAGGGTCCTCAGGACTTTCTTACTTACTCGGTACTTTTAGATAGAGGAAGCCTTTTACTATGTGCATACTAGTGACTTCTAGGAAATAATCTTTGAGTTCACTGAAAGGTTAATAAATTCCCTGCTGCACACTGTCAAACACTCACTCAGCTCATTCTCTGGTACCAGAGATATTTTATTACTTCTTTTTAATCTCAGAGAACTGGTAACAAACTGGAATTTAGGAAATTTCCTTTCTCACTTTGGGAGCCTTTGCCTATGGACGCTTGTGTATTTTTGTGTCAGACACAAGAACAGGAATTTAAACTTCCAGAACATCTTTTTATTAAAATAAATCCTCTTGTGTTTGCAGTTTGTGGCATTAGAAAATATTTCTGGGGCTGGCAAGCTGCCTCAGTAGGCGAAGGTGCCTGCTGCTGAGCCTAACAACCTAGGTTGCTTAGTGGTTGGGCAAGCTGACTCTTACAAATTGTCCTCTGACCCTGCACACACCTGGTGGGGGCATACACTTGGTCCTCCCCCCAAATAAATAGATAGATAGATAGATAGATAGATAGATAGATAGATAGATAGCATGTAAAAAAGATTAAAGAAAAATTATTTCTGTTTTGTTTGTGAACCATGGTAGCCTGGCAGACTTATTTTGATTATAGTACTGAGCCTTGGGAGTGTCATAAACTGGTATCAAGTCCCAAATACTTCCCATGGGTGGAGCAGGAAATGCCTTGTTTGAGAGAAAAATGGGAGCTCTGCAAGTGAGCAGGCAAATCAGGCAGAAGCCAAGAAGCCAAGGTATTCCTGCTTTAAATTTAAAATTGGCAGAGTCAGGGCTGGCTCTGTGCTGTGGAACTGGAAGGGGACGGGAATGGGTATGGAAGTGATTTTAAAACCCTTCTCAGAACCGTTAACTATATGCTCTGAACTCGATGGTTTCTGGCTCTCCTTGACAGACATGTGGCCCTTGAGAACAAGGTCTTGCTAATACTGGTCACTGCTGACACCGTGGCAGGATTTTCCTCACAGCCTCAGTTTATATAGAGGGGGTCAGTGACAATTTGTTTGAACAGAAAGAAATAAAAACAGTTGTCACAAGCTCAAAATAGACCATGGTTTCAAATTATCTGATGACCAAAGAGGGAGATCTTAAGAGCATGCAGTGATATACGACTGAGAGGAAATTCATAGAACATGTCTGAGCACCTACATACGTATATGACGCATAAACATACATGTTCATCCATATAAGCAGAAAAACCTCTTACTCAAGGCCATGAGGATTAATAAGCTAAATCATAAACCCTGATGCATAATCATGCAACATTTTCATGCATGATATTTATATTTCACATTTAAATACTTTCCCGTTATATTTGCACAATTGTATACGGTTTGTTTCCTCATGTTTTATGGTAAGGATTTTTGTTTTATTTTCTTGTGCATAGAGGATTTTCAAATGCTTAAAATCTTAAGAGTTCTATTAAGTGGAAGGATGATGAGTTAAAGGCCCATTACCATTCTATAAACTATACTCACCAAGAATCATCTACCACATTCAGGTCAGGTACATGTGTACCTACAACCCGAGCTCTAGGGGGAAACAGATGGATTCTGAGAGCTCATTGGCCAGTAAGCATAGCTGAAATGCCAACTTTCAGGGACCCCATGCCGTAGATAGCTTTAACTATCAGCTTGACACATTCTAAAGGCACTTGAGAAGGGAGTCTAAATTGAGACATTTCCCAGATCGTATTGAATATGTGTAGCTGGAAGTTTTTCTGGCCCGGCCTACTCCTGAAGTTTAGTCCCAGAGTCCCACAGCTGCTTGGTCCCAAATAATCACACAAAGGCTTTTATTAATTATAAACTATTTGGCCTATGACTCAGGTTCATTACCAACTAAACTTAACTCATTTTTTTTATTAATCTGTGTATTGCCATGTGGCTCTGTGGCTTTACCTGTGTTCCACTACATCTTAATTCCTTGGGCAGCAGCTGGTAGCATTTCCCTTGACTCAGCCCTTCTCTTTTATCTCTGCTTGAATTTCCCACCTGCCTCTAAGCTGCCTTGCCATAGTTCAAAAGAGCTTTTTTTTATTAACCAATGGCAACAAAGCACATTCATAGCATATAGCACACCATCCCACATCACATAAGTCTGTGGAAATCTCCTGATTGCCATAGGAGATCTCAGGCTACTGTGGGCAGCAACACGCCCTCAGCAATTGTCCTGGGATATATAAGAAAGCTACCTAAGCATCAGCACCCGAATGAGCCAGCAAGCAGTACCCTCCCCCCCCAATAGTTTCTACTTCAAGTTCAGGATCCTGAGATCCTACCCTGATATATCTTGATGCTAGACTGTAATCTGTAAACTGCAGTGAACTTTCATAAATTGCTTTTGAGCAGTGTTTAATCTCAGCAGCAGATGGACTTCCTCATTTGTAAATAGATGTGCCACCAGCATCTCCTCATGGCATCATAAAGGTGAGCTAACATACCTCAATCACTTGGTGTATATATGCTGTAAGTTCTCTATAAATTATTATTATGTCAGGCTTGAGGACAAGACGAGAGCCGTACCAGTTGACTAAAGGTTAGTTGAAGTGCTAAGATACTTGGTTTTATGTGTGCCCTCTCCCCCACCCTGCAGGTGGCCCCAGCCATAAAAGAAAAAATGATGAAGAAGGGAAGTCTCATGCTGGGCTACCAGCCCCACCGAGGGAAGGTCAACTTCTTCCGCCAAGTCATCATCAGTTCTCAAGTGAGCCGGGAAGACATGGACTTCCTGCTGGATGAGATAGACAGCTTGGGGAGAGATATGTAACCATGGCTTTTGTTCCCCTGGAGGAAGCACTAGTCCTGTACTGGGGAGGGCCACAGATCCAGTGCATCTGGAGACATATTGGTTAGATGATAATCTTTCTGGTGAGATTAGCAAACATCCCCACTCTCACCAGAAAGCCAAAACGCTAAGCAAATAGTCCTAAGGATTCTTAGGCTGCCTGCTGCTACTGCTTGTAGAATGGAGATAGCAGAAGTATTCAAAATTGTTCCCTCAAATATTATCCCTATAAACAACCCTGAGGAGCCTTTAGGCAGTGCTGTGTGGATGAATATTGGATTGTAAGCTCCCATTGATAAAGAACATAGACACACACAGCTTAGTGCTTACATCAGTGAACCTCACAGTGTAGCCCCCTGTCCCACCAGCAAAAGCATCACCAAGGAACTTACTAAAAGTTTACATTCTCCAGCCTTACTCACATCATCTGAATCAGAAACTCTGGTTATAGCATTCCAAGTTTTAATAAACCCAATTGGTGGGTCTTATGCACAGTAAAATCTGAGAAACAATGGTCCAGAAGAAACCTTTACCAATGCTTTGCCAGAAAAAAGACATATAATATTTCATGAAAAATAACCTGTAATGTTTGTATTATAAATCTACAAATGTTCAGGGTGTCTTACATGTGTCAAACACACATACACACACACACACACACACACACACACACACACACACACACACACACAAACACACACACACTCACAAAGAAAGAGACTATGCAAGATTTATTTTTACTTGGGTTCTTTATTTTGTGTTTTTGGGGTTTTGTTTTTCCAGGAGTTAGAATGAATCATTATCTATCCTAATTTATCTGATTTAGAGATTGGGATTGAAAACAAACCCTGTGTAGTGTGTCTGTTTGATTAGCGATAAATGAGCACTAATCTGTCTCACCCAATATGCCACTGGGTGGGAACAAACCCCACATGTCTGTGTGGACCTCTGTCCCTCATCTAGATTTGGAAATGCATTTTTTATTTTCATTCTTGACTTGGTAAGGAATAGAATAAGTTACCAGAAATGAAATCCAAGGCTGGAAAACATTCTCTGTCCCAAACTCTGACATGTCACTTAGACTTTTTTTTAGTGTTCTCATTGCAGAGACTCTAGAATCAGAGACCTTTCCATGATAATGTTCCATTGTTTATGATAGTAGATAATTGTAACTTATCTCTCCAGCCATCATTTTGGATTTATTTCTAGAGGGCTTTTTTTTCTTATTAAGAAACAGACAGAATTCAGAGATAACGGTGTAGAATGAAGCTTTATGTTGAGAGTTTTCTGGGTGTTGGATTTACGATCACCACCTCATAATGTATCCCTAATGATATCTAAATGTTGAGAGATAGGTATGGTATGCATAGTGCTCACTGAACATTTTCATTGTAGACTGTGTGGTCTTTCACTATCTCTACTCATCAAGGATATTTTCACTGCATTTCCTGAATTACTTCACACTCCCACTTGGTGGGAGCTATCTGTGCATGATTTGATTCTTGTTGCCTTTTAAAAACTGTCTACATAAAATCCCCCTTAAACTAATGCTTAGAATATGTTGTATTTTGTGAAATAAAAAGCCATGTCAGTGCTGGGCATGACTGACAGTTCTTTTTGTGGAAGTCCTTTTCCTATAGATGCTAACAATACATTTTTTTAAGATGTGAACTGGATTCAACTGGAAATTTAGCTTAACAATGGAAGAGACTAGAAACGGCCGTCCTTATTCAACAGCTTAAAAAAAATGGAAAAGAATATATGGCAAAGTACGGGTTTGTTGTTTAGTGATTTTATCCTACTAGGCAATCATAAGAAACTCAATAGCCTCAGCTCAGGTCCTGCTGTGTCTTTGATAATATGTGTCTTTTTTTGATTGATGGAAAATACCTCTGGGATCAGATCATTTACAATCCCATTGTTTTTGTTCATTTCTTGAAATGTTCTGCTAACACTATCAATCAGGTATTTGGCTCAATGCTATTAGAATAATCATTTCAGAGGGTAGGGAGGCAGCTAATCCAACTCTGCTGAGAATGGAATAAGGGATCTGGCTTAAGCACCCTCCCAGTGCTGACTTTAAAGGAGCTAAGTTGCTGTGGGCTTTACCAGTTTGATTCATTGACAGTTTCCAGACTTTTCCTGTTGTCTAGTTGTCTTAAGGAAGAGAACTATCAACTGAGCAATCCCTCCTAGGACAGGCTGAATGGACAACATAGCAATCAACTGCGCTGCTTTCACAGGAAGGCATATAGACTGCCTCCCAGGTGTGAGGGCCACTGTTACTGAAGCTACAACACTCCCTACAGACTGCAGGTGACTTGTATGGGCAACGTGTGATGATCTTGTTAACCCTTCAGTTTTCAAGTTTCTAACTTCAGACCAGGAGACAGCACATTCCCCCGTGACCGAACAGAAAGCTCAATATTGGTGTCATTTGAGGTCAGTGACAGGTCCCTCTGTGTGAGTATTATGATTGGTGGAACTGGGAACAGTTGTGACTGGTACAAATTATATCCTTACCTTTGCATGCCATGCCCATTCCTTGGTTGTTTGTTATATTTTTCCAGCCATCTAGGAAACATCTCTCTGTGCTGCCCAGGAAGGTTTTACTTGCCTACTTATGACATTTACCATGTCTTCATCAGGGTTTCTACTGCTGCAATGAAGCACCATGAACAAAGCAAGTTGGGGAGGAGAGGGTTTATTTGGCTCACACTTCCACACTGTCGTTCATCAGTGAGGAAAGTCAGGACAGGAACTCAAACAGGGCAGCGGCCTAGAGACAGGAGCTGATGACGCGGAGGGTATGGAGCCGAGCTGCTTGCTGGTTTGCTCATCCTTACTTGTTTAGCTTCTTTGTATGTTTTAAGCTAGCACCGTCAGCTCAAGTGTGGCACCACCCGCAATGGGCTGGGCCTCCATCAACTGCTAATTAGAAATCATGAAGGTATTTTTCTCAGTTGAGGTTCCCTACTTTCAGATAACTCTAGACTGTGTCAGGTTGAAAGGAAACTACTCCACACGGGTAGTGAAGGCTGAGTTGGTCGAGCAGAGAGGAGAAAACCATAGGGCTGAAGAGGTGACGCTTGTCACTGTTGAGGTACTTACTGGCAGTGGCTATAGCAATAGAGAGAAGGCAGCTGAAGAGTTCCAGAGAGAGCAATGGGGACAGAGTCAGTGAGGAAGACAGATGGTAGCCATGTGTAAGGAGGGTGGGCATATAGGGACAGCGAGAAAAGGGGTGGGATACACAGGAGGGTGGGCATACAGGGACAGCGAGAGAAGGGGTGGGATGCATAGGAGGGTGGGCATATAGGGACAGAGAGAGAATGCAAAGGACAAACCGGAAGGCACAAAGATGAACTAAATGCCAAGATCTGGGCCAAGAGTTTGTACAATCCAAAGAGAGCAGCCTTAGACAAGAGCATATAGAAATTCAGTTCTTTAGTTTCTGAAGCTGAGAACATGAGCCTCTACATCTTGGGGCTTGGATCTATGAGCCTCTGTTTCTCTCAGCTCAATTGACCTTGAGGATCTAAGTTGCCAGCATTGGAAGGCTAGGCACTCCTTTTCTCCTTATGATGTCCATCTGTGTGGAACAAAATGACCCCAGCCAATTGTCTGGTATGTCTGGTAACAGTTTAAGCATTATGAAGAGAAACACAGAGCAGAGTTTGGAGGGTCCCACCCACACAAGCCTGTGCAACTGACTTCCAGAAATTTCTTTGACTTAATCACATACCTCCAACATTTACTTTGGCCCAGTCAGCTAATTCCATGCTGGTCCTTGGATACTCTGTGGATATAATCTTCACACTCTGACATTATTACTTCTTCTATGTGGATCATTCTTTCCCAAGAAACTCTCTACCTTACTTAAACCTTCTGTTCAATGGCTCAACAACCAGAGACTTACCTGATAAACTGCTCTACAATAGATAGTACACCCTACGCCCCTCCGCACTCTGCTCTGTGTTCCTCTTCATAATGCTTAAGTAAGATAGTTGGCTGGATGGAGAGAAAGGAGTTCAGCTGCCCGGCTACTTCCCTTTCTATTTGGTATTATAGTAAAGACTCGGAGCCAGATATTAGGCAAAAGCTGAAATATCGGAGAGATAGAGAAACAACTTCTCACCCAGCCAACTCCTCAGGAATCCTCTGACTCCCACTTCTCAGGCCTCCACCAAAAAGGGAAATAGCCAGGCAGCTGAACTCCTTTCTCTCCATCCAGCCAACTATCTTACTTCCTGGTTTAACTTTTTTAGAGCTAGGATTAAAGGTGTGTGCCTGGCTGTTAGTGAACTCACAGATATCCAGACAGCTCCCTGCCTCCTAGTGATGGGATTAAAGGCATGAGAGATGGCCCCTTGGTTAAAATCACTGCTTACTTTTCCAGTGGACCTGGTTTGATTCCCAACACCCACATGGCAGTTCACAACCATCTTTAACTTAACCAACAGACACTAGGTAAGGACATGGTAGACAGGTAGACAGGCAAAACACTCATACACATAAAAACAAATAAGCAAATCTGTTCAAAAGATAACAACCATAGCAACCCACTTACCAGATGCCTCCTCTTATTTTTCTTTATACCCTCCCCAACCCAGTAATCTCTTTAGGTTATAAATTCACAAAGGGATACAGCAATTAGGTTAGACTCCATATGTCAGGGGTGTCATCTGGAAACCAAACAGTGTAAGAGCTGCAGAGGGCAGGTCACATTTGAGGCACACTAGGATTGAAAATGGAAGAGAGTGTCCATAGAACAAGGAGGAATTCAGGACAGTTCCATATTCTCTTGGATGGGAAACTATTAGGAAGGAGTTGTGGCTTTCTGAAATGAGAACATAGATTTGTAACATCACCTGATGTAGGCTGTGCAAGATTTGAGCTGTCTATAAACCTGCCAAGCCCAGACCGTATATTGATGATTATGGAGCTCAGTTTCAGGGAGAAGTTGAGATGAAATCATTAAATTTCAGATCCAGACCCACCAACAGGAGGCTGGTATTTGAAGTCACAGGATTGTGTGAGATCATGTAGATCCTGTTTGGAGGTGAAGAAACGGGAGGTAAACAGAAACAAAAGCCTGGGACACCATCTCACAAAGAGGAGACATCTGCCAAGCACCTTCGAAGATGAGTCTTCCTTACCTTCCCTATAACAGAGAAAGAGTAAGCTAACACCGGCAGCTTAGAGAAAAAGATTCTGTTTTAATTTTGCACACTCACTGTTTAAACACAACACTACCTATCACTTTGAAAAACCGCATTTAGTATAGATTAGTGATGATGGATGATGTCAATGTGATTTAATTTCTTCAGGCAATGCTGGCACATGAGCGATTATATTCCCTAAAGCAATGCTTGCAGTGTGGAACCAAAGCACAAGGCAGAACTGAACCCTGAAGGTTTCCCTGGGGACATTTGTGTCAAAATCAGACACTTATTGGTGGCGGCCGTGACTCAGCATAGTCCACAGCCTTGAAGAGGCATTCCAACAAATACAGTCCTCTTCCCAAGCTAGGGTTTATTCCCCAACAGAGAAGAACCAGAGTACAGCCATTGCTTCTCTGGTTTTAGGAGACATTGTTCAAAGATCTCATTCAATCCCAACCAAGTTCAAGTGAAGAGGATGAGAAGCTAGAGGATTAGAAACCACTACCTCTGCATTCCAGGTGTTTATCAACTTGGAGAGCTTGTGAGTAGGATTTTGAGGGGGGGAAAGCATTTTTTATGAAAAGCCTCAGAACATGAATTATAGTTATGATCCGTTATTTACTTCCAAATACTTCAACATATCTATTTGTTATGTGTAAGATAGCTTTAATGTATGTTCCCAGTAGCATCCTTCAGAGATGCTTGCTATGTGCGTTTCCCCGCCCTCATTTTTATTTTGTGTGTGTGTGTGTGTGTGTGTGTGTGTATGCATATGTCTATTGAAGCTTTGTGCCCAGGAGTTCAGGTGCCTGCAGAGACCAGTAAAGAGCTTAAGTCCCCTGTCACTGCATTACAATAATTCCTAAGGGCCAAACTTGGAGACTTTGGTCCTCTGAAAGGAGCAGCAAGCACCCTTCATTTCTGAGACTCATCTCCAATCCCATTACCTACTTAAAAAAAAATCAATAACAGAACTTTGTTAGTTATCATAATGTGTGTACAGTTGGGTGCTTATTAGTGTTTAAGACAGACTCTGCCTCCTGTCTTCTGACCCAGAGCCACCCCCCCCCCACACACACACACACAGACTGCCTGGGGATACTCAAGCACACACAATGAAATCTCAAAGGATTTCTCTACTTTTCTGTTCAGCAGCCTTCGCCTAAAGTCATCCTGTCCTACAATGTAGTCTGAACAGTTTAGGTGACCAGAATGCCACCCTAAAAATGACTGTGGAAGTCTAGAATATGCCACACCATAAACATCTCTGTAGCATTTGGACTATTTTGAGACGATTATTTTGAAAATGTAATAGTAGTGATTAAAGAAGAGAAGATAAGGAATTGAAAGGGAGAGAGAAAAGACTGTAAGAGAAACAATGGGAACAGTACTCGTGCATGAGATTCGCAAAACTTATAATAAGAGTGTGATGTCTGCTTCATTAGGATAGGAAGATGATTAACAAGTTATTTTTAAGTGTAGCAAGTGAGGAGGCCTATTAGAATTAGACTATGCCATGTGCAACTGATTGGCAGGCTCTGCAACGTGGGAAGCTCACAATCTTGTCTCCATCAGCGGTGTTTGCAAAGCAGGACTGAAAAGCATGGCCCCCAACCCACAAAGTATGAAGCAGGCAGAAACTAATTAGAAATGTGATAAGCAATGATTAGGCAGTTACTTCAGGGGGAAAATGAACAAGATGAGCAGATGCCAATTGGGGTAGCCTCTGTGGAAAGGATGCTTGCTTAGATGAAAAGTTCCCTGCCTGTCATCTGGGGAAGCAAGTTCCCTCAAGATGGGGCCATTAGCATGTCATTTGCACACAGAGTGGTTTTTTTTATTTATTTATTTATTTATTTTTTATTTTTTTTAAAGGAAAAGGTCACCACAAAATAGGAACTCCTAGGAGACAGCAAGCCCTGTATTTAAAAGACAATGATTGGCAGGGAGAAATGGAACACTTGTGGAGGGTGCTTGGAGGACTGTTTCCTACTGCTAATACTTCTGACCTCCAGTAGCCAGAACTGATGACTGGGGTAGAATGGCCTGGAGAAGGCTCAGAAGACTCTGACTCCTGTTTGGACTGGGGCTCTCGGGTCTGGACCCAGGGATCTTGTGCATTTGGGGGAAAAAAAATAACCCTTTCTCTTCCTGTGCTCTGGTTAGTGGCTCCCCTGTAGTCAGATGCTGTAGTCAGGCATCATCCCCTGCTCTGTATTTTGATTAGTCCTTGGTTTGAGTGTGAATGTCCTCTAGAGGTTTTCCCTTGAACCCTAGCTGGTGGTGCTATTTTGGAAAGTAGAACTTTAATGGGGTGGAGCCTCACTGGAGAAGTGGGTGGGTCATCACTGGTTCACTTGTGGCTTTGTAACAAAGATCCACCTCAGACTTTTGCTTTATGATCACAGACACAATGTGAGCTCCTGCCCCTTGTTCTTAATCCCATATCTGTTACTCCTGCTAGGCTAGAATGGATCACTATCACAATATAATTTTGAGCCAAATTTAAAGCAAGCTTTAATTAAATACTGACCATGATGATGGACTCTGGTCAGGTCCATTTCTTAGTTCCCAGAAAATGGCAACAAGTCACATTTTGCAGTGTCTTAAAAGGCAAACCCACAATGCCATGCATTTCCCACCAGGTCCACTCAGGGGCAAGTGTATATGCTGACATACTTCCTGCCTGTATCCTCCTGCCTACATCCAATCAGGGGCAAGCATAAGTCCTGACATATTTCCTGCCCATGTGCCTCGTGTATACATGTGATCAAACACATCAAGTGCAGTGAGCCAAACAAAAACTTGTTTAGGAGAGCGGCAACAAATGACTTGTTATCACCCATAAATGTCTCCAGCATTTCAGGAAGTATCTGTGTTAGTCCCTAAGAGCCATGTTCTCTGAACTCTGATGTCAAGCCATGCTCTCTTGTGGTGGAATTCAGGTCTTAGCTGACAAGGCTGGGAGGTGTATCTCTGGAGTGCTGGGAGTTTGAACCGGGTATGGCCAGACCTCATTGAAAAGGCTGCTGGGATCTTGAGCAGCCCTGTTTTGTATCTGCTTTCTTGGAGACTGGATCAGCAACTCCGCCGCGGGACAATCCTAACTTCAAGAATTACACTCATGGACAATCTGTATCTATGAGTGTTAAAATACCTTTCAATAAATATTAATACTTTGTATGGTATATTGCAAGTGAGAATTACTGCAATAGCTGGTGCCTATGTTGGGTGCCAATTGTTACAATGAGGTTTCCAGCCCCTTCTGGCCAGAAGTTCAGACCCACAGACCTGTAGTCCCAGATAGCTTAGCTGCCCGCTGCTGCTTAAGCCCCCAAAACTGACTCAGACACTTACATTAATTTCATGCTGTTTGGTCTATGACTTAGATACTTTGCAAGCTAGCTCCTTCATCTTAACTCAACCCATTTTCATTACTCTGTCCTGCTATGTAGCCCATGGCTCACCCGTGTTTCTTCTTTGGGCATCTATCTGTCTCTGACTCCACCCTCTTTCTCATACCTATGCTCTGATTCCTAAGCCTACCTCTGAGGTGTCTGCCTTTATTCACAACATATAGAAAGACAGTCCCACATCCCCCTCTCCTTGGCTCTGATGTCAGGCCTTGTAAATGCAAGGTTGCACATGCATCTTCTCTCTCTCTCTCTCTCTCTCTCTCTCTCTCTCTCTCTCTCTCTCTCTCTCTCTCTCTCTCTTCCTTTGTCCTCTTTTGGAAGCTCTCATTTCTCTCTCTTCCCCTTCCTTTCTTCTTCCCTTACATTTCTCTTTCTTCTTGCTTTCTCTGCCATTATAACCATAACTCCTCTAAAAATCATAATCATATACAATAAAGCTCTTTCCTACATAGAAACAGCCATAAGAGCCTCCTGCTATCCGATGCTGCCTTCTGCCACATCTCCCATGTTCCCTCCTGCTTCCAGAAAGGGAAACCTGCCGCCAGATAACTGGGTATATGCAAGCCATGCCATTATATGCTCAAAACCCTAACAATCTGTCCTTGGGCAAGGGGCTTACAGGTTGAGTCATTTTTCTTTTATGGGTCTCTTAGGCATAGTAATTAAAACTTAAAACTTTGGCTCTCACACATGCTAACCATAATGGACTGTATGACCTTGAACTGTAAACCCAAAGAAACCTCAGGCGTTTGATCCCAGCAACCAGAAAGCTAATACCACTCAGATCATTGAGCCTATCAGGCCTCTGTGTTGCTGCCTCTAGACTCACTGGCATTCAAGTTTGATTCTGGAGCCCAGCTGTTATCACTAGAATACTCCTGTTACTGGAGCAGGAAGCGAATGGAAGCACCTGGATAAATATACTAAAGAAGCCAGCTTGCAAAGGAAGACTGGAAGCTCAGCCTTACTGAGCTCCATCCAAGGTCCAGAGCAGGCACATACATGCATTGTGGAGGGGCGTGGGGGCTGGTGAGGAGGGGACCCTCAGGTACAAGTAGGAGAGGCAAGGACTATGAGAGTCCTGTAAAGGGCTATAGATCAGATGCTCAGAGGTTTTGGGGGCTCTCTCCTCAGCCCACCAGGCCACTTCCATTCCTGATTTTAATAAGCTGTCTCTATTTTTAGACAAGAATTGGCAGCCCTCTAAACTCATCTCCTGAGATTGTCATACATAAGTATTGTTATCTCCAATGACTTCAAAAACAAAGTCAGTTTTTTTGCTCATCTATCATCCCAGAAATAACATTTATGAAAGCCCAGGCTTCATGTCCTTCTGCTTTCCAAATACTTGTTGAAATAAAGACACACTTGCTTTAATAAACAACAACAAACAAACAACCCAGCAGCCACATAAACTACGCTCTTGATGGCTGACAGATTGTGAAATCTTGGGTACCGCACACAGCTCATACCTAAAGAAATGCTATGTAAACTCAGCCACTCATCTGCCCCATTCTTCACTCAGCAACAGTCTCTTCAGACCTTGGTAGGGGAGTGTTAGGCAGATTACTCAGAGAGGAAGGAACATTCTGGCTCTCCAGGAGCGAACAGAAACAGGGGTGCCGATATAAAGATATGAAGTGTAGGCAGACTATCACACCTAGGGTGTGGTCTCTTTGTTCCCTGGGCCAGTTTTAATCAGAAGACAACATGAAACACAGAAAAGCAAGCACTTCAGTTACTGGAAATTCTAGCTCCTGGATTATTGGGCTTTGCCCCTGATTGTACATAGGTCTGTGTTCTGAGAACTCAGTTCCTTCTCTGGAAGGTGGGCATCCTCCTTTCATCCTGGGCCTGATGGAGGATGATGGCTAATGATCACTGGATACGTGTGTTTTTTTATATTGCCAACACTCAGGCAGTTCCTTTCCAGTGCCTGGCCTGTACCATAGGTCTCCTTTTCTGTTTTTAATGATACCTAGGATTTTCCTATAAATCTGCCTTTATGCAAAGCAGCAACTTAATGTCCACCAAGATGCAGACAAGGTGCTCCAAGTTCAAAATGCAAATGCAAAAGCTTTGTATGAACTACCAACGAGCACAAAAGACTGTCAGCAGCAAGCTAGTAAGAAGACAGAAAACACGGGCAGACATACATTCTTCTAAGTAGCCACAGTGACAGTCCTCAAGCAAACAGGCCTATGAGCCAAGGCAGTTCCTGGGATGGGGAGAGGGGCCATGCTGGACACAGGGATAACAAGGGTTAGCAGGCTGCCAATGCCTACTGCTTCATCTCTTTTTAGTGAGCTTCTGTCGGGGATTACTTTTTAGTTGTGTATGTGCTTATGTGTACACATGCAAGTATATCTGTGCAGATGTAGGCGAGGAGGCCAGAGGTAAACCTCTAGCGTTGTTCTTTAGACCTTGATAAGGTCTCTTCATCAAGACACGTGGCTCAGTTGGGCTAGGCTGGTTGACCAGAAAGCCCCAAATAGCCTGTCTCTGCTTTTCCCAGCTGGAATTGTAAGCACATGACATCACCTCTAGCAATACCTGGGATTGGAGGGCCAAGCTCATTTCCCCGAGCTTGTACAACAGCCCTTGTACAATCTCTCCTGGGTTGTGGAATGCTCTGCCACAACTTAAGAGACAATGTCATCTCCATCAGAGCAGCTGTGACCTGCCTCAAGACTGGACCTGCTGCTGTCCCCTGACAGGGGGTGAAGAGGGTTATTGGATCCTTACCTTAGAATCTGTCCATTCCTTTCTTTACCTCCCCCCACCCCAGATATGTGTGATTCTGGTCAAGTTGTAAGTGATTTTACAGTCTCAAGATGTGCTAGAGTATGGAGGACAGTTAACTGAAGGGCGGTCAATCTGTGCAGCTATGGGGAAGTGATTATCCGTGTGGGTGAGAGACTCTTTGATGAGTCATTCACACCCCAATAACTTTCCCTGGACCACACATACGTAAGCTTGCTAACATCTTTGCTCACCAAGCAGGACTTGGTTGGAATCATGACTTGTCACCGGTGCCGGTGCCATAATCTGAGGTGAGCAGACATGGTGTGTGCATGTGCCCAGGGAAAATGCACTCACCAGTAAATCTATATGAAAAAGTCAGGGAGGGTTTGTAGATGATGTTTTCTGACATATGGTGCAGAATAATCCAGTGTGCAAAACGTGTTTACAGATGGGAAATAGTAACAAGAGGCAAGAACACTCGCGGACTTTTGATTTGCTTGATCTACTAGACATTTTATTTATATAAAAGACAAATGGCATAGAATGAAAATAAGTGCTTTAGATTTTTATATAAAAAGAATATTGTGCATTCACATTCCTATTTTAATACATAAGTATGGCTGAAGTGTTCAATAAAAGAATAAAACCTTCCCTTTATGCAGAGTAGTGAACAAAAGTCAGCATTTTTAGGAATGACAACAATGTTATTCCTTGGTCTTTTTCTTTAATAAGAAAAAAAATGACATAAACAGAACAAGCCACAGTAACTTGACACTATGTTCCAGTTTCTGATAATGACCCAAAAGTGAAATTGCTTTTGACCCCTAGAAATCCCACTAGTGAACCTGTATTCTATAAATTGACCGCTAGAGGGCGGTGAACAACAGCTATTGGGATGGCATCAGCATACCCTAAGGTACAAGTGGGCTTAGGGAATTTCCAAGGTGTTGCACAACACACTTCCAAGGAGCAGAATACATAGATTTTTGTTCCATCCCCAACTTGATCATGTATCCTAACTCCCCTGCCCCTGTGATCTGAGGCTTCCCATGGTCCAGGCAGAACAAAAGACTCCTTGATGGTTCTTCAATCATGTTCCTATTTGGTTGAAAATAAGTAACTTCAAAACACGTTTAAAAAGAAGAGACTGTTGCTTGCAACATCCACATTTGTTGGTGGATTAGCAAAGCTTCCTATTAAAGCTCATTCTTTGCTCTCACCCAAGTGCATACAGATTCCTAGATTTCATGGGACTCTTGTGTGTCCCCTATTCAAATCCTGCAAAGGTTAGGACCACACAGAGGCCAAGAACCATATAAAAAAAGATTGTAGAGCAGAGAGCTTCCCTTGCAAAGGCAAACAGAAGAGACTTGACCTAATGAGGATACAAACAGGGGGTCCCCTGAGATCCAATTCATGGTCAGCTTCAAATCTTAACATCAGGAATGCTTTATGCAATCCAACATGTTACCAAAGCGAGGTGGCTCTAATGCACATTTCTAATGTGTGTATGTTTGTGAGGATGCACATGTGGTGCATGTGTATCTGGAGGTCAGAGTTCAGAGATAGGTGTTGTTCCTCAGGATACTGTTCATCTTACTTTGGAGCTGACCAAGAAGTTCCCAGGGATGTTTGCTTCCTCAATGCTGAGATTACAAGTGCATTCCAATGAACATGGCTTTTTTTTCATAGGTTCTGGAGGGCTGAACTCAAGTTCTCCTGCTTGTGAGGCAGTCCTTCTTATTTGCTGAGCTATCTCTCCAGGCTCATGATGCTCATTTCTCTCAATGGATCTTGAGTGATAGCAGCTTTCATTTCCAGCCTGAAGTGGGTGCGGGTAATGTGAAGACCAACTAACAGTGAGAAATGAAGCAGCCATGTCACAGAGTCACACCTGCTTGCTGTAAATGATGCCCTCTAGAGAGGGGGCTAGGAACCTCTCTCCTTATCTAAAATTGAGATTTTTCTGCAACATCTCAAATATTTAAAATGAAGCAGAATTTTTTCAGATAGTCAGCTGACCAAGCAAAACAGGGGTTCAGAGTGTCCCTGGACACAGTTATACCTTAAGGGCAGTGTTTTTCATTCAAATCCTGTCTGCTATTTGGGAGCCTGGGAAGATGAAAGCCATTGGTGTTGCCATGGCAAACATGCCAGCAGGAGAGGGACCAAAATTAAACACAATGAGCCTCAGGGGATGGGCGTGGTGTGTGCCACATTCCAATAAAACAAAGAAACTGATAACAGTTGGGAGTGGATAATAGTAAAGTAGGCACAGAAGAAAATCAAACAGCACAATCTTATTAATAGATTGTGGGACAACTTCTTGGGTGGGAAAACCATCTATATAAGTGGAAAGATGGTCCAAGTTTCTAGGCTAAGCCAGATGTTCCCAAGTCAGATGCGGAACTTGAACACTGATGATAAACTGAAAAGCTAGGCACATGGAGACCCTATGACATAGTGGTAGGCTGGAACTTAGCTCCCTGGCCAGGAAAACATTCTCACACAGAGAGTAATTATTGCAAAACAAAGTATTTTGTGGCCAAAGCAGGCTGTGTGTGAGGCATGGATCCTTCTCATGCAACCGTCCCCCCAACCCCACATTCAGGGGACCATTGCGCATGTGATTGTCAAGTGCTAAGGCTGTCCCCAGTCCTTTCGGCTCCATTCTGAAGCTCACCAATAAACACTAATTTCTGGGGAACATTTGATCATTTTTTTTTTTTGTCTTCGTGCAGAGTATTGCTATAGATAGCGAGATATAGACATATATAGATATATAGATATAAAACATAGCTATTCATATTTACATACAGGCATTAATAAAGTGCAAATGTTATTGGCTGTTGTAAAAATCAATCTCACTTCCTGAGGAACTGCTAATACAGCATATGCCATGACAAAATCCAAGGCATAGAATGCTCTCTGTCACTTAGCCCTTGCTGCTGCTGCTGCTGCTGCTGCTGTTTCTGAACATGGGACAGCTGTCAGGGAAGAAGGGAGCAAGTCCTTGGATTCTCAGAAGCATCAGTCTGGACAGCATCTCGCTGCTGCCTCTGGTCTTTGGTGAGAGGGCGGCTTCTGGAGACTTGACCTAGCCTGCCCAGAAAAAGCTATTTGGTAGTGTTCAGCGAGCCATCTTCTGGAATCTTCTCCTGGGAGCAGCTCCTCCCAGAGAGTCTATCAGGATGCTCCAGCTCACTGAAACGCTCAGCCACACATTGAGCTGTGAGACGGGCCTCAGGATCATGGTCCCAGCACTCTGTCAGTGTCTCGCACACGATCTGGATGCCCTGCAGAAGAAGGGAGGGGTCCCAAGGGTATCATCAGTGGGTAGTCTCCATGGAATTAGCATCAATAAGTCATTATCAAAGGGTGTCCTAGCAGACTAGGACTCAGTCTCTCTATGTGGTTGTTTGTGTACAGATACGCGTCAAAGGGTGATGTCAGGTGTCTTTCTTAATCTCTCTCCACCTTAGTTTCTGAGTTTCTCACTGATCACAGGGTTTTTCACTGAACACAGAGCTCCTTGACTTGGGAAGCTTCTGTTACCTCTTTCTACACTGTTGTCTTACAGATGGCACCCAGTGTAGGGGATTGTGTTCTTTCATGGTAAATAATTGTCCCACCCACTGGTTTAATAAAAAGCACTGATTGGTCAAAGGCAGGCAGGAAGTGTGGGTGGGGCTACCAGACTAAAAAATTCTGAGAACAGGAAGCACAGAGCAGAACGTCAGAGAGAAGCTGGAAGATGCAGAGGACAACCATGCTGCTCTAAGAAAAAGTACCCAGCCACATGGCTGAACAAGAGACATGGGTTAGATGAAGGGTAGAGAGCTAGCAAGTGATATGCCTGGGCCTGAGGCTGATCAGCCTAAAACTACTGAAAGCATCTATGTGTCTCTGTGGGACTGTGGGACTTCGGGTCTGCGGGTCTGCAGGTCTGTGGGCCTAAACCTTGAGGCAAGGCCCGAAAGTCAGGGCCAGAAACCTCTTACTAAAACCCAGCTTTTTCCATGGGTACCAGAGATCCAAACTCAGGTGTTTATGCTTATGGCAAACCCCTTGCTAACTGTGCCACCTCTCCAGGACCTAAGGTTCACTCTTGGCACACACTGTATAGATTGCAAGAATATATCCATTACAGGCTCTGAAAGACCCCACTTCTCACCCTAGGCTGGGTTCCAACTTTCCCTTGCCTTTCTCAGCCTCTAGAGTTTTCCTGTTTCAAATGGAACATGGCTGGATCATAGGTATCCTTCTACTTGAACAGAGCTGGACACTCAAGCCCATAGTGGGAAAAGCATTAGCCTTGGTCCATTTTGTAAAGTCAGTGTTTCATAGAGTGACTCAGAAGTTTCTCTCAGGATTGCCGAGTGACCCCATGATGCCCCAGTCATCTCCAGCGACATTAAGCTAGGGCCCTTTGACATGGCTGTCTTTGAATGCCAAATATACTTGACTATAAGATATTTTATAGCCTGTCCTCCACCATGAGGACTGCTATATGACTGCTAATGAGCTCTGCCCACTGAGCCTCACCCATGCGGGAAACGTTGTCCAGACAGAAAAACGCTCTACCACAGTCTGGGTTTCATTTTGAATCAAGAAAATTTTTGTTATTATTTTAAGTCCTTTCAGAAAACCAGAGGATAAACAGTCTGAGAGGGGAAAATAAGGTTAGCTCCTTCCATGTAGAGGCCAAAATTGCTTCTGGTGACCTCCAAACAGGGGGGACAGATACATCTAACTCTCTTTGTGGAGAGTTGACACTTGCCTAAGAATACCAGCAACTTTCAGAACATCTAGAGAGTCCCCCACACTCCCAGGTCTTGATGTGGAATTAATTGTGTAATTCACCTAATTGATGGTATTGATTGATGGCCCTGTTAAGAGTAGAGTGTTATTGTTGCTATACCAGAAACATTTATTTTGTTCTGACACAGTAATTACAGGCAGTAAATTAAATTAAATATTAAGCATTACCTTGAAATCAATAGGGCAACAAATCTCATTAAGAGAAAAAAAATGTATTATGCAAATTCTTTCCAGAATTTTATCATAATGAATAACTGCTTCATTATAAAAACTTTACAGGAGAGGCCTCAGGAGATGGTGACAGAGTTTCAATAGAACATACCATTCTAGCACCTTCTAATTCCTGAGTTTTTTTTTTTCCCAAACAGCCTTGCATTTTTAGAAGTAAAGACAATTTGTCTGAGAATCTGGTGAAGACCTTGACCCTGAGAACCCTGGCTCACCTACTCTTTGATCACAGAGCTGGCTCTGAGCAGGCTTCCTGTTCTATTTGTCTTCCTGGTCATGCCTGGCTTTCAGTTTCTGGTTCTCACTTGAATTCCTCATGCTTTTAGGCAAACCTCCACACCGGTGGCCAGCATGGATGAAAGGCTTGGACCAAGAGGGCAATAAAGGGCTTTGCTGGGTGGAAATGAACCATTCTTCCAGAGAGATAGGAAACGGTTTTAGCTCTTTACTGAGGCTCTTCCCTGGGCATATCATCTATGCAACCAACTGTCACTCACAGGCTAATCTTTCTTCCCCTCTCCTCCAGCCTCTGTCATGAGCAGCCTTCATTTCCAATTCTTCGAAAGGAATGACAGAGAGCTGTGTGTATGTCACTCAACAAGCTGGCCTCCCCCTCCTTCACCAGCAAGCTTCTCTTCATTGATTTCCTGGCCTCCATAGCAGTGAGGCAGCCAGTCCTTCCCAGGCATGCTCACATGGGTTCCCCTCTCATCTCCATGCACAGCCTGCATATATGAGCACAAGAGCTACCTGGAAACCCTGCTTGCTTCCAACTGATAAGTATTTCTTTGTGAAATTGAAGAAACCTAACAGAACAAAGTCGCAGCCCAGAGGGAATGAGGTATAGCCTCCTGATGTGAAGGCTCAGGAGTGGACAGCAGACACAGCTAGGAAAATATCTTAACTCTGAATCAAGAGGCTTGGGAAAGGTGACCAGTGCCCTGCAGTATTCATCTGAGAGCTCTCTGTGGTGGCTGTGTATGCCTGGTGAATGAATGCAACTTATGAGAACAGAGTATTTTCCTTAGGAACACAAACCTAGGGCCCCTGCACTCAGAGTAAGGCTCCATTTCCCAGAATCCTCTGCTGCCCACAAGCCAACTGCTCTGCATGGGCCTTCTGACCCTTCAGTGCCAGCACTCCTTACCTGATGGTTGAGCCAGAAGCTGGGGATTTCAGGGCGCCCTCGGTCTCTCAGTACATTGTCCTTCATGCTTTCCACACAGGGGTGCTCCCTCACCTTGGAGCCAAATGGGGGTTCATAATCTTTCACTTCTGTGAAGAAAACAGATGGATACAGCCAGTTGAGCCCAGGGCAACACATGACTGAGAGGAGTGTGTAATACTGAGGTTTCTGGCCCGGCTAGCTCCATGGTTCGGACCAGCTCACTGCCATTTATCTGGATCAGCAATCCCCAACTCCCAAAGAAACACACAGATGCTTATGTTAACTTCATGCTGTTTGGTCTATGGCTCAGGCACATTGCTAGCTAGCTCCTTCATCTTAACTCAACCCATTTTCATTAATTGGGCCCATGGCTCACCTGTGTTCCTTACATGCTGCTTCTTTGGGCATCTGGCTCCATCTGTGTCTGACTCCGCCCTCCTCCTACCTATGCTCCTGTCTCTGGCTACGGTGCTCACCAAGAGTCAATCAGCTCCTTTACTTAAAGACTGATATTCACAGCATATAGAAGGACATTCCCACATCAGGAGTGTGCTTGGTGAGTGCCTGGCTCAATAGTATGAGGAAATAATGGCAGAATGATCGTTCATTGATAGACTACTTTCAATGATGGCAGATTGAAATGAGAAGGAAGGGGGTGTGTGGAAGAGTACCAGGAAATATTCCACTGGGGGATTACTCAGCCCTTCTAGGCATCATGCTCTTAGCTGATACTCAGAGAATAAGGCAGACAGGGGCCAGACTTCCCATCAATGCAGGCATGCTCAATGAGAGCATACTGTTCCTAAGGAAGGAAACAGGTTCTTTGAAGGCATAAAAACCTTATATATCATAGGCTGGAGAGAGAGCCCAGCAGTTAAGCATGTGGCCCTCCAGGTGTCCAGAGTTTGGCTCCCAATACTGAAGTCCAGTATCTCACAACTACCACTTACTTTAGCTCCAGGGGATCTGATGCCCTCTTCTGGTCTTTATAGGCACTGCATACATGTATGTGCACACATCCATATACAGATACACATAATTAAAAAAATAAAATATTTTTAAAAAGCCATACTTATTATAAAGCTTCTGGTCCTCAGTAGGACCACATTATACAAACAGATTCAACAAAATGTGTTAAATTTCATGGGAACATTAGCTCTACAAAGTCATAAAATTCTGGAAGATGTCAGAACCTGGATGGTCCTTGAACACATCACTAAAGGAAGTAAGTCAGATACTAATAGGGGCAAATATTATGCCGTTCCATGTAATGTCTCCCCAGAGCTCACACTGGACATTAAGCACCATCATGAGGCACTGATAGGGAAAACCAGGTGGGACCTTTAGAGTCAGCTGAGGAGAATTCTTCCTTAATAAATCTTCTCATGGATTAATGACTGATGCCTCTATGGGTTGTATAGAGGGTGCATCTTTTAATACAGCCAGTCTAAAGCTGCTGTGATCCAAGGTATCATTCAGAGCTTGGCAGGTTGAGGCATGAGGGTCAGGAGTTTGGGGCTAGCCTAGGATACATAGGGAAACCTGATCTAGACAAAACAAGCCAGGCTCATCGCCCTGTGATGGGGAGCAGAGCAGCACCATGCCATACTGCTGGATTTCCTTGTCACCAGAACCATGAGCCAAAAGGAAGCTTTTTCCTTTATAAATAACGACTTATCCTCAAGTATTGTATTATGGCAGGAGAGCTAAATCTCCTTAGAGACAAATTCACAGAGATGAAGAGAGAATGGTGTATGCCTAGGGGTTAGGAGATGAATATCATGAAAGAGGGGATAGAAATGTGGGTTTAGTGCTTGGAATCAGTGTACAGTTTCATAGTGGGAAGATGAGAAAGTTCTGGGGGTGTAGCTCAGTGGTAAAGTACGTGTCTAGCATGCACAAGGTCATGGTTTCAAGTTCCATCTCCAACACTATGAAGGAAAGTGTGTGTGTGTGTGTGTGTGTGTGTGTGTGTGTGTGTGTATGTGTGTGTGTGTGTGTGTGTGTGTGTGAGAGAGAGAGAGAGAGAGAGAGAGAGAGAGAGAGAGAGAGAGACAGAGAGAGAGAAGCACTAAAGGGAAGGCTGGGCTACATTCCACATTTACCCCAAAACATGCAAATATTTGGCCTTTAACTTCAAGATAATTTTCCTTAATGAGCAAAAATCTTACTAATTTGCCTTGCATGCTAAGAGTTGAAGAAACTTTCACGGTTAAATGGAATTTAAAAGAGAGATTGCTGTTTTATTTTTTCTCTTTCATTTTCCAGGAAGCACATTTATCTTTTGCAGTCCTAGCCCCAGTAGAAAAGCTGACAAGCTCTTATTTTATCATTTTATTTCCTGGATAATTTTTAAAAATATTATTCTTAATTATCCTTTGAAACTTTCATGCATTTATACACGGTATTTTGAGCATATTCATCCACCATATCTCTCCAACTCTATTGACCCCCTTTCTACTTCTGTGTTTTTCTTCTTCGCCATCAACACCACAGGTCATTTTTATAGCTTATTTTTCATAGATTTCTAATTTTCTCTTATCATATTTAGAATGCAACTGCAATTATGACATTGAGATAGACACAAACCCTCTTTGTCCCCTTTTGACTCCAAACATCCCAAGAATTCATCTGCACTGGTCTCGGGATACATTCTGAAATCTTGACATGTGGGGTACATACACTGCTTCTTTCTCCTATTCCCTGTCCTCCATCAGACTGTTGAACCCGAGGCTTAAGACTGAGGTAGGATTTTATGCTTTTTCTCTGCTTGGTGCTTTCAATTTTGCTTTATACACAGTAGGCATCCAGTAAATGCAAACTGGGATGGCTTCAACCAAAAGCTGAAGCTAGAAAGGTCATAGCCAGCTTCAGATGAGACACTAGGCTCATTTCCATCTTCTTCCTATGGGGTGAACAGAGTGACCGGAGGGACCATCATCTTCTCTTCCAGATTATCTAGTGCTCCAATCCAGCCAAGCAGCACATTTACTCGTTACACTATATATACAAGGAAATAAAGGGCAAGGGGCTTGGGATTTGTATAAGATATAAATTGCTCATTAGAGACTGTACTGGGCCACAGACTCTCTGTTTCTAACACTTTTTGGCTGCTATTACAGTTGTGTTTCTTGCCTGATTAGATACCCTTTACCAAGCCAAGAACTCTGGAGAAGCTCAAGTGTTGCTCATGGGCCTCACTCCTTCCCCTTTCTCTACAGAACTGTACTGAGCTGAAACACCCAACCTGAAGATGCCTGGACATGATACCCACCCACCAGTGTCAGCCATGTCACAAGGCTACATTTGTGTCGACTAGTCCCATCTTCTTGCCTCTGCAAGCCGCTCTAAGAGCTTCCATGAGAAAAGGCGGAGTCCAGTCTCTCAATTATGTAGAAATCACAGCTAAACTTTTTTTTCCCTGACCGCTCCTGCCTCCCATGAGACCTGCTCCTCAATAAACAATGCCCCCCAAATCTTTCCATCAGGTCCTACTCCTCGTAGTGCTGAGCCAAGCTTTCTGCTCACAAAGTGCTTCCTCCTCTCTTTGTTTCTACTCAGCTGCCCATCTGCAGATGACTGCCACCCTAACATGACAGAACTCACAAAGTCCTTCCTTGAGAAATAGGAAGATGCTTAGAACAATAAGGCATGATAGGGGTCTGACGAAATGCCCTTGCCTTTATAGAAGGCTTCCTTGCTTTTTCCTTCCCAGGGAACACTTTAGGAGTGCTCCAGGAGCCCCAATTCTAATACTCATACTCAGAAATGACGGGCAAGATACTGCAAAAAACAAGAGGAAAATATCAGGATGATACTGTAGCCCACTGGTTACCTCATGGTTCATGGGCCCAAAGAACCAAGAAAACACTCCTGTGACTGAATTATTAACTCAAGCTAGCTTATTCCATTCCAAGTTCTAACCCTCAGAGTCATTTGTGACAGCTCATCTTCATTGTCACCTTGAGTGGACTTGGAATCACCTGGGAGATGCACCTCTGGGTATGTCCCTGAGGCTCAGGGAGGAGAGGGGACCCTGCTCTGAGTGTGTGCAACACCATCCAATGGGCTACAATTCTAAACTAAATTAAAAGGCACAAGGGAGAAATCCAGATAAATACATACATTCCTTCCTTGCTTCATGACAATGGACACATCACCTCATATTCCTGTATCCATGATGGATTGTACCCTCAAACCCTGAGCCTACATAAACCTTTCCATTCTTAAGCTTTGGTCACAGCTGTCAATCACAACACTTATTTTAATGTTTAAGTTCAGTGTGGGTCGAAGGAGGCTTCTGTGGAGCATGGAAGAAGGTGGACGCATAAGGAAGTAATAGAATTTCTGGAGGAAAAGATGAGGCATAATTTTTTTTTTCCAAAGCAAGGGGAAGCTTAGCTGAGTCTCCCCCCCCCCCCCCATTTTTCCTGAGACCTTGGGAACTATGAGACTTCCTGTGCTCTAAAGGCCTACTTCCTCTCTTTGACTAAAATGGGGAAGGGAGGTCAAGGGTCATTCATCTGCAAGGCTGGTACAGACTGTCTGTGCTGTACTGGGAGGATTTGAAGGCTTTACAGTCTTCTAAATTTAAAATGGAAAAATTGGGTGTGGTCAAAGAATAAATATCATGTGACCCAAAGCAGTAGGTGCCTGGTCCTTGAAAGTGACCTTTCAAGAGAGTACAGCAGTGCATTGCCTGTCATCTCAATAGTGGGGAGGCCGAGGAAGAGGGATGTTATAAATCTGAAGCCGGCTTGGGCTATACAGTGACCTCTAGGCAAACAGTCTGGGCTACAAGTGAGATGATTCCCCATCTAAAAAAATCAGTCAATCACTCATTCGTCAGTAATCCCTCAGGTTAGGAGTGGGGGAGGGTTTGAAGTGCACACATATCTACAGTTTTTATAACTATTCATTGCATACATGCTGTGTTGCACTTAAGGAGGTCAGAGGTCAGAGGGCAACTTTTGGGAGTTGTTCATTCTCTCTTTTCACCACGTGGGTTCTGGGACTTGAACTCACCAGCTCAGCCTTGGTGGCTGGAGCCCCCACTTTCTGAGCCATCCTGTAAACTTGTGCACACATTTCAAACTGATCTTTTCTTTAACCCCTGAAAATGCCACATTTGCCCATCTAGGCTTTCACAGCAGATAACAATCCATGCTAGGCTTACATTTTTTCTTACCATAGGTTTTGCTGGTTCTCCTTTCTGTGGTTTTGTTCCCCCTCATTTTGAACACCCTGGTCCTGACTTTTCTTTCCCTTCTCATGTCCCACAAGCATGCCAAGATGACGCACATCTGGCTGTGTGGATACATGTATCATCTGCTCTGGGCACTGAAGAAGGAATTCTGCTTTCTTCTTTCGTGACTACCAGGCAAATCCATGTGCTGTTCTCTGAGCCTCCATGGGAACCCGAGGACATGAACAGTGCACGGAAGGCCATTCCCTCCTGGAGAGATTGTCTATATGTCCCTCAGCTCTAAATTTGCTTCAAGTTTTGGTAGATGTTCACCTTGACTCTAAAGAAGAAAGCAGACCCTTAAGTTCAAATCTAAACTCTGAGAAGCAAGGTCAGAGGTCAGACCTGTGAGGGTTACAGTTAGCAGGAAGGGAGTCCTGTACGTGGTGTGTAGGCACTGATGGCCTTCCTGGGGAATCTCATAATCTGTACCATAAAAGTAGTCCTAGGAATACAGCAGACTGGATAATTGACAGCATAATGGTGACTTAGACCTCTTTAGCTCCTGGAATCTCCAACCCCAAGACTGCAGTTGACCCCCTTTAGTAAAAGCGTCACAGCTAAACCCATACTGACTCTACCCATCTATGTATCTTTCATATTGGTACTTAAAATATTTTAGAAAATGTGCATGTCTAAACCTATAAAAATCACTAAATGAAGGTTTCTAGAAAAACCCTATCACCTCTTATCACTGTGTTCCTGGGTTCTTCCACAAAGGTGGCTTTGGTGAGATTAAAAGTGATTTAATCCATTCATTACATTATTGGTTATAAGTGAGCACTTCTCAACCTACTTTTTATAAATGATCAGGTGAGTTGCCCTCAGTTCAATGGAGAGAGGCTTAAGCAAAGCACAGCAGAAATGAATTATAGAAAAAATGAATCCCAGTTAGGCATCACTAGCTAGAATGCTTTGCTATTAAAGTCACTTAGTACAGTGTGGTGGGATTTAGATGTTTATTTAGGGTCTCGGGCTCTTAAAGGGGGAGTGGCCAACCCCATTTATAAGGGGCTGTTGGGACCCTGGGAAGGCCCGTTTTTTTGGTTTTTGACTGTTGGAGAGACTGATGGCTCAGTGAGTAGAGGCCTCTGCTGCTAACCCTGAAGACCCAAGTTTCATCCTGAGAGCAACATGATAGAAGGAGAGAACCAGTTCCTACAATTTGCCCTCTGATCTGTACAAACACCCTGTGGCACATGTGTGCTGCCCTAATAACTAATCTCATAAGAAACGTAAAGTCACTTGGACCCATTCTTGGTTCCTTCCTTGTCCTATAGCAGGTCTCACATGCATGTGCGGCACACTGGCTTTAAATGTGCCAGGGAAGTGGAATCATGATGAAGGAAAATGAAGGGAGGTAACTGTGCATGTTTTAAGATGTCAAAGAGCCAGGCAGAGGATGCTGAGGAACAGTCTAGAGAGATATGGTCCAACTCTGCAGTTCACCATTAAGAAAAGTGAGGCCAGACTGGGCTGTGGTGGTGCAGGCCTTTAATCTTCGCTGAGGCAAAAGCAGGGGCAAAACTCTGTGAGTTGGAAGCCAGCATGGTCTACAGAGTTAGTTCCAGGACAGCTGGGGCCTCATAGAGAAATGCTGTCTCAAAAACAAAACGAGAGAGAGAGAGAGAGAGAGAGAGAGAGAGAGAGAGAGAGAAGGGGGGAGGAGAATTAGAAGGAAGGAAGGAAGGAAGGAAGGAAGGAAGGAAGGAAGGAAGGAAGGAAGGAAGGAAGGAAGGAAGGAAGGAAGGAAGGAAAAGAGAGTCTGGAAAGCAAAGAATTCAGAGCTGCCTCCAGTGTCTCAGGGACCCTACAGACTGGCTTTGTCTTGCTAAATAAAAGAGCTCTTAAACTTTCTTCTCTTCACCTAGTATTTTAGAAAGTACTCACCCAATCCTGCCCAGAGCAAGTACCACTAACAAATATCTTTGCCAACCTTGGTAAGGCCCTCTCTACCATAGGCCCTCAGGAAGGGCTCTTTAGGGTCTGCTAGATGAAGATGCTGATAATTTCCAAACAAACTATGAAAATCTATTAGTGAAAAAGAAATCCCCTTAGCTGTTGTGATTTCCTGTGTATTCTGGCGTGGAGAAAGGTGGGGCAGTGGTAGAGCTGGAGGCAGAGAAAGATCAGGACAGTCTCGGCTTAACCACAGGTACCAAAGGAGGGCGGGGTTGGCATGGCACCAGTACAGTGTTTACTCAGGCTCCTCTCTGTGGGATCCACAGTGCTCAGACTAAAGCAGATGTCTCTACCACAGTTAAACCAGCCCATCCTGAGTGTTCCCAGTCCACACACCATTCAAAACACACCTTCTCCAAGAGACCTCTGTTTTACCGCTACACGGACCGTTCTTTTCCATCTCCTGCCCCTGCAGTCAAGGCTGGGGACTAGCCACTACTCCTCCTTGCTCTCAGGAAGTCCCCCTGTTCCCCTAAAATGAAACAGCCTGCCCTTCTCTGCATCACCACAGACCAGTCCCCCAGACAGCACTGGGATGGCTTTGACCAGCAGCATCTGGCCAACAGCTGTTGTGGCTGTAGTTGGACAGCGTCCCCCAAGGCAATGTTCCTCTGATTTTATATTCACTTTCCAAATGGTGCTGCTCTGGAGTCCAGCAAAGCAAATGCTTTCCATGCTGACCTTCCGGAAGTTTCTCTGGGTCTCCTCTTTTCCTTTCTGCTTGGTCCACTGTTTTTTTCCATGCTTCTTCAAGAAGGAGCTAATCTGCGTCAACCCGTATTCTCTGGCCCGTGTGTCAGCTTCTATTCAGAGGTTCAGGTGGCCACGGTTTGGGTTGGTTCGTACGTGGGCCAGTTTGGACTGGGGCTGAATACATGTGGTGCCTGCTGTATTTCCCAAAGGGGGCCATAGACACCTCCCTCATCCGCCTCCCACACACCATAGTGCAAACACTTGCCCAGACCCCAGGCCAGCTGCCTGGCCTGGGACAGAGGCCTTTTGTAAAAGAGAGAACCAATCTCAGGTCTGCCCTTGCCCAGCTGATGTCTCCTGCCTTCTGCCCATTGGAAAGCAGCGGCACACCAACTGCCCTTCCATCTTGTTCTTCATGAACGGCTCAGTTTGTTCTCTGAGATGCTCAAATTGTCTCAAGTATCCACCTCAATGGCGTTATCTATCCTTTAAATCTGCTGTGATTTTCTTTCTAAAACGATCATCCCCACCCATCCCTTGCTGGACAGCAGATCTGTTGATGACCTACCCCAGCTTCGCTCCTCACTAGACCCGTTCCCTTGGGGAAACTGAGCCTTTGGACCTGCTGCTCTTCCCAAGTGTGTGGTGTCATAGTCCTGATACTCCAGGACCAGAGAGGTTGGCTGAGGGAGTCCTCAGTGAGATAACTCTGTGAGCTTCCTAAAGACCATACCTCAAACATAAAAACTAACTCCCATTCCTCAGGAGGGAGAAGAGTGCCGGGACACCCATCATTCATTAGATGCCACTGGAGAGAGTGAGCGAATGGATGAGTGAAGAAAGCAAGAAAAGCCTAGATCCTTGGAGAGAGCAGGATAAAGGCATCAGATTTTAAGATACCTGTGCACAGAGATTAACAGCCTTGTCTCTGTTAACTAGGATCTGGAGGCTGGGAAAAAGACTGTCAGTAAATGCTTGCCTAGCAAACACAGTGACCTGGATTTCATCAGAAGGAAAAATTAAATTAAAAATCCCAGGTGCAGCAACACATGCCTGCCATTCCAGAGGAGGTGGAGGCAGGTGCGTACCCAAGGCTGGCTGACCAGTCATGCTGGCATACTTGGCAAGTTCTAGGGAAATGAGATATCCTGTCTTAAAAGGGGTGGCGGGGGGGAGGGAAATGCCTGAGAACAGTTCCAGAGGTTGACCTCTGACCTCTGGTCCTCTTACTCTCTCCCCCCTCTCTCTCTCTTATGCACACACACACACTCATTCTCTCATACACACAGGCACATATTCAACACAAGCACAAACACACACATGTACACAGACCGACATGTATGCAATGCAATACAATACACACACACACACACACACACACACACACACACACACACACACACACACACACACACACACACGGATACATCAGGGAGACAGGAAAATTCAGAGAAGCAGACTTTTTCAAAACCGAGGACTCTACAGAGTACTGCCTCATCCAATACTTCTGAAGAGCTATGCCACCAAGGCAGGACGTTCAGAGGGGCTTGGTCCAACCCCCCAACCCATACTCTGTGTATTCATTTTCCCTGTTCTCCACCAGTGGGCCAACTCTGTCCTAGCTCGGGGAAGGACTGTGGATACAGGGCTCATGGCTCCATGGTTGTGTCAGCTCTGGTTTTACCATCTGATGAGGAATGTTAACTGCAGTGTGCTCCAAAATGTGATTCTGGTAGAGTCAGTGTCCTGAGGGATGAAGTGACTGCGTTGGCGATGGTGTCTGTGATTGCTCCAGGGTTTTCTTAACCTGGACCACACCCTCTTGCTCCTCACACCACTCTTCACTTATGATGGCTCATGTAGCTCTGTGGTGGAATTGCATGCTAAAGCAAGCTCAGATTTGGCTTCAGAAGGAACTATTTATCATCTAGTTTATACTTTCTCCCTGGTAACACAGCCAAGGGTAAAATTCCCAGGGCTGTGCTGGGAGCTTCTCCCTCCCTAGGGCTGCTCTCCACAGAGTCCAGGCTGTATCTCATCCTCACCCCTTCCTACCTTGGCATCCACTGATTTAGGATGGCTGCTGTGCCCTTTAACAGTTGTTGCTATAACTGAACAGCTGCTGACTGGAAGGCAGTTCAAGCCAGTGTTAGTCCCAGGAAATTGCTTGAAATAGAGTCAAGAGAGGGGACCTATAAGGGGTTTCTAGTGAGATCCCCAGAGTGAGGCTGCAGCATGGAGACAGGGCTAGTGAGGGAAGAGGGACAAAGGGGATGAAGGGGCTGGGTTTGGCATCCACAAAAAAGTCATACTCAGCATCATCACAGTCTCCTAAAGCAGGGCAAGAAGGACTTAATTCTCCCGGGACATCTGTCATCTAATGCCAAATATCTTGCTTCACGTAATTAGCTGTTCACTTAGAATACACTAGATGGGATATTAGCTGAGCCAGTTGTAGGCTAAAATAGCAATCCCTGATTGCTGGACTAGGGACACATATTCTGCATTGCCATTTAAATGCATTAATTATTATTATTGTGGGAGTGGGTAGGTGCATATGCCATGGCATGTATGTGGAGGTCAGAATTCTGTGAAGTCAGTTCCCCCTCTCACTTTGACAAAGGCTCCAAGGACTGAACTCTGATCATCAGTAAGCAGCTCTGCTCCTGCACCATCTCAAAGGCCTTGCAATTACTACTGTTTCTTCTCCTCCTCCTTCTTCTGCTCCTTCTCCTCCTTTTTCTTCTTCTTCTTCTATTATTATTATTATTATTATTATTATTATTATTATCATTATTATTATTATTACCCTTCCTCTTTGGAATTCAACAGTTGATGAAAGGAGTAATTAATTACACATCATTTTTGGAGTGAAGGTCAAACTTTAGAAAGACCATCTACAGCTCCCTAGAAAATAGAAGAACTTGTTATCTATTGTATTAGAAAGGTGATAAACATGATATCTTCGTCTACATGTTTAAAAAGTACGTGTGTTTTTCTTTAAAAGGGCAAATCTTTCTAGCAGACTCCAGGCTTCCGGGGTGACAGCTGGAACTGCCTGTCCACCTATGACTCTGGAAACTGGAGACAAGGACATGGAAGCCTGTGCCTGCAGGGGATCTGTCTCTACATATTTTTGTGTGCTTTCCATGTGTAAAAATAATGTAAAAATAAAGGTTTCTGACATGGAAACCAGGTTAACCAAGCTATCTTTAAGGTCTACTAATTGTCTTAAATGATATTTATATGGGACTGAGGAGCCGGCTCAGTTGCCATGAGGACCTGAGTTTGGATTCCCAGCACCCAGGTAAGAGAGCTGGATGTGGTGGCATGCCCTTGTAATCTCAGTACTGGAAAGGCAGGAGCAAGTAGATCCCTAGGGTTCTCTGGCCACCCAGCCTAGCCAAATCAGACAGGCCTGAGTTCAGTGAGACTCCATTTCAAGAAACAAAGGCCAGAAGTATTATAGAAGACACTTCCTGCCTCCACAGGTACACACAGATATGCACACATCCACACAAATCTGATACGTTAAGTAAAGGTGGATGTATTCACAGGGATGCGCCACATTATGTTACAGGCTTAAATCTAGTCATAAACATGAGGGTGGATATGGCCAGAATCTAGATGGGAGAATTAGGAGTGGAAAGAAGCACAGGAGGGGCTCCATCCATTTCCTGCCTGTTTTTACCACAAAGCTTGTAAAGGGTTTTTCTAAGATGAACTGAGGAAAATGAATCCGGGTTCCTTCTACAGGGAAACCTGTTTATCTCTTAGCTTTTTTTAGAACTCATAAAAGTTAGTGAGCTTGGCTCCACCTCACGTGCCTCAATTCTTCCTCACTCAGCAAATATCAACAAAAGGGGCTCCTGTCAATGATGACAACAAACCAGAATGTACCAGAGCCTTAGGCTGACTACTTTGTTAGAATTGGAGATCAGACATGATCTCAGGGGCTATTTACAGAAACACGGCTCTCAGAGCATGGAAAAAGATACCACTAGCCAGGTAAATTGATTCTGTCGGGGACAGCATTGTCTTTAACTCGGTGCCTATCAGTTTACAGAGTCATTTTGGAGCTTTCGAAGCTTCCAAGCAGAAAATCATTTACAATGGCTGGTAGTTGATTAAACTAATTTAACTTTGAGGAAAACACACACACACACACACACACACACACACACACACACAGAGAGAGAGAGAGAGAGAGAGAGAGAGAGAGAGAGAGAGAGAGAGAGAGAGAGAGAGAGAGAGCGCTACATTTTAAAGTGTAGAAGACTTCTTAGGCAGGAAACCAGGAGAGAATTGTGCCAGCCAGATAGGAACCACCAGCTGTCTCAGAGAAATAAATGACAAGTGATCCAACAAGGGATGAAGAAGAGGCGACCTAGATCCTCCTTGAGGTTATGGGGAGCCAAAGATATTCCACAAGGGATGAAGACTCAGAACCAGCCATGGGTCCAGTTGGAACAGCCTTGGACAACTTGGACAATAGGTTGGCAAGTTTGGGTTAGTAACTAAAGAGGTCACTATTTGAGCAATAGAATAAATAAGGACATCATTGAACATCCATAGCATAAAAGAAATACTCGTTGTCCCCAGCTGACATAAATTCACAAATAATGGGTAAATGCCAAGGGATAGTAAGAATAGAGACTTCCTCAGAGTAAAATGCCTACTAATTAATGAGGGGGTAAGAAAAATAGAAACATTTGCAAGAGTCAAAGATCACAGTGATAATCCTTTAAAGTGGAAAATTATTAGTAGATACTCAAATTAACAAGTGAGGTTATAAATTTTATTTTGTGTATCTGTGTGTGGACATGTTTGTAAGGGGATGTGGTGTGTGTGTGTGTGTGTGTGTGTGTGTGTGTGTGTGTGTGTGTGTGTGTGTGTGTGTGTGTGTGTGTGTAGGCTAGAGGCTGACATTATTCTTCACATTTTTAGACAAGGTTCCTTTCACTCATCCTGAAACAAACTGATTTGGGTCAACTGTCTGGCCATAGAGCCTCAGGCCCATGCATGCCTCTCCAGCACAAAGGTTATAGGTGCCCACAACTAAACCCACCTTCTACATGGATGCTGAGGATCTGAACTCATATCCTCATATTTATGTGGTAAGACTTTTGTGACTAAACCACCTCCTTAGCTCTCTGTATTCTTCTTGATGCTATTTTAAGGCTAATGTTATCATAAGACAAAAGTCAAAAAAAGTGAAGACGAGCTTGACGCCATCTGGACAAGGCTGGGATTTCCTAGGCAATACCTGGTAGGTAGAAGCTGTTGAGTAGGAAATTGGTGATGGAGACAGATTGTAGAGAACTACCAATCCTTCTTTCTGGCCATCTGGGAACAACACCCCCAAGAAAAAGTAGGAGTAGAACATTTAAGGGGTGGCCATTCCTATCTACAGTCTTAAAGTCAAGGCAGTGGTAGCCTCTTCATTGGCTGGTTTTATGTGAACTTGACACAAACAACCTAGTCGTTTTGGAGAAGGGGACTTGCCCCAGCAGACTGATTTGTGGGACTATCTTTATGGTTGATGATTGATCCAGAAGGGTCAGGTAGTCCTGGGAACTAAGAAAGCAGACTGAGCAAGCCAGTAAGCAGCATCTCTCCATGGTCCTCACATCAACGCTGACCTCGGGTGAGTGCCCTGTTTGAGTGGTTGGCTGACTTCCCTGCACACTGGACTGTTCACCTGCATGTGTAAAATGAAATAAAGCCTTTCCTCCCCGACTTACTTTTGATCAGCATCTTTTCTGAGTGATGGGAACCCTAAGGTGGTCAGTACCAGTGGATAGGTCACGATGGACAGTATGTTAAAGAGAACAAGGGAATCTGAAAGAGTTGTGGTACTCTGCTTAGGTAGGATGCCCAAAGAAAGAGAAAGAAAGGTAACAGCTGACTGTGGGAGACCACCAGGCATTCCCACAGGAAAAGTGCAGGGGCCATCCATCTTCTTCAGTAAGTGTTCCCAGAGTTTTAAAACCCAAAAGACACATCAACCATCCTGCTTAGTTTTTGGAAAAAGAAGTAATTGTACAAAGGTAAATATTTAGTCAATTATTTTTTCAGACCTCTAAATCCAAATGAGAAGAAACAAAACGCAGATGCTCATCTGACTGTTATCCTTTAGGTAAATAGAAACCATTCTTATTCCTACTTCTAGAGACTACCTCCTGCAAGGTATTAAAATATCTAGGGAGAGAAAAGTAACTCTAAATAGCTATAAGAAAGGACATGTAAAGCCTTATGTTCCCAATGTGGTTTTTACTTAGAAACCTTGGCTATTCAGAATAACCCCAGAAAAGCTATGCACTACAGGATCCCAGCTGCCTTTAAGTGTGGATCCCACTGCCCTGTGTTGAACCCTAGAACCATGCCTCAAACAGACACCATTACATCATCTGGAGTGGGGACCCTCCACAGACTGCACTGTGACCAAGTACGTACCTCCCACTGCATTGCAACGAGATGTCATTTCCCAGAGTACCAGAGCCATGGAGTAGACATCTGTCTGCTTGAAGGACTCCACATTTTCCAAATTCATCCTGGATTCTAGAACTTCAGGGGCCATGTATCTTGCAGTTCCCACCTTAAAAGACAAAAGTCACATAGAATGAAGCTCATAATTTAATTCTGAGGGAATTTGTTACAGGAGTCTTAAGCTCATGGGTTCTCATATACAGATGATTTTTTTTTGTTTGTTTCTTTCTAGAGGTTTCTTCTTTTATTCTCGGATAAATACATCTATATGTATTTGATATATTCAAATGTATATGATGTATTTGGATCATATACACCCCCGTTATCCTCTCTTATTTTCTGCCCACTTCTTGAACCCCTTCTTGCTAACAAGTCTCCTGCCTACTTCCGTGTATTCTTTTAAGTGGTCAATTGCATTCCATTAGGGTTTTTCGTAAAAGTGTTGTGGGGGGAGGGGGAGGGCTCTCCAGGATCAGGGTAACTAACAGTGGCTATACCACTGAAGTAAACAACGGGACTCCTCCCTTCTCCCCAACAGCCACTAAGTGGCCCACTGGCTCCAGGTATGATTATGATGTTTCTATCTTCTTAGCCCTTCCTTCCTTCCTTCCTTCCTTCCTTCCTTCCTTCCTTCCTTCCTTCCTTCCTTCCTTCCTTCCTTCCTTCCTTCCTTCCTTCCTTCCTTTCTTCCCTCCCTCCCTCCTTCCTTCCATCCTTCCCTTTTTTTGGACATAGTTTCATGTAGCCCAAGCTGTCCTCATACTCTGTAGCTAGTAATTACCTTGAGCCACTGATCCTTCTTCCTCCGTTTCCAGTGTTGAAAGTATAGGCATATACTACCACACCCATTTTATGTGGCTGTTAGGAATCAAACTCACGGCTTCCTGCACGCTAAGCAAGCACTGTGCTGACTGAGCTACATCACCAGCCCTGCGAAGATACTCTCTAAAAAAATCATAGTCCTGTTTTAAATGATGAGAATTACACAGGCAGACACAATACATGGTATTATCTTCCCTCTCTGAAAACTCCTCAAAGACTCTAAACAAAACATGCTCATACAAGTTTCCCAGCCCAGAGCCACAAATGTGGCTGCACATGCTATCCTGTTATTCAATATTCTTATAGGTACCTTAGGGCCATATCTATGATATTTTAGATGCCTGTCATTTTTAAAGTTTTATTTAGTTTTATTTCATGAGATGAATATTTTGTCTGTACACTAGTGCCTGCAGAGGCCAGAAGAACACATCATATCCCCTGAACCTGGAGTTACAGACAATAAAGCAAAGGCCTCATAAGCCTTTTTTCTCCCAACAGTGGGTCACCAAGCTCAAGGCCCAGTCAGGACATGCTCTATAAGAGTTGAGACAATCAGATGTTGTAGTGCACTAGGTAGAGCACTAGGTCACACCTGTAGGTCAAGGTGACGGTACCTGCTCTCACTACAAACTGTCCTATCTTTCTTCCAACTGACCAACCTTAAACTAGGGGAGGAAAACCCCCAGCCATTTAGAAGAGCCTAAATTTTCAGTTTCCAAGTTCCTGCAGGTTCTGAAGACCTTTTTTTTTTTTTTTTTTTTTTTTCTGTCTGTCTTTTGCATTTCTGTGTATCTTCATTCAATAAACCTTTCTTCAATTGCTGACTCTTCCTGTCCCTGCTCACGGTTGTTTGTAATTTCTCACTGTCACCTTTCACCCAAGAGCCTTCTCCCTCTTTTTCATTCTTTAGCTGACAGAGAAAAGAAACTCAGTAAAAAAAACCCTGGACTAACCCTTTGTAAGAGCAGCAAGTGCCCTTAGCTGCTGAGCCATCTCTCTGCCCCCTCGCGTGTTTATTTTTGGTTTTGCAAATTAGATTTTTTTTTTCATTCTTGGAACACTAAGACTCATGACAAATGTAATTGCCACCCATTTGGGTCACTCAAGGGTCATTTAATTTTAATTTACCCCATGGCCCATATGACATAATTTCATAAATCTTTGCTAAATTAAAGTCATATGAAAAGAAGAAATCATACAATAATTTCCATGAATGTGATGTGTAGGTGTATTATGGTTATTTAGGCTTATGATCAATTTTATGATTGACATTAAGCAAACACGGGGCCCGAAGGAAAAAGGCACAGCTATTTATGAGGGAAGTTTTTCTACTGGAAATGTCTGATACTGCAGCATATACAAGTTCATCCAATGTCAATCAATGTCTTTCCACACAGAGGTCAAAAAATTTGATGCCATTGTTCCGAAGAATAGTTCTTATTGGCATGTCTTAGAAGACATTTTCTTTTTAACAGAGCTCTCTGTGAGTACTGTCCTGACATATTAATTTGATTGTGTCTCAGCAAAATGACCTCCACACTGCATGTGCTTCTGTGGACAGAAAGTACTGACAAGCTAGAGATTTCACAAGCTTGGTTCATTTTGAGGAGGGTTTTAGAGTGTTCCCAGTTTGCCATTTGGAAAAAAACAGCAGTGCTCATGATGGACCCACTGTGTTAACCATTGGCTGTCACTTGGGAAGGAAATCCTCTGAATATACCTTAGTTAAAGGGTGTCAATTTGGATATGGGACAATGCTTTGAAAACAGTAATCACTGTTCTGGAAAGATGGCTCGGTCAGCAGAGAGCTTGCCACACAAGCAAGAGAACAGCATTTCAGTCTCCAGAATCCATTCTAGAGGTGGCTGTGGTAGCACATCATTGTAATTTCACCACTGTGTGGAGGGGGCAGAGAGAGGAAGATCCCTAGAGCTATCTATCCATCCAGCCTAGCCGAAGTAGTCAGCTCCAGTTTCAGCAAGACGTTTCATCTCACAAAAGCAATGGAGGAATCTATTTGGGCTCCACACAAATATGTGTGTGTGCTCTGACATATACATGCACCTGTACACACACATATGTAGGGGGATTATGTTGTTCCATTGTAAACAATTTTCCCACCCACTGGTTTAATAAAAAGTGCTGATTGGCCAAAGGCAGACAAGAAGTGTGGGCGGGGCTACCAGATTAAGAAAACTCTGGGAACAGGAAGAACAGAACAGAATGACAGAGAGAAGCTGCAAGACGCAGAGGACAACTATGCTGCTCTGAGAAAAGGTACTGAGCTGCATGGCTGAACAGGATAAGAGTCAAGGGTTAGATTAAGGGTAAAGAGTTAGCAAGTTATATGCCTGCGCTTTAGGCCGATCAGCCTAAAACTATTGTAAGCATCTGTGTGTCTCTGCGGGTCTGTGGGTCTGCGGGCTTAAACCTAGAGGCTAGGCCTGAAAGTCCAGGCCAGAAACCTCTTACTATACACATACATACACAGGGGGAAGGAGGGAAGAAGGGGGGAAAAAGAGAGAGGGGAGAGAAAGAAGAGAGGGGGGAGAGAATGACAGAAAGACAGACAGGCAGACAGACCAATAGAACTGTTCACTCTTTCAACAAATCCTTACTGGCCGATTTCACTGCCTGAGTATCTTTGGTAGCCCCATAAGTGTGGATTTGGACTTTAGGGTCTTCTAGAATCTAGAAGCCAATATAACCACTAAGACTGAACAACAGAAAAAGTACAACTCTATGAGAAGAAAAGACAGAGACAAGATGTTAAGAGTCCCTGAAAGAAAGGAAACCATTTGCAAATGGAAGGGGAACGGGTAAGCACAGCTGACTGAGGCTGGAAGGGATTTGAACATAGGGACTGAAATGCCATCTATTAAGAAAAGTACCTAGTTGAGAGACTATGGGATAAGTCGGAGACTAATGGGAACTAATGTGATAATTTTCTAGATTCCTTAAGTAAATCCTATAACGTAGAACTCCTTGAGATGAGAGGCCAGTAGTGTGGGTGAAAAGGGGAGGTAAAAATAGCCGAACTATGTTATCAGCTTGGCCTGATACACGCATAGGTGTGGCATACATGCACAGTGGAGCTTTATTCAAATGTTAGTAAGAGTGAGAAGGTGATATTAACAAGAAAATGAATGAACCTGGAGTACATTGTGTTAAGTGAAATAAGCCAGGCTCAGGAAGACATAGTGAGTGTTGTCTAACCTTTGGGCCATCTAAAGGAAGGGGAGGAAATGGAAGTAAGGGGTGGGGTTTATTAGAAATACAGAAGGAGAAAGAGGGAAGAGAAGGGATGCTAGGAAGATATTCATCCAAGGCATTGTTTGAAGTTCTTTACATGCGTGCATGGAAATGTCATAATGAAACCCATGACTTGGTATAACATATATAGTATTCTAATGGCATACATAGTATACATTAAATAGGGGGCAGGGAGATGCTCAGTGGATCAAGGGATTGCCACATAAGCATAAAGACCTGAGTTAGGATCTCCAATACCCATGTAAAATTCAGACACAGTAGGAAACCTCTGCAATCCCATTGCCTCTGGGTTGGGGTGGGGTTGCAGGTACAGTCCCACCAATCTAACCAATTAGTGAATTCTGGGCTCAGTTAGAGACCCTGTCTCAAAAAAATAAGGTGGAAAGCAATGTAGAAAGACACCTGATATCAACCTCTGCCCTCCATATGTACATGTTTGGGTGAGTATACACACACACACACACACACACACACACACACACACACACACACACACACACATTCATCTCTGAAAAATTAGAAAATAAAGAGGTAGAGGTGAGGAGGCTGGGCATAAGATCAGGGACTGAGAGGTAGAGGTGAGGAGGCTGGGCATAAGATCAGGGACTGAGAGGTAGAGGTGAGGAGGCTGGGCATAAGATCAGGGACTGAGAGGTAGAGGTGAGGAGGCTGGGCATAAGATCAGGGACTGAGTACCAGCTCTCACTTACCTGCCCACTGTTGGCCAAGTCATCGACAGACAGAGTAGGGTCCAGGCGTAAGGACAGCCCAAAGTCACAGAGGCAGCAGGTCAGATCATTCTTCACAAGGATGTTAGAGCTCTTGAGGTCCCTGTGAACGATGGGCATCTTGGGCCTTCCACAGGGAGTGTGGTCGCTGTGGAGATGAGCGATGCCCCTGGCCAGGGAGCTGCCCAGCTTCCGCAGGTCCTCCCAGCTGATAACATGCCTTGTGAGGTATTCCTGCAGGTTGCCCTTGGCATGGAAAGCCGTGATCAGCCAGTACTGCTTGCCCAGCTCTGTCTTCCGCTCCTCAGCGGTTAGGAACTGCAAGATATTCTCGTGTTTCAGGTTGATGTCTGAGAAGATGTCCTTCTCAGTTTTCCATGAAGTATACTCCTCGTAGGGGAAGATCTTGACTGCCACAGTCTCAAACTGCTCCGATGTGTTCTGCTTCAGCTTGGCCTTATAGACTTCAGCAAAGCGGCCCTTCCCTACCAGTGTGTCCAGCTCAATGGGCAGCAGTTCTGTGTTGTGATTGATGTTGTTGGCGCACGTAGAGCTGATGTCGGACCGGTCATCCTCCAGGATGATGGCGCAGTTATCACTGAACTCCATGAGCTTCCGGGGCTTGCTGCTTTCCCAGGATGGGTTCAGCTTCTGCTGCCGATGGACGCGATAACAATAGAAGATGATGATCACGGCTATGGCAATCCCCAGTGGAGGCAGGAGGCTGATGCCGGTCACTTGGATAATGACCAGAAACAGGTCTGAACTGCTGGTGGTGTATTCTGATGTGGAGACGAGGCAAGAGAGAAGGATTAGGTCTGGGAGGTGTGAGCCACCAGGAAGCAAGTCTACAACCATGCATTTCTACACAGTAGCATCTGAACTGTTTCTGTGGATACTAGATAGTGATTCTTTTTAGGGATGCTACATACTAGCACAACATCTATTGTCCTTCCCAAGATGACACTAAATCAGATATGATCAAGGATACCATATAAACCAAAGTTTGATAAATAAAATGTTGTTAGGTACTGGTTTCAAGTCTCTTCCTCATCAGCAATCGTATACATGGGGGGGGCGGCTGGACAAATGGCTCGATTCATAAAGCACCTGCCTTGCTAAACTTCCAGAGGCCATATGAAAAGGCAAACACTTGTAATGCTAGGAGTGGAAAAATGGAGTCTCACTTGTGAACCAGGCCAACAAAATCAGTAAGTCTCAGGTTAAGTACCCTTTCCCCAAAAGGATATGTGTCATTCCTAAGAAAATCACTAATATCCGTATGCATATACCTGCACACTTGTGTACCTTGCAGACATAAACACATATGTTTGGGTACATGCACACACACGTGTGCGTGCACCCCCCCACACACACACCCCTACCAGGCTGACAGAAGGTAACAAACAGACTTCCAAATGATTCTTGCCCTCTATACTTTTTCTGATCACTCAGGCATGGAGCTGATGGTTCAGGGTGGCCTGGATGTGGGGCAGAGCAGAAGCAGAAGCAGAGCACGTGCGAGCATGGAAAGGAGCAAAGATAATCCCTGTCTGAGATCATCCACTCAAACTTCGCTTAGATGCCACTCCCTAAGAAAAGCTGGGGAAGCTTAGCAAAGTGTCTTGTGTTAGTTATGTAATCTCATGGTTTATATTCCCTTCCTGTGGGGCTGTGTTTCCATGTGAGTCAGCATAGAGCTGAGTAACTACAAAGAACTGAACAATAACTAAGGCCGAGGTTTGGAGATACAGATAAAATGACATAACTCCTGTTTTCAAATGGTTACTTACATAGTGATGTAATTTAGTGTTAAATGGCCCCTCCCCCGCCAAGCCAGGGTCATGCCTTTGAAACTTGATTCCCAGCTGCCTTGTTTTGGAAGCTTATAGAGCCTTCAACAAGCAGAACCTCACTCACTAGAGGAAGTGGGTCTTTTAGGGCAGGTCTTGAGATGTGTAACCTTATTTTCAGTGTGCTCTCTGCTTCCTATGAATGCACTGTGGCCAGGTCCTGCCTGCTCACTTCACCCCGGTGACTGACTATCCCTTCCAACTGCAAAGCCAAATTCCTTCTTTAATTTGATTCTGGTCAAGTCATCTGGTCATAGCAATACAAAAGTAACCAATCCATACAGAACCTGATAAAAACCTCAGAGCAGTGGTTCTCAACCTGTGGGTCACAACCCTTTTAAGGCTTGAATGACCCTTTCATAGGGGTTTCCTAAGACCACCAGAAAACACAGATTTTTAACATTATGATTCATAACAGTAGCAAAACTACAGTACTGAAGTAGCAACAAAGATAATTTTAGGGTTGGGGGTCACCATAAGATGAGGAAGTGTATTAAAGGGTTACAGCATTAGGAGGGTTGGGAACCACTGCTGTAGAGATTGTAACCATCCTGTTGATCCTACTGATCCTAACCTCTTCTTCTCTCTGCTCACCCTGACTCCCACCCAGGCTACCCTAAAACACCAGCTCTGGGCCTGAGCAGTAGGATGAATGGTCTCTGGAATTCTTATGTCTATTCAATATCCCTCTTTACGCCATGCATTTGGTTGCTGATGGTGGAGACAACACACCCTAGACCTAATAATGTCTTATATGCAATATTAGTTTACCTTCCAGCTTTGATCATTTGTTATTACTTCTCTTCCTTGGAAAAGAACATGGTTAGTAATCTATAACCAGCAGAGGGTAGCTGCAGACCTCCACCTGAATACTAGAATTCTAGTTATGTGTTGTTCACCTGGACTTGAGGTACTCCTTAATGAGCAGGCCTTAGGCTCAGACACTATGTTCATGGCATTCCTGAGTGTCTACTATTGGCATGTCACTGTTCTCAAACTACCCAGTGGAGGAGTCAGGGCATGTACACAAATGCTGAGTAAAATACATGACATTCCAGAAGGAGCCAAGAAAATGGTACAATGTGTGGGTTGACTGGGTGTGAGGAAACTCAGAAACATGGGCGGTACAGGAGCAGTGACTGCCTTTGAGTTCTCTGACAGATGAGAACCACCCATGAGGCACAGAAAGAATGCTATGGGAGGAAGAGAGAACGTGACATATCTGAGGACCCTTTGCAAATATCTCTGTAAGGAGCAGAGAGAGAAGCCATTGGCAGAGGGTATTGAGATGGATTTAATATCAAATATAGGATTTGTAATTATTCAACTGATACTACTCAGTGGTTTCAGTTATTGGGGTTAGGGGAGTGGTGAGTATTCAAGCTAGGTGGCTAAGAAAATGACTGAACTTGGTATCTACATGGCATTTGACAGTCACTTGGGAGACACTGCATGAAGTGAAAGGGAGATGAAACAGACATGGAATGAACAGGTTCCAAAGACTCTGCCTTCTGAGTGAAATATTTGTTGAACCTATTGACTAAACGCCAAGGCCAGAATTCTGCCACTCAAAATTAAAGCAACTCTGAAACTTTAGAATTCCAGGAATGGGGTTTTCTGAAGAGATACATCAGTGCACTTTAAAACAGAGATGGTTTAGTATTTAAGAGGCTTGCTGGTCTTTCTTGCAGAGAGTCTGGGTTCAGTTGCCAATAACCACATAGCAATTTATAATTGTCCTTATCTCTAGTTTAAGGCGGGTCTAGCACCCTAGTCTGTCCTTTACAGGCACCATGCAGTGCATATATATGCATGTAAGCAAAACACTTGTACATACAAAAGAAAAGCAAAATAAACCTTTAAAATATAGGTAAAGATATGTAATTTGGTGATGGAGCCTTCAAAACATAAATTCTTTAAGATTCATTTTAATTTGTGTGTGTGTGTGTGTGTGTGTGTGTGTGTGTGTATGTGTGTGTGTGTGTGTGTGTGTGTGTGTGTGTGTGTGTGTGTGTGTGTGTGCAGGTGCTCTCAGAGGCCAATGAAGGTATCAGATTACTTGGAGCTGAAGTTATAGGGTACCCGAGGTGACCAATGTGAGTTTTGGGACAGGGATTGAGTGTCAGGGGTAACGGCAGACCATGGCAATGGCAGTTATACACATACATACAAACACACGCACACAAATCCTAGATGGCAAAATTAAATTAAAGAAACAGACGAAATACTATTTAAATTCCACATCAAATTACAGCCTATGTTCTTACTACCTGTGGACATATTTACAAAAGAAAGCTTGCTTGACTAAGCTCTCCTTGGCCAGATCTACATGAGACGCCTTGCTGTAAAACCAGTGTGGTTAATTGACTGAACATTCCTCTCAGGACCACGAAAGCTCTACAGGGGCGATGGCCAGGTCATCTGGTACCATGGGGATATGCTGACCACTGGCATAGGCTGGGTCACTTCCACCATTTCCTATGTTTGTGCTGTCAGATGAATATTGTCTTATGTTCTAAAGCAGGCAGATTTAGTCAGTTTTTGTACAGCCTTGTGATCAAGATACCACACCACACTCTCAATGGTTGTTAAATGGGGGGAAGGGGGGGCAGGAAGAGAGAAGTCTTCTGTGGATTCTCTTAATAGAGACTCTCCTGCAATAAAGAGCAGCTCTGTTCCATAAAGCCAAAAGTATTTACTACCCAATACTATTTTTATAGAAAAAAATCACCAGCCCCCTATCCTATAAATGTAATTTTTAATACCTTGTAACACAGTGTTAGAACTTGAAGAGACTTTACTTTTGGTGCATGGTGAATATTTCTTTCCACATATAAGAAAATACAATTCAGACTTTCAACTATTGACTGTGTCTCCAACGCATTAAAACATCTTTGTAAATCTTTCATTTGCTACTGATGAGTTTATAATCCCTAGATACTTAGGGAAAGAGTCTCCCTTGCTCATTTCTGTTTCTTCTAAGTCTCAGGCAAGCACCCAAGCTGATATTACCATGTAGCATGATCTGCAGAGGATTCTAGAAGCCCCCTGGCTTAAGGTCAGAAACCAAAGTGTCACTTACTCCTCTGGTTTCCTGTGATCTTTTCTTTCTTTCTTTCTTTTCAAAACTTTCATGTCAAGTTGGACGTGTGTGGAGTGACTGAATAACATCTGCCAATCTAGAAACTTCAAAGAGGAGGTCAAGGGAGTCATAGTAACAACTCTGGCTGGAGGAAGCTTTGCGATGTGGCTGGATCTAAATAAGAACCGCCCAGGCACGCCACCCTGCTGACCTCTGGACTTCTCCATTAGACAAAAGAACTGTAGGTGTGGGTATGCACAGGGGTCTCCTTGGCTCAGAAAGTCACAGAGTGTTTTTTCCTGAACCTCACAGAAGAGAGACTCCCAAACTGAGCACATGCCATGGGTTGTTGGCTGGGTTCACAGGACTTACATAATTCTTAAATTTAGTTGCTGAGAAGACTCTGCGGGGCAGAAGTTGCTATTATTTTATTTCCCAGAGAGGAAAGCTGAGGTTCAGACTGTTTAATTTCCCAAGATTAACTTAGGCAATAAGCAAGCTAATGTTTGCAACAAGGTCTATTGGGATAGAGTTCTTTGCCTTATGCCACAGTGTCTCCAAATGTCACACTGGTGATGCCGGTGAGAGCCAGTGAAGAATGGCTTGAAGTAACCTTTTGATTCAATACAGTGTCTGTCCTTGCTGGAGGCTACACCAAGTATTGGTGGCCATATGCTCAGTGATACAACAATTATTATTCTTTTATGTATATGAGTGTTTGCCTGCATAAACATATGTGCACCACATGCATGCCTTGTGCCCATGGAAGCCAGAAGAAGATGTTGGAAGTCCTGGAATAGTTGTAAGCCCTCATGTAGGTGCTGGCCACTGAACCTCTGTCCTCTGTAAGAGTAGTCAGTGTTCTTAACAACTGAGGCATACTGTCAGTTCTTGAGTGGGGCATTTAAAGGGCCATGCCACAGGTCCAGAGATCATGCCTCATTCTCGGTGCTGAACCATCGTGCGGGTACTTCCCCTAAGTAGGCATTTTTTCAGGCTAGAATAAAAGGCTCTAACATGAGAGAGAAATCAGGAGCTTGCTACAGGGCTTCATACATACTTATGAAAATAGTATGACTCATTTCCATGCAAAGTTTTAATGAAACATAAAAATTAGAGATAGCTCTGGGTAGAATTTCTTGAAGGTTCTTTTTTTTATTTTTTAATGAGGCTCTGTGTTTACAATAGCAAATGTTCTTAGCCTGAGCTCTGTAAGTGGAATTCAGTGGTTCTGTAAGCTTAATGAGCAAAATGCCTCAGTTTCTCTCACCTTTAACTAAAACTGTATTATTTATTATTTTTAAAGATAATTATTATTTTATGTGTATATGTGTGTGCCTGGATGAACATATGTGCACTGTGTGTGTACAGTATCCTTGGGGTGAGAAGAAAGCATTGGATGCCCTGGAATTAGAGTTACAGATGGTTCTGAGCTGCTGAGAAATAAACTCATGTCCTCCGTAAGAGCAGTAAGTGGTCTTAACTGCTGAGCCATCACTTCTGCCCCAGACACATTCTCTGAATCTTTTCTAAGTGTTTGGTGTACACATGATGATGTCACCAGTAGAAATCATAGACATGTTCATACCACATTATATCTGACTGAGACATGCTTGACTAATCACTTAGTTTTTCTTTCTTTTCCGATCCGTTGTTATATCCTGCCCAAGAATTATTATAGAACTACATATTCATCTATAAAAAATATGAGATCAGTACGGTAATATTTCACACACGTTTACAAGTCTCTCTGAGAAATTCTGTAGGTCTCATATGACTTCAATTAGGTCCACGGTGCAGACACACAAAACAAAGTGCCCTTGGAAAAGCGAATGTTTCTACAGCGGGTTTAAGACTGATCCATCTTCCTGGAAGGTGGGTAGCAGATGCTGCAGGTACATCTGCTAAGTTGGTGCATGGCTTTCCACATAAGCATCGAGGGCTTCTGCTGATGTCTTTGCTGAGTCCAGGAAGGGGCTCTGTGTTATAGTGGGAAGCCCTCTGTGATTCTCTTCTCAGGAAAGACAAGTAGCTAGTGTGAGCTTAGCAGGTAGGGTACTAAATAACTCATCTACAAACTTAGTATGCTTTACTTCCAATGATCTTAAGTCAGGGTCTGTTTCCATACACTTCGGAGGTAGGTATTGGCATTTTTATGACGTGCTCATTTAGTAAAGATCCCTTCAGCACTTCCCTCTGGTAGGTGCTGAGTAACTATATGAAAGACGTCAATTTTAAAGTCCTAATTGAGGTAGTAACTTGGGGCAGGATGTCCTTCCTTTCAACAGTATACCTCATTCCAGCCCCACTTCCTTCCTGGTCAACTGCATATATATCCTGTGGCTCCAGATGATCATAGTGACATGTGGACATCTTTGCACTTACAGACTCAGTGACATCTCTCCAAGGATCTCTCTAGATGTCATGCAGTGTTCTTTAACATACAGACCAGATCACCAACGTGAACAGAAAACTGCTACCCAAGTCCCTTTTTAGTGTACAATTACATCAACAAATCCCCCCAAATACCTTCCTAAGAATTGCTCACCTACTTTAAATATTAACATAGGAGCCCATCTCTCAAATTCATCTATGTTCAACAGGCTTTTATCAAGATATAATCCATTTAAAACTTTTTGCTTGTTTTAGTTTTTACCTTTTGCTTTAGTTTTTGAGACAGTGTCTCAAATAGCTCAGGTTAGTCTCATATTCTACATACAGCTAGAGATAAGCTTGAACCACTGGTCCTTGAGCCTCACCTCTAGAGTGGTAGCATTTCAGGACCACCATACCCAGCTTTTGTGGTACTGGAGCTTGAACCTAGGGCCCGGTGACAGGCTAAACAAGCACCCCAGGCCTGCACTTAGAATGTTTTTGTCACCGAGTTAACCTTATTATTTGTTTTTACTAAGTCACTTTTACTTAAAACCATTTAGAGAATTTTGGTTTAAAGTTCTTTTTAGCCACTAGCATCATAAGGAGCCCGGGAGTCACTTGTTTTCATCTCTTCTGTGTGTGTGTGTGTGTATGTGAGTGTAACTCTGTATGTGTATGTGAGTGTGTGTGTGTATTGTGTGTGAGTGTGTGTATAACTCGGTGTGTATGTGAGTGAGTGTGAGTGTATGTGTGTATGAGTGTGTGTATGTGAGTATGTGTGTGCATGTACTGTGTGTATGTGAGTGTGTGTATAACTCGGTGTGCATGTGAGTGTATGTGTATGTGTGTATGTGTGTGTGTGTGTGTGTGTGTGTGTGTGTGTGTGTGTGTGTACAAGGCTTGGTTTAGAAAACAAGTTGCTTACTTTCCAATCATTGTACAGTAGAGTGCACCATGGCATTCTGCCCTGAGTTTTTATGTCAGTTTATAGAATTTTATGGCATAATAATTTTTGTCTTTTGAGACAAAACCAAAGAAAATGAAAAAAAATATCTTTTAAAACTATTTACATTTTTGGAGTTTAACTAGCAAATTATTCCTCCTTTTCATCTAGGTCTGTCCTTTCTTATGGGATACACACACAGCAGGAAGTTCTAGGTGACCTTTTCGAGTTCAGCGCCAGGTGGAAGAGAGGATTGAAGACTGGGCAGTGATTCAGACCTGAAGTCACTTATCCTGGGCACATTCACATTTATTCTTAGTCTCTTATCCCCAATCAAGATAATAATGTGGAAGAGGGATTGGACACTTTTCTGCAAAGTGATAGGGACTAAAAATAGAAAATTCAACCAAATTTAAAGTGTTCCATCCCAAGGTCTGAACTACCATCACCTGGGAAGAGATTTCAATGAGAGATTGTCTGTAGAGGGTTGGTCTGCAAGTATACCTGTAGGAGATTGTCTTAAATAAGCTAACTGCTCTAGGAAGACGCAAACTCTACATATAGCTAGAGATAAGAAGCTCTGTGGGTGTCACCATTCCCTAGGCCTGTGGTCCTGAGATGTATGAGAACAGAGAGATGGAGCTGAGCTCAGGTAAAGGAGCAATGAGCACACACACAGTGGTTCCTCACCCTCTTGAATGTAGACACCATGGGGCAGCTGTCTCGGGCTCCTAAGCTGATCACTGTACCCTGGAATTATGAACCAGATAGAATGTTTCTTCTACAAATCACCTTTTGCTGGACATCCTATCACTGCATCAGAAATAAAACTAGAATACAAAGGCATCTGAAACAGCACATTTAGCCTCGGAACAAGCTTGGCCTCTGTAAATTACTATTCTGATTGTTTCTGGCCTCCTGTCCCTTCAGTCCAATAAAACACAGATGCAGAAAAGCACATATAACAGGTGTTAAGATCAGTGAATATTGTGAGACAAAACAATTTTAAAACCATCAGTCTGGTAGTAAAATATGTTTGGTAGGCACCTCACAAGCCTCTTCATGATCCCCAACTTGCCCTTCCTTTTGCTCAAAAAGCAACTCTTCTTCCTGAGAAGAAATGCTCTGAACTTATCCCAGTCAGTTTTTTATTGGCACTCTGACACAATCTAATATCACCTAGGAAGAAGAAACTCAATTGAGAAACTTCCCAGATCAGTTTGGCATGTGGCAATATCTGTAAGCCACTGTCTTGATTGATGACAGATGTGGGAAGACCCAGCCCACTGTGGGCAGCACCATCCCTAGGTAGGTGAGGTTGGACTGCATGAGACAGCTAAGCATGAGAGCCCAGAGAGCTAGCAAGTAAGCAACACCATTCAATGGTCTCTGCTTAGTTCTGCTTTTCTTTCCTGAAAAGACTTTCCTCAGAGGTGGATTGTGATCTGAAAGTATAAGCCAAATAAACCTTCCTCTCAAAGTTACTTCAGCTATGGTCTTTTATCACACATTAGAAATCAAACCAGAACAGTCCTGCTTAATTTAACTTATGTGTCAATACATATCTTTATGTGTATGTGTGTGTGTGTCCATGTATGTTTGTACAGTTGTTTATATAGTCATACACATTCATAGATGTATTTGTCCATTTGTGCAAGTATGTGAGTGTGTAAGTAGGTAGCTAAGTAGACAAGTAGGTATGTAGATAGATGATAGACAGGCTAATAGGTAGGTAGATAGACAAGGAGAGAGATAGGGAAAGGAAGAGAGAGTAAGCTATGGTGCTGTATATATATTTGACAATTCTAGAGTTCACATATCTTGCTGCTATCACCTATACCTTTAATCAGCTTGCCATGGTACAGAATCTCTTGGTACCTTGCCATTCAAAGTGAGGTTCCCAGAACAGCACCATGAGCACATATCACCTAAGGACTCACAGGAAAGCAGAGTCTTTGCCCCTTTTCTAAATTATTACTAGGTCAGAGTGTGCAATTGAATGCTCCCTGGGAGGCTCATTCACACCTTAGAGCTTAAGAAGTACCTTTCACAAATCTAGAATAGGTTCTTGGTATTCTGCCAAAGAGGATGCATTCCTAAAACTTAAGTCTCCTGGTGGCATCACTGGCAGAGTGCTGGCACAACTGTATTCAGACTGGCCAGTAAGAAAACAATCCACAAGCACATTCCAGTCAATTAACCAGCAGAGGAGTGTGGAATGAGATAGGATTCCCCATTCATCATCTCCACAAAAAGCACACAAATGAAAGCAAGCAATTAAAAGTGATTTTAATTAAACAACAGGCGAGTGAGCTGTCTGAAGACACAGGACAAGTTTAACCGGCACCATGGTGACGATGATGCTGCTAAGTATTCTACTTAGATTTTAAGACTATTTCTTTCCTGTGATGAGGGAAGAGGCCTTCTCCTCTTTGTGTGCTTTGTTTTAATTTCTACTGCAAATATCTCAAAGCTAAGTGATCCCTCAGCTCCCCTCCCTACACAACAATCTCCTTTGTATGGGTTTATTCCTGATTATTTTGAATGAAGTTCAGTCCAGTGCATCAGCCTCTTCTGGCTTACTCCTCGAGAGTGGGAGTAAACCTCGAGGTAGGAGCTACAATAGAGAGGCCCAGCATTTTAGCCACAACCGTCACAAAGTTCAAATACTGGATTATTTCAAAGTCACTTTTTATGGGTGCTAGAGATATAAGATATAAGCACCTCACTCAGTAAGGTGCTTGCCTTATAAGCTGGAAGACCTGACTTCGACCCTAAGAACCCATGTTTTAAAAGCTGGGGATGGTGGTCTGTGCTTGCAATCCCAGCATTAGGGAGAAAGCAACAAGTGGGTCCCTGGGGTTCACTGACCAGGCAGCCCAGCCTACTTGGTGAGCTACAAGCGAGTAAGAGAGCTGAGTTCAAAAAGAAATGATGGACAATGTATGAAGAATGACATCTGACATTGTCTTCTGGTCTCCATTTGTACATGCACACATGCAGCAATGCAAGTACACACACACACACACACACACACACACACACACACACACACACACACCCTCTTCTTTATATTGAATTCAGTATAGCCTCTGCTCTGTACCATGATGCTTGGGTGTTGGAATACCAAGAAGTTAGGAAATTGAGAAAAGAGGCAGATTTTCCAGAGCAAAGCTTTAAACTTTGAACTGTTTATAGCCTTTTGGCCAGAGAACCTCAAACAGCTTGTCACTGTGAGGCTAAAAACTGAGTAAGAAGAACAGCTTAGGGATCAGAGCCATAAGGTTAACAGTGAGCCAATGGAAAGGCAGCTGGTCACTGAGCTAAAAGACAACTTGAAAATAGCAGATATTTCCCACTACCTACAGCATACATACCCAGGTTAGTGGCCACACAGAAAAGCCTTTAACTAACCGCAGTCAATTCTACAAGTCATAGAGTGTGACACATTTTCACTGAGTAGGCCATGGTGTTTATGCCAAGAAGCCTACATCACCCTGACTCTACATGACCCCTTGTTATGGTTAACATTGTCAACTTGGCAGACTCTACAACTACCTTATGGTACAACATACCCTGGGCATGTCTGTGAGGTGGTTTCTAGACAAACTGAGATGGATAGAGCCATTCTGAGTGTAAGAGGCATACTTCCATGGGCTGGGGTCCTGCAGGTGCCTAAATGGAACGGGAAAAGTGAGCTGAGCACTGGTGGTCATCTCCCTCTGCTTCCTGACCCAGGATGGACTGCAGTGTATTCAAGTGTTATTTGGGAAAGCTTAGTGGCATATCTCTAGAGTAACAGGTCCCTGAATGGGGCTTGGCCAGACCCCAGTGAGACCCTGGGCACACTGACTTTCCTTCCTGTTTGGTCTCTGCGTTCTCGGGGAACAGATCAGCCATCCGGCATGGGACAGCTCCACTCTCCAAGAATTGTCTTAAGGTTCGATTTGTATCATGAATGTTTCTATATTCCTCAATAAACATTAATCCTTTATATGATATATTGCTAGTTAATATTTTAGCATTCTCTAGCACCCAGTGTGGAGCGCCATTTGTGGAAGTCCATTTTTGCCCATTTAGTTGGTGGTCTAGACTCACAGACTTGTAGTCTTTGACCACCTAACGTCCTGCTGTTGCTTAGGCCCCTAAAAATGACTTGGATGCTTATATTAATTTTATGTTTTTGGTTTACAGCTTAAGCATATTGCTAGTTACCTTTTGTATTTTAATTTAACTTATCTTTATTAATCTGCCTTGTAATTTGGCCTGTGGTTTTTTTTTTATTATTTTTTTTTACATGTGATTTTTTTTTTTTTTTGAGGGGGTGGCTAGATGGCGTCTCTTTTGACTCTGCCCTCTGTTTCTTAAATCTATATTTCAATTTTTCTGCCTATTTTTAAGATGCCTGCCATAGGCAAAAACAGTCCTTTACTTACAACATACAGAAGGACAGTCCCGCATCAATGTACCGCGACCCGGCTACCTTGATCTAGCTCTTCCATTATTTTCCTGGTCACCACTCATTCTCCTGCCCGTGTCCTTGTCATCCCATCTCTCATTCATACTCTTAAGGTTTATTCTAAAGCCACAGATGCCTGCCTCCCACAGACAAGGGGCCTCACCAAACCAACCTCTTACAATTCGTTGAAGATGTAATCTTGTTCCTTTTGAGAATGGCCAACCTAGATGTGAGGCTTGTCTGCTTTTTCCTTAGTCTTAAAGTCCCTTCTCTGCAGGGATGTCTCTATCAAGGCGGCACAGGGAATGCAAAAATAGACACAGAGCCTAGCAGAACAAACATTCTTGAGTCCAGTGGCTCCTGGTGTTGGCTACATATTGGAATATCTTGGGAGGATTAGAAAAGTCCTGATACCTGGTCCTAGAGCAGTTAAGGCAGAACCTGAAGGAGAGGGGCTCAGCTAAGGCCGAATTTATAAAGCACCTGGGAGTTGCAAGTGGCTGCCAAGGCTGTTATGTCAGCCTGGGATGCTGGGAACTGAACCTGGGTCCTCCGTAAGAGCAGCAAGTGTTCGGAACCATTGAGCGAGCCATCTTTCTAGCCTCATATGTAGCTTTCCTTAAATCAGAAGGATAAATACAAATTGCTTTATTAAAAGGAAACATTTTTGAAACACGTATATGTATGTGGGCAGAATGTTCATATTTGTGTGTAATCTGGAGAACATGCATGAATATATGTATGGAGGTAAGAGCCCACCTCAGGTGTTCATCAGGCCTGACTGAGTTACAATGTATATTTTTCTTTGTCCAGACTCAGGCTGTATTGAAGGATTTGCCATATGCTGTCTAGTCAAAGTCTGTATACACCAGAGGAGGCTCCTTCAACTCCGAGTCACCACTCAGATGACAGAGTGGTCTTCTGGGAGGCAGCTCTACCAATTTTAATCCATGATTTTCTTCTTATTGTAACAATTCTTCTCGTATTTCCATACCCAATTTAAAAAAAAAAAAAAATCTGCATTTAGTCCAGAAAGTAAATCTGCCTTTTTTTTCCTCAAAACAAATATGCACAGCTGGAAAGCAGATATTCTGACGGCTGAGTACACAATCTGAAGGTTATACCAGAGGCCCAAGATTGTTACAATGTCACTAACTGTTCTCACTGTTTGCAAGATCTAAAACGAGAGGGGTCCAGCTCAGGTGGTCGAGCGCTTGCCTGCTCAGCATGCAGGAAGCCCTGAGTTGATCCCAGGTACCCTAAACACTGGGCTTAGTGGAACACATCTGTGATCTCAGCACCTGAGAAGCAGAGGCAGGAGAAGCAGAAAGTTCAAGGTCAGGCCTGGTAGCATAGGTCAGTTGGCAGAGGACCTGTCTAGCATTTATGAGGCTCTGGGCTGGATCCTGAGCAGGTCATAAACGGACTGTGGTGGTGCAAATCTGCAGTCTAAGCACACATATAGCAGAGGCAGGGCAGGGGTTCAACATCATCCTCAACCATGTCAAAGATCCGAAGCCAGCCTGGCCTGTAAGAGAATCTGTCTCAAAATAAAACAAACAAGGCAGTTGCGCAGTGCTGGGGCTGGATAGCCTCAGCATGAGCTTGGTGTTCCGGGGGCAGGAGGTGGCTTCTATACTTCTCTCACTGGAACACAGTGATGTGTGCCAGGCATCTGGTGCACACAGAATGGAATGCCTGGATGTTGTGTAGCACCACCATCAAGGTTGCAACAGGCCCAGGGGGAACCAGCTGGCTGAGATGGACTGCTAGCAAAGTTAAACACAGACAGGAAACCACATGTCTGATACTGTTTTTAAAAAAAGAAGAAGAAAGAAAGAAAGAAAATCATTTGTCTTCCTGCTAGAGTGAGGCTTGCAAACCAAAAGGCTGTTTTAGTTTAAAAAGAAAATCTACAACAATGAGAGAGGAAGGAGTGAAGCCTTGTGGTTAGGAGGCCCTGCTCTCTCTGTCCTCTCTGAATCTCAGCTTAGCCTGTGTGTGTCTCTTTGCTAACTGCTAAAGCCTGCATGAAGTACACACAGCTGGGTAGCACAGTGGTCTGCTTCCCTAGAGACGTGGTCTGGAAAGTCCCGGTTTCTCACTTTAGAAATAATTATTTATGTGTGTGTGCATGAGCCTCTGTGTATGTGCACGGATGGACTCCAGTAAGAATGACAGCTAAATCAAAGAAAAGAAATTTGAGAGAGTGCGGAAGGGTACACAGGAGAATGTGGAGGGAGGAAAGGAAATGATGCAATTATACTGTAATTTCAGAAAATAAAAATATTATGAAAAAGAGGAGCAATTATTCACAGGCAGAGAATATGTCCAACTTCTCCTAGATTCTATCAGGAGAAGCAGCCACCTTTCAGCCATGGGCAGGGTATGGCCTCTTATAGCCAAGAAGGGCAAGTGAAAGCATCCAACACTAAATTGTACACTTAGTCCAAGCTGGCCTTGAACTCTGAATCTGACCCTTCTGCCTCCACCTCCTGAGTGTTGGGATCACAGGTGAGTGCCAGCGTTCTTGAGCTTATGTCATGGTGAGGATTAAACTCAAGGCCTCATATATGTTAAACAAGCACTCTCCCAATTGAGCTATGTCACCAGCCCTCTTCACAAAATTTTCTCTTTTTTTTATTTAATTTTGTAATTTAAGCCTTCATTAGAGAATTAAGGAGGATTGTTTTCCCAGGAATGGTGGTTAGTACATGCTTTTAATTCCAGCACTCTGGAAGCAGAGGCAAGTGGGTCTATGTGATTTTCAGACCAGCCTGACCTACACAGTGAGTTCCAGACCAGCCAAGGCCATGTAAGGAGACCCTGACTACAAAAAAAAAAAAAAAAAAAAACAACCATCACTGGAAAACAAGGCAAGTCTGAAAGTGGTCTGCCCACCTGAACTCATGCACAGGAGGCTCCTACCTGGCAAAGCCCTCATCACCATGATGGTCCTGCACATTCTTAGTCTGGGCCCTGGGAATGGGTCTGTCCTGCCTGCAGAGAGGGGCTCACCTTACACCCAGTTCTTAGATGTCTGGGATTCACTTCCAATGTTAAATCCTACATGCCCAAAGTGCCTCTAACATTATAGAACAATAAGCTATTTTTCTCCATGTGGGAAGCAAATGTAAGATGAACAGGAATAGTCACTGGGATCTGGAAGCTTCTAGAAGCCACCTCATTTACTTCCTTGTGGTTCATTTTCTTGCTCTCCATCCTCCAAGCCCGAGCAGCGTACACAACAAACCACTGAAAAGCCACAGAATTCAGGCAAACTCTCTTCAGTGTCACAGTGTCACCCACAGAGATTCCTGGGCTAAGGAGCATGTCTCTTGCAGATCCAAGTCAGCAGAGAAGCTTGTAAAAGGCAACCTGAAGACATGCCTAGGTATCTTCTTGTTATTCAAAACCATAAGAAACATTCTCACAGGTAAAAGAACTACAAACTAGATCAAGAGATGTGTCTGTGGAATCTGAAAATGCTCATTATCACTTGTCATCAGGGAAATGCGAATCAAAAGCACAGTGAAATGCTATCTCATCCCATTGAGAAAGGCTATGATTAAAAACAAAAAGAAATGGCAAGCAGTGGGACCCGTGCAGGTACTTGCTGCCAAGCCTAACAACCTGAGATTGATCCCTAGGACTCATGTGGCAGAAGGGGAGAACTTACTACTACAATGCACATCTACACACACACACACACACACACACACACACACACACACACACACACACACACACAAATTATGTAACTATAATTTTAAAAAGACCAACACTTGCAAAATTGGGAGAAAGAATTATCACACACTGCTGGCAGAAATGGAAATTTATATAGGCATCATGAAAAGCAGCATGGCGGCCATGATATAAAGTGACAAGGCAGCCATCATAAAACTAGAAATTGAATTTCCATTTATTCCATTAGTACAGAGGTATCAAACCCAATACATCTAGAGATATTATGAGAACACTGCATGCCCATCTTCATTGCGGCTTTATGGACAATGGCCAAGATATAGAAATTAGGAGTCTTTTGACAGGTGAATGGAGGAGCAAAATATGAATGTGTATATTTATATGTTCTGGATTGCTATCCTATGAGCATAACAGCCATCTCTACATTCAACAGTAAAGCTGTGATGATCCAAAGGCCCTCAAGATGGAGCCTGTTTTCTGCCCTCATAGAAGAAGGGAGCTGGAAGGATACTTGGGTCCTCAGATGAGATCTTAGCCATTTCTTTCTATACATTCCTCCAGCACAGCTGCACGGAGTCTCAGTCACTGGAGTCACTAACGTCTATATATAAAGTGTGGAAGTAGGGGCGAGAATTTTTGCTTTATCTGGGGAAGTTGTTATCCATGCTGGGGAAAGATTTGGAGTTCTGCTTTTGTTCTGGAGGTCACCCATGAGCCTATAAGATCCCCTTCACTTGAGCTCTGTAAGAAAGCCTGATAAACTCGCTGTTTTGCCAAGTTGGACTTTGATAGAATCATACTTTCATCTGTAGTTGATGCCTTTTCCTCTCATCAGGAAAAGTTATGCAAAAATATGCACACTCAAGGTTCAGGGTAGAACATCATTCAATTAAAAATGAAATTCTCCCATTTCAGTAGTGTGAGTGGCACTAAAAATATGGTAAGTAAAATAAGGCAGACACAGAAGGACAAATACTGTGCATTCCTCCACCTGGGAACTGGAAGTTAATTTCTCTGGGAAGGTTGTGGCAAGAGACCGGCTAATTGTACGGGAGTGCAATGAGATGGAAAGAATAATACCTAATGGTCTATAGTGGAGGTACTGGGTTAACAAGTGTTACTAAAGAGGGCCTTGGAAGTTTCCACACAATGAAGTTATACATGTTATATCAACCATACTGAAGATGGTTACGCATGTACTGAAATATTATAATCTAAATTTGCACACTGTACCCAGAGCATCACATGCTTCCCAAATATACACAATTCTGGTGTCTATCACAATATTATAAGGTAGGGCTTGCTTTGTAGAAACAAAACAAAACCACTTCCCCAAGAGAACGTGGGGTGCAAACAGGGAGGGCAGGCAGCATGTGATCGTTCTTCAAAGGGGGCCACACCCCATACAGGGGTCCTCAAGACCCCTAAGACACTCCCCTTGGTCTTGCTCAATCTTGCCTGAACCCGCCACAGGCTGGGAAGACGGATGGGTAAATAAATTGCTTGCTGTGCAAACCTGAGTTTGGATCTACACAGAAGCTAGGTGTGGAGGTGTACAGCTATGATCCCACCATGGAGATGTACAGCTATGATCCCACCATGGAGAAGGGTTAGATCTCTACAGAAGCTAGGTGTGGAGGTGTGCAGCTATGATCCCACCATGGAGAAGGGTTAGATCTACATATCTCTACAGAAGCTAAGTGTGGAGGTGTACAGCTATGATCCCATCATGGAGAAGGGTTAGATCTACACAGAAGCTAGGTGTGGAGGTGTGCAGCTATGATCCCATCATGGAGAAGGGTTAGATCTACACAGAAGCTAAGTGTGGAGGTGTACAGCTATGATCCCATCATGGAGAAGGGTTAGATCTACACATCTCTACAGAAGCTAAGTGTGGAGGTGTACAGCTATGATCCCATCATGGAGAAGGGTTAGATCTACATATCTCTACAGAAGCTAAGTGTGGAGGTGTGCATCTATGATCCCATCATGGAAAAGGGTTAGATCTACATATCTCTACAGAAGCTAGGTGTGGAGGTGTGCATCTATGACCCCACCATAGGGGGTTAACTCTACATAAAAGCTATCAGAAGACAGTTGTGGAGGTGTCTATCTATGACGCCAGCACAGGAGGGGGGGATAAGAGGACTCCTTGAGCTTGCTAGCCAATCAACCTCCCTGAAACAGTGAGCCCCAAGTCCAATATCAGAGACCTTGTCTCAAAAATAAGGTAGAAATAAGAGAAAGACATCAAACATTAACCTCCAGCTTCCACGTGCACACACATACAATGCCTAAATTTGCACTCATACAGACACATATACATATAACACACATCATATACACCACAAGCAAATAAATGTTCTAGAAAATGTATCTGTAGAAATGCTTACTGCAAAGGCATCTCATTTTCTCCACGTGCTTACAGTTGAAGAGCTTATACATGAGATTCACACACTAGTCCATTGCCTAACTGCACCAAATGAAGGGTTTTATTTTGTTTTTGGACCAAAATAACTGCACTGTATCCTGTTATCTTAGTGAGTATGAACTTAGTAAGGCCCTCTCTGGTTCCACCTTCCTGATGAATCCCCCTAGTGCTTCTTTTATTTTAAGATTTTATTATTATCTATCTGTGTGTGCGCACATGGATGTAGAAGCTTCAGAGGCCAGAAGAAGGTGCTGATCCCCTAGGGAGCTGTAATTGCAGATGGTTAGGAGCCTGAGCTTGGTTACTGGAAAAAGAATTCTAGTCCTCTGGAACAGCAGCTAGCACTCTTAACTGCTGACTCATCACTTGTGACCACCCTCACCCCTACTCCTAAGGTCCCTAAGGTCCTGGGAAGTCACTGATGCTGAAGGTATAGGGCTGGCTGGTCTTTCCTGTTTAGAAGCTGCTCCTTACCAGAGAGGCATGGGTATGGCAGACATGCTCACTGGAGTTTTCTAGAAAAGCTACCCCTGTGCTGCTGATCAGAAGTCCATCAGGTCTTGCTGATGGCTCAGTTAGAATGTTGCAGATGCAGATTGAAAAGTATCTTAGGGTATCTTTATACCCCTTTAATCACTGTTTGTCACCAACCTCAGGATTTGTCCTAACATCCATCAAGCATCAGGTCAAACCTTTAGAAATAAGTTAAACAACTAGCAGATGGACCCCTGGTTTTCATTAGGCCAGAAGCTAAGAACAGAATCAAATAGAGCATGAAATCACCTGGAGAGATTTCTTTGTTGTGTCAAAACCAGTTTGCCTCGTGGCCCCAACAATGTATTTACTAAATGTGTCAATATTTAGCTGTCTTTTGTGCTATAACTATAAAGGACTGATGCAACCATTTCCACTGTGGAATGTATTCTCTAGGCTAAGCCGAATCTGTGTTCCCAGACCATATCCACTCCTACTTAGCTCAAAACAAATTCTCTTATTTCCTTTGGAGCGAGAGATGCTGTGTTGGGTAGCTTGGGTTTTTTGTTTTGTTTTGTTTTTCTTTTTCAACTTGACACATCTAAGAGGCGTCTGGGAAGAAGGGACTTCACCTGAGGAATTACCTCCATTAGAGTGGCCTGTGGGCATGTCTTGATTAATTATTGATGTGGAGGACCCATGCCACCCCCGGGCAATGCCACCCCTGGTGCTCCTGGGTGTATACAGATATAACATGCAGGCTGATCACACTTGGAGAACATGCTAAGCAAAGCCATTCTTTTATGGCTTCTGCTTTAGTTCCCTCTGTGAGGTTCCTGCCATGAGTTCCTGCCCTGGCTTCCCTCAGTGATGAATTACTGACGAGAAAGGTAAGCCAAATAAACCCCCCTTTCCTCCCCAGGTTGTTTTTGCTCAGAATAGAAAGCTAGCAGGACAGCTGTGTTTTACACAGAAGGGCTCTGTGGCAGCTGCTGGAGACTCTGAAGATGCCATCACAGCACTCATCCAAAAGCATGGCTTGGCCATGCAGCAATGCGGACTTGCAGCCCTGAGCAAGCTTTCTGCAGCAATAAAGAGGCAGGAGGGACTGCTCCAGAGCATGACGACCCCAGTCACTGATCTGAGAAGCACTCACTACAAGTCTTTCTACTCTTGGCTGCTTCCTGCTATGATTCCAAGTCAAAACAGGAACAAAGCCTAATTTGTAATACTATCCAGTAATGCAAGGGCTGTGGTTAGCTTTGATTAGCAACCCTAAACTCCTCATGCTCCCTTTGACTGGGGAAGGTTTGTGGGGAGAAAAGAGAGGCTGAAAGAAGCACATATGAAAACAAAGCAAACCATTCCAGTGTACCTGCGGTGTGGTACTCAGACATCTGGATGCTCTGTTCGCAGGGCCAGGCCAGAACTCAACTGTGAAACCCAGAAGCCAGAACAGACGTGAAGCCAGACAACAGTCTTATAATTCAAGCACCAGGAAAAAAAAGACAGAGGATTCCCAGGGCTTACTGAACAGCTTAACCTCCTTGGTGAGTTCTGGGCCATCAAGAGACCTTGTCTCAAAAAACAAGGCTGGGCTGGGGGATGGTTTAGTAGATAAGGTGCGTACTGCACATGCTTAAAAACCAAAGTTCAGATCACTAATCCACTTGTAGGTAAGTTTGGTGCCTACCTATAATCCTGGCACTTGGGGGGTGGAACAAAGAGATCAGGAGTTCAAGGTCAGTTTCTGCGATGTAGTGAGTTCAAAACTAGTTTGGGATACATAAGACTTTATCTAGATAAGGAATAAAGAGATGAGGTAAGAAACGAACTAATTGTAGTCTAGTTTGGGTCTATTCAGCCCATGATCTAAACTCGCAGACCCACATTCTCACAGAAACACACAGAGCTTATATTACTTACATGGTGCTTGGCCTATGGCTCAGGCATATTGTTAGCTAGCTCTTGCATCTTAATTTAACTCATTTTTATTAAGCTGTCTTGCCACATGCCTTATCTATTTTTTTATATTTTATTTTTTGGGCATCTGGATGATGTCTCTTTTGACTCTGCTCTCCTTCGCCTTTATCTATGCTCAGATTTTCTGCCTCCTTCTAAGATGCCTTGCGATAGGCTCAAACAGTCCCTTTATTAACATCCAACATCAACTAATGAACTCAACCATGACATGAGTAAAACAGTGGGCACCTTTGGAGTCTAGCAGTTCAGGCAGAGATCAGTAGTCTTGCAAGGGGGGTGGACAGATGCCTCAGTACACAATGTGCTTGCTGCACTCAAAACACGAGGATCAGATTTTGGATTACCCAAACCCACACAAAAAGCCGGCCTGTGTGAGTATCACAACCCTCTTAGAACCGCATCGTTCTAGAAGCTGAGGCCTGTGTGAGTATCACAACCCTCTTAGAACCACATCGTTCTAGAAGCTGAGGCAGAAATCCTCAGAGTGAGATGGCTAGCCAGAAGAGCCCAAAGGCAAGTTCTGTTCAGGGAGAGTCTGCCGCAACATACAAAGTAGAAAGTGATAACAAAAAACCAGTGTCAACCTTGGGCCTCCACATGCATGTGCACACAAATGTGTGCACATGTTAGATATACATAAACACATGCACACAGACACCGAATGCACACATACAAAAAAGATAAGAAATAAAATAGATAAACATCTTGCAAAGTTGGCATGCCACCTCCCAATCACAAGGCACCTGCTCTTGAAAACATTTTTTTTGGCCTATACCTTATTCTTCACTTCAGACCTGGCACCTGCCACATCTCGCCTGATAGATGGCCATCACCTGGCTATCATAATGCTCCCTCTTCTGATTTGCATTCTGAAATTAGGTGAGTCCTGGGTAGGTTCTCAGGTCTTGTAGCTAAAGAGATCTTCAGAGATGGGAAGAGAGATGTGTTCGGGGGCAGCTATGAGGACTGGGCAGTTACAGGCTGGTGTTCCCTCTGCTTTTGAGGCTTTCTCATCCTCCTCCTTGAATGCCCTGAAGTGACCAGGGATTATACAAAGCTTAGCTTTTGTATAAGCTTTGATAAACAAAGATGCCAGCTTTTGTACATGTCCAGGCATTGCTAACCTTTAGACATGTTATCGTCTACAAGGCTCACGTTGGAGAAGCACGCGATCAATCACACACAAAATAAATAATAAACAAATCACAAAACCACATCGCACTAAATTTTAAGTGTATGATATTGCTTTGATCTGCATTTATAGCTCTTCTGAAGGCTACAAGTTGGAAATGTCTAAATGGATTTCTGACTAAATGACAAGGTCTCTCTGTAATCTGTCCCTTCTTCTAAAGGGTCCACCATGCAGCAGGTAGACAGGTAAAAAAAAAACAAAACAACCCACCAATCTTTTTGTCTGTCCATCTGCCCACCCATCCACCCATCCATCCATCCATCCATCCATCCATCCATCCATCCATCCATCCATCCATCCATCCATCCAGAGGAGGGGGCATATGGAGGTTGAAATAACACAGTAACATCATGCCCTCAGACACTGAAGGTAGCAAACACCTATTCTTTAAAGAATTTGTGTCAAAGCCACGGCTATTGATTTTAACTGGAAGTCAGAAATCACAAGAAGAAAAAAACATTTTAAAAAGCAAAAGTAAGAGCCCTAGCAGAAACTCGGTGCCAAAGGGCATTGGGGAATTTACTGAGAGTTGTAAAGGGCACTGTGTGAGTTGCTGACCCATTGTAGACGTTCATTGGGCTCCAGCAACTGGGCTTTATAAAGGGTGTTTTATTTTATAGAAACAAGAAATGATTGAAACGAATGTTTTGAAATATCTCTATGCCAAAAGCAATCATGCCCATAATCTCGGCATTTGAGAGGAGGCTGAAGCAGGAGGATTTCAAATGTGAGGCCAACGTGAGCTGTACATAATGAATTATAGGCTAACTTGAGCAGCATGACTGTCTAAATATAAGGAAATAAATATGCAGATCAATTAAGTAATTAAAATAACAAATTAAATTAATTAAAAGTACCTCAGTAGCATATTTGGCTACACTCACTATTCCATATAGAACAATTTCTTTGGCTAGCCAGTCCAACCTAATCATGCCCCAAGTAAGAGACCCTGCTTCAAAATACAAGGTTGTTGGCTTCAGAGGAATGATGTCTGAGGTTGACTTCTGGACATTATGTAGATGTGCACACACATTCACATATATTGTGTAGTCACATGTCTATGCACACTCAGAGAAAATACATTTTATATAATAATAATTTGCATTTCTAGCAAATCCCCAGTTGCTGCCACTACTGTTACTGCCCTGAGAATGAACCTGGGGAACCACTGTTCTTGGAGAAAGAAACTACTCATCAAGGCCAGATAGCAAGATAAACCTCAGGAAATCACATTTGAGAAGATCCTGCATGGACCCCGCTGCTTCCTGAGCACCTCTGTCCTCCAGGGGAATGGACACATCTCCTCCCAGCATGCTCCAGTGCTCTGCACAGCAGGGCTCTCCTGAGACCTGCAACCTCAGACAGCTCACCTTCCGAAAAGATGATATGGTCATTGCATTCCTCCACGTTGCAGGCACACATGAAGAAAGTCTCCCCGGCCCTTTTCTTTTCCTTCATAATGCACTTAGGAGAAGTGGCATCTTCCACGGTAAAGCCATGGTAGGTGAGCTTGGGGTCATGGCAAACTGTCTCCAGGGTAATGTTCTCATCATTCTTCCTCCTGGTTCGTTGAGGTTCAGAAAGAGAGAGACAGAAAGAGAAGAGAATGAAGGAGGAGGAGTCTCTGGATAGAACAATCAAGGAAGTAGTTTCCACCAGCAGCAGTCACTTCCTGTTCCCCAACAGTCCCAATCTGTCCCATACTCTCCTGCCTCACCTTTGCTTATGTCCTTCATCTTTTGCCTACTTATGATTATAAATGAGACAGCTCTCCTTGGGGGGGGGGGTGTTTATGTGAAAACTTGGGCTTTAGCCTTACTAGAATCTTTCTACAGAAAGGGTGTTGAAAAGAGGGTTCCCGGAGACCTGGATCATTTCAGATCTCCACTCCTGGAGCACTCCAGACTCACACTGGTACTCGCTTATAGGTTAGAGTTGGTGTCCTGTCTAACCAGAGAGTTCTTAAAGAGGCTACCTAGCAGCATGTTTGTAGATCTCTTTATCTTTGATATGCATGTGTGTGTACATATTCGTGTAACTGTGTACATGTGTATGTGGTGGCCAGAGGTCAGCCTCAAGTGCTATTCTTCAGGAGATGTCCACTTTGATTATTAAGGCCGCATCTCTCTCTGGCTGGAATTGCCAATTCAGCTAGGCTGGCTGGCCAGCAAGTCCCGGACATGCTCTTGTCTCTGCCTCCAGAGTACTGGGATTACAAACACGTGTCACCACATCTGGCCGTTGATGGAGATCACACTTAAGTTCTCATGCTTGCACATCAAGGACTTTATTGACTAGGCTATTTCTAAAGCCCATGATCTGTTTTCTCTGTTTGCTGGCCACCAGTCATTCTGTGTGGGGGAGGCGGGGGGGGGGGGGGGGGACTTCATGCCAACAGTTGGTTCTAAAGACAACATGGGAAAAAGATCCTTTAAGTTCCTGAATTTGAGAAGTAAGCAGAGGAGAAAACAAATATTAAAACAGTAGAGAGGATGGTAGGGTGTTCTACCTTTCTAGAACAGAAAAATAGGAACAGTTTATGGTGTAGGAAATGGATTATGTCTTTGCCAGCCACATGCTTGGAGACTAGTTTGGCCTAGAGATCAAAAGATAAATGGCATGGTATGTATTTTGGAAGCTGCCGGATGACTTGATCTACATATACACTGTATTTGTTTAAAAAGTAATTTATTAATTTTAATTTTATGTGTACCTGTATGTGTACCATGTGTGTGCTTAGTGCCAGAGAAGGCCAGAAGGGGGCATCAAACCCTAAGAACTAGAATTACAGAAGGTTATGAGCTGCCACATGGGGGTTGAGAAGTGAACTGAAGCACAGAGGGTTAAGTGTTCCAATGCATGAGCCTCCAGGGAGAGGGAGGCATTTCACATTCAAATCATAAGAAGTACTATGGCAATCAGATTTAATAATTGATGAGAGAGGACATGAATATTGGTATCTGTATTTGGGGCACACATAACAATGACTCTTGCCACGAGTATGCATGACTTACAAAGATGGAAAACCAAGTGTCATGATTTGAATGTGAAATGTGCCCTATTGGCTCAGGTATATGAACCCTGATTTCCAGCTGGCTTATTCTCTGCTCCCAAATGCTGACACCATGTGACTGTCAGCCATATCTTCTCTGCTATGATGGACTATCTCCCCCTCAAACTGTTAGCCAGAACAAATTCTTCATCCTAAAGCTGCTCTGACGGGGTGTTTGGTTATAGCATCATATAAGGAAATACAAAAAGCAAGAACCCCTTTCTTCAGAAACCCTCTTACCACACAGCCACGCAGACTTCGTGTGGCTTCTCACAGATGGCCGTGATGCTACAGTTGCTCATGCAGGACTTCTGGTTGTCACAAGTAGACGATCTCACGTCACAAAACTTACAGAGTTGTGGAAGCTTGACTGCACCACTGTTATCACTGGCCATCATATCACCATTAACTGAGGAGAGAGAGAGAGAACAAAGGGTTATTTCATTCCACACATGCCTGATGACCTGAGTTTAGATCTCAGGGTTCCATGTGAGAAAGATAGAGGAAACTCCTGAACTGTATCCTCTGACCTCCACACAAATGACATGGTATGTGCATGCATCCTCCATAACAAATAGGTAAAAGAAAGAATATGGAGTAAGGTAATAAAAAAAGAAATCCCATATCAGATTAGAATTCCAAGATTTATACAAGGAGTAATGTGCACTGCATGGGAGTGGTACATAGTAGCTTCTGGGCTTTGTCCATGATGGGCATGAAGCATGCTTTCTACAAAAACCTTATCAACAAAGAAGCAGACTAACCCTCTGTCCTGGGTGTTCCAAGTTCTTCTGAAGAAAATTTACTATACTGGGTCTGGATATGTTGCTCAGTTCCTAGAGTATTTGCCCAACTCTCAGGAAATTCGGAGTTCTAGTCACAGCATTGTGTAAAATGGGCATTGTGGTGTACAACTGTGATCCAAGCACTTGAGAAGTAGAGGGTGGAAAGTCAAGAGTTCAAGGCCATCCTCTGTGGTACAGTGAGGTTGAAGCTATTCCAGGCAACATGAGACCCTATCTAAACTAACTAACTAAATAAATAAAACAGACCAGGGCAACAAAATGGGGGCCGGCACATAATATGGAGGCACCAGAAAGGAGTCATCACCCAAGAGGGTAGGGAGGTCACACACAAACAGTAGGAATGGACACTAGGAATTGAGCCAATGTGTTCCTATCCTGCCATATCCTCCAATGTGAGGAATAAAGGGTGTGGGAGCTGGCGTGGTCAGTGTGGAGGATGTGGTCAGAGGTGGCCTGCCACTAGCAGGTCCTTGAGGATTTTCTGCCTAGAGGCAGTGGAGCACGGACAGAAGGCAGTGGTGGAGTCATCCCTCGTGTTCTCAGAGGTGTGGGCTAAGGATAAGATGGCCAGCCTTCCGTCTTTCCCAGATTCACGCTCTCCAGACTTGGTCCATTCCCTCTGTGCATCATTGCCTCTGCCCTTTCTCCACTGCTCTCCTACAAGGAGAACTGATTATACCTTCAGGAGCTGCTCTGGACCTGACACCTCTCTGGCAACATCCCCCCACCCTGCCGCTCTCTCACCCCTTATTCCTCATACTGGAGGGTATGGCAGCCTCTAAATCTAAAATCCGTTTAATTTTTAATGCCTATTTCTGTCTCTTTTGTCCCTCTTTTGGGTCTTTGATCAAGTGACACCCTTCAACCTACAGTGACCAACTAGTAACTCCCACAGGATTCTGTTTTACTGTTGGCCAAAGATGGATCACATCCTTCCCTCTAACTACCAACATGGAAGTTCCAAGCTCCTCAGTCTGCCTCTTTTAACACTGCAGCTCCAGTTTGTCACAGAACAGCTGCCACACCGACAACATCTTCATCAGTTCCTTTTCTCACCCGTGGCCAAATACCTGGCAAATAGCAACTTAAACGAGGAAGGTTCATAGTTGGAGAGGAGAATCCACCATGGTAAGGAAGCTGTAGATGCAGGTGTGGGAGGCAGCCGGGCACATTAGTGAGTGGAGAGGGATGGAGCTTGTTAAAGATATCATTTAGAGCTGATGGAGTAGACAGAGCTGTTACGGATTCAGTCAAACAGATGGGAATCCACTTGTGTTGCACTGAGATTAGACTCTTGGATTGCAAGTGGCTTTAGGGGAAGATGCTGGCCCTGAGGTAACTGGGAGAGGCCTGAGAAAGGCAGCATGTACTCTCCTTGTCCTGGCTCATCCTTCCCAGAGGGCATCAGCTTCAGGTCCTCCCAGTCACTCTCCCTGATGTGAGTTTTAGATTTTTGTTCTCAATGTTTCACCCTGTGACCTTTTTGTTGCTTGGGCACAACACCTGCTTCCTGGGTCTCTAAAAATACAAGCTTATATATTTAAGATCTGCTTTCTTGTGGTGAAAATAAACAAAAGAGAAAAAAAAAAACACATCCATCCCTTTCAGGCCTCTGGTTCATTTCAGGAAGTGTATTTTTAGGTAAGAAACTATTTTGAAATCCTCAATGTCTCCCAGACTGTTCTGCTTAGCTAAAAATATAGGCATCAAGGGCCCTGAGGCTTGTTTAAATTTGGTGCCAACACAACAATGGATATACTTTTTTCTCAGCAATGGTTATGTTTGTATCCATTTGTGGAACAATTCATTTGATCCCTTAGATTTCCCTATAAGATAAAAAAGAAAGAAAGAAAGAGAGAGAGAAAGAAGGAAGGAAGAAAGGAAGGAAGGAAGGAAGGAAGGAAGGAAGGAAGGAAGGAAGGAAGGAAGGAAGGAAGGAAGGAAGGAAGAAAGGCAAGACTGTATTTTCTATGGTCACTTCTTTTCTTGGTATTGGTTGTGTTCTAAAACAAACTATCTGCTGGTTAGGATATCTCATGGTCTTCTCAGCAGATAATCAGATCTTTAGGAGATGAAACTGAGCCTAGCATTTTAAATCTTAGGGTGGTTATCAACTTTTCCTTTGTGGATGGGGCAGTATCAACATTTAAGCAGCTAGAGAATTAGCAAAGCCCTGGGTGGCTTTTATCTGTCCTGATTGAATGTTTCTAAAGGCTAGCCTGGTTGCTGGGTTTTATTTTTTGTTGGTTTTTTTTTTTTTTCTTAAAGATTTATTTTATTTATGTGTCAAGTATGCTGGTTTCAATGAGAATGGCCCCCACAGGCTCATATACTTGGACACTTGGTTTCTAGTTGGTGAATCTTGGAAGAATTAGGAGATTCAGTTCAGTTTGGAGAATTGGGGGCAGTGGAGGTTTAAAAAGATCAACCCCATTCCCAGTGTGGCTTTCTCTGCCTCCTTGTGTGGATCAAGATGTGAGCCCTCAGCTGTTCCTGCCACCAAGTCTTTGCTCTGCCATCACGGACTCTGACCCTTTAAAACCATATGCGCCATTAAACTCTTTCATAACTTGCCATGGTCTTGGTGTTTTGTCAAAGCAGAAAAGTCTCTGTGCTCATATGGCTGTGGGAACCTTTGGAAGGCAGAAGAGTAAGTTGGAGACATGGAGTTACAAGTGGTTGTGAGATCCCAGGTATGAGTTCTGGGAACTGAACTCCAGTCTCTGTAAGTGAGCTATGTACTCTTAACCACTAAGCCATCTCTCTAGCTCTACATCCTAGGATTATTTTTTTTTTTTTTTGAAGATGACTCTAGAGTACGGTGGAGACTAAGATCTCTGAGCTAGAATTAACTGGGGGAAGGAGTTCATAAGAAATGTAAAACAAGGGGCTGAGTATTGATTCATCTGGTAGCATGCTCACAGTTTGGTTCTCCCCCAATATCACATAAGCAGAACCAATTGGTGCATGCCTATCATCCCAGCACCTTGAACATGAAGTCAGAAGGGTCAAAAGTTCAGGATCATCCTCGGTGACACGGGGAGATCAAGACCAGCATGGGCTACGTGAGACTCTGTCTCAAAACTAAACCAAAAGCAAAACCTACACTTGTATGTGGTGCTAAAGGAAAGCTTCTCAACAATGCCAGGAAGAGCTCCCCTGTGAAAAAATGCCTGCAAAGACAGGACTAGCTCATGGTCATCTCCTTTCCCAGGCTGGCCGGTTCTTGTCTAAAGGACAAGATGTGGGAGAGAAGTGACAAAAGTCAGGAGTGACAAGTTAGCAAGAAAAGCAACTGAGATTGATGAGGGTGGCAGCCACCAAACAAGTGTATTGACAAGGGTAAGTGCCTAGGTCTGGTGCCTGGAAGACATGCCTAACAGGGAAGAAATGAAAGAGGCAGACAGGAGGGCAGGGAAGGGGAGGGGAGGAGGAGGGAGGGGAGGAGGGCAGGGGAGGGGAGGGGAGGAGGGCAGGGGAGGGGAGGGGAGGAGGGCAGGGAAGGGGAGAGACAGGAGGGCAGGGGAGGGGAGAGACAGGAGGACAGGGGAGGGGAGAGACAGGAGGGCAGGGAAGGGGAGGGAGAGGAAGGCAGCATCTCACACCACAACTACCTGCAGTAGTCTGAACTGACAAGTGCCCAGACACGCACAGATACAGCATGCATCCTGCTCTCCAAGGAAGCCCAAGGAAAAGTATCTTCATTAAATTCGGAGGGGAAGGCAAACAACACCCTACATCTCACATTCGGAAACATGGGCATTTAGAGGAAGAAGGCAGCGGGTAAGGGGAACGTGTGCTTGTTCAGGGAACTGCGTGCATTAAGAAACGGGCTGGAGATACAGAGCACCATCTCAATATCTGGCTGGGGACACACTTTTTTTCCCTGGCCATACAATAAAGCAAAAGCTCTCACTGTTAAGGTTTGCCAGGGTATTTTCTTTCCTCCTCCTTCTCTTTTACTACATCCTTGGCTTCCTTTTTGTCAACTTTACTTTGAGGCATGTCTGCTACAACTCACCTCCGCTCAGTAAGCATATTATAGCTGAAAGAGGACATGCCCACTTTAACAATCCCATCAGCCCTGGGAGCCTATAAACCTTCATTCTTTACTTTAGGCCAGCATCCCCTCCTTCCTCGTGTGATAGCAGCCCTCTGGGCCTTCATGAAATTGTGTGGTAAGACAGATATGGTCAGACTACAACACTATGCAGCATCTGAGCTGGTCTCAAGTTGTTCTTGTAAAAGCCTCATGAACTCACTCTAGGCTAGGAAGCAGAGAAACACCAGCTTTTATTCATGGTTTAAAAAGGTTCACAGATGCCCTGGTAGCCTGTAAGCAACAAGTGAATTATCTCAAACCTCTCTGTGTGTCCTCATGTATCCCTGAAGGCCTGGTAAGCGCATGAGGTTGGGTGGAGGGAGGCAGTCCTGCTGCCCACCTTGGATCATTGAAAGAAATCATGCCAGCCACACCCATCAGCAATAAGCAGAGATTCTTTATGTTTAATTTGTGATGTGGTAAGGGTCACATGGTTCATCATGCAAGAAAAGGCATCTAGATAAATAGGTCAGATAAAGATATAATTTCACACATTCCCAGGAAACTTCTCCTGGTCTAAACAGATGCTGACTTCAGTCTGCAGACCCCAAGTCAAACACAAAACAATACAACAACAATAACTGGGCATGATGGCAAATGGCTATCATTCTGTTGCTGGGAAGGCAGTGACGGGTGGAATCCTGGGGCTCACTGTCCAACCAACTTAGTCTAATTGGTGAAGTCCAGAAAGATGAGAGACCTCACTTCAAAAATAAAGTGGACTGAGCCTAAATAATGACACCCGAGGTCTCTCACACACAAACACACACACACATACACACACACACACACACACACACATACACACACCACATACATGTACACACACATATACACATATATATACATGTACACACATATACACATATATATATATATACATGTACACACACATATGCACACATGCACATATATATACACACATGCATGCACATATACACACATGCACACACAAATACACACATGTACACACACACACTCACACATGCATACACACATGCCTGCGTGTACCTGCATATGCCTGTGTACCTCCTATGTACAAACATTTAAAAAAGCAACACCACCAAGACAACCTTACTTATTCTCAACCAAACCTCTAACCAAAATTCAAAATGCCTTCCAATCCAATAGCTGAATTACTTTCCGTGTGTTTAAACAGTCTACTATTAAGGCAACACACTTTGTTATCAATTCTCTCCTAGCAGCTGGCCATCCTTGGGTAGTTTTCTACCCTCAGCAGGCAAATTAATTATTCAAAATGTTCTAGAAAAAGAAGTTCCAGTAAGGGGCTCTCTCACCTAGAAAGTCTCCCTCTGGCCTGCAAACAGCGACAGCTGTCACAGCATGTGACAGAATCACAAGGCCACCACATTTCACTTTTCCAACAAGCCCTTGAGTAATAGTAAAACCTTCACCCCAGGTTACACCATTATTTTCTCACATTTTCCCCAAACTCACTGTCTGCAGCCAGAGGCACCAAGTTCTGACCTTGAATGACAGCACTGACTTCCAGCATAGTCCTACTGTCTTAGGGTCTATGATGAGATGCCCTAAGGGGGAGTCAGATTTTTCAGCTGGGAATAAGATTTCTTGATTCATGTGTTTGAAATGATGTCTACCAGTGGCCTGGAAAGCTAGGGGAAATTGGGATTTCACCAAGACTGCTTAACATCTTGCCAGACATGTGTTCATGTAACTGAACTTGGTTCTCCTTGTTTGTTACTATTGTGTGTGTGAGGTAGGAGCACAGCATGGCCTAGCATGGACATGGGCTAACTTTGTGGAGTTGATTCTCTTACAGCTCTTCGTGGGTCTCCGGTACCCAACTAAGGTATTCAGGCTTGTACAAAGACTTATAACCAATGATCCATTTCATGAGCCCTATTAATTCACGTAACTCTGAATGCATGCACTCCGCTACTATGGGCCAAGTTTGGGAGAACTTGAAAACTCACTCACTCCACAGACACCTGCAATGTCTGGCTTGGTGCTGTAATTTCATAATACCATTGCCACTGATGCACTTAGAGAAAGGTGAAGCATCTCAAAGAGTAACTCAAGCCATGAGCAGACCTCACTATGCCTTGAAGCTGTGCTTGTTAAATATTAATATTCATGGGAGCCCTCAAGGGAAACATTGAATCTGCAGGTGTGGGGAGGGCATCAGCTCACAGAGCTGTAGGGGCTGGTGAAATCAGACATTTGTAGGGTAGACTGAGGGTATGGAAACCAGACAGGAATTCATGCTCAAGTTTCTGGGCAGAATTCTTCCCCAGGAAAGCCCAGCGTTCGCTCTTCTAGTGTATAACTGACTCACATGATCGATGGCAACCTCCTTTAGTTGAAACCAACTGGCAACAGCTGCCAATTGCATCTGCAAAATACCCTCAGGACAGCGCCAAGACTAGGTTTCATTTAAAAGGTGAATGGGGAATAGGGAGACTATATCTCAGTTATTAAAGGGCTGACTAGCAAGCACAGGACTTAAATTTAATGCCCAGACTCCATAATTTAAACGGAACAAAACAACCCCCAAAAAGAGAGAAGAAAAAAAGGGGGAGAGAGAGGAAAGGAGGAAGGAGGGAGGGAGGGAGGGAAGGAGGGAGGGAGGGAGGGAGGGAGGGAGGGAGGGAGGGAGGGAGGGAGGGAAGAAAGCCAGCAAGCAGGCGGGCGTGCAGTGCACTGGGTAGGTGGAGGCAGGCATATTCATGGAGCCTGCTAGCCAGTCAGTCTGGCTTATTTGGCAAGCTCCAAACTAGTAAGGGGTGAGGGACCCTATCTCAAACTACATACATATATACATATTTTAGGTGAATGTCTGTCAGCTGAGAGATGTCTGACCCCTGAGGTTGTGCTCTGGTTTACACACACACACACACACACACACACACACACACACACACACACACACACACACACACACACAGAGAGAGAGAGAGAGAGAGAGAGAGAGAGAGAGAGAGAGAGAACCCCAACAAGCGTCTATCCACATATGAAGCCTGACATTACTCTTCTCTTGGAAGATCACTGCACACCACGTGAAAACTCGCTATTTTCTGCTTTCTCTGTGGAGTCTAGAACTGGCAAAATGGAGGCTGATTCCTTGCATTTCACAGACATATCACCTCTTACAGTTCTTTCCATCTGCTTTTCTCTTGAGCTTGGCCTCTTTAAGTGGTCACAGGCCCAGAGGCCGGCTCACCATCTGGGCCCACATTGAAAGACTCATTCTCTGAATGGGTTTTAATTGCAGCTGGCATTTCAGAGTCAGACACCCAGGTCGCCATCTGGCAGACAGAGATGTGGTTTGCAAGGCCGGTAGCTAACACCCACGGCTCAGGAGACCAGGTGGGACTAGTCCACAGGCCTGTCACATGACCTCCCACCTAGAACAAAAAGCAAGTCAGTGAAAATCAGAAGTCCCCACTCCTACCCAATATGGTGGCCAATTACAACACTCCATCCAACAAATGCGAAAATGCTTCCTTATTGAGTTCTTAGTGGTTTTTTTTTTTTTTTTTTAACAAAGTGTGTTTGATTCCACTTCCCCATGTAATTAAAGTATTTTGACATAAGAGAGTGGAGCATGTGTCTTCAGGCGGCAATGTCCTGTGGCCCCTAGACACTGGTACTAGGCAGCTCTTATTTAGCTTACTAGGAGACCATGGAGGCTACAGTAAACTAAGAGTGGGCAGAAGGCATCCATTCACCCTCTTGATCAACTGTTTTGTATTCATACTATTTTACTAAGGGGGGCCTGGGAGATAATAACAGCTCAGTTAGTAAAGTGTTTGCTTTGCAAAGTATGAGGACCTGAGTTCAACCTACATCCCATGTAAAACATCAGAGCACTTACGATCTCAGTGCTGCAAGGCCAAGAAGATGCCTGGGGCTTGCTGGCAGCCAGCACAGCTTACTAGGTGATCTCCTGGCCCATGAGAGGCCCTGTCTCAAAAATGTTTCAGAATGCATCCTGTAGTTATCCTGTTCCCAGCACACACACATGAACATGCATGCATGCATACATATACAAAATACTTTATTAACCACTAAAACCTTTCAAGGATGACAGAGCTAATGTTCTGACATCTATTTGAAATGCTTGTAGCTTTTGTTTCCTTCTGTGTAGGTAAAACAATCTCAGCAAACAGTGCAAGAACTGAGATCCTTAAGAATGAGTCGTCCAGCCCACGGGGGCTGTTCCTTTCCCCCTGTTGCTGTGAGAAGGAAACCGTATTAGTTACAGCTTCTTTCTTGTCATCAGAGAATAAGGACTTATTAACACTTCTGAGCAGTATGACTAGGGAGGGAATCTCAGGCTAGAGTGGATGGCCAAACTCGCCTGCCTTGTATTGGCAAAGATCATCTAAGTCTGCATGGCTCATGCTCATAATCCCAATGTGAGAGGCTGAGGTAGGATCGTTGGGAACTTGAAGACAGCCTGGGCTACACTGTAAGTTCCAGGCTATCCTGAGCAACAGGGTGAAACCCCATTTCAAAAAATGTTTTTTTTAAACGAGACAGAGAGAGACGGGGGGGGGGGGGCAGGGAGAAAAATTGGGCACCGAAAGAAGGGGGGATAGGAAGAAAAAAGGATTTAAAAGAAAAAAAGGAGGGAGGGAAGGAAGAGAGAAGATGAGCAAGTCAAATGCCGCAGTGAGCTGCCAAGGTGTGAGGCAGAAACGCTCCTGCAGAGTGGGGATAGGCCTGTGCTCCTTCTGGATAGTGGACAGTGTCTATAAAAGAGCAAGTACAAACAGCCCCTCACCTGGCACTCTCCCCAGTAGGCATGCATTCCAGTCACTGACAGTTTCACTGCAGCAGCAGCAGCAGCAGCAGCAGCATGCACACAGCTCACACAATAGAGTGGACCAAAAGCAGGAAATGGCTCTGTCTATGTAAGTAGAACTGCCCAAGCGACAGCACTCAGGGAAAGAAGCAAGGCAGACACGTACAAAATGGAAACAAGCTGGACAGCTTCTTCTGCCCTGGGCATGTGCTCTCAGCCCCACCTCCTGCTGCTCTGTGGCAGGAAGCTGCTCTTCATTGGACTATGCTCACTTGTAGAGTATTCTCGAGCTTTCTGGAAGTTTGGCCAATGGGGAAACCTAGCAACTTCACCCAGAGGCAAATGCAAGTCCTTTTAGAGCAGCATCCTCGCCTAGCTCTATCCCTGGGCAATGTTCCCCAGTAGGCAGAGTCTCTCACCTGAAGGTCACACTGACACTTTAGGACTGTCCACTATTCAAATGACTGACTGTGGGCAGAATCAAGAAGACCGGCAGGGAAAAGGAAAAAGCCCCAATAGAAGTGGAGTAAGGAAAGCAGAATCCCAGATTATATCCATCTATATAGCACAATTCATTATTTGTCTGTAAAAGAATTTGTATAAACTCTATGCCTCATTTATAATGTCCAAGTCAAAGGCTAATACACAAACCATTTGTAGGCCACCTTCCTGTGGCTTCAGTTAAAACTCACTAAGATACAGGCCATTGTAAATGGGGTGGCAGGAGAGGGGTGGTCGCTTGTGCATGTGTACCCAGGCTTATAGGACTGCTTCTACCAAGAGAATTTGGCCAGGAGGGTTTCAGCAACTTCCATTAATAGCTCATGAGTTTAATAGTCACTACAACTCTTTCAAGAAAAGCACATAAACACGAATTTATATTCACCAAGCAAGTAAATGTAGGGATTAAGGTATAATTATCTGTATTTCAGAAGGATTAATCCAATAGGTACCTTCAGGGGAAAACCTGGATGTCCCTGAAGATTTTTAAAAATATATTTGACAAGCGCATTTTAAAGAAGCCATTTATAGAATAAAACAAAGCAAGTGAATGGAAAAGTGATCATTTTCTTTTAAGTTCCAAACATCAAATAGTTGGAGTTTCTTTCCCTTCCTGGTTTAGCAACTCAAGCAAATCCAAGACCTCCCAGAGAGTTCCCTAGCTTTCTCTTGGTTTGGTAAATGAAGAATTTATAGCTTCTGGGCACTTGAGAATCTGTCTTTCTCTCTTCTTCCCTCCCTCCCACTTCTCCCTTCCCCCTCTCCTCCTCCTCCTCCTCCTCCTCCTCCTCCTCCTCCTCCTCCTCCTCCTCCTTCTCTCTCTCTCTCTCTCTCTCTCTCTCTCTCTCTCTCTCTCTCTCTCTCTCTCTCTCTCTCTCCTTTTGGTGTTACATGTTCCCAAATAAGGGCAGAATACTAAACATTTAAAACAACTCTTTAGGTAGATGGTTCCTAAAGTATGACATTCTGGTTCACACACATACACAGGGGCACAGGGGGTGGGGGGTAGAATAAAACGACTCTTTGGAGTGTAGCTTGCTACATAGGTGTTAGGGATTTGAACTCATGTCCTCATGCTTGTCCACGGCACTTTTATCTACTAGACTAAATCCCAAGCCTAACAGTGGGATTCTTAGAAAAGAGATTGGTCTTTGGTTATTACCTCACATTCTTTAGAAGACAATTATAGCAGAGTGGTAGGTACAGTGAATGAAACCTGGACACACGAGGACAAAGACTTGAGAGCTTCTCTAATTTCACTTAGGTTGCTGTGATAAAACACTCAATCAAAGCAACTTGGGATGAAGGAGTTTATTTCGTCTTATACTTCCAGGTCACGGTCATCACTAAGGGTATTTGGGGACAGAACTCCAAGCAGGGGTGTGAAGGCAGGCATATTTGCTATTCCATGCAGCATTAACTATGACTCACATCAGAAACCATGGAGGATGCTGCACAGACTCATGCATATGCTTCTTTACACAGCCCTGGACCACTTGCCTAGGGATGAGGTCATTCACAGTGGGCTGAGCTTTCCAGCATCAGTTACTAGCCAAACAATTTCCCAGAAGCATGACCTAGTTACTCCACCAGGCTTTCCTCTTACATGACTCTAGTCTATGACAAGTCCACAAAGTTAACTAGACCAAGAGGGATTTCCAACTCAGCCTTGGACTTCCTGTGGGGCCATGAACTGTGTCCACTTAATTTCTTGCAATCTGTTTCCTAAGTAATGACAAGGGACCTTACAGGGTTAGGATGGAGAACACACAAGAAGAATGTGTCAAAATGTTCTAACCATGACTAAGTCCTCTCTTTGGATAAGTAACGCTCCACACAATAGTTCCTCCGCGAGGGAAAGATAGCAAGAGGGGGGCTGGAGAGATGGCTCCATGATTAAGATCATTCACTGTTCTTCAGGTTTGATTCCCAGCATCTACAAGGTAGTTCACAATTGTTTGTAACTCCAGTTGAAAGGATCTTGTGCTTTTTCCCAACCTTCTCTGACCTCCGCAGGCACAGGCATGCACATGCTACACTTACATACATGCAGGCAAAATAGTCTTACAATAAAAGTTAATCAAAAAATAGTTTAAAAACTAATGACAAGATAATAAAGAGCATTGTAAATCCATCTCTCTGTGTTAATGGAAGGCTGCCGTTTAAGGCCCCTGACAGATGTTTCTGGCAGTTTGAGTAGACAGACAAGCATGAAATAGAATGTTCTAGTGTTGCTGTACTTAAAACATTCAACAGGTAAAATAGAATCATCAATTATATTCTTCCCAGGTCCAACAGAGAGATGTGCTAGGATGGATTTCAGAGGAATCTCCTTCAGTGATGCTGACCATCCACTGCAGGAGGAGCTGAGACACAAGACCTATCACCAGCTCAGAGAACCTTACTATTATAGACTGTAGCAGGGTAGAGTGTCTTGAGCTTGGACAGGAGGGAGCTCTGAGCTTATAGGGAAGGAGTGGCTGAGGTCACAGGGAAGGAGTCTCTGAGCTTAGAAGATTAATGAAGGTTTTAGATAAAATATAAAGTCTTAATTTAGGAAACTAATCCTATAGTCCCATCCTGTCTAAGGTCTGCTACATGCTAGGAGTCTGGCAGCATAGAGAAAGTTCTAGGTAGGATATAAGGCATATCTGGTCCCTTCTACAAGGAACAGCCTCTGTGTTCTAATAAAATTATGCTCAAGAATTTTTAAACAACCTTTCTAGAACCAAAACAACTGTTTAACTGTGCACAGGTTGTAACATAGCTCAAAAATAGAGCACCTACCTCATACACATGGGGCCCTGAGTACAATTCCCTGGATGTGTTTGTTTTCTTGGTTGCTTGTTTGTTTAGATTGCCCATAACCAGCTTGGAGTTGACAAGAGCCTCCTCAATCAGTTGTGAGGTCCTCTACTGACTTCTTGCACATGTATCAGGTGAGAATTGATCTGCTTGGTAATATGCTAATTAGAAAGTTGATTTGCAAATAGGACAAGGCAACAATGCACCTTAAAACTGTGGGATTCTGAAATGCTGAAGTGAAGTTGTATTGTATTCAGCTTTCTTAATGAAAGAACTGACACACTTATACTCATAGACAATGAGAGATCTGAGTTTGATTGCTAAAACCCACATTAAAAAGGCAAGTGTGATGGTGCATGCTTGTAATCCCAGTTCTAAAGAAGTGAAGACAGGAGATCCCCAAGGCTTGATGGCTGCCCAGCCTACTGAAGCTGTAAGCCTGGGACTCACAAAACAAAGAAAAGCAGGCAAGATGGTTCCACAGATAATGATATTTGCTACCAGGCCCAATAACTAGAGTTCAGATGCTGAGACCCCGGCGGTGTAAGGAGAGAACCCACAGCTGTCCTCTGTCCTCTACACAGGAGAGCCCAGATATGCACTAACTTATGCACTACATAAACAAAAAGAAGGGAGGCCATAGAGTATAAGTGAGTTTATTGTGTTTATTTGTGGCATAAGACTCCCTCTCTCAACTTCCTCACCCCACCCCAGGCTCACATACAAACTTGAATCATTGCAACTGAGCAGGCTCTCAAGATTAAACTCACAATGTCATTTGGGTATCATGAGTTCAGAGGAAGGGAAATTCTGCCAAGTGACAAAGGACCACTTTCCACACAGAAGCTGTAGGCATTTCCTCTGTTCTCCCCTCCCCTAGAGCAAAGGAGGAAGCTCCAGTTTAGAGCAAAACATTTACTGTAAGAAGTTCAAATACCTTTAACATTAGAAGTGTCAGTGTCTACTTAATGCCAGTCTGGCCTCAACTTGAAAGATAAGTAATGATTTATTGCCCAGAGGTGATTGCATATAAACATTCAGTTCATAATCAATGAGTTGATCATATTTGATGAGTGCCTGCAGAACACTCATGTCTGTTCTCTTGTTCCTCAGAGGAAGGGTGTTGCTTAGTAACTTGCTCAAGTTGGCTTACAACCAGTTGCAAGCATCATGAGGAAGGGACTGTCCACTCCTGGGAAATGACAGTTATGCTAGTCCTGGTTCTACCATCTAATACAAGCCCAATATATATTTTGGTATTAAATTCTAGATTTTTTTTTTTTTTTTGCATTTACTGTGTGTGCAGGTGTGTCTGTGCATGGCATAGTGCTAATGTAACTTGTGAGCATTGGCTTTCTTCTTCCAACACTGATTGACTCCAGGAATGGGTAGCACCTGTGCTCACTGAGTTCTCTTACCAGCCCATTTCTGCTGCTGGTGATGGTTTGCTTTGCTTTGTTTTGCCTTGAACACACTGTATAGCAGGATGACTTTGATCTTAATCCTTCTGCCTCCACCTCTAGAGTGCTCAAGCCACTGGCACGTGCGCTACTACACCCAGTTTCCTGTAGTTCTGGAAAGTGGCTCCCAGAGGTTTATGTGTGCAAAGTAAGCGTTCTACCACTGAGCTCCATCCATTCAACAAATATCAATGGAACTAAAAGTCAGAACTGACGGTGAATCCCCTTTGGTATCCCCTTAGTCAAGATGCTCTTCCTCCCCTGAATGCAAATCAAAGCCAGAGATACAGTTCTTTCTCAGGAAATGAAAGAAAAATCAATCTTTTGTGTGGCTCTGGTATGGTATTAAAACAATGGTCATTTTCTAGCGGCTAAACTCTGCTTGACAGGCTGGCCTCAGAAGACAGACTTCGAGTTCAGATCCATTTTGGTTTCTGAGATAACACCAGGCCCCTGGAACCTTCCCCTGTGTGGTTTCTAAGCAGAGGAAGTAAAAGGAAAAAGAACTGAGCTTCCAGCATTGTTCAGGCTTCAAAAAAAGACGACAAAGGGCAGGAAATTAGAAATGAAATCTGAGAATCTGCCCTTAAACTAGGCGATTTTCTCAGAGTGCTTACTCCTTGTCTGAACAGGAATGTGATTTGCTCTGCACAACATCAAGGTCTCTCTGAAGCAACTGCAGCTTGCAGGAGGCTGCCCTCCAAAGGGCATAGTCAGCTACCCCATCCCCACCCCACTCACCAAAAACAAAAATAAAACCCCACAAAGATACCACTCACCACTCACGCTGGTGTTTTATCTCATGTGTGCTGTAGTGGCAAAGCACTGGTCCATCTATTAAGAATAAACATGTTTGGGCATGTTCCTGTATGCTTGTAAAAGCATGTTCACATGTACTCATATGAAGGACAGAGGACAAACCCGGTGGTTATATCCCCCTCCACACACACCACCGCATTGTGTCTCACTGGTCTGAAGCTCATCTAGCTAGATGGCGGATCCAGAAATTCACCTGTTTCTGCCTCAATGCTAGGATCCTATCACACCCAGGTTTTAATTGTTGTAGTTTGTTTTTAACATGGGTTCTGGGTATCGAACTCAGGACCTCATGCTTGCATGTCAAACACTTTATCCATCAACTGAGCTGTCACCCCAGCTCTGCTTCTGGTCTCTGAAAAGGCCTTTTATGGAAGCTCTCGCATCACTAACTTTGACCTTCACTTTGACCCTCATTGGTATAATGTTCTCAGGAAATTCCTCATGCTGGAAAGAGGTGACATTTGGGTCGGAAACGCCCTGTCAGCCTTGACCTAATCATGTTCTCCTGCAGCCCAGTCAGGCCACCTAGATCCCAATCCTGTCAAGCCCATTGTAAAAGCATGCACCAATAAATGCAAAAAGAAGTAACTGTCGAAAACCACAGGGAGTGGGCAGAAGGCGAGAGGTGACAAGCCACAGTTTGGGGGCACTCATCCAGTTTTTCCCTTCACAGTGGTGTTCTCACTTCCAAGTCCCCCCTCTCACCTCCCATCCCCCCCACTCAAATATGACCTTACCAAATAGGCTGTTGTTCTTTACTTTAAATTCTTGTGCATGTTTTATATATATGTACATATATTCTCATGCGTGCACACACAGGCTGGGTGTCAGTGTCTGGGGCCTTCCTCTATCAGCCTCCACCTAACTTTTGATTCAGAGTCTCTCACATCCTGAAGCTCCCTGATTTGGCCTGACCTTCTGGCCAGCATGCCCCAGGAATCCTCCTGCACCTGCCTTTCCAGGACTGGGATTACAGGCTCACATGCCACGCCCAGTTTTGTGTGTTGAGAAGCAGAATCCAGGTTCCTAAGCTTGAGCTATTTACAGAATGAGCCCCAGACCATTTCTGATAAACCCTTCTAAATGGTCCTTTTATGTGTGAATGTCTTTCTGTATGCTGCAAATAAAGGACTGTTTTGGTCCCTGACAGGTACTGTAGCAATAGACAGGAAATGGGAGCATAGGTAGGAGGAGGGCGGAGTCAGACAGAGAGACAAGCCAGCAGCCCAAGATTCAGCTTGTAAGGAACACAGGTGAGCCATGGGCCGCATGGCAGGACAGATTAATGGAAATGGGTTGAGTTAAGATGTAAGAGCTAGTTAGCAATATGCCTGAGCCATAGGCCAAACAGCATGAAGTTAATATAAACATCTGAGTCATGGGGGGGGGGGTGGCTGCAGGCGGGTCTGAACCGTGGCAATGTGCCTAAGACATAGACCAAGCAGGATGAACTTAATGTAAGTGTCTGTATGTTTCTTTGGGACTTTGGGATTGCTGCTCCCGCAAGCAGAATTGGGCAGGTCTGGACCGTGGAGCTAGCTGGGCCAGAAACCTCTTATTATAGTCCTTCTATTAAACTTCCATCTAACTGATTTTCTTCGATTTATGTAGATTTGCTTTAGTTCCCAGCTGGTCTGGGCATCTCCAACATTGGCCATGCTGGGATGGCTGACTCTCAGTACACTCTTGTTGATTGCTCCCCAAGTCCGGTGAAGCCCTCCTCTAATATCCCATCTTTATGTTTCAAGGGAAAAAAAAAAAAGCCCTCTCTTCTGCCAAATTAATCTGAACTTTTAAAAATCAAACCATATTTATGGTTGTTGACCGATGAATTGAGATATGTTCACAGGGGAAATAAGACAATAGAAGGGGGTGGGGGTGGGCATGCTAAATCCAGATACAAGAGTATAAATAATTGGTAAAAAGATAAATAGCTCAAGGTTTAAGCAGGTCAAAAATAGAGTGGAGAGGACACTGAGTTAGGTGTCAAGGGTAACTTCTTTCCTTCAGGAGCTGGTCGTGAAGAAGTCAGGCCCTGGAGTCAGACTGTAAAGAGTCCCGAGAACGGCCTTTGGCAAAAAGGCACTTCCTGAAGCCTTGAGGTCAAGGACAGGAGCCCAAGCTGCAAGGCAGCCAGCGTTAAACTACACTTAAGATTAAGACAAGAAAAATCAGACTGGGCAGCTGCTTAGTATTAGCAATTATCTCTCACACTTGAGGCCCGGGATTCAATCCCCAATACTGACAATGTAAATAATAATAATAGGTAAATAAAATCACAAACCCAGCTCTATGTCACACTAATCACTTGTCACTTAGGGTTAACAATGAAGAGATTTTCATCAGGAAAAGACCAAGGAGACTCAAGTGTTTACTTCACAGGAATGTGGACCAAAGTTCAATCCACACAATCCATGGAGAAGGGGAAGGAGGAAGAGGAGGAGGACGAAGAACAAGCAGTAGCCACCTAGTGTTTGATGGTAATCCCTGTGCTAAGGAGGAGATCCAGGCAGATTCCTGAGGATTGACACCCAGTCCATCTAGCCCAATGTGGCATGGTTTCAAAGGGGGGGGGCACTCTATTTGGTTTAAAGTTTCCCAAGTTTTAATTCTGACCTCCAAATGTTCATGCACATGTATGCACATATATACACACCTGCACACACGTGCATCTGCAGGCATACATATACACAACCGCACAGTCTCTTCTCAATTAGTCAAAGAACTGTCAACCCCGAAGCCTCAGTTCTCAGGGAGATCTGAAAATGTAGACTCTCGGGGGGTGTTAACAATGGCTCACGGTTGTCATCCTAGTATGAGAAAGAAGGAGACAAGAAGGACAAAGGGGGGTTCTGGCCAGCCTGGGCTACAGAAAGAGACCCCGTCTCAAAACAGACACACAAGCAGGCAAATATAAACAACAACAACAGCAAAAATAATGGACGAAGACCTCAAGAAAAGTGGTCACAGATGTAGGGCAGGGCTGAGAATGGAAAGGAATTCTGGGGAAGGGAGAAGGTGAAAGACCCGTGGGGGTTTGGGACCCCCGAAACGGACCTTTCCTCGGAAGGAGACCCCATGACCCAAGGAGGACCGAGCCACAGATCAGCTGCAAACAGCACGAGGTTTTATTGAATAACGCAGGACCTGCGGGCTACCAAGCCACTTGGGATGGCTGGCGCGCCCAGCCCTTTGTTTAGGGCCTTTTTATAGGGTTAGGGAAGCAAAATCATGCGTACAGAGGCAAAGGCGAAGTTACAAAGTTTCCATTGGCTGGTTTGAATGAAATCGCCCGTTGAGGGGTGAGGGGTGAGGGCCCCCAGGTTGCCATCCGGCCTGACCAAACAACCTGGTTATCACCCGCCCCCAGGCCTGCTGTTTGTTCTTTTGTTCCTTATCTTCTTTTTGGAATTCTTTCCCTGATCAGGCTGGGCCTGATCACATAGCTAAGTAACTGCTTCCCCTCCCTTCCCCCTCTGCCCAGCTGAATCCTTGGTTGGGGGCTGTTGCTAACTCTACTTCTTGGGGAGGGGGCCTTACATTCCCCCATTTTCTTTTCTGAATATCTCTAATCTTAGAGATGATGGGAAGCTCTTACTACGCTTGTGAGGGTTTCTGCTCTCGGATCCCCTCGGGGGCACACGGGGGCAGATGGGCAGGGTCAATGGTGGGTATGTCTCAAGATTCTAATCTTGCCCTCAGCAGGCACAGGTCCAGATACAGGCTAGGCCACCAGGTCCACTGGAGATGGTGGGAAAAGTGTCCTCAGTCCCAGATATCACCTGCCACGTCTGCTCAATCGATTGGTGAAGGCTCTTCTCTAGGGGACTGTCGCTGCACACGGAGCTTGAGGGAATTACCAGTTCTTTGTACAGTCCATCAGTCCTCAGGATCTAAGCAGCAATGCCATGAGGTCAGAAGGACTTGGTAGGGTCCCTTCTAGCGAGGTTTAAAAGTCCGATGCTGGTGTCACTGGACGTAGACGAGGTCTCCCACTTGGTAGCGATGTGGGGTCTCATCTCTCTGGGGCTGGTAAAGGTCTGAGAGCTGCTTTTATAAAGAATGTTATACATTAGCCAGGGCCTGCAACCTAGCAGACAAGGGGGTTACACCAGAGATGGTTCTCAGATCTAAAAAGTATTAGCAGAAGGAGTATTGAGCTCAGAAAAGGGTATAGGGCAGGAGCATCACCCAAACTCTGTGGCCAGTCTCCAGGGTTAATTTGCTTAAGGTTTCTACCTGTCCTGAACTTTGGGGTACAATAAAGTTTTTAATTAATCTCTAACATCTTGGCTAGTCCCCTAACTTCTTGGCTACTCCCCTAACTTACCTGGGCCGCGGACCCTATCTTTCACCAAAAGTCTAAACCAAGGAAAAATTTGCAAGGTTTACCAAGCGTCTTTTACCAGGAGTGAAACACCATCAGGAAGGACTGGAGCTGAGGCCGAGAGCAAGGTCCTCTTGATCTGGTCAAAAGTCTCTTGCTGTTCTTTCCCCCATCTATAGGCGGGGCATAGAGGGACCGCCAAGGCTGCGAAACCCGGAATCCAGAGCCTACAGAATCTAGCAGTTCTCAGGAACTCTCTCCGGCTCTTTTGGCTCTCAGGGGGAGGCATCCGAGTGACAGTTCTCTTTTTGGACTCTGTTAGCCATCTCTTACCGTCTTGAAGGGTCAGGAATGTCACCTCAGGTCGGCATATCTGGGCCTTCTTAGCAGAGGCCTGATGTCCCAGTTTGGCCAGTTCAACAAGCAGTTTCTCAGTCCCTTCTCGGCACTGTTCCACGGTGGAGGCTGCAAGCAATGAGTACTGCAACGGAGTTAGTTACCTTGATGCAGGGCCTCATCGAAGATGGTAGGAGAGTTCTTGAAGCCCTGAGGCAGTCTAGTCCAGGTGCGCTGTCCTGAGAATCCGTTCTTTGGGTCTGTCTACTCAAAGGCAAACAGGGGCTGGCTGGACTCATGGAGACACAGACAGAAGAAGGCACCTTTTTAATCTAAGACAGTGTGAATGTCTTTATCACCCGGCTGTTGACTTCCCTCAGGTCTCAGGCTTCTTAATGGGCAGCAATTCTGACTGACATGGTTTCAGGATTCTCTGTTCCAGCAGCCTCTGTGTGGGATTTGATCCCTTTCTTGGCATCTTTGCTCAAATCTGACCCGCAGGGGTGTGGCTGAAGGTTTCACCACAGGGGACCACTGGATCGCCAGCCTTGGTCTAGCCGTTTCTACTCATACCTCCCCTCCGGGAAGGCCTGAATTGGTTACAGCAGGCTTGCTGACTAGAGGGTTAGTGAATTCTACCTTGGGCCCCTGGGGGTTAAAGGTGATCTTTGCCCCCAGTTTGGTAAGCAAGTCTCTCTCGGGCTCTCTGGAGTCACTAAGAAAGAGTGCTGCATTTTTTTCTCTAAAGTCCATTGTTCTTTTAGTCGTCCACGCCCTATGTCTGCACTGCTGACATCCTGGACTAATGGTTTCTTGTTGGAGGGGGAACCTAACCATTCCCGTGTCCGTTTCAAAGTCACTTGGGGTCCCCTCCACATTAAAGGTTCAGGAGGGGATTCAGAAGGCTGGCTGTATTAGCCGCAGGCTTCTTTTTCTTGGGGCAGTCCCCACTAGCTCGGTATTCTTCTGAGCTTCTGGTGCGGGCCCAAGCTCTACTGTCTCCCCTGCCTGCCAACCAAGGCAGCCAAGATTCCTCCCCATTCCCTCGTTCATCTATCGGTTTTTCTTTTCTCTCTCTCTCTCTCTATACACATCTCGCTTCCGCTGCTCTTTTCTCTCTCTCTCAAAACACTTTTTAGCCTCTTTAACTAAGTCTCAAGGCCATATCTTGTAAGCCACCCATTTTCTGAAACTTTCTTTGAATACCTATTGCTGACTGTTTTATAAAGGACTTTCTTAACGCCCCCCTATTCTTCCGATTCTAGAGCAAACAGTGTACCTCTCTGATAGACCTTTACTAGCCTCACTAAAAACTCAGAGGGGGAATCTATCAGACTTTTATATCTCTTTTTCTTACCTTGGCCAGATTAATTGGTGCATCAGAGCCTGGCGACAGAGTTAATAGGTGTCTCCTACCTTCCCAATGGGGACGTCTAGGTTAGGCAACTGCATCGGGGTGGCGTCCGAGCTGGGGGCCAGTTTCCAAGCTGCTAATAAGATCTGATCTTTTTCCTCAGGGGTAAAGAGATTCTCCCAAGTAGGCTGATAAGAGAACATAGTTTAACAGGAGTGCTGGCAATGCCCCGGGCCTCACTCTCAGTGGCGCCAGGGGGTGCCTGTAACGGGCGGAGGAGGAGCCTCTGTGGGTCCTGTCGGATCTGAGACTCCCGGTAGGCAGAGGACTTCAAGGGAAAGTCAAGCTGCTCTACCAGGTACCCCAGGAGCCTTGGAAGCATCTACCGGGTCCAAGCTGCTCCGACCCAGGCTAGTCTCAGCGACCTCCGATAGGGGCCCAGGGGGAGGGAGCTGGTCACGGCGGAAGTGCCCATCAGCCTAATTCCCGGTCCTGCCCGTGCGCGCGCGCACCGCGGCCGGAGACGCGCGGCCGGTCTTCCCAGCTGTCCCGGAGCCGGTCGCGGCGCCGCCATGGCAGAAGTGTGCTTGCGGCAGCCCGTGGCTGGCCAGACCCTATCTCTTGCTCCGCCTACGCGCGCCCGAAAGCGCGCAACCTCTGCGGCCGGAGACGCGCGCAGGTGGACGGGTCTGCGCCGGCTAGGCTGACCCGTGTGCCCGGCACCTGCCAGCGTGGTCACGCCGCAGGAGGGGCGGGCCGGCCCAACCTCTTCCCGCCCGAGCCATGCGACCCGGACCTCCCATGCGCGCGAGCCCCGCCGCGGGGGCAGCGGAGGAGAGGAGGGAGGGGGGAGCTGCAACACTCGGGGGCGGGGTGGTTATCATCTGTCCTATGATTTTAAGACTGAGTAAGGTTAGTAGAACAGACAAAGATATACTCAAACACAGAACACTCAAACACAGAACAAAGGCGCTGCGCGGCTTCGGCCTAAAACCGAAAGCAAAACCTCAAACGGAGACCTGGGGGGGGGTCCGGATTTCCCCCCTCCTACCAAAACCACGTATCCTTCTGATACGGGCTGAGCTCCAAAGGACTGCCACTCCAAAGCGAGCTCTATGTCCCGAAGGACCCAAATGTCCCGCCCGGCGGGACTACAAATGCCTCTAGAACGTCTTCTAGGGCTGCGAGGGAGAAGTTCTGAGCTCGTCAGCCCCTTCTGGCCCCCGCCAAATACAAATGGACCCGATCGAACCAAACGCGTGCGCAGATTCACAGAAAACAAGTTCAGACAACACCGCCACAGACAAGTTCATTCAGACACAGCCACAGACAAGTTCAGACACAGCCATAGACAAGTTCAGACACAGCCATAGACAACGAACAAAACGCTGGCCAGCTTACCTCCTGACAGTGAGTCGGTGGTCCCTGAGTGGGGGTCTCAAATCCCGGAAGAGCCCCCAAATGAAAGACCCGTGGGGGTTTGGGACCCCCGAAACGGACCTTTCCTCGGAAGGAGACCCCATGACCCAAGGAGGACCGAGCCACAGATCAGCTGCAAACAGCACGAGGTTTTATTGAATAACGCAGGACCTGCGGGCTACCAAGCCACTTGGGATGGCTGGCGCGCCCAGCCCTTTGTTTAGGGCCTTTTTATAGGGTTAGGGAAGCAAAATCATGCGTACAGAGGCAAAGGCGAAGTTACAAAGTTTCCATTGGCTGGTTTGAATGAAATCGCCCGTTGAGGGGTGAGGGGTGAGGGCCCCCAGGTTGCCATCCGGCCTGACCAAACAACCTGGTTATCACCCGCCCCCAGGCCTGCTGTTTGTTCTTTTGTTCCTTATCTTCTTTTTGGAATTCTTTCCCTGATCAGGCTGGGCCTGATCACATAGCTAAGTAACTGCTTCCCCTCCCTTCCCCCTCTGCCCAGCTGAATCCTTGGTTGGGGGCTGTTGCTAACTCTACTTCTTGGGGAGGGGGCCTTACAAAGGAACCTGCCCCTGCCTTGGGGGTCATCTATAATGAAAGGCTGTCCCTGGGGGAATGTGGCTTGCATTAGGTGGCCCTGGTGGAGCAAAAGCAGAAGACAGTTAAGGACAGGGATGAGCACTCCTTGCTAAACCCATAAGCCCTGAGTGGCATGGTCAGAAGGTTCTAATCCTGAGAGAAATGGGCCCACAAGGTCTGCAACAAGTTGCAACCTGCCAGGGCTGGAGTCAGCTGGCCTAGCCTTTCCAAATGCAAATCCCTGGCCCCAAGATAAAAGACTGTTTAAAATAGGGAGGCTTGCCAGGGTATCAAGTAATTCTTGTTAAGCCCCATTTCAATGACAGAAACATAATGCAGAGCTGAAACAGAGATTAAGTTTCCAGTCAAAGTCCACAGCAGCCTAGAGCAAGGAAATTAATATTTCAGAGAAAACATTGACTTTTTAAAATGCAAGCCTTTTTGGAGGTTTTTCAGCCACAGCCTTCCAAATGCTGCTGAGCTCCCAGGACAGAAAGAGAGGTGAACAAACTCACTGGGGGAACCCCTAAGACCCCAGAGAAGCTAATTCTTTGCAGGGCATGATGAAAGTCAAGCCCCATCAAAAGCAGGCATGCCTCAGCCTGAAACTTCTCAAAGCCTTTTGCCTCCTTTCCTGTGTCTCCAGGAAAGATTTTTTTTTTTTAAGTTAACATACAAAACTGTGCATTTCATTATGAGTTTCTCATACAAATGGGCCGCCTGGCTCTGTTCTAAACCATTCCCTCCCATGGCCTCCCCTGTGCTTCTTCTCACCCCACAACTGTTCCAACCTTTGCTTTCTGCCCAGGACTTGATCTTCTATCATCCTATAGGTCCCACTATCCCATACACAGAGGATGTACACACTGCTCCCACAAAACAACGACACTTTTTAACCTCTGTGTGCATGTGCAGAAACAAGCATGAGAAGATCAGGGGACGACTTTGGATGTCAGCCCTTGCTTTCCTCCTTGAGGGAAACCAGAAAGCTGCAGGGGATTCTCTTGTCTCCCCTGCTGTCCATCTCCCAAAGACTGCTGGAACTGTAGACATGGACTGCCATTACTGGCTTCTGTGTGCACGCTAGGGATCTGAACTCAGGACCTCTGCTTATACAAGAAGCATATCTGGTCCTTAAGCTTGTAGAGCAAGAATGTAACTAACTGAGCAGTTCCCCCAACCCGGGCCTCAAGACTACGTCCTTTGCTGAACTGTATTTAATTTCCAACCCTGGCTGTACATTCAAATCATCTGAGAAGTTTTAAAAGTAATCCCACTGCCTGAGTCAACCCTAAGTTCTGGCTCACTGGCCTGAGTAAGGCCTTGGCTGCATCTCAATCTTTAAAAAAAAAAAAAAAAAAAAATCCCTAGATGCTTCTGATGTGGAAGCCAGGATTAAAAACACTGATTCAGCCAAACCCAGTGAGAGTACAAATAAGTATGTGTCCAGGAATGGCAAAATATTTAGGCAGTGTCCCACAGTAGAGAAATACCATTTCCTGGGTTCAGCAGCTCCCATTCATTGACATTCTGACAAAAAGGAGCAAGGTCTCAGAGCAGAGCTGTGCAAGAATAAAGAATCTTTTTGGAGATATACACAGAATGGTGGCTCCCTCAGAGATGGAGTGTAGCTCAGTAGTCTAGCATGCGTGAAAACTTGGGTTCTGTCTCTAGTAGGCTCTGAGTTTGACCCCTAGAACCTACGTAAAGGTGCTGAACATAGAGGTATGGGCTTATACTTCAGGGCTAGAGAGGTGGAAACAGAAGAGTCCCTGGACTAACTCCTTAGCAAGTCTACCTTAGTTAGTGAGCTTCAGGCCAATGAAAGAGTCTGTCTCAGAAAGAAGGTAGGAAGTAGACACTGGAAGTTCTTCCCTTAGCTTGCAGTGGAATGAACACACATGTGCAGCCACACCCACCCTCACATGTGCTTATCTAAATGTACACACACACACACACACACACACACACACACACACACACACACACACACACACATTAGGAAGTTGTTCTGGATGGCTCAGCAGTTAGCAGTCCCAGATGTTCTTGCAGAGAACCCAGGTTCTAGTACCAACAACAACCATCTGTGTTCCCAAATCCTCTGGATCCAACGCCTTCTTATGACCTCCTTGAGGACCAGCCACTCAGAGTATACATACATGCATTCAGACGCAACACTCATACACATAAAATAAAACAGATGAATCTAAAAACAATAACATTTAAAAATGCAGATGGAGGGAGAGAGAGCTATAGTCTCTACGTAGTGGTGAACTTAACAGAATCCATCTGAGCTAGACAGTGAGCGGCTCCCTACAGGTCCTTCTCTAAGTGAACACAACACACTGCCAGGGTATAGCACCTCCAAAGCTACGCAGGTGTGGTCAGGCCCAACCCAAAGTGTCTTCCTATATGACTCACCCTCTAATCCTGTTTGGTGATGAGGCCAGTAATGTAAGCACAGGACTCCAGGGCCTTTCGTTTTCACTGTGAACATTGTTATTTGGAGATAAATTACTCTGGGCAAATTCTTCAGAATGAATTTTGCTAGTTGTGATCTTTGGAAAAGGTGGAATTTCTTGCCAGTCCTCACAGAGACAGCAGGACCCAAGCCGATTTACTTGAAAGATGGGACTAGAGATTTTCCTGACAATGAACCTCTCTTTTTAATTGGTTGGTTGCTGGTGTTATTTGCTTTTTTTCCTTTTTCATGAATGTGTTTTGTTTTGGTCAAATCCACCTCTCATGCACCAACTCTTAGGTACTCCCCCATGTCCTCTTTCAGATAGATAGATAGATACACATACACAGATACATAGATATAACCAGTTGGTGTTATCTGACAGTTTGTGGATACTGGGTCCTGTGCTATAGCCTGGGAAATCTCCCCCAGACCTCACCCTTGAAGAAAGCTACTTCAACACCCCCAGCAGGCATCACCGGCCTCTAGCTCCTCAACAGATGTGCAGCCCCGTGAGCCCCTTCCCATCCATGAGAAAGATGAACTTCTAAAATGCCTCTTAGGCTGGAGAGATGGCTCACTGGGTCAAGGTGGTTGTCTCCAAACCAAGTTCAAGCACCAGGAAGGAAGTCCAAGCATGTGGCAAAAGAAGGGATTAAACTAACTTCTAAAAGCTTTCCATTGTCTTCTGACCTACACATGTATTTAATAAATTAATTAAATACAAATAATTTTTAAAAATCAAAATGTGTCTTGAGGTCTGGGGATGTTTCAGCTGGTAAAGTACATGTCTACCATGTACAAAACTCTGAGTTTGAACCCAAGCACTCAATAAACTGGTTATGGGGGCAAGACTGATTCCCCCAGGCTTCAGGAGGCAGAGGCAGGAGGAACAGATGTTTAAGCTCATTCTTGTCTATGTGGAAGATTGCCTGAGCTTCTTGGGATCCTGTGGTGTTGGGCCTCTCACTAAGCCTTTAACAACAATCCTGGGGCCTGGGGTAACCTCCCAAGCCTGGCTCAAGTTTGGCGACCTGTCTTTGGCTATGATTTCCACATTTGAGTGACTCAGCATAGCCCACCCAAAGACTACCTCTGCCTAACTACTGCTGTCATGACAAAATGTCATTGGCACTAAACTCTCATCCATCTTCCCTCACCCAGAACTCCTACCTCCTCCTTATCTAAGTCTATATAACTCCCTGTCTGATACAATAAAGCGAGATCTTGCTTCAACAAGACTCCCAGCTCAGTGTGCTTCTCTCTGGTGGATAGGGGAGGTCTGGGCCATTGACACTCACCACCCTGCTCAGCCCCAGGGGGTAACCAGCTGGACCATTCCTTCCTCAGCCCTCATCTACTGGCTAACTCACATGGTGGTAATCTGAATGAGAATGGCACCCACAGGGTCTGAATGTTCGGGTTCCAGTAGGTAGAACTGTTTGGGAAGCATTAAGAGGTATAGCCATGTTGGAGGAGGTGTTTTAGAGGGTGGGTTAGATCTATAATCCCCCTCTCTGTCTGGTGGCTGTTGTCTCAAGATGTAAGCTCTCAAACACTGCTCCAGAGTCACACCCACCTGCCTGTTGTCATGCTCCTCACCATGTATTCAACAGAAAATGGTTCCTCAATTCAGAGGTGACAGCTGTGTATAAACTTGTCATTCAGAAAAAGCTCAAGGCCTTCACAGACACAACACAAACATGATGCATTTAAGACACCATATTCCTGCAATTTACTGCACTTCCCTTTCTCAATCTGAAGAGGGGCCATTTCTAAAATGTTCAAGTTTAGTTTTTTTTTTTTTTTTTTTTTTTTTTTTTTTTTTTTTTTTGCTGTTGTTATTGTTACAGTGACGTCTTCCTTAATATAAGAATCAGTATGTGCCTGGCAGTGGTGGTAGGCCTTTAATCCCGGCACTCAGGAGGCAGAGAAGGTGGGTCTCTGTGAGTTTGAGGCAAGCCTGGTCTACAGTTAGTTCTAGGACAGCCAGGGCTACACAGCGTGACCCTGTCTCACAAAAACCAAATAATAAAAAAAAGGAATCAGTATGTTAAAATGACAATTTTTAAGGATTATGTAAAAGGGATTATTCCAGAAGATTTAAAAATTCCAGAAGATTTAAAAAATATGCATTTAAAAGAAGAAAGTACACAAAACACAACAGTGAAAAATCCCTAAGAAACTGGCGGAAACTTTGCCAATTCTAACATAAATCCATTAATCCAGTCTTTAATTAATGAAGCTGGACCTTTTAATGGAAAATCTGCAGCAGGACAAAGGATCATGAGGTCCCTCCAGCTCACACTGAGGACTTGCAGGAAAGGAGAGAATGAAGACACTGTCACCGGAGCCTCTTTAATTCATGTTTTGACCAAAATTAAATACAATGTCATGACTCAACTTCTCCTTTTTTTTTTTTTAATTACACTTCTGCAAAGCAATCTGTGAAAAATCAGGAGTGTCAATTAGCCACACATTGTCTGCTAGCCATGGTTGTTCTTTTTTTTTTTAAGGATTTGTTTTATTATTTTTTATTACTATTATTACGTATGTGTGTGTACAAGCACCCAGGGAGGCCAGAAGAGCCACAAGATCCCCTAGAGCTAGAGTTACTGGTGGTTGAGAATCACTCACCAGACATGGTGCTGGGAACTGAATTGGGTCCATGAGAGCAGCAAGTGCTCTTAACCACTGAGCTATCTACCGGGCCCTGGGCCCTGGGGTCATTCTTTATCCCAAGTCTTTTGGAAATGCCATAGTTGTACAGAGTTTGTGCTACCCCTCAAATTCCATCTTGTTTTCTATCCAAGCAATTGGATAGCACATCAGGTGTCTTTCTTACTCCTGCCTGCCTCTGAATCACCTTTAACACCTTTATTCTTCACATCTTTATTTGGAGATTCATGATTATAAGCAGCAGCTATGGGAAGGGGGCACACAGTTAACTGATGTGGGAATATCTTTCTATATGTTGTGAATAAAGGACTGTTTGGGCCATGACAGACACCGTAGAGGTAGGCGGAGGAATTAGAGCATACCTACGAGAAAGAGGGTGGAGTCACAGACAGATGGAGCCAGCTGCCCAAAGAAGCAACATGTAAGGAACACAGGTGGGCCATGGGCCACATGGCAGACAGATTAATGGAAATGGATTGAGTTGAGATGAAAGAATGTGCCTGAGCCATAGGCTAAACAGCATGAAGTTAATATAAGTGTCTGAGCCATTTGGGGGGAGCAAAGCAGCGGTGGGCGGCTAAGCAGTCTGGGACTGCAGGTCTGTGGGTCTGGACCTCTGGCCAGCCAGGCCAAGCAGGGTGAAGGCCTGACCTTCTGCTACTGAGTTGCTTGTGTTCAGTGATGTGATGGGCACCTGAAGCTCCAGGAAGGGGGGGGGGGGCGCTTACAAATCACAGAACAACAGAAACTAGCTGTCCGTTATATGTTTTCATTTATTAGTTTATTAACTCCTACAACTCAAGCTGGCCAGAAATTTGAACTTCAACTCTTGACCCTCCCTTCCTTCATGTACCAAGTTCTGGAATTCTAGGATTGTCCCACCATTGCCCAGCATGGCACACACACCCTTTTGTAAATGGCAACATGTGTTTCCTGGGAATGGTGATACAGCCTGATGCTGGCAGACTGTGAGAGCCTAAGTTACATTTTAAGTTTTAATTACTCTGCCTTAGAGATCCATGAACCAGAAATGCTTTTGGTCTGCAAGCCCCTTGCCCAAGGACAGATAGTTCCTAAAAGGCTGGAGGCTGTTTACAGGCAATAACAAGCTACATATTTTTACTCTCTAAACATATTTGATTGACCCATCTGCATTGGATGCGCTTGATCACATATGGATGGGAGGTACACAGGCAGGAACTACATCAGGATGTCTTTTTGGCCCTGATTGAACCTAATTGGAAATACATAAGTCCCTGCAAACTCACTTGGGGCCATTTTCCTGGGAACCTGGGTATGCACCTGGCCAGATCCCATCCACCTCGCTAGTGTTTAATTAAAACTTGCTTCAAATTTGGCTTTAAATTGTGGTAGTGGTCTTATTTTTGACCAGTGGAATTAAGACCACATGGTGCCCAGAAGAGGTTGCCCCAACAAATTTGAGAGGGAGGGAGGGAGGGAGGGAGGGAGGGAGGGAGGGAGGGAGGGAGGTTGCACAGTATGAACTTTACTAATATTGAGTGGAGTGGCAAAAACCCTCTAAAAAGCATAACCTGAAAGAAGAAATTTTCCAGCATTCTAACTTTCAAAAAGAAAACTAAGCTAAGCTTCTGGTACTAGTACACATCCCTAACACACACACACACACACACACACACACACACACACACACACACACACACACCCTTCATCCACAGTTTAGCTATTAGTATGTATAGTATGAAAATTTGATATAGGCATAGACATCTTTAAATTATGTGCACATGTGTATGTCTGTAAATGGGTTTGTGCACATAGGTACAGTGCCCACAGAAGCCAGAAGAGGGTGTTGAATCCTCTGGAGCTGGAGTTATACACAATTGTGGAGCTGCCCCATGCGGATCATGGAACTGAACATGGATACTCTGCAAAAGCAGCATGAACTCTTAGCTGCTAAGGCAGCTCTCCAGCCCCAGGACCATAGATTTCTATCGTAGACTTACTTTCATTAAGTAAGCAATGAAAGAACATAATAACTACAAATAATAGAAAGATAAAAAGACAAATTCATAATACGTTACAGCGATTCAGTGGATGGATGGTCCTATTACAGCTTAGGTGGATGGGTGCATCTTTCTGGGCCTCCATTTCCACATCTGTAAAATGGGATGGAGAATTATACCCTCTTAGAGGGCAGTTTTGATTTTAAAATGGCATGCACGTGAACACATTTTCCAGTTAACGAAATGTTGTACTCGTGTATAGAATATCACAGCCAGGTATGGTCAATAGGTTGTCTTCAAACCTATCCAACTACAGTCCCCAGGCCTGGCTGCTTTTCTTTGCCCATCTCACTGAGAATAAAGAAATTCAAGATGGCTCTCTGCCCTGCTTTTCGGGCTTTCCACCACTACAGAGGTGGGTAAATAACTGTTTCGGCAACTTTTGTGTGTATGGTGCTGGGAATTGAAGCTCGGGCCTCCCAGACAATAGGTGGGCATTCCAATACTGAGCTGCATTTCCACTCCTCACAACAGTTTTGTTTTTAATATTCATCATTTCATTTTAATGCTAATTTTAAATATTCATTTTAATATTCATCCCTACATATTCACACAGTGAAAGACATTTGATGTGTTCGTAGATTATATGGAACAAAGAAGAACACGGGCACTGAGCTGATTCATTTTGACAGTCAGCATGGTTGGATTTGAGAAAGCCAACTCTGGGTGTGTCTATGAAAGATGGGTGTCTCCAGAAAGATTTAACTGAAGAGGAAAGATCCACCCTGATCTTCCCCTGAATGTGGTAGGTCCCATCTTACAGGCTGGGGCCTTGAACAGAATAAGAAAAAGGCAAGCAAACATCAGCATGCATCTCTCTCTGCTTCCTGACTATGGGTGCAGTGAGACCAGCTGCCTCATGCTCTGATAGCCAGGCTTCCACCATCATAATTGATTGTAAACCCAAACTGTGAGCCAAAACTAGCCTTCTGTCTTTAAGTTGCTCTGTCTTAGGCATCTGTCACAGCAATGAGGAGAATAACCAATAGACATGTGAAGTTTACTAGAGTGGCCTTGATGTATTTCTGCTTACTCCGTCCACGGAGTGCACACCGACCTCTAGGAATACAGCCCGAGCTCTGCTTAAAGTCACTGGATGTCACCTGTACTCTCTAATCTCTCTGTTTTCTTCTGATTTTAAGACCCTGCCATTCAGAGAGCACAAGAGCCAAGTAGCTGACACCCTGGTGATATCACTGTAAAGAGTTACTAGAAGTGACATTGTCAGTAACACCCACCCAAGCTTCCCAGGACTTCCCGCAAAGCCCCTCCTGCAGCCTGCTACAGAACAGGTCATAATCAACTAGCCTTGTATCAAAGGCTGCATATTGTTTTTTATTTCCCTTCCCAGAACTTGTAAAAAATGAACAACTGAAGAAATATTCAGAAAAGAACAGGGATGTTTTTATTGGCAGAACATGACTCATATAGACATTGGATACCTAGACCAGTTGTGTTTTATAAGTAGTCAGAACAACACATTGCAAGGGAGGGAAGGGAAGTTGGTAAAGAGTCTGCATGTAAGCAAGAGGACCTGAGTTCAGATTCACAGCAGCCAAATAAAAAAGCTGAGCATGGCAGTGTTTCCTTACAATCCCATCACTAGGAGGTTAGAGATCTGAGGATCTATAGGGCTGTGAGGGATCTGTGGGGCTCAGTGACCAGAAAGTCTAACCTAATTGATGAGCTCCAAGTTCAGAGACTTTTTCAATAATAACAATAATAATAATAATAGGCCAAGCAATAGAAAGAGACACTTACCATTGACTCTTGTCTCATGCACACACACACACATATACATTAACTACATACACAGACATGCAACACAAACATATGAACACTAAGAGGAAAAGAGGTGGAAGGGAAGATGGTATCAAGCACGGGCAGAAACAAAACCAATAGACTTGGTTCACGGCAGTTAGAGTTATAGCTGTGATTCAGGACGATAACACCGAACTGTTAAGAAACTGGATGCCACCAACTCAACTGTCACATTGGTAGCCCTGCTTATCTAAATGGGTCACAAAACCAAGTCATGTACTGGTGGGATAGAGGAAGGGTGACAAACGGTGGGAGAGAGTCAAGAGAGGACAGGAAGAGGAAGTACTCAGAACACATTGTATGCATTATGAAACTGTAAAACAACAAAATTAAGCATTATTTTTTTAAAAAATAATGGGTGTTGTTCTGTGCCCTTGAGACTGTCTGGGCTGAGGTGAGTCTTAGAAACGTGATGCTCTAAGTTTGTGGCATGCCTACAAATGTCCTGAAATGTGTAAGTGACCATATAATGGACATAAGACCCTCGCCAGCATCATCATTAAAATCTTGAAAGATAAACGGTTTTGGTAGTTTTAAAAGCTAACCAACCAATGGAGTGCCAAATTAAGAGTCTTGTCTCTCAACCATTTCTGAAAAAGTCAGATTATTAAGTCAAGGGATATTAACTTTCCTTTCCTCTAAAAGATCAGGTAAAAGATCAGGCAGTGAATAACCTGCTGCTTGGTCTAAATGTGGAATGTCCCCCACAAGCTCATGTTCAAACACTGCGTCTCCGGATGGTGGCACTGTTTGGGAAAGTTGTGAAATCTTCCAGACCATAGCCACCTTAGCAGAAGTCGTCACAGGGGGCAAGCCCCAGAAATGGCAGCTGCTTGAGCTGTCTGCTCCCTTGTTCTTTTTTCACATCCTGTGAACAGGTCCTGCTACAGGCCACAACCCCTGCACTGTGACCATGATCTCTGTACCATGCCTTCCTGATTACAATGGAACCAAATCAAATAATCTGTTTACCTTCAAGTTGCTTCTCTCTGGTATTTCTGTCACAGTTGTGAGAAATAGTAACTCACACAGAGCCTAACGGATGTTATGATGTCAGTGACTATGCCATACTTTCTTCCTCAGAGAGGGAGTATCACAGGGGCAATCCAGGTGGAATTGGGTGGCAATCTGCCTGCAGCCAGAAGAGGAAACACACAGCTCCTGGTACCCAGGCTGCACATGCACTGCTGTTGCCTTTTGGAGCTGGTAGAGGAGAGGGTTAAAGGCTTTCCAAGGTGCCCTCCCAGCTTGTTCCTGCTAAGCATCCATATAGCCAAGGCCTCCCATTCAATTGTTACAAATGTGTCCTTCGAACAGGATTTTCCAGAAAGGGTCACCTTTGTGATACCGACACTAACACCACTGTCAGGCAGGAAGATGAGTCTTTGAACTCTCTTCTCCCACAACAGTCTCCCATCCCTTTTCCAACAATCCTGGTGGCAGAAGATAACACACAGCCCATACAAGGGAAGGTATTTGTCCTAAGTAATATGGCTATTGACTTTATGAGCGCTGTGTGTTTAGAATCACACTGTTTGAAGCGATGGACAAAGGAATAAGTGTACTAAAGGCAGTTGCAATGTATGAAAGCATAACAAGCCTTATACCTCCCACCCAGTGCAGCACCCTCGAACTCACAGAATGAAAGACTGGAGGTTGATGAAAATCTGTGCTGTTGACAGAAACAGGGCAGAGCATCTAAGACTCACTGCAAGCCCTGGATTCAATGAAGCATACCTGTAGCTATAGGTAGCAGAGCTCTGGCAGTGATGCTTGATAGCAAGAAGGCAAGTGTTCTAGGTTCACAAGCCTGCTCCAGAGCAGCGAGGGAAGAGAGCAGGCATATGTACTGAGAACACTTGCTAAGGAGAAGGGGAGAGTCAGATACCAACGGCAGCGCCCTTGGAGACTGTTCAAGGTAATACTGAAGTGAGAAGGCAATACACCATAGTTTGGTGAGTAGCCATGTGACTGGGCTTGCCAGAGAGGCAGTGAGCAAGAGAAGGATGGGAATTCAAATGAACTCACAGAAGCCAGAAATGTAGCTCAGGTGCTGGAGAGAAGGCTCAATGGTTAAGAATACTTGTTCCTGTAGAGAGGACCTGGGTTGGATTCCCCCCAACACTACATGGAAGCTTACAACTATTAGTTAGCTCCATGGATAACCCCCTACTGGGGATGTGGAGACAGACAGATATGTGTGACTCTAGGCTACTTGGCAAGATCCAGGCCCATAGAGAAGAGATCTACAAAAGTTCATTGAGATTAATAAACTTTGGGTCAGGCTAATCTCACCGAGTAATGATTTTTATTTGAAAGTTCTTTTTAGTAAAGCTTTAATTATTAAAATTGAAAGAGAGTTGACGGCAACTAAGAAATGACACCTGCGGTTATCCAGTTGTTCTCTAGTGTGCCCAGGCACACATACACACACACACACACACACACACACACACACACACATACACACACATACACACACGTGCACATACACGCACACACAGAGAGAGAGAAAAAAGAGAGAGGGAGAGAGAAAGAGAGATATCCCTCACTCCTGCATATGTACCCTCACATATGTACCCTCCTCATAGATAACACAATCACACACCAAAAAGCAATTAGTTAGTTAATTAATTAAATAGGAGCCAGGGCATGAAGTCTACAATAGATGGCAGATGAGAGAGAGCCTGTCTGGTCTAGGCATGTTCTCATGAAATGAGTATGCCAGGTATTATCTAGTGTGTGCATCAAGCACACTGAAAAACACTCTAACCTCAGTGGGGAAGGGAAATCATGTGGTCACTGAAAATTCGGGGAGAGAACCCACAGAAGTCTGGGCCAACGGAGATTCAACTGACAGAAATATGTGTGGACTGATTAGAGACAGTCAAGGGTGGCTGAGGAGAAGCCTATGGGAGTCTTCAGTGCCAGAAAGTTGGTGCTCTGGTTGCTTAACTGGAGAGTAAAAGTGAGACCAAGTAGTCCTGCATTTCACACTGCCAGGTTTCTGCCCTAAACAAATGTCTTGCTAAAGGGGTCCAGGCACTAAGGATGCCAGTCAGCCTGATGAAGATGCTGAGGTTTGACCTAACGGGAAGTATCGTGAGACGCAGAAGGCAGTGGATTTTTTTTTCCTTTTATCTTTTATTCTTTTATACCAAATACAGTTCACACGGCAAAGGTTTTTGTTTTGTTTTGGTTTGGTTTTTTGTTTGTTTGTTTTTAAGAAAATGGGGGGAATGATTGGAAAGGTCAGAAATTTAGTCCTGAGAACTAAATGTTACAGTATTACTTACGGGCATTAATCACTAGTAGGAACTGAGAATTCTAAAAGATGAAAGTAGGCAGGGTACAAAAACTCCCTTGGGATTGAGTAGAATACAGAAACCAGACAGAGGAGGTATACTCAGAGCAGTTTAAAGTCAATGTCCAGCGTGTTGGGCAAAGCCGAGTAGGTCCTTCCTGAGCTTTAGCAAATTGAGTTCCTCATAACAGAAGAGGAAGATTGGGAAAAGGTGGGGGATGGGCTGGTGAGAGGGCTTAGTGGGGGAAGGTGTCTGCTACCAAGCCTGAGCACCTGGGTTTGGTTCCTGGGACCCACACAGTGGAAGGAGACTCGTTCTCGTGAGTTGTACTGTGACCTCCGCAAGACCACTTCTTCCCTCCCCCACGTGCAAGCTAAATAAATAAACAAATAATGTGTAAAGAGAAACTATTTATTATATAAATTATGTAAACAAGTAATTTCAAAAATAACAATATTGGAAGATTGGAAAGAACTCCTCAAACAATTGTCATTAATTTGTTAACTTGTTGGGCATGCACATACTTGGCACCGACCATGAAGGATGCTGCCACACATTTTCAGGGAATATAGATTTAAAGCCTGTATATGTCAAGGCAGACTTTGATAGTGACATGGCTAACGGTGTGTATTCCATAGACAATCAGATCCTTGGGTGAGACGGGCATTTGGTGGCTGACAAGCTCAGAGAGGCTGTAGTAGATGAAAATGCCTCAATTGATTGGCAGTTGACCAGGGCACAGTCCCCTGCCAGGCTTAGTGTACTGGGTACAAACTTTGTGAAAGATGTTGGTAACACTATGGACAGCTCCTCTGAGAATCCCTGCCTTCCAGGGGGGTAGATTCAGCCTTCCAGAATCCACTGAAACCACAGCAGACAAGTAGATCCCTCTTTGTAAATGCTTTTTAGGGATCTTGACAAATGCAAACTCTGAGGTTGTATGTGTGAGGAAGGTCTCAATATGCCCAGAGATGCTACTCTGCTGGACCACAAGGAAGAATTTCTTAAGTTGCCACTAGCAATGGAAACATATTTAGTGCCAAAGCCTTGAGGCTTAAGATTTGGGCCCTTGACACATGAGCTGGTGGAAGGAGGCTGTTGAGGATATAGAATAAATAAGGCCATTAGCTAGAGGGAACAGGAGAACTGACAGACTGGCCCCTGCACTCCAGAAGAGAGAGTCGGGTAACAACGACCACAGAAATTTTTGACCAATAGTCTTGACACAATGAGTGCCCAGCATAGGCTGAGAGAGTTATGCTCCATCTAGAACTACTTCAGAGATTCCAGACTGACAGTCAAAGGTTGTAGCTTGGTTGGTCCTTTTTATGTATTTTTTTGCAAAGCAGATAATATCCATGACCATTTCCTCCAAGCATTATAAAGGTTCTAGAGAATAAAATATGAACATGATAGGTGGTCACAAGAGTCACCAAGAGTGCTATACTTGGAGGTGAAAGGTGGATCTATGGATAAAGTACTTGCCTCAAAAATGTGAAGACCTGAATTGTACCTCAGCACCTTGTTAAACACAGGACATGGTGATGTACATGTAGATTTCTCTTTTTATTTGTTCATTTTTAATGTTTTCTTCTTTGATTGAATAAATACTTTGATAACTTAACTGACATGTTTTTGACCAAATTGACCCCAACTCTTCTCCTTAACTCCTTCCCATATCTAGTCTTCCTCCGTATCCCTCAACCTCATGTTCTCTTTTTAACAAAATTATTTTCATCAACTCCAATTTGTGCTGTCCATAAACATCTGGGTGTGGGGCCATCCCTGGAGAACTACCAGGAACCACACCCTTAAAGAAAATGAACCCTCTCTACCCCCAGAAACCATTAGGTGGCACACATTTATAATACAACAATTAAAAGATAAAGATTGTTGGAGGCCTGGCACAAACTCCACGAGGTTAGTGAGAGACCCTGTCTCAAAAACACAAGATCTGTGGTCTCTGCTGAAGGTTGCTCCCTGCCTTCACATATATGTGCATGTACACCTGCACACAGATTCATTCTCTCTCTCTCTCTCTCTCTCTCTCTCTCTCTCACACACACACACACACACACACACACACACATACACACACACACACACAAAACCCACACATACACACATAACCCAAAATATCCATACCCTGTGCCTAACAAGGGTCTGTGAACTAAACAAAAATGCAATTACAGGTCTCAGCAGCTCCTCCCTGCCTAAAACAGCAGTCTAGAAGCTGCCAGGCCATGACAAGGTCTGTCTTCTCTAAGAGTATTTTAAAGAAAGTGATGTGCCCATCTCTGAAGAGCAGCAAAACACTAATTATACCCACACACATGTTCTATCCTACTCCAAGGCACATAAGCACTCTTTGGGTCTTCTTCAAGATAAAGCAAAGTCCTTGATTTTCTTCTAGCATGCCTTCTTGGACATTTTACCCACTCAAGGGAAGATCACTGTAACTGACAAAAGAGAGACGGCATTACCATCAAACCAAGTAAAGCTGTTTTGAGTCAGGCATGGGTTCCAGCTGAAGCAAACCCACTATTTCCTCAGTGTGTCAGCCACACACCTGCAGCAGGAAATTCTTAAAGTAACTACTGTAGTGGGATTCAGGCATTATTGAGGGAGTCCGAAAGGCATAGCTTTGGGGTCTCAGGGCCCTTAATGGGGCGTGTCCATACCCGTTGAGAACCCTGTTGCTTGCTGACCTTCCTTCCTGGTTTTTTTTTTTTTTTTTTCTTTGTTCTCTGGAAGAGGTCTGGCACCATTGCGGCATGGGACAGTTCCACTCTCCAAAAATTGCCTTAAGGTTCAGTTTGGATCAGTGAGTGTTTATATAACCCTTTAATAAATATTCATCCTCTATATGATCAATTCCTAGTGTATAATTCTGCAATATCTGGGGCCTGATGTGGGGCCAGATAGATTTTAAAATGTTTCCTTAATAATAATAAATTTAAAACTCCAGAGAAATGATGGGTCCAATCTGTAAAGATTTTGGTAGTTTTTTATTTGCATTTGTTTAGGATCTAATAAATGTCTTCTAAGTCAACTTTGGTAAATTTCTCTATGAGCATAAAGAATTCCATGCTTCAGGGGGCTGAGAAAGTAGTTCAGTGGGTAAGGCACACAAGCAAGAGGACCTGAGTATGGATCCCCAGAAACAATCTAAAAAACCAGGTGTGGGTACAGAGAGCTGACTGAGCCATTAGGAGTGTATCATTCTTCGAGAGGACCTCAGTTTGCTTCTCGACATCATGGTTGGGCAGATCAAAACTGCCTATAGTATCAACTCCATGGGGATCTGATGCGTCTGGTTTCCATGACACCTGCGCTCATATGCACACACCCACATATAACTAAAAAAATAAAAATAAAAATGAAGCTTAAAAAAAAAAAAAAAAAAAGCAGGCATAGTGAAGATTTGTAATCTCAGTCCTGAAGAGGTAGAGAAAAGCTCCCTGGACCTAAGCCAAACTGGTAATTTCCAAGTGCATGAAGGGGAGAGCTCAGCAGATACAAAGCTGGAGGTTGGGGAGCAGGGGGCAGGACTTGAGTTCCAGGAATCTTTGTGGTGCAACAGCAAAAAGCAAAAGAGCCTGGGCCAGAACACAGGTGGAAGGAGAGAACTGACACCTAGGTATTCATTCCTCTGACCTCCACATATGCATTGTGATAGGCATGCATTGTCCCTATTCCCTGGTGTGAGAGCGCATACACACACACACACATACACGCACACACACAAACATATACAGACACATATAAACACATGTATGCACACCCACATACATGCACACACACATACACACACACATAAATACACATACATACATACACACACATACACACACACACTCACACACACACACACACACATATACAAAGGAAGGGGAAAAAAAGAAAAAGAAGTGAAAAATCTCTTTCAGTTCAATTCTCATTACAGATAATTAAAAATAGGCCTCATTGATGCCAACACTTAGCATGTCCACTGGACACCTTCCTGTGCCTGGTGTCTCAGGCCCCACCTGCTGTCTGCTCCTCTGATCTCTAAATAAGGGTCAGCTCTGGGTTACCTTTCATTTAAGATCAAGGTCTTGTAATTATACATTCCTTTCTCCTTGGCCCAGGACTGGAAAGTGAGGCAAGTGATGAAGGGTTTTAGCTGAACCCAAGGGGGTAGGCAGAGAAGGATTTTGTTTGGCGATGCCATAGTGGGATCTTTAGTCTGTTTGCAGCAGGGGGTAGGAGGAGAGGCATTCTTAAACATAACTCCTAAGCCAGTGAGTGAACAACACCATTAGACATAGCTTCAAGTCCTGAGGAAGGTGCTGTTTATCAATTTTAGAAACACTCTCTTGAGAAACTAACACATGATTACAAATAGAAATTTGTCTGTGAGAGTGAATATTTATTTAGAATTATTAGCGTGATACTGTACCGATTACAAGTGTCACAATCTATATAAAAGTCTGGTTTTATATAGATTCCACTAGTGGCTTGACAAACTTCTCAATATTTTTCCTACATTTTGTATGTGCTTTTTGATCATCTTACCCAATATCTTCTATTGTAAGAAAAAGAATCAAATCTTCTGTCCTTCCTCTAAGATCCAAATGAGAATTTATTATTTATTATCTTTTCAAAATTAATTTTACTTTTATTTATGTAGATGCATGTATGTCTGTATGGGGGTGCTCATGTGAATAAAGAACCTGTGTAGGCCAGAAATGGGGTTAGATTTCCCTGGAGCTGGAGTTACTTAGTATGTGCTGGGAACTGAGCTCAGGTCTTCTGGGAGAGCAGTCTTGGAGCCAAGTCTCCAACCCCTTGATTATTTATTACTTAATCATTTATAAAACTGTCTTTCCATTTCATAATTCATTATAAGTAATACCATAAAAATATTTCGGTTTGCCTCTAGACTTAGGAAAAACAAAACCCTTGTACGGTTTCTTAGTTATTGTTTGCATTGATGATACTTGCTAGCCACAGTGCCAGATGAAGAGTTGATCTTCTACCAGACAAGAGACATGGACTTAACTTTAAAACACTTCATAGAAAATCGTCCTGCACTTACTTCATATATCCTCAACTACACACTGCAACCTTGAACTTCCCCAGTCCTTCCCAATATAGCACCTGTCTTACTAAAGCTGTCTAATGATCCTGGTATGTAACTCCTCCATGATTCAGCTGAGAGCTCATCATTTGTAATGCAGTGCATGTTCGCCTAGAGGCCATCTGTGAAGTGTGACATACATGGTACAGGGATCAGGCCTTATTTTATTTCACTAAGGAAATGACACAAGATACTATATTTTAAATGCTGATGCATTAAAAACATATTGAAGATATCATTCTTTCTCTTAACTCTTTGATGTGGGAATGTCTTTCTGTATGCTGTGAATATCAATCTTTAAATAAAGGAGCTGTTTTGGCCTATGACAGGAAAAAGTAGGCAGGGAATCAGAATAGGTAGGAAAGGAAGGGCGGAGTCAGATCAGATCAAGCCAGCCACCCAAAGGAGCAACATGTAAGGAACATGGGTGAGCCACGAGCCACATGGCAGATAGATTAATGGAAATGGGTTGAGTTAAGATGAAAGAGCAAGCTAGCAATGTGCCTGAGCCATAGACCAAAGAGAATGAAGTTAATATAAGCATCTGAATCATTTTGGGGGGACTAAGCAGCAGTGGGCAGCTAAGCAGTCTGGGGTGGCAGGTCTGTGGGTCTGCCTTCCGGGACCAAGAAACCCTATTACAACAACTCTTAGAGCCTTCTCACGGGTGGAGACGTGCTGATATAGACTGAGTCAAGCTAGAATCAGTACTCCATGAGAACTGTGGGTTAAGATCCCCAAACCAAGTACTCTAAAATACTTACTATATGTGATGGATAGTTTTTATATCAACAAAACACAAGCTAAAGTCATTTGGAAAGAGGTGGCCGAAGAAAATGCCTCCACCAGTTTGCCATGTGGCCAGCCTGTGGTGGATTTTCTCATTGAGGATTGATGTGGGAGGGTCTAGCTTCCTGTGGGTGATGCTACTTCTGAGCTGTTGGTTCTGGGCTCTGTAAGAAAGCAGGCTGAGCAGCGGTGAGGAGCAAGCCAGTAGGCAACACCCTCCAAGGCCTCTGCATCCGCTCCTGCCCTCTGCATCAGCTCCTGCCTCCAGGTTCTTAAGAGCCTTGAGTTTCCTGCCCTGACTTCTCTCAGTGATGAACTGGAAAACCCACCCGAGAGGTGTCTTTAGTATTCCCTACCACACAGGGAGATCCCAGCATATTCCAGGCCATAGGATGATCGCAGAGAGCTCCCGCCACAGTTAGAAACTGTGTCTGGTCCGCAAAGATTCCAGATCCCTCTATCACCAGGTGCACAGAACAAGGGAATCTCTCTGTGTGGAGGGTTACAGGGCTTGGGGGTGAAGGCGGTCATCCTCAGGCATTAATGAGTGACCCTCCTCGAAGTAAATTCATGTCTTAAATAGTTTAGCTCTTCACTAGATGAAGAGCCACTGTGGCAGCCATTGAAAATACGAACCACCCTCCTTCTCCTTCAGTCATATGTGTGTTCAGCCAAACCTGTAGTTCTCCAAACTGCATGCTTTTATCAATTCTGTGACTGGGAGCAGAAGAAAGGGTTCTACTTCTCAAAACTGTTCTAGAATCCCCAGTTTTAGAGAGTGCTTGAAAGGCGATGGATTGCTCAAATGAAACGTTCATAACACCAGAAAAACTCATTTGCTCTGTGATAATCATCTTGGTATGGGGAGATGAAACCAAGGTACTGTAAACCCTGGAAGCGGCTGCAACAGAGCAAGCTCATTGGACGGAGGCCTCATTCCTGCAAGAACACTGTGACTGTGCCAACCCAAGTGTTCCTCGCCCTAGAAGATGGCCAGGGTCCTGGCTTTCATTAAGAGGCATGTTCTCTGCTCCAGGAAAACAGGATACAGTCAGCAGATGTAACTTTGGCCCAATTCTTCTGTAGAGGAATGCGTTTCGTGCCAAGCCCACCCAGACATTGGAAGGCCCAGGACTGGAATGCCATGGACCCAAGTGAGTAGAGTCACAAACCAAACCAACACACCACTGAACCAAATGAATCATATCCTTGTGCCTTGACTGAAAAATACAACCCCCTAATGTGTGGAGGGTCTGGTTGAACTTTACAAGTCCTTCTTTGCTCAAAGACCTTCCCTGAAAATAGGATCCCTAGTTGATATCTTGTCGTCCTCTCCATGGCCTGTTCCAACATGAGAATATTGGAGACATGGCTCAATAGTTAGAGCATGGGCTGCTTCTGCACAGGATCTAAGTACAGTTCCCAGCACCCACGTCAGGCAGTTCACAAGCACCTTTGACTCCAGCTCCAAGGCATCTGACACCCTCTTCTGGCCTTCTAGGACCCACATGCACATGTGCATCCTATCATGCAGATGTACAAAAAATAATTTTTTTAAAGCAAGGCACTGAGATAGAGAATTATGTCTTCTAATGAGTCTCTCCCCTCCTCTCTTCTCCCCTCCCCTCCCCTGCTCATCTCCACCCCCCTCATTCCTTATCCCCCTCTAAAGCTTAAGGTGTCCAACCAGAGGCCAGGAAGGCCTTTACAAAATGACTCAAGCATCCTTGCAGGTTGTAGATGTAGGAAAGAAGTGTGGCAGGACCAGGTGCTATTTAGCAAGACCTAGAGGTATGGCTTTGAGAACTTGAAGATCCCTGTACGGGGCATGGCCAGCCCCTTCAGAGGCTGGTTGCATGCTGCCTTCCCTCCCTGTTTGTTCTCTGAGTTCTTGGGGAAAGGACTGCCACTGTCACAGTGTGGAACAACTAAACTCCCAAAATGCCCTAAGGTTGAATCTTGTATCAGTGAGTGTTTCATATAAACCTCTTAATAAATATTAATTCTCTATATAATCAGTTGCCAGTGAATGATTCCTACTTTAAAGAAGTTTGGCAATCCAGATACTAAACCATGATCTACATAAGCAGAGCTCAGATGAGAAATCCAAAGAGTGTGCCTCCCCAGGGGCATGGACTGAGTGAGTACCTGAGTTCCTTTTGTTCATATTTTAGTTGCAATGCTGAAAGTATTTGAAAGAAAATATTCCATCAGATAAAGGGAGGAGGAGCCTGCATGCCTGACCTTTCCCAGATACTATCTTACTAATCCTAAATTTTTGCCTTGCAGCTAATTCCTTTTGATGGCGTACAGCTCCAGCCCTTGGAACAACACACACACACAGATGCCAGGTCCCTCTTAAGAACCTAGGCAGGAAACCAGAGGTTGACTGAGGCAATTGCTGCCCAGGGGAGAGTTGTTCTGTGGTGGTCATCTAGATGTTCACTTGGTAGAGTGCTTGCTTAGAGCCACAGAGTTCTTCTGGCTTCTAGCTCAAGACTACATAAGCCAGGAGTAGTATTGCATGACTGTAGTACCAATGGTTAGAGGCAGGATGATGACAAGTTCAAGGTCAACCTTAGCTACATAGTGAGTCTGAGGACAGCCTGGGCGTCAAGAGACCCCGACTCAGGAGAAGGAAGTCAGAACAAATGACATTCCATCAAGCTACAAAGTAAATGAGAATCTTACCGAGCTATAGGCTTCCAATAAAATGGACCTCTAAGGTAAAATTTCCTATCTTTGTAAGTCAGGTCAAACCTATTTTGCTTCAGTCACCAGCAGTTGGTTGAGCCTCATGCCTTTGTGATGGTCCTATATGGTTGGAACTTTAATTTTACAATAACCTTTATTGAACATGATGCAGCTGAGTTGCAATGAATACCAACGCCCAAATCACCCTGGTTCCCACTACTATGGTGCCACTGTCAGGCCAGGAATTGTGAAGTATTCCTGTGAGAGACACTGTTTCTGTTTGATTGTCTGTAGTCTAACGAGCATCAAGAGGTACAACACATATTTTCGTGAAAAATGGTCTTCTACCACACAGTGCTATGTTCAAGGAATACGCATAAGGAAGAGTACAAAATGAAATTTAAAAAGAAGATGGCCAATCACAAAAGCATGTGAGCCAATCAGGAGTGACATACTGAGGGGATATGAGGTAAGAAGGTTTCTCTACTCTCAAATATAACATCTCTTTGGCCCTTCCATCTTCTCTACTAAGACCCCTTTACACACACACACACACACACACACACACACACACACACACACACACACATTAAATGCATATGGGTAGCCTCCATCTATTTATGAAATAGATAACTGTAAGAATTATCATTAGGTCTCTGCCTATGATTAAATTAAATAAGTAATGTCACCCATCTTCCTAATTGCTCCTCAGGGTGAGCTCAGGTGTTTATGTAGGTTTCTTACCGTTCCCCCCCCCACCCCACCCAGGGCACCCCACACAAGAACACAGTGATCAGTGGTGCTCTGCCCGTTAGAGGCAGCAAGCCCCTGTGCAAAGGAGGAAGGAGAAAACAACTGCAAACATATGCTGAGCTGGTTCCAAAATCCATTAACTCAACCATCCAAAGATCCATAAGAGCTGGAGCAAGGAACCTAGCAGGGTGTTTTGGGTAAACTTTTATATAGCACTTGGCTGAACATGCCAAGCCAGGGCTAGGAAGTATGGTTCCGTGTGGCCTATTTGGAATTGTCTTGCAGGTTTGTTTCTGACCTAAATGATGCCCAGGATACCCTATGACAGACAGCTAGTGTTGGAGGGAAATGCTTCCCTTAGACACAGTGCTCATCTACCAAAACACGAGGCCTGGCTGCAAAAGTAAATGTAAACATTGAATTCAAGATGGGTTCATGCCTGTAACAACAGTATGTGAGAGGCTGAGATGGGAGGATTGCCACGTGTGAGGCCAGCCTAGGCTAACACAGCAAATCCTAGGCCAACTTAGTCCACAGAGTTTAACCTTGTCCCCCAAATATACAAACAGCACCCCAAAATAACAAAACCTGAATTTAAAGTCAACATTATATTTTGCAATTACAGTCTTCTTTCTACCATCTTTAAAAAAACAAAAAAGAGAAAGAGAGAATCTGGCATTTACGGGATAATTTTATAAGTGAAAACTTTTCTAAAGTGTCATATTCTAAAACATCTTTTTCTATCTTTGGTCAGTATATAGGAATCAATTACATGGTATAGAAATAGCCAAGCTGAGCCCAGAGGCCCAGGCCTGGGGGCCTGGTTAGTAAGGGCTGAGGCAAAAGCAATGCAGGCTGGAAGGATGCTTTGCCCAGGGGATTTCAAGCTGACTCAGGCAACTTTGTGAGACCCTGCCACAAAAAAGGGAGTCCAGAGAGGGATGGGGGATGCACAAAGTTCTGACTTCAATTGCAGGTGCTGCAAAGCCAAGGCAAAAGCCCCATTGACCAGATACTCTAATCATTCAAGGCCAAACTTAACACAGCAGGAACTGGCTGATCAGCAAAGGCTGAGCCCCATCACTCATTCCCCAGCAAGATGAAGGGGGCTCAGCTCAGCCCTTCCTGGGAGTGACTGCTGTGTCAGCCTGGGAAAGCCCTGGAGATGGGTCTCTGAATGACAGACCTTGCTAGCCTTTGAGGAGCTGCAAGGCTCTATAGGCTGGGGGCTCACACAAAGATGACTATTAGGAGTAGAGAAAGGGGCGAGGAGGGGTAATTGGCCCACCTGTCACATTCAAAGCAGGTTTCCATAGGAGGCCCAAGGTAGGTCTTCAAAGGTGAGAAAAAGTAGTCAGAGAGGAATTCTAGAGAGAGGTAGCAAAGAGTGAATGGAGGAACAGCCACCTAAATCAAGGTCTGGGGCACTCTAGGCCTTGGTAAAGTGCAAAGTCAGCTCATTGAGGCCTTTGCCAGGTGTGACTGAAGCATTAATAAGGCCGGAGCTGACTCTGGGGGCATAAACACAGGGCTAAGTACTTCAACGAATTATTTTATTTCACCCTAAATCAAGTCTACCACCCTAGTTTTACATGTGAGTGCAAAGGACTCACAGGCTGCACAGCCCGTAAGGGAGAAGCAGGATTGGAACCCAAGACAATATTATCTGTAGTGTGCAGCCCTCGCTCTACCTCCAGCCCATCCAACAGAAAGATAGGCTGGACACACTTGGCCCAGCTTGTGTAACAGGAATGAGTGAAGGTTGTAAGTCTTCTAGGGCTGCCTGTAACTAGACAGAGTGCAGTGAGAAATACACACAGAGGCACCAAAAGGCAAATATCCAATGCACACACTCAATACATTCAGCAAAACATGAGGGATTTGGGGTATGGGGACTGGAACATCAAACAGGACACTACAATATTCTAGGCCCCTGCTGTGTCCTGTGCTCTGACTGTGACAGATACAGGTATGAGCTCAGAGAAACAGTAAGAACCGGTCTGTCTCACTCTTGTGGCAGAGTCCTCTAGGTCTTAATATCCCTCTAGAGCAGTGGTTTTCTATCTTCCTAATGCTGTGACACTTTAATACAGTTCCTTACGTTGTGGTCACCCCCAATAATAAAATTATTTTCTTGCTGCTTCATAATATAATTTTGCTACTATCATAAATCATAATGTAAATATCTGTTTTCTGATGGTCTTAGGTAATCTCTGTGAAAGGGTCAATTACAGCCCACTGGTTGAGGACTGCTGCCTTAGAAGAAGATATTCAATAGATGGCTGTGGAGAAGGAAAAATAATAAGGCAGTTTGGAAGATAGCAGTAATGAGGTGCCATAAATGTTAAGGAACTAGAGCCATTCCCAGGGGTTGGAGAGCTCATTCAGCGGGTTAAAAGCACACTTTGCTGCTGCACACCTGAATTCCATCCTTAACTACCTTGGAGGGCTCACAACCTCTGTAACCCCAGGTCGGGGAATCCAACACCTTCTGGTCTCGGTCTCCATGGGTATCTACATCTACATTCAGTGTACTCTCAGATCTATACTCACAGCTACACACACACACACACACACACACACACACACACACACTCACACACATACACATAATGAAGTAAATACACCAAATTTTAAAATAAAAAATTGATAGATGTAAAAAAGATTATAAAGAGGGCAGGTTGCTCACAGAAGAAAAATGAAGCAGACATGGATGTCACAGAAGACCTATAGTGGGTGGGCGTTTAATAAGGAATCCTTAATGTGGGCTGCTAAGTCAAAACAGAGGCACCACATTAAAGCCACTTGTTAAAAGTAAGATGTCATTAAAGGAAGTGCCCCAGAGGTAAAAATGTACCTTGTGGGGGTCAGGGAGAAGTATGCCCAAAGATTAAACTCTACGATTAAATTATTTCTGGTCCCGGACCTGGACAAAGTGAGTTAATTGTTCCTTAAAGAGACTATAGGGAACAGTGATGCCTGGGGTATTAGGACTAAGGCTTAGTCCTCTGGGGAGAGAACACACCCATATGCACCGAAAAAATAAAAACTTTATTTTTTTAGATCTGACACTTCCCAAGTCTGATGCTTTCAGGGTACATTTTCCTCTAAAAATTACTTCTGATTTATCTATCAGCATTTAACATTGTGATGTAATACATCAAAAACAAACATTTTAATTTTTTGAGGCCTGCTGGAGGGTTCAACAGGTAAAGGTATGTGCAGCCAAGCTCCAAGATCTGAGTGCTTGGGTCTCGCATGGTAGATGGAGAAAACCAACTACCCAAGTTGTCCTTGCAGTCACACACACACACACACACACACACACACACACACACACACACACATACATACATACATACAAAATAATTTTTGAATTAAAATTTTTCTAAGTATATTTCTTGGCTCAGATCACAAAGCACTTGAGATAAGTGCTCGTGTGAAGAGGTTAATTCAGATTCCCAGCACCTACAGAAATAGCTAGAAGGATGCTCACCGGAAGTACCAGCACTCAGGAGGCAGAAACAGAGGGTCCCCAAGACTAGCTGGCTAGCAAGACACAGACCAGCACAATGCACTCTGGATTCAGCTAGAGGCCCTGCACCATCAAAGGAACCCACCTCATTAAATAAAGTGGAGCCATTGAAGAAGATACCTGATGTCAGCCTTTGGCCTCCACACCCATGAACACCCTATTCCAAGTTCATGCCACTCTATTCCAGCACTCGTGTATAACACCCACAAATATACACTAGAAAAAAAGTAAAGATAGAAAGATGATAAGAAAGAAAGAAAGAGAGAGAGAGAAAGAGAGAGAGAGAGAAAGAAAGAGAGAGAGAGAAAGAAAGAAAGAAAGAAAGAAAGAAAGAAAGAAAGAAAGAAAGAAAGAAAGAAAGAAAGAAAGAAAGAAAGAAAGAAAGAAAGAAAGAAAGAAAGAAAGAAAGAAAGAAAAGATATCTCGGACCGAAATCGCTTGTTCCTCTGGGAGACTGGTTAGCATAAGGTTGATTTTATTTTCTTTTTTAGGACTAAGACTTTGCAAACAATCTCTCCTTTCACTTCTTATCTTGCATTAAGTTATCTTGAAAATTGTTCTCACAATTTATCACCGATGTTGGAGAAATCCTAACACCCTTCCCTTCTGTGGAAAATAAAAAGGCAAGTGGAATTCATGCAATCTTCCCTGGGAGCTGTCTTCCAACTTTAAATCATCGTTGAAAACTTTGCCCACATGGGTACAACTCAGATTGAATTGTCCAAGCATTCTGCAATGGCAATTCCATAGAAATGTGAAAAGTCACAGTTTTACAAAACTACTTAAAACCCAAATTATATAAAGATCCACCAGACCTGTCAGTTAATTGTTTAAAATTGTGTGTATAAATGACTCATGAGCTACAGTGCCTGGAATTTGAAAATCACAAATCTTAATCTTGTAAACAAAACTTAAATCCAGGCCTCCTGATTTTTGTTCCTTCCATCTAAAACAAATGTTTTGTGTACACAGAAGAAGATGGGTGTCCTGTCTGATGGTCATGAGCTAAATCCAGTGGATTTTCTTTTAATTTCTTTTTAATTTTTTTGTTTATGTATGTTAGGGGAGGGACTATGTGCATGTGTGGGTAGGGGGCCAGAGGAGGATACCAGGTGTTCTTTGTCATTCTCTGAATGATTCCCTTGAGTTAGATTGGCATACATCAATTTCCAAAGAGACTTCGGTCTTTCCTAACTACCTCGGGGTTGAGGAGGAACCTATACTCAACTTTGTATATCGATGCTGAGGATTTGAATTCAGCTCCTCAAGCGTGCACAGCAAACGTTGTCATCTACCTAGCCAGGCCTCCAATCACCCAGGCCAGTTTTTAAGAGGCTGGGGGTAACATCAGAGATAGTTCGACTTTCTGGAGCTGCAGCTTAATGGAAAACCAGAGCTTAAGAAACTATGGTACAGAACTAAAACCCTGTGCGGATTTTTGCTCTTTTGCTCTCTGTGGCCCGTCCCTTCTGAAATGTTCTACTGCTGCCTTCAACTTGATCCTTAACTCTTAGAATCGCCTCACCTACTCTTGACATCTGTAAAGAAAGTGACCCTGGCCATCTCCAACTCACTAAAAACACCAGAGAAGGGCATGGAAAGTCACTGATAAAAAGAGTTCAAACTTAAACTGAACCACGGAGATGTACAGAGGGAGAAACTGAGGCCCAAAGTTTCCCTGATCACAAACAGCTACAACTCTAACTTGAGTTAAAATGTCAGAGATTCTGCACTTCCCAGGCAAGTACAGAGTCCTGGTTCCTGATTTTATTCCTTAACTGCGGTCCCTGTGGGCATCCTGGGTTAAGTGTTTCCACTGAATGGCAACGGCTGAGATCTTTAACTCCAGGCACTACCCTGGAGTCCAGCACTTAGTAGGCATGAAGGAAATTATTCTCAGCCATCAAGCTGAGCACCCTCATTGGGTCCCCATCCCTGCAGGCTAGCGGGATAGATGACAACCCCTGGAGACCAGTTCTCTCAAACTTGTACCCAGTGAGTGGGGCCCTGAATCTCTCCCGAAGTGGTAGACCTGAGGACTGAGAAACTGGTTCAGTCGGGGTGTCTAGGGCAGTACGCGCGGCCCAGGTGTGCAACAGCTGGGCGGCCAGTCCCCTGCCGCCGCGGCTCCTCTAAGCCCCAACTTCTCAAACTTCCCTTTCCGGGGGGTGCAGGCCCCTCGCGGCCGCTCTAGCCTTTCGTGCGCGCACAAAGGGGTCAGGAGCGTCCGCAAGGCTCCGGCAAGTGGACTGTCCTCCTTTTCGAGAGATCTTCCCTGGTTCCCCGCTGGCCCGGGACGACTCGGGCCGCTACAAACTTCCCGTTTCCGCCCTCTAGCTGGGACCCGCGGCCGACTGTCAATCGCTGCCCTGGGGGTTGGAGGAGGAGCAGGGAGCCCTAGCGGACCCCCAGCGTCGCGCCGCGGCCACTCACTCACCCGACTTGGGAACGTGCGGCGGGATCGTGCTGGCGATGCGCGTCCACAGGACGATGTGCAGCGGCCACAGGCCCCGGAGCAGCCCCCGACCCATGGTAGCCCCCGTCGCTCGTCATAGACTGGCCCCTGGGGCTCCGCGAACCGAGCCTCGGGGACCCGGGGCTGCGCCTTGACTTCTCGTCCTCTCAGGGTGCCAGGGCCGCCCTGAGCGCGCCGGACAGAAGTGCTGGCCAGATGTGGCCCGCGATCCGGGGTGATTGGAGGCCCGGAGGAGGCCCCCGGCGGCCGAGGAGAGCTGCGCAGAAGGCTGGGGCTCCGTCCCCCAGGCGAGCGTGTGCGCGCGCGGGGGGTGTCGTCGTTCGGTGCGCGCGAGTGACTCACTCATCAACTTTACCCGGGCGCTGGGAGGGAAACAGGAAACTCCTCGCCAACAGCTGGGCAGGACCTCTCGCCGCCCGAGAGCCTTCCAGTTCCAGCCCTCTCCAACTTCCAGCCCTTGCCTTCCTCCTGCTGCCAATCAAGGCTCCTGCGAGGACTCCGCAAACTTTCAGCTGCCCCCTTGCAGCTCTCCCACGCGCCGCGCCCTTCCCCCTCCCCCCGCCCCAAGTCCGGGCTCCAAGTTCAAACTCAGAAGTGACTAAGCGCACGTTTCGCAAAGCAAGCTAGAAAGTGCTTATACCACTTTCCTTGTCACCTCACCAAGCACCCCACACACCTTTTAGACATTGGTCCCAGGGCCTTCGTAACTCCGTTGAGAACAAAGCGGGGGGCGGGGGGAGAAATTCGGAAATATAGCTCCAGAGTTCCAAACACATTGTTTTCCCTAATAAAATAACGGTAAGCCTTGCTTCATGAGAGCTTGGTTTCAGTTTTATGTACATGCATGCGTGATCACGTTGTAAAGGACTGTTTAAAAAAAAAAAAAACTGTAGGCAAAAATCCAGGGGTTTGTCCCAGACTTTTATGTGCATATTAATCACTTCGGGTTATGAATTCAGCTAAAAAGCAGGTTCTGGTTCAGTGGATCTGGGCCGGGAGTGTCTGCATTTTTAATGAGCACCTGGGTAGAGCCTCCCATTGGAAGAACCATTTCCTGGGCGTGGTCTGCTTGGTGAAGCCAAATTGTCACCCATGTGATCGCTGTGAGGATATTTTCAGGACCTTGCTTGTAAGGCTAGGACCATAAATATAAAAGTGTCTTTGGTGGTGGGATCTGCTTCCTGTTTTCTAGTGATCGCTCTTCTATAATTCGAGTGAGGAAAGGAAATACCCCGACTGAAATTAGAAAGTCTGTCAGTTGGGAAGACAGTACATCCCCTCAAATTTCCCTTCTTCCTGGGGTGACCACATTTTTCCAGAGACAATCCCTGCTTTGCCAGGACTCTGCATGTGAATTATGTGTGTGTCCATGTGTGGGGCACATGGAGCCCAGAGGTCCACATCCGATATTTGTTTTAATCACGTTACCTGGTTTATTTTTAATGGTTTATTTTATGTGTGAGCATTTTGCCTTCGTGTCAGTATGTGCACCAAAATGCGCATGCCTGTTGCAGAAAGAGGGTATCCCGTGTCCTGCCCTCTCGCTTGCTGCCTTATTTCTTTGAGGCAAGGTCTCTCACTGAGCCTAAAGCTAGGCTGGAGGCCAACTAGCCCACTGATCCTTATATATCCACTTCACAAAACCAGGACTACCGGCACATGCAAGGCGATGCCAGGATTTTGTGAACTCAGGTCCTCATGACCTTTCAGCAAGCGCTTTACATGATGAACCCTCTGCTGCCCTAGCACCTAGCTTTCTGCACAGCCAGATTGTGTGGTGATGACTTTTTGGACTGAATCATCTCCCCAGCCCTTCTTTTGCAGTTTATTAATAGAATCTTTATTCTCTGTCAGGTATCTGATTGGATAATAAAGTACATGATCAATCTACTTCCAGCTCTCAAAGTCAGGGACTGGAAAGTTCAATGTTTAGGTCCATGTTTTGTTGCTGAGACAAAACACCATGACCAACGCAGCTTGTCAAGGAAAGGGTTTATTTTATCTTACAGCTTGTAGGGTGTCATCCATGGAAATAAGGGCAGGAACTAGAGGCAGGAATGGAACCAGAAACCATGGAGGAATAGAGGAATGCTACTGACAGGCATGTTCCTCGTGGCTTATTCAATCTGTTTCCTTATATAACCCAGGACAACCTGCCTAGAGATGCTCCCACTACAGTGAGCTGGGCCCTTCCACATCAATCATCGATTGAAGGATAGGTCCATCTGAATTGACAACAACCAAGCAACCAACCAGAACAGGAGTTTTAGGGACACTATCTGCAAGGTCTATCATTAACTCAATAGTATCACAGAGCTCTGTGAGCTTGAGAAGGTAGAAGCCAAATTCTTGCCCCTGTCGTAGGGCCGCCATATTCACACAGTCCTGCCCAGAGCCTGTTCTGCGTTCCTGGAGCCTGCCTCTGTAGACCCCTGACTTCCCAGTGATACCTTCTCTGTCCTGGTTGATTGAGCCCCCAAAGAGCTTTCTTCACCTCTCTGAATAGATCTCTGTAAAGTAGATTTTGAGTTTCCCTCTTGTTCTGGAGACAGAAGATCTCCTGGACTTCTGGCCAGTGAAAGCCAGACATCCTCTGTCTCTGCCTCTCCAGTACTGGGGTTTCTGGTCCAACATAGCAGCTTTAAAAAAAAAAAAATTGTGTATGAGTATAGTATATGTGTGTGTAGCATATGTGCACATGTGAGCGCAGTTCCATATGCCTGTCCCTTAGTTCTTATTTCAGCTTATGTGTGGTTTTCATTATTTGTGTGGTTGTTTGATTGAGGTCAGCTTGCTAGATAGCTAAGGCTGACTTTTAACTCTGGATCCTCTTAACTCCACCTCTCAACTGCTGAGGCTACAAGCATGCGTCTACCGGGCCTGATATTTCTTTTACAGCACTTCCTATAGCTGGATTCCATAATGCTTTCTCATTAATTAATTAATTCCCAATCACATTCTTCCCTCAACTCCACATGTCTTGAGGGTAGGCTCTCTATACTTTTTTCCTTACTAGTCTATTTCCACACTAAACACACCACAGACGTGTAGTCAGGCATGTGTTGGCTAAGTGAACACATGAGGTAACAAGGATTCAAATGACAAGTGACCTCAGGAACCCAGTTATTTCATAACCCTGGGGAAGGCGTTATGTAAGCAGACAGTTGAGATCTGAACAGATGAGCTTTCAGCGTGAGCCTGCCGATGCCACTTCCCTTTCCTGAGAAAGGAGAAGTTACTCACTTCTTTCTGTCTTCTTAATTAATCTTCCCTAAGTTTGTCCAAGTTCTCCTGTAGGTGACAGGGATATAATTGTCTTCTCTGTGTGCTAAGACAGGTAAAAGTCAAAGCATCCCAAGGAGCTTGGGGAGACTGCACAGTTGGTCAAGTATTTACCTTGCAAGCTGGAAAGCCTGAGTTGGATCCCAGAAACCACACTGAGCGAAGCCAGGCCTGGTGGCATGGGCTTGTGATCTCAGTTCTAGGAGAAGGAACAGGGAGATGGATCCTTAGGGCTTTCTGGCTATCCAAGCTGGTCCTCTTGATAAGTTTCAGGGCAGCAGTGGAAGAACGTGTCAAAAAAGGAAGAGAGAAAGGAAGGAAGGAAAGAGAGAGGGAGGGAGAGGGAGGGAGGGAGGGGAGGGAGGGAGAGGGAGGGAGGGAGGGAGGGAGGGAGAGGGAGGGAGGGAGGGAGGGAGAGGGAGGGAGGGAGGGAGGGAGGGAGGGAGAGGGAGGGAGGGAGGGAGGGAGGGAGGGAGGGAGGGAGGGAGGGAGGGAAGAGAGGGGCTGAAGGAAGGGAGGAAGAGAGAGAAAAAAAGGCAAAAGCAAAACCACAAGCAAAATAAAACAGCAGCAAAAGAAGTGAAATCATTAAACAGAAAAACTGGCAAACAAACAGCCAAACCCAGGCCTTTCCCTGAATTAGAGCTGGCTAAAGCCCTGCCCCCTTCAAGATTCGGGCTCACCTGTAACCTCCACTGTGGCCAAGGAGTGCATCACTCCTGGAGGCATAGGGAACTTAATGCTGCTGTCCAAGAGGGGCGGAGGACCAGCCCTGCCCACAGCGGTCTAGCTGGTGGATCTACAAAGCCTCTAAAGCCTTAGACCAGCAGCAAGCCTGTGGCACATCTGAGGCCAGCCTGATCTACATAATGGGTTTCAGGCCAGCCTGGGTTACAGAATGAAACGAAACCCTATCTCAAAAATACCAAAATGAAAGGGAGGAGGCATTTGGCTTTTTCCCCTCTCACAACCCACTTTTAACTTGGCTATCATAATTTTCTCTGTATTGATTAAAGCACTTAAGAGTTCTGGCCATTTACAAAGGGAACAAAATAATATATGTAAATAATGGGGCTGATGAGAGCAGAGGGCCTGACAGAAAGCCTGAAGACCTGAGTTCAATACTATGGTGGTGAGTGACTGGCTCTGCAGCCTTTGATCTCCACATGAGCCTTATGAGCATGTGCATAAGAAAGAAACATGGAAGTGTAAGTTAGAGCTTTAAGAAAGAAGAGTTCTTTTGCCTTTGCTTTTACTCATTTATACATTCATTTATTCATTCACTCATTTATTCAGAGATTTAGTGTGTGTGTGTGTGTGTGTGTGTGTGTGTGTGTGTGTGTGTGTGTGTGTGTGTGTGTGTAGACAGGAGAATCAGGACTTCTCCAAACCTTTCTGCCCAAGGGAGCTCCCTTTGTGTCTGATCCACCTCTCTTGTATTTCACCAATTATCCACTATTTTTTCCATCCTGATAAGCGTATATTAAAGTCTTTATTTACTCTTTAAAATTCATAAAATATTCTTTTTCCACTTAGATTTCCACTCTGTCCCACGATGTGTACGTGTGTGTCCAGTTTTGAGAGGAGGGAAAATGGCTGCATCTCTTCTCACAACCCATCCTTTTCTCAGCTCTTCTTTGCAGCTGCTAATAGGCTGCAGTTATGCATATTTGCATAAAGCATTAGCGTATTCTTTTTGGAAAAGCATAAGAGTCTACAAATACAGTGTATGTTCATTGTAGGAAAACAGGAAGTGCAGATAAGCCTTCCAGAAAAAATGAAAAAGGGAGCCTAACCCTAACCTCACAGATAATCATGGCTAACATTTTTTTCAGCAAGCCATTGAAGTGCCAGTTTAATCTTTCCTTTACAGATAAAAAATTCAAGGATTAGGGGATTAAGGATTTGGCAAAGGTCACATAGCCTGTGGGATATAGAGTCCAGGGCTATACTGGCTCTGGAGGCTATGTTCTGTAAAAAATTAGCCAGAAAGTTCAGGAAAGTTCACCTCAGAGTACATCCCTTTGGTTTACCCCTCACTGAGTTGAAGATACTCCAAAACACAAATGCAGATGAGGCTTTCCTGGGTTTCCTTTATCTGCCTTTAGAGAGAGTCCTGAGAAAGAGGCCCCCCCCCCCCCCCCCCCCCCCCCCCCCCGTCTCCTCTACCCAGAAAGATTAACTGTGTCTCAATAGAGGAGACTAGAGTTTGAGCCCAGTCTTTGCTATGTTGTACAAACTATGGTGTGTACTAAGTCTTTATTCACCTTTTTTCCAGTACTGTGCACTCCCTCCTCCTTAGGAGGGCACTGGACTCCTATTGCTTCCCACCTAGGTTCTTTCCTAGGTTTCCTAGTAGTCAGGTTTCTTTCTTGGTTGCCTTGGTGTGCCTAGTAAGTTCAAACAGCTTGCCTGTCACTAACTTGACTGTTATTTAGTAGAAGTGGCTATTGCATTCTCAGGGCAGGAGGAATGCCTTTCTCCCTGATGCTGGACAAGTCACTATATGATTTAACAACTCTAGAATGGTCAAAGCTGTCCTCCGATTGCTACTTCCTGTCTGTTACTGGTCATAGTTGTTTGAATGAGAAATGTCTTCTATGCTAGATGGCATTTGAACACTTAGTCCCCAGTCAGCAGTTTAAGGAGGTTTAGAAAGTGTATCACTAGGAATAGGCTTTGAGGCTAAAAGCCTCAAGCCACTCCCCGTTCCCTCTCTCTTTTTTTGTGTTCATGGTTGAGATGAGAGCTCTCCGCTTCTTACATCTGCAACCATGTCCTGGAGTTGCATCCTTAAACCCTGGAATGGTGGACTCTTAACCCTCTGGATCTGTAAGCCCACATAACCAACAACAACTTCTCCTCCTCCTCCTCCTCCTCCTCCTCCTCCTCCTCCTCCTCCTCCTCCTCCTCCTTCTCCTCCTCCTCCTCCTCCTCCTTCTCCTCCTCCTCCTCCTTCTTCTTCTTAGCTGTCTCGGTCAAGGTATTTTATCTCAGCAACAGGAAGACCCCAATGATTGGCATCACTCTCCATTGGAAAATTTCTTTGTCTAGCTCAGATCTCATCTTCAACAGACATAAGCTATGGGCCACTTGGAGTCAACTTACCCATAGTCTCCATTGCTTGAAGAACTTTCTTGGTCTCAGCCTCCTGACTTCCATGTGGCTGCTATTGCCCTTTGTTGGATGGTTCAGCTTCACGGTCAGCTTGGTAGGGGTTGGAATGACCTAGGAGACACAGCTCTGGATACGTCTGTTAGCATGCTGCTAGAACATTTCACAGAAGTAGCCCTGGACTGAAGGAAAGGAGGAGGTGAATCGAATGCTACTCTCCTCTTTCTCTGCTTCCTGACTGTGGGTGCAACATGAACGGTGCCTCACACCCCTGCCGCTCTCCACCTTTCCTCTAGTTTGGCCATATGGCATGGCCTTCGGCTGTAATCCCAGCACCAGGGAAGCAAAGGCAGAAAGATAATGAGCTTGGAGCTAGTCAGAGACACACAGTGAGACAAAAAGAAAGTGTCATTTGCTTCTTATCCCTTCTGTCACCAACCTTGAAACACAGAAGACAATAAGACGGAGAGGCTGTTTTCTTCCACTTCAACAATGAAACCCCGAAAGGTCGCATTTAACAACACTGGGCAGAAGCCAACAGGTCTGTTTCTAAAGATTTATTTTTATTTGTGTGTGATGTATGTGTGTGGAGGCTGTGCCATGTAAGTCAAGAGTGGGAGCTGTGAATTTGGAGACTTAAAACTGCCTTGCCAAGAATGCCTAGCTATGAATGAGGGTGGTACCATTTGGTCCGGAACTTACATAGCACCTGGAAGTTGCTATTAAAATACTGAGGCTGAAGCTGCAGATGGAAAGCAAGGATGGTATAAGCTGATTTCATCTGTGGTAGAGAATGAGTTTCATCCTGTCAAAACATCCAGCTCCTAGTTTTAACTTAAAAAAAATACAAGAAAAACAACTATATTTTTCTAACTCAGAAAAAGACTAGATTCCATTCTCTTTTGAACATCAGGAGCATGTATCAACCAAACTATACCACAAAACTCAGAAGTCAAATATGTAATCAAACATCAGTTATCAATTTAACACAGCAAACTAATTTAACTTCATTTCCCCAAATACAAAGCCACTTAGTAATACAAGTTCATTGACTTAATGTCTTTATTAAGACAAATAATAATAGTAACTTACTAATTACTGATTTCTTTGCCATGACAAGACTGTGAGCAACTTACAGGTGGAAGGGTTTATCTTGCCTGACAGTCTGAGGGTACAGTTCATCATGGCAGAAAGGACATGGCAGCAGGAACTGGAAGTGGCTGGTCCCATTGCATCTGCCATCAGGAAGTAGACAGTGATGCGTGCTGCTACTCAGTCAACCATCCCAGGGCTGCAGCATGGGGCATGCTACCACCTACATCTCTGTTATCCTAGTCAAGATAATCCTCACAGACACCACAGACACACCCAGGGAACAGTCACCATGGTGATTGTAGTCTTGTCAATTGACAATTGATGTAAGCCGTCGTCACAGTAATCATTTAAAGCACTGTATTTAATGTTTACTCCAAATAAAAAGTGCTATACATTGGACAATAGGAAAAATCAACTATATGCATGTTGGCTAGATTTAATCACAATGAATCTTGAGGTTTTCTGGGGAGAATTCTGTAGACTGGTAAAAGACTGTTCTGAGATCAGTGTTAGCCTTTGGACAGCTCTTACCAGAAGGTTGCATCCCCAGATGGTTTTTGTCACATTTCAGCAATTTTCATCCTCAATTTAAAAGCATTTGTGAATTGGTGTAGTAATGGAGGTCTGAAATAAATCTACATTAGTAAAATGATATATAGATTGGCTGAAGGCACAGTATCATAATATTCTTGCTGTGGCGTGAACAGAGCATGAAAAACTATGTCCTCAGGATAGGAGCCTAAAGTACCAACCCCATGTTTGGTCAGTGTTTTAATCTAATTCTCATCTTAAATTAACTGCTCTATACTGCTAGAGAGATGGCTACCCAGGGCATGTACAATAGTGGCCAAGAGTGAGTCTTCATTTTTGTTTATAGCAGGCTTGTCAATAAACATGTCACATGTGGCCAAATTCCATTTGAGACTTTCCCCTCTACACATTGCCTGGCAGTAGGTTTGGGGAAGACCACGAGTCCTTCATTTTTAGTATTTCCCACACAACACGACCAATCATATACCTTGTGACAAGCTGGCCTTGCTTGGTGCAGATAGTCTCTATATACTAAGGGAAACCACAAAGGCTTTGCTAATGAAACCCTTGGGTGTTGGCCAGTCAGAGGTGAATACTGTGCAGTGGGATTCCTGTTTCTTGCATAAGGGCTTCTGCAAGTCTCAAGAGGATACTAATGATTAACCTGCCAACTCCCTGGCCAGGTTGTGCCACTTGGGCCTTCAAGGAATTTCAAAGGCTGCATCTTTCCTGAAGCTGACAATGAACCCATTCCTTAGTGCTTAGAATTGCTGCTGTAAATACTTATCTCCAAGTTATAATAAAATCAAAGCAACCTCGCCCAGTTAGTTTCTCTGCACCTAACAGGCTATCAGAGCCGCCGGCTCCTTTGGAATCCAAAGGAAGTTGCTTGGGGAAGCCGCCTTGACATCTTTCCTTATCATTTTGCCTCCACACCTCAAACAATATCCTGAAAGACAATTACAACATCGTGTTAATTGCACTTAATATGTAATGTATTATGTGACTTGTTTCATGAATGTCTGTCTTTATTGTACCATTCTTTTTTTTTTTTTCTCATCTTTACAACTTGCCCCAAACGAAATGAGTTCACTTCCTGCATAGTAACATTCATGCACTTCAAGATATTTTCCTTGCAGCTGGGGAGATAGCTCAGTGGGTAAGAGAACCAGACCTTGAATCCTCGGCATCATGTAAGAGGATGGATGTGAGTGCAGGGGTTCCAAAGAAGTGAGTGAGACATGAGGACAAGGGGCTGTCTAGGAATCACAAGTCAACACCTAGGTCCAGTGAGGACCCTCGTCTCAAGGGGGTACTGTAGAGCAGCACAGCCATTGTTCTCCTCTGACCTCTGCACATACACCATTCCTCCTTATCCCTCTTATACATAATAACAAGAAAAGGAACACGCACGCGCACACACACCCCAGGATACACTAGATACTTATCTTTAATTATGGGGTTACTTTCTGAGATGTGATCTTGCTCAGCACCATCTTTGTAAGATTCACCAATAGAAAGGCTTGTGCAGAGGGAAATGGTTTGGACCACCCATCTCTAATTCAGATACATGCAATAGATTTAGAATTAGGACATGTATGAGAGAGTGACTGTGGATAGAAGGTTTCACGGTTTTGATGGACACATGAACATCACCTTAGAGGACACAGAAGACATTCGTTCTAAGACAACACCAAGAAAGCAACCAGGAAGAGCCCCACAGAAAGGAGACAATCTCACTCAGCTATAAAGCACCTCCTGAGTGGTTCTCATACTTCAGCCTTTAGAGAGCTATGTCCCAACAATGCATAACCCTAACACCATATCACAATTTGTCCTGGAATTCTTTACAGATTCTGTTTAAGGGTTTCCTTTCTGGAGATCCACATAATCCTCAGGAAGGAAAGCATTGTTCCCGCACAACCAAGAGAATGAACATTTATTCAACTGCATCCAGTGTGCAGTTTTACTACCTTGCCATCTCGAATTCAAGATGTTGGCATGTGGTATGGTCCTATCCAGACAGGAAGTTTGCTGGGGCTGGAGGTAGGTAAGCAGACAGGACATAAACAGTTTGTGCCAAGCCCATTGCTTTTAATGAGAGATGTAGGGTTTCCTCTTGTTGGCTGTTTAATTACTCTTTTGGTGTGCCCACTACCAAGCTCCCAAATACTTACACACAGAGACTAATTCTTACTTACAGGTGCCCGGCCTTAGCTTGGCTTGTTGCTTTCCAGCTTGTTATTAATATGAAATTATTCCATCTATCTTTTGACTTCTGTCTTCCACCTTTCTCTGTTTCTGTATGCCTTATCTTTCCTTCTTACTGTGTCCAGTGTGTTTGCTGGGTGGCTTGCCCCTGATGTCCTTCCCTCCTTTCTTACTCCTTCATCCTTTTTCCTTTTCTCCTAATATTTATTCTCTCTGCCTGCCAGCACTTCTGTTCTGTCTCTCTCCTGCCTCGCTATTGGCCATTCAGTTCTTTATCCGCCCAATCAGGTGTTTCCGACAGGCAAAGAAACACAGCTCCACAGAGTTAAACAAATGTAACATGAAAGAACACAACATGTCCTTACATCATTAAGAAAATGTTCTGCAGCATAAACAAATCTAAGTCATCTTAAAATAATATTCTATAACAGATCCTTTGGGGAGTTACGGGCACGTCTATGTATAGAGATGATGATGTTATAACCAGCTGGCTGCATGAAGAAGCGATACTGGAAAAAGATGCCAGCAGCAGAACAGGAGCCTTGGTCCTTAGGGAGGTCACTTATACCTTTTCTTATGCACTCTGATTTTCTATAACATGAGCTAAATGACTATCTCATAGTTAGAATAACTCCAGTCTGGCTTTGTTTTATGTATAGCTGACTTCCCCATGATTATGGCGTGCCTTTACATAATTCACTGCCAAGGAACTGCGTCTCGGGCCTCTCAACTGGAGCATAGCAGAACTTGGATGTGAGCCCAGGTGCTTCCAAGCCCGCATTTCTGTTTTTTCATGATACTGATTTATTACACTATACTACTTTTATTGGTCATTTACTGAGTTCCAGTCCTAGACTATAATTATCTTGTGAGTAAATTCATTCAACCCAACCTGTGAGTTCTTCCATTCTCCAGTCTATGTTATTTAAAAGGTTTCATGTAACTGTACATGATACAACTCAGACAGACTGCTCCCTCTTCTGTGGCAGTGACTTTCTGCGGGCTCTCAGTCATTTGCTTTACCCTTCCTCTATGGATACGAGATGTAATATTTAAAATGGAGTAAATGTGTCTACACCTCAGGCAGTAGACATAGCAGTTAACTCATGTTAACCAAGATACCTCACCTGTCTTCTGAATTTCAAGGTGTTAGTGTGATGAACACTAACAATGGAACTTTGGATTTTCATTGATATTTGTTATAAAAGTAATCCGTCCTACCTTGAAGTGAAGAAGGGGGTACAGACCCCCAAAAATCCTGCATACCTTCATAAGGGAAGCCAGACCAGGGATGAGGAAACATACAAAGGAGAGATCTATAAGAAAATGAGAATTAAGGATGCCCGAAACTTTGGATCAAACCTTAAGACTGCCCAGAATCTGATAACTTCAGCTGTATAAGTCAGTCCATTCTTACGACATTAACACAAATGGCTTCTCCATCTCATACAGTAACTAGAATATTTAGCTTCACAGTAAAGTCCATTCTGTATGAAAGCTCACACTGCACTTCTACCATGGTAAATTTAACATCAGTCTACATTAGCAGAATATAGAAATGCTGTGTATATATGATTATCTCTCTCTTAATTGTCAATCAAACCATCACAAAAATAAATATCTCTCAGATTGCAGGCAAATGAGACAAGTATCTCCTACAAGCAATGGCCGGGACTTGTGCATCATGACCCTCCAAGCTAATGCAGGCGCTTGAATCAAACAACTCTTGAGATTCAGTTATAATAAAAATATGACTCCCCCTGCCTCCCATGTACTGGGATTAAAAGTGCATTCTGCCACATCTGGCTGGAAAGTTCCTAAGATCTTGATACTGTATTTGTCAAATGGATAGGTCGATTAGTGAATGAAGAATCCAGGGAAATCCAGGGAAGTTTTCTTTCAAGGTTCTGAAAAGATCATAAGAATCAAAGAACTCTTAAACTCAGTCTAAGGGGTGAGAGCTGATTTGGAGAATGGGAGGTATTCTCTGGAGATGAAGAGTGGAGGTGTAATTGTTATATTGTGACTGAAATTTAAATCCATATTCCACATGGTGCTCAAAGACAGAGGCTAAGGGGAGATAAGCATGAAAAGCAAGCACTCTGTAATGTTGGAAGTAAGTCAATATCCATGAGATTGGGACAGAAGATCTGCACTGTACAGGGACACCGAGCTTCTCCAGCCTTCATGAAATCTTGCCTGGACTCTTCCTGTAGCTAAACAGCCTTTTGCAATCAAAGCGTAATCCTAGGTTTGGTCATATAAGTAGGTAAATGATTTCATTGCAATTTATGTGCTTTGATCTGTGATGTTTCCACTTTACTTAGGCCTTATCAGAAAGAATGGATGACTATATAAGTCTTCACAAACAATGCTAGGTTTGGCAGATCGTGGTGGCACACTCCTTTAATCATAGCTTTCCTTAGTCAGAGACAGGGCAATCTCTGTGAGTTTCGAGGTCAGAATGGATACAATGAGTTCCAGGGCAGCCCTAAAGAGAGAGACCCTATCTCAAAAAACAAAACAAAACAAAAGACAAAATACCCCCCCCCCCCCACACACACACACAAGAAAGAGAGAAATGAAGAGTAGAGTGGAATGGGAGGCCTGGTCAACAAGGATGTTCGTCTCCTGTAATCTCCAGGGTATCAGCTACTATTTGTATCCTGAAGGTCATCCAAAGGTCATGTGTTATAAAGGGTTGATGTATTGCTGTGACAAACACATAACCAAAAGCTACCTAGTGAGAAAAGGGATTCTTCGGCTTTCGTGTGTGTTTATCATACCCTATCACTCTGGGAAATCAGGACAAGAACTCAAGGCAGGAACCTAGAGGTTGCAACTGAAGCAGGAAGAAGGAACTCTGCTTACTGGCTTGCTCAGTTTGCTTTGCTACACAACCCACTACCAGGTAGTCCAAGGGGAGACATCACCCACAGGGAGTTGGCCCCTCCCACATTAGTGTTTAATCTGGACAGTGCCCCACAGACTTACAGTGTAGAGGCCAATCAGAAGGAGACATTTTCTCAAGTGGGGTCCTCTCCTGAACTTGTGTTACTTTGACAAAAACCAAACCAAAACAAAACAAAATATAACACTCTGTCTAGCACAGCTGGTCTCCACTAGAGTACTATTGGGAGGAAGCTGTAAGAAGTGAGGTCGTTACATATAAGCCTTTGAAGGGGTTGCAGCCTTTTCTCCATTGCCTCTTGGCCAGGACGTGAGCAGTTTTGCTGGCCACATACTTCCATCATGATGTGTTGTATTGCCTCAGGCCCAAAGAAGGACCTTAGCAAATCATGACTCTCAGAACCTTGGGAAACAAACCAACCAACACAGTTTCTTTTTATATTGACCCTTAGTACTTGTCATAGGGATGGAAACCTGATTATTAAAGTGCCTCTGGAGGACCAACTGAGCAATGGAGCAGCGGCTGCCAGGCTGGTCTGCTTCTGGATGGATGCTGGGGCAGGTTTTGAAGAGATGGCTCTTCCCTGATCGTTATCTCACTAAACTTTGGTCCTGTTCCCTTTGGTTTTATGCATTTATCAACACTAATTATGGAATGCTACCCTTGCCATAGGTCCTAGATCTTCAAGGGTCTGTCTTCCTTTACTAGTGAGGGAACTATGAAGGTGAAAAAAAAATTCTTTCATTTGAAACAAACTTAGAATTTCGCCTGCCAGAATCAGTCTGGCTGTTCAGTGGACAAGCTCCTGTCATGCTGAGTCTCAAATCATCTGGGCCTAGGAGGGAAGACAAGGAAAAGATGCCTGAATGCGAAATAGTCTGAGATTTGAAGGTCTGGCATCCAACTGACAGAGCTGTTTCCGGAGGATGTAACACTTTAATGTTTTATCTTTAATTTTTATGTGTTTGCATGTTTCTATGTATGTCATACACATGCTGAAGCTGATGGAGGAAGGCAGAGGATGGGATAGGGTTAGATCCCTGAGATCTAGAGTCACTGATGCTTGTGAGCTTAACAATGTGGATGCTTGGAATCAAACTCAGGTCCTCCAGAGGAGCAGCAAGGTAAGACCCGAGAGGTCTTACAGCCAAGCCCACTTTCTGTCTTCTGTTTCCTAACTGCAGATGCTGCCATGCCTTCCTGGCTACAACAGACTGTACCCTCTTTAACTGTGAGCCAAAACAAACCATTCCTTCTTCAAATTGCTTTTGGTCAAGTAGTTGGTAACAGCAAAGAGAAAAGTACTAGAGAAGGATGAGGTCTAAAGTCACTAATTCCCTATTTGCAATCTAACAGCCATGTTTAAAGAATCAAGACTGACTTAAGTAGTATATCTTAAAGAATTTAAATATCATTTTAGTATGTAATCAGCATAAAATTATCACATTATATTTTCTGTGTAGTAAGTCCATGAATTATTTTTGTTTGTTTGGTTGGTTTTGTGTTCTTAAACTTTTAAATTTTATTTTTTGTGCGTGTATGAATCTGATCATGTATATGCAGGGCCTGCAGAGGTCAGAAAAGGCATTCGATCCCATGGAATGGGAGTTACGGATGGTTATGAGCCACTGTGTTGGTGCTGGGAACTAAACCCAGGGTCCTCTGCAAGAGGAGTGAACACTCTTAACCAGTGCATTATCTCTCTAGCCACCTGTTTGTTTTTGAGACAGGGTCTTGCTGTATAGCCCTGACTAGCCTGGAACTCAACTTTGTAATCCAGGTTGACCTTGAACTCTTAGACACCTGCCTATTCCTCGTAGGAGTGCTGGGATTTAAGGTGTCTACCACCATACCCAGTAAGTCTGATTTTCATTTATAGATATATTTTACATAGTTGCTTCCTACTAGTCATGTCTCAAGGGTCAATAGTGGCTTGTGATAAATGCTTACTACATTGATCAGCACAGGTTCAGATATTCCCATGTGGAGACCTGTGTCATAACTTCTTAAACCCAATGTCTTAAACTAATTTGTGAAAAGATAAACTTGTTTTTCCACAGTGATGTGCCATACTGGCTATGATGTGTGAGTATTTGAACTTTGCCTGTCCACCCCTCATGCCTCTTAATGGCCTTACTTCTTCCTCCATTAATGCGGATCTCACTGGCGTGGCCCAATTTTCTGCAGTTCTTGAGGTAAATGAGACATCACAGAAACACAGACTTAGCAAACCATCAGTGGTATCTAAATCAGAAGTATACTCTGTCCTTCACTGTCCTTTACTCTGCCTTAGACTAGCAATCACCAGCTGTCTATTATATTTAGCTCATGTTATATAATTTTTCTCAGGCATCCTTTTTTCCCCAGTGTGAGCCCAGTGACTTCTACAGAATTTCCTAGGAACCTTCAGAGTATAAACAAGAATGAACTTCTCTTGAGCATGCAGAATTATCCCAGAATGCATGGCTTGAAAAGCAGAACCAGGAAAGTACCACCTATGGTTCTAGATGCTTTCAGGGACTTTTGTTGGGTCACCAAGGAGGGTGGCCACACAATTTATAGAGAAAGAACTTCTGACAGAAAGGTAAACAGTATAATAAAAGGGAGAAAGCTCACACAAAAGGCATGAGCCACTGCCTGATCCCATGGGGTGCTCTACACCACCCCCAAACCAGTTTCATCTTGTGATGAGAAGATGGCCTAGTGTCTAGTGTCCCCCTGTGATAGAAACTCATTATCTGGGCTTCCTGGGGACACTGGGACATATAAATTTGGGTAGGTTGGAGAAATACTCTAGCATTGGGTGGATCATTGAGGAAAGTCAGAGCGGAACATCCCAGTCACTATGGAAGAAGTCCACTCACCCACTAGAGACGTGAGTGAAAGCCCCAGGGTGAAGCTCTTAGGGCATTTGGAATGGGACACCAAAGTGTCAGCTGACTCCTTCTGGCCCAGGTGCCAGACACAAAGGACCCCAAGTTTGGGTAAACTTGGCTTCTAACCACTCAAGCCTGATCAACAGTTTGATAGTTCTCAACTTGGCTTCTGCACAGTAGAATTCGGGTAAGCTCCACCAGCTATACTACCTGAACTCCCAAGCCATAAGAAAATCCATGAGTGCCATAAAACAAGAAGGCTCTGCCCAGTCCTCGGACAGTTTGTTATGCAATAATGAATAAAGAGCATATGCTCCCTGTCCATCTCAACAAAATATTGCATAATCTCAGTTCTGAAGTTAGAAAATGAGCCTGAGAGCATGAGCAAATTCTAGTGCCAACATTGCACATGACAGAGCCAGAATGTGAAGTGAGAGTTTCCAAATCAGAGTCTCCGTTCTTTTGATAATGGTCATGACTGACCCCGGATAGATGTGTGGTCAGCCTGCTGGGTGCACAGGCTCAAGAGGTGGGAAAAACCTAGTTCTTGCTCAAGTGTGTGTTTTCTGGAGAGTAACTGCTGCATGATCATCAAAGAACCCCCTTATATCTGTTATTCTTTTCAGACAGCATAATTAAATGTTTTGAAGGCCTCAATGTATAATCAAAACCCTAAGTACTTCTTTTCTCTCACTGGCAAAAAAAAAAAAAAAAAAAAAAAATGTTGTCTAAGTCTTGTCTGTCTGCTGTTCAGATCCCAGAGATTGAGTTCTGCTCCTCTGGCCTACTTTCTTTCTAAGCATGCAAATCTCCAACAACACCACAAACACAAGAGGTATTCCTGGATAGAAGACTGGAATACCCTTTTAGGGAGCTGGACTAATGGCTCATAGAAGGAGGCTTAGGAGGAATTCAGCTAAAACCTGTTTGAACTTGAAATCCCAACAGAAAGGTGTTTTTATCTTTACAGTCAACTTTGTTCCACATATTCTCATCGTGAGAGAGAAAAAAAGTAAACTGAGTGATCTAAGGTTGATCCCCAGAACCTACTTAAAAATAAAAATAAAATAAAACAGCTGGATATAGACGTGTATGCTTGTCATCTATGCACTGGGGAGACAGATGGGATTCCTGAGGCTTCCTGGCCACCCAGCCTAGATGATCCAGCAAACTGCAGGTCCCAGTGAGAGACTGTGTTTCAAAATTAAAAAAAAAAAAAAAAAAGTAGTGGGCAGTGCTGGGAGACTGAAGCCAACATTATCCTCTGGCCTACAAGTGCATGCATGAACGTGTACGGGCACTTACACACACACACACACACACACACACACACACACACACACACACACACACAAAGAGATAGACGAAGAGAGAGAAAAAAGAAAACAAGACGATGTGTATCAAGCAGTGAGACAGTCAACCTATTAGCACTTTGAATGAAAATCAATTTATTCCCTAACTGAAGTAAATGTAGAGACTCAGGATCCCAGAAAGCAATGTTTCTTGGGTGTCAGGCAGCTGATGGGGGTGGTGTTTGGAAAAGAAATCTCTGCTGCACAATATGTTTTTTTATATTCATTTTTACTTGCATGCAATTGTTGTGATATATGTTTCTTGGAGATAAAATCAGGTCATTTTTGTTGTGTGATTGGCCAACAGGTTCCTAGAGGTGGCAAGGACTGAATGCTTAGTGGCAGAGTGTCTTGATGTCAACTTGCCACAGCTTAGAATCTCCTGGGGAGATAGTCTCAAGGAGCCATTGCTAAAATCAGGTTGACTTGTGGGTGTGCTTGTGGAGACTGTCCGGGTCATTCACCGAGATTCGGGAAGACCCTCTCTGAACATACCTGGCACCATTTCGAGGGCTGAGTCCTGCACTCTGTGAGTGAAGACAGCTGGTTGAGCAGAGCCATCAAGCAGACACTGCAGACACATTCATTTCTCTCTGCTTCAGGCTTTGGGTATGACGTCACTGCCTGCTCCTAGCTCCAGCCATTGTGACTCCCCTGCAATTATCGACTGTAACCCGGAATTGTAAGCTAAATCTTTTCCTCCTGTGTGTTGATTTCTGTTAAGTTATTGTATGACTGCAATAGAATAAAACTAGACTACCAGGCCACATAGTGGAATGAAATCCTATTAGAGAGAGAGAGAGAGCCGTCTAACTAATGAGCCAAACCTCTAAATTATCACAGAGAGATAAAAGGTGGAAAAGTGTTCAGTGGTTTCAGTGAGATGGCGGGCTCTGGTTATTTCAGGATTTCCAAAGACTTTGTCCAGATTTCCCGATAGTCACACAGATGAGATTTGATGTTAAGGTGGTATCAACAACATTAGTATTGTCTACTTACTGTAATAGTATGGCATATCTTTTGTATTTATGAAGTATTGATAACTGAGAACAGTATTCTAATATTCAGTTTTCTAGTCATTCATTTAATGAAACTTATGGAGTACCCAAACATTGCAGAAATTAATTAGTTATGGTATATTCTCTGCATTACAAAGAACTGAGTCACTAGGCAAGGCTATCACCTAAGATGTTGTTTGAGGACACAGTGCTGAAGGACCAGTTGAGAACTACTCCAGATGTCCAGGAGAAGGGAACTCAGGGGAAACTTCACAATGCAGAGATTCTCTTATGGACACTAAATGGGTCCAAAATCCACTAAGATGCATCATCATTGAAAACCTACTATACCTGTAGCCCAATGACAGAGCCCCAATCTAACACATGTGAGGTGTGATGTTTGGCCCACAGCCCAGCACATGAATGTGGAAGGAAAACTTGTTTCCAGATTTGTAAAACTGTGGAATCCAATGTGGGGTTCAGGAAGTATTTTATAATTTAGAAAATACCAAGACCCAATGCCAACATCCCTTTGGGTATGTGTGCATGGGTATATGTATATTCATATGTATACAGGTGAACATGTAGGAATATGCATGTGAAGACCTGAGGTTGACATCTGCAGTCTTTCTTAACTTCTCTCCACCCTATTCGTTGAGGTAGAGTCTCAGGCCAGTCTGGCTGGCCAGCTTGCTCCAGATCTCAACTTCAAAGTGCTAGAAATCCAGGCAGGCTGCCATAACCACCCAGCATTTAAGTGGGTTTTGGAGATCTGAACTCAGGTCCTCATGCTTGCACATCACGTGTTTTCCTCTGAGCCATTTCCCCAGCCCCATAGACAGAATTGTATATAATTTTTTTAAAGAATGAAATTATTTGGTATCTTAAAGTAAAGCTCTTAATAGAAAAAAATGGTTAGAAGAAAAATATAAAGTAGATCCAGGCATAGGGGCATACATACCTGTGACCCCAGCACTTGGGAGACGGAGGATTAGGAGTTAGAGTCATCCTTGCCTGTGTAAGCATTGTGTATATACTATAACTGTGTCTTGCCTTCCATTCTCCTGATCTAATCTTGATAGCCTGGGATACATGAGAGTTGGTCTCAAAAGCACCACCACCATAGAGAGACAGACAGAAATGTAGGGGGATTATGTTGTTCCATTGTAAATAATTGTCCCACCCACCGGGACAGTGGGTGTCCCAGTGTTAATAAAACCAGGGTTAATAAAAACACTGATTGGCCAAAGGCAGACAGGAAGTGTGGGCAGGGCTACCAGACTAAGAAAACTCTGGAAACAGGAAGAACAGATCAGAGGACAATTATGCTGCTCTGAGAAAGATACTGAGTCACATGGCTGAACAGGGTAAGAGTCATGGGTTAGATTAAGAGCAAGAGCTAGCAAGTTATATGCCTGGCCCCAGGTCAATCAGCATACAAATAATACAAGTGTCTGTGTGTTATGGACTGTGGGTCTGAAAGTCTGGGCCACCATGACACAGAGAACTACAAAACAATAGCTAAGAAGAATAATGCTTTGAACAAAGAATTGACATCCATCTGTCAGTTTCTATCACATAACCCTAGCTTGTTTTCAAGACTTAATTTATCTTCTGGTGAATGACTTCATGAAGGTTTTTATTCACATATTCTGAATAAGCACAGGTATTTGGTTAAAGAATATACCTTATTCATTTTAATTTTAAAGAGCCTAACTCACTAGAAACAACAGAAATCATCATGAAAATCTCAAAAATAAGATGTTTAGCAAATATTTTTTAAAAGCTCAGAAAACTCAACTACTAATAACTTCATTTCCCTAAGATATGAGCCTTCCTAGGACCTTTAAATATCTTGCATTTAAAGAAATAGAAATAGACATGGGATCATTATGGGATGGCTCAGCAGTTAAGAGCACTGGCTGCTCTTTTAGAAGATCTGAGTTCAATTTCCAGCACCCACATGTTGACTCAGAACCATCTGTTACTCCAGTCCTAGGGGAATCTAGTGCCCTCTTCTGGTCTCTGAAGGCACTGCATGCATATGATACCATGTGATACACATACACAAGCAAAACACCCATAGGTATAACATGAAATTAAATAAAATGACTGTGGGTTACCAGACTGAGGTCATCTAAGACCTGCATCTGTTCTTCACAGCCACGTATTGTCATTGTTTATTTTGAACCTAGAAAAGCACATTCAGCAGAACTTAGGGACAGGGATTTCCCGAGTTTCCATGGGCCACCGACTTCCCCAAACTAAGTTTATGGAGCTGAGTTCAGTTGTTTTGGGTCAGTTTACCTACCTGGGGATTTTCTTAACTTGCACAAAGAATATTAAGAGTAATTAAGTAGACAGATTACTCTAATTGGCCATGTACCTTTAGCTGTGGTTTGAATAGGTCCTCCTTCATACAGGCATATATATAATCATAAGATGAGCTCAGAGTTAGAAGATGATGTGAAGGTTAATGCTACTACAGATCTGGTAATCGGATTTGTTTTTAAAAGGAGGGGGGCAGTTCAGGCCTGGTGGTAAAGGTTTACTCAGTAGGTAAAGTGATTGCAAGGTCACAGCCACATGCCCAGATTCAAAGTCTAAAAAGCCCAAAATGGTGGCACCTGTGCTATGCCAAAGCCAGTGACGGGGAGAAAGGAGGGTCTGTGAGGTGCTCTAGCCAGCCAGCCTCAACTTGGTGAGTTCAGGCCTGTGGACTCCAGGTCTTCAGGCCTCCGCTCCTGAGTTCTGGGATCACAGGTGTGCAGCAGCATGCCTGGCTAATTTTTATATGTACTAACAGATTTGATCCTTGTTAAAAGGGGGGGGGGCTGACTCTCTTCCTCAGGCAGAGGCTTCAGAGTGTTTCTGCCCTGATGCCGAGCTCATAGTTTGGCCTTTCATAAACCATTGTTGGTTTGGTTGAAATCTTCTTACTCCACTCAGCATTCATCTACCAGGCTAGGAGAAGAGGGGGGATTTATCTTTATCAACTGTCTCCACTCCCCAGCGAGACTTTGAGGGATCCCATTTAGGAATAGCTTAATATTTCTTCTGTTAGGACATAAACAGGAGTTGGAAGTGGAAATGAAAAAAATGGAAATCCCCACTGGACAGAACAAATGGGCAGAGAAGCAGGGTAAATACAAATAATAGAAAATGTTCACAAGTAAAAAGGTCGTTCATTTCTGTAGTCCAAGAGGAATCGATGCACAAATGGTCACTAATGTTGTGGCTTGAGATGGTTTCTGATGCTAAGGCTTCCGGCGTCATTAGCTTAGCTACTTGTTAATATTTCACGTGGGGGGGGGGCATGGAACACTGCTTACCTCTGAGCCCATTTTAACTCTTCTCTTATTGGACTGATACTCTTTTGATCTCTCAAAATGATATCTGATGGGGACTCTACCAAACGTTTTTAATTTTAATAAGAAATTAAAAGTAGTTACATTAAGGAGAAGAATGAAGTGATGAACTAAGAGAAGGTGAAGTTGAGAGCTTGGGATCTGGAAGAAGAGCCTTATTTTTATTCATCATTGAAACAATTCCTCTTGGGCCATTGAGATGGGTCAGTGTAAAGGCCTTTGTTGCCAAGCCTGGTGACCTGCACTGCATCCCAGACCCTCGGGGTAAAAAGCAAGAACATTTCCAGCAAGCTGTAATATGATTTCTTCACACGTGCCCTGGTCACATGCATACTCACACACACAAATAAATGTAATAAAAATTTGAATACAACATTCTACTGTGGGATGGTCTTTCTGTATGTTGTAAATATGTGTTGCTACCTTGGTTAGTAAAGGAACTTCTATGACCTATGAGAAGCAGGACATAGCCAGGTGGGAAATCCAAGAGAGATACAGGGAGGAGAAAGATGGGGTCAGAGTAGATGCTGCAAGCTGCCAAAGATGCAAAATGTGAAAGTACCTCTGCTAGAAAGCCACCAGCCATGTGGCAACACATAGATTAACAGAGATGGGTTAATTTAAGATGTAAGAGAAGCTAATAATAGCCTGAGCCAAAGACCAAACAGTCTGTAATTAATATAAGCCTCTGTGTGTTTATTTGGAACCAAGTAGCCGCAGTACACAGGGAAACTTTGGATTACAACATCCCTTTGGATCCTTACACCTGGTCCTAGGGAATTCCCTCTGTGAAGGAAACCCAGAGTCTTATTCTTTGGGTCCATGTTCATATCATTATGGAAAGGGGACCTTGTCGCTTACAGTGATGTCTCAGGAAAAATTACAAAAAGAGAAAGAAAAACATGCTGAAGGTAGGCCATGGCTGAGAGTTCTCTAGTTCCACTCTGCCAGTCGTGACTGACACATTTGCTTTGTTTGTTAAGAACAATTAAAGCTGAGAGGAAACTATGCAATGAGTCAAACCCTTCCAGAAGAAGGCCTCAAACTGGCTCACTAGCTTTCCTCTGTTAATAGTGCCCTTTAAATCTGAATGGAAATCAATACTGTATAGCAACAAATGCGCATGTGCTTAATGTATCTGCAGGGTTTTTTTCTTATTGTGATCAATAAAAAAAAGAGCTATAATTTTCATAAGAACTTCCTGGTTTAATTTCTAGAAACAATCTCATTACCTGAGAGGGAGATTATTACCACAAAAGAATGTTACCAGACAGTTTGCAGTCACAAGAACTATGCTAAAAATCCCTGCCCATTGGAAGTTATTCTGTCTTACAATGTCACAATCTGATCAAACCTGAATTCCAACTGTGTGCAAAAGCCCTGCCCTTCTTTCTTTGCCTATTTTTATTTGATTCCTCAATGGACGGGAGCCTGCACCAGACAGAACAATTATAAAATATTGCCTCATTGACGAAAGGAAGAAAATCTTCCTGGCAGGGACCATGTGGTAATTTATATGCAACACTTTCAGCGCATATCTGGACTTTTCCTTTACATATGTGGACAGGAGCCAAGAGAAACCCAGGGATAATGTTTCAGAGAAAAAAAAAAAAAAAAAATGGAACTTTCAGAGGCAACTGCAAAGCCCCAAACCTTAAGGAAGGAGGAAAAACTCAAAGAACCAGGTAAGCACTGGAGACATGACTCAGCAGTTATGGGTGCTTAGTTCTCATAACTGAGCTGAGTACTGTTCTGGGTTCTCACATGGCAGTTCCCGACTTTCTGTAAGTAACTCCAAGGCATCCACATGGGACTCTGGAGACACGCTCATTCACATACGCATATCCATATGAAGGAACACACATATAATTTAAAATAATAATTTTCTTTGGAGGGGGCACACATACCCTAGTGCATGCATGTAGAGGTCAGAGGACGTTGTGACCAAAGTCATTTTTTTTTTCCTTTCCACCAAAAGGGACCCAAGAGTCAAAACTCTGGTGCCTTTAACCACCAAGCCATCTCTTGATGTCCCGTTCTTTCCTCTGTAGGAAGAATTCTACATTCTTTCCTGTGTAGCCCTGACTATTGTAGATTATAAGGAAGTGGTGCCCAGCCATAACCCAAGGCACTCAGGAAGACTGATATGCAAGAAGCCTTCCAGACTCTGTAGAATGGAGTTTTCCTCTGTGGTAGAAACAACAAGGACCAAAAGAGACCTATCCTGCGAGCTGTCTGTCTCTACTTTCTGCAGCTGACCTCAGCCTATAAGGGAGCAACAGTCACCTCACCACCGATCCAGGCAAAGAACAGGAGAGCAAGCGCCATGGCTATGCCATGATGTGGCTGAGGAAGGATTTGCGCCTTTGAATTTTAGGTTTGCTTAGGTCAGTGCGCTGCCTTGTTCACCTAAGAGAACACTAGTTGATGCTGTTTTTAAAATTGTTTTTCTTCTTTATCAAGTCACCCTCTCTCAATGGGATATTTTCACAGGAATTTTCCTATTCTTTTGTTTTGAAGCAGTATCTCATGTAGCCCCAGCTGACTCAGGACTCACTGAATAGCCTAGAATGACCTAAAACTCTTGGTCTCCCCCTCCGGCCTAGGGCTGAGATTATGGGTACATGCACCTACACACAGCTATGAGTTTTTAAAGTACTATCCAATTCTGAAACTTGACTTATTTTAATTAATTTTATAGCTGTGTTATAATTTGTACACATACACAATTTGTACACATATACAGAGAGATTCAACACAATAATACCTAAAGATAAGCAACATGTAGTCATTCTTCTGTACTACAGGAAAAAAATACCAGGTCCTGGCACGCACCACACAGGCGCTCTACCACCTAGTCACATCCTAGCATGCACCACACAGGCGCTCTACCACCTAGTCACATTCTAGCCTCAGTTTTTTGTTTTTTGTTTTTTTTTTTTAATATCTCTCTATAACTCAGGCAGCTTCGGCCTTATGATCCTTCTCTCTCTACCTCCTGATTGCTAGGATTATTACTGGCTTGCAGCACCCTTAAGATAGCCTTGTTAGTAGGCGTGGTTTTGTTCTATTTCACTGCTTCAAAATGAACCCAGAGCTTGCTTTGCATATCTTTAGCAAGAGTTCTAGTACTGACGTACATTTATAGCCTCGGCATCATTTTGTTTTTAACCTTTTAAGAACTGTCATTTATTTATGTGTGTGAGTGTGTGTGTGTGTGTGTGTGTGTGTGTGTGTGTGTGTGTGTGTGTGTGTGAGAGAGAGAGAGAGAGAGAGAGAGAGAGAGAGAGAGAGAGAGAGAGAGAACCAAAGCATGTTAGATGGAAATAAGAGTCAGGAGAGTGATTTTTTTTTTTCCTTCTTCTATATGTGTTCTAAGGGTCAAGCTCAGGTCATCAGGCTTGGCAGCCAGCCAAGACACTTTATTAATAGCTTATTATATACCTTGCTTCCCTCTAATGTATATTTAGAAAAAGTTACAAGATTTCACAAAAGGACAGACAAATCACACCAAAATAATTAGAACAAAATCAAACAAAAATGTAACATTTTAGACCATTAAAAGTGTTTGGGTAGAGGAAGGCAGAAAACACAAGCAGAGATGGCAAGGCCTGAACTGAGTGTTTGTGCTTCAAGTGAGGGGCAGGGACATTGGCTGCTATGAAGTTCACAATGATGGTGACTGATTCTGACCCTGATCACAGGAAAGAATTGGCTTCTGTTCTCTGTGCCCGAGTATCCTTCTGAAGAGCATTGTGTGGTGTGATCTGAGTTCCCTTCCTCAGTCTATGCAGGAGCTTCATAGCAGGGCATCTGGTCTCCAGGAATCTCATGAGCACAGTCCCAGGAGAAGCAGGGGAGAGCAGATGTCTGCAGCAACAGCCACCTGAATGTGGAACACACTGGAGCTGCCTTTAAAAGCCTGAGTAAGTAGTTAAGACAGCATCACGTGTAACTCAGGCTGACCTCAGATTCACTCTGTAGCCAAGCCTAGCAATGAACTCTGTTCTTCTGTACTGAACGCCACCTGCTAAGGGTAGGGACATGCTCCATCACATAAGACTTTGAAATATGACTTTACAAACAGGTCTTGTGATTATTAATGCAGATGTTTGGAGCACAGGCTCTGGTTTCAGACCTTGTTTTGGAACTTTGATTGTTGCCTCCAACCTGAGTCATAGCCAACTTATACCATTCTGCTGTGATCTCCTCAGAGAGATGACTGCAGTGGAATGCTTGCTGGTGACTGTCCTAAGATGCATACCTGTTACTTAGAATGGTGATGAGCTCACAGAAAGTGCTAGAAATGTGTTTGTTCTCCTGAATAGATCTACATCCACCTGAGGGTTGAACTAAGTATGAGTAATTTAAGGGTCAATACATTATGGAACACATTGGCCTAACTTGAGTGGCTTTGGGAAGTGTGAGTTATTTTCTTCCCAGCTGTGTGGGCCAGGACATTGTAGGGTGCATGTGAATGATTTCTGCTAGACAGCACTGACAGGGGTCCTCCAGTGGTACTTAGCCAGGGGCCAGTCTAAGCTGAGGAGACCAAGAAAGCTTTATTTACATGACTAGTATCTTTGGAGGGCTGGCTGTAAATCGAGGCTCAGGAAAGATTATGACAGGAAGTGCCTGTAGTTCACCAAGCCAGCCTACAGCCCCTGCATCTCCAGCTTTTCACACAGAAACTCTGGTTTCCTGGGGCTTGTACCCAAGAGACGCAGGTGGAAGCAGCAAGGTATCCAAAGGTTCTAGTTTTTCTTGGCACTCTGTTGTGGTAAGCATTGTTTCAACCTGAAGGGAGCATAATTCTACCTCCCAGTAGGAAGAGAATGAAGAGTTCACCATCATTTTTTTAGTCTTGTAAGGCCAACACACCGGCCACCACATCACTGCGAAGACATCCTTCTGTGGTTGCATGAAGTTGCTGGATAACGATATTCAGCAAACGTATGCAGGTAATTTTATCTGTAGCTTGGGCTGGTTTCATTATCTCTGGGTCTGAACAGCTGATTATAAAAGCTCTGCTTGCCACAGACTCATCATTCGCTAATAATTATAAGGAGAACCAATCTTCTGTAACCTATTATAATATAATGAGATTGCCATTATTATTCACCAATCAATCAACCCCATCAAGCTTGCCCTTGTTTCGATAGAACAAATGCACTTAATAAGTGATGCTATTTTAAACATGCATTTGTACTTTATGGATACACACACACTGCTTTACTAATACTCTGTATATGTGCTTTTATCTCTGCTTCCCCTCATTACGGTTTTTGAGAATTTCATGTTCAACAACAGGATGGGATGTTCCTCAAGTCCCACAGTAAGCAAACTGCTAGATTTTGTTCAGGGAATTGTAGAACTGGACTGGAAAGGACAATCTCTCCTTTAGAGGTCATTCTAGTCCCCAGTGCCCTGTCCAAACAGCATACAATCTGAGAGCTCTGGCTTTTCCATTTCCCCTACACATTGCTGCCTTTTGGTTCTGTGTCAAGGAACTATTCTCTCTAGAACAATAATAACAAAACCCCTTTGTGCTTTCATAGGTCTCTTGGGGTGATTTCACTGGAGTTGATCTTAAAAAGAGACTTGCTATTTTTTAAGATCATAAATCCTATATCTCAGTGGGCCATTACAGACTTGCAACTTGAGATAAACCATACTGTACAGTATTCATTTGAGAGATTCCTAAAGAACAAAAAGAATACGGAGGTAGAAGAAAGGATGGGGTGGCTTGAATTTATCCCTGCCTCTAGGATTATGGAAAAATCCTCTCTTTAAAACAAGAGTTCTTTATTGGAAGCACTACTCCACAAATCTACCCTCTTTCCTTTTTAGCAGGGTCCTTGATTCTGTTCAGAGCTTCAGGGTACTCAAAACACACACACACACACACACACACACACACACACACACAAATAAAAACCACAAAAAAACTTTCTGGAATTCTTTTGTGATAGAAGAACTATAGAGCAATTTCAATCTAAATTCTCTAACTTCAGACTTGATATCAAATACCAGAGGACCTAGGCATCCCCATATAAACATCTGAAAATTAGTCCATGCAAGAACTAGTGAAATCAGGGGTTGGGGAGACGGGGCTCAGTGGTTTAGATCACTGGCTGTTCTTGGGGAGGGACTTGAATATGGTTTCTGGCACCTACCTAGGGACTCACAACTGTAATTGACTCCAGTTCCAGGAGATCGACACTGACTTAGGAGTACACATGGTGTACACACATTCATTCAGGCAAAACACTCACACTTATGAAGACAAATAAATGGTTAATCTGGTGAACTCTCAGTGGCTCAATCCAACTAACTGTAATCCAGAAAACTTTCTTAATTTCAATAATTACAGTAGTCACCTAAGATGCTGTTACTGGAGGAAATCACATAGATACTATGTGGAGCGTTCGGTACGGTTTTTACAACATCACAACTTTTTATAGCTCCTCATTATTTTAAAAGAAAGTAATCTTAATCTCAGATTTTTTTGCAGTAAAAATCCAGTGACCCAATTTTGGCCAAGGAGAAAGGAGCAGAATGGCACATGTGGAGGCTGAGCTCATTTATCATATCTGAAGGATTGGGCTGCTGTGGTTTGGGTCTTCTTTCATATTCATTTCTGTATAGAAACACACATTGCGTTAGGATGGAGCTGGTAACTTACACATCTGGAGCAGAAGGGTCCTGAGAGGATGATGTAGAAAGTTAAGGGTGAGCTGTGCCCTTTTTACAATAGCCCAGCTCAACACACTACTTTTGTACCAAGTGAGGAAAGTGATTCCCTTACATGTTTAAGCCTTGCTGCGAGGCTTAGAAGTCCTTTACTTTTCATGAAATTCTAAGTAATCCTCCTCTGTTCTGACATAACTTGGTTGTTGAGAATCTAACAGTCAGTAGACTTTCATTTCCTCATTCTAGGGGCCACGCTTTAAAGAACACTTAGGACCCTCTGTTCTTGTAGAAGGGATAAATGCTAAGTCTCATTTTCTCCCATAGGAAAGGGTGGGGTTGTGAAACCATAACGTTCTGCACAGGAATGGGCAGTCAATGGTCAGGTGTGGATGGTCAGAGAACTCGGGGGTCCTACTCACTCAGTGCTAAACTATCTGCTACTGATAGATTCAGGAATATCAGGGATGCTGGAATCATCACCTTCAGTGGTGTATCTAATCGTGACCCACTAAAGATCTAAAAGATAGCTCTAATTCCAACCCAGCGGTCACACAGATGGCTCTGGTTCAAATAAATAAGTCTTTCGAAAAACCCCAAAAATCAGAAATTTGAGAAAGAGACCAGGGGGAACATATAAGGAGATGGGAGTGAGGCAAAAGAAGGTGGGGTGTGGAAGAGTAATCAGTATAAATTACATATCTGCATGAAATGATCAAATAACAAAATTAATCATTGAAAAAGAACTAAAGTCTACTAATTTGTGCACTTTGAGGAAAATCTGTAGCCAAAGAAGCAATATTATCCAGAGACATGCCAAGTCAATGACCAAGAGTGTTGCTAGAATTAGTTGTGTGTGTGTGTGTGTTTCCCTGTCCAGATGTCTACCACAATACGGTGGTAGATTATCCGTTTGTGAACATTCAGCCTGTTTTCCCATGGAGAAGATGTTTACTTCCACCCACTCCTGTGTTTTTTCTCTGCTTCCTGGGAGAAAGACAAAAATCTCACTAATGCTGCCACTGACTTTGAACCTGATCTTCTGTTATGTATTGACCAATGGACTGTGAGTTCCTCAAAGCATCACAAACTTCCTCAGAGGTTCATGTTCTTCTCTTGAGTCATGAAGTCCCTCTTTCCGTGTGGAATTGACTCACAGCCTGGCTCTGGTGAAGCTTCAACATAACATGAGCAGAGACTAGACCTTTATTGTTACAGCCAGCGAGCTTAGAAGTTGTTACTCCCGCCAAACTATTACTGGGAGAGACCCGCCACCTACTACCTTGTCTAGTTCATGGAGGAAATTACAAAAGTGAGAATCATCATCCAAGAAGGCTGTTATGGGTAGAACCTGGTAAACAGTGTCAGATAACAAAGGGTAGGGAATCTGTTTGGAGTAATTCTTCTATTAATGGTTTTCTTTTTATAAGATAATAGCAAAGTACATACAAGTCAGGTGTTTAGGCCAGACACAAGGGCACCAGTTCCAGCTATTAGCTATTTGTCATCTCTACTTATCTATCATTCATCTCCATTATGTATCTATCTGACTTTCTCCCTCATTTACCAACAACCATTTACTATCTATCTATATCTCTACCATGTATCATCCATCTGTATGTACGCAGTTAGGTATTTATCTGTCCTTATCTTCTCTTTTCTCTTTCTATTCCTTTATGCATTTTCAACCTCAAACAAATTATACTTTTTGTCTGAATTGTTATTAGTTTTGTTGTGTTGTGTGGTTTTCTTTTTGTTTTTTTCTGGAAGGACTTAAGTCACGAGCTCCCAGACACACTAGCTCCACCTCCGCAGGATGACCAGAAAGGAAAGTGCACACCGCATACCATTTGGTTAAATAACTTATAAAATAGTTTACAATTAATCTTTTTCTCATAAAGGACAAGGTGCTTGGAGTCTCAGAGTTTCTAACTATGAGTTACATAGCATCAGAAAATTAGAGTATAATTATTAAGCAGTGGGTGGCATATCTGCTTGTTAAAATACAAAGTGTGGGCTAGGATTGTGGTCCTGAGCCAAAAGTCTGCCACACATACCTCTCATATGGCTTTAGGGCACTGCTTTCTTGGCGTGTACTGGTGTGAGTGAGATTTTTTTTTTTTAAGTGGCACCCCATAAAACTCTGAAAAAAAAATCAGTTTCCCAAAGAAATCAATTTATTTTATTTTAATGCGTTTTTAAAAACCATCAAGAATGCAATCTATTTTATTGTTTGAGTAAAACATTGCCCTCATGGCTTGTGAGAAGGCAGAAGACTTGTGTATGGTTAATTACAACTGGAGACCATAGGATGCTTGTTAGTGTAGTCTGAAATCAGAGGACGAGCCCTTTCCTACTAGGGAAGATTAGTCAACCACAGACTGTTTTATACAGAAAACATTTTATTTTTTTTTTTAAATCTAGCTTTTAGGCCAGACCTCATAGTGCACAGCTCTAATCCCAACACACAGGCCTCTGAGGCAAGAGGACTGATTGTTCAAATCCAGGTTGGGCTACATCATAACTGTCTCAAAAGAGAAAAGACAAAGAAAAAATACCCCCCCCCCAAAGCCTCCATCTTTCCTTTTCTGGAAATTAAATTAAATTATCTTTAATGAGTAGCATTTTGGACAAGAAGTCTAAAAACTGAGTTGGGGGAAATTAGAAGGCTTGGAAAGGGCTTATGGAAGAAGATAAAGCAGTGTTTAAAATCCTGGTGCTGGAGCCTCCCTTGCAGTAACTGACCGTTTCTTCATTATATGTTGTGAGTTTTGGGGTGGGTAGGCCTATGTAGAGAGGATAGGAAGCTGGGAAAGGCTCCAGAGGAGATAAAGAAGCTTTAAGGGATGTGTGTGTGTGTCTGTGTGTGTGTGTTGGGGGGGGGGAGGCTAAAGTGCCTGGTGAGCCTTCTGTCAAACGGCACAAGCTGGAACATGTATGAAGAGGTTCTCATGGTTGAGAAGATGTCTCTATAGTATCAGCCTGTAGGCAAGTTTGTGAGGCATTTTCTCAGTTAGTGATTGATATGGGAGGGTGTAGCCAGCTGTGGGTGAGGCCATCCCTAGGTAGGGTCCTGGGTGCTATAGGGAGACAGCTGAGCAAGCCAAGAGGAGTAGACCAGTGAGCAGCATCCCTTCATGACCTCTGCATCAGCTCCTGCTTCCAGTACCTTCCCAACTTCTGTCAGTGCTACAGTGTGACCTGAGAGTTGGAAGAAAAAATTAACTCTTTCCTGCACTACTTGCTGTTTTATCACAGCTATAGAAACGTAAAGAAGATCGAGTGATAGTATACATGTGATATACATGGAATGGGGAGTTACTGGGAGTGGAAGGATACATCTGGAAAAAGTGGGGCACAGAGTTGTGGCAGGAATGGGACTTTGCCTCAACTGCAAGTATGCAGGCATCCTCCCTGTCATTATTTCCTCAATATTGTATTTACACAGCATTTATATTATATTAGATAGTGAACAATAGAAATGTACTTAAAAGCAAAATACAAGAGAGAAAAAACATAATTATAAAATCTAAATCTGTATATAGGCTGATGACTAAAATTTTCAGTTCATTTTATATATCTCCCAAATATGGAGTCAACAGATATCTAGTCCTTTAGGCAAATATGGCCCCTTGCCTGCCTCTTTAAATAAAGTTTTATTAGAATAACAGAGTCACCTCCTATTGTCTCTGACTGTTTTGGTGTTTTGGGATCCGAGCTAGGAGGTTGTAATAGACCATGGAGCTGGTGGAGCAAGAAGTATTTGTTCAAAGTTAGGATAATGTAAGTAAATAATTGAAGTGCAAATTGTAATTCTGCCTCTCCTGCATATCATAAGATGAAATCTACAGGTTTCACAACATGTGTTCTCCTTCTGTTTACTCGATGACTACATGAGCTGTTTGTCGCATTTGTAACATGATGCTGTAAAATAGCACTACTTGAAACTTTTTGGTTGATAGCTGATATTAAAAACCTAACTGTGGGTCAGCAGGATCCTCAGTGGATAAAAGTGCTTGCTGCCAAGCCTAATGACTAGAGTTCAATACCCAGAACCCAGACTGTAGAAGAAATTTACAAAACTGACTCCTACAAATTGTCCTTGGTTTTCCACATTCTGGCCCTGGCACGTGCTGCATACCTCTGTGGTCCCCTCCCACACAAATGCACACAAACTAAATTAAAATATATAAAGCGAAATATATCTCTCACCTCAAAGGGACTAAGTAACAATTTATTCTCAGTCACATATGAGAAACTAGTGACAAAGTCCCAGTAAGAAAGATAGAATTTGCCCACCTCAATGTCTGGATTGCTTGCTTGTCCAAAATGTTACTTATTAGAGCTATTTTCCAGAGCCTAGAAAAAAGTCTCAGAAAAAGAGAGATGGGGATTTTAAGGAAGGGCTATTTTTTATTTGTTTGCTTTTTCCCCCTCTTTGAGACAGTTATTATGTAGCCCAAGCTGGATTTGAAATCTCAATCCTTCCGCCTCAGTGGCCTGTGCACTGGGTTAGAGCTGTGCACTGAGGTCTCTCTGGCCTAAAAACTAAATGAAAAATTGCTTCCTGTATAAAACAGTCTGCTGTTGTCCCCACACCTCCACCCTGCCCTCCAGTAGGAAAGTACTCATCCTCCATGATGAGGGCATCTGTGATTTCAGACTTTACACTAACATGGGCCCTGTTACTGTTTCAAGTGTAACCAACTAGACACAAAGCAGCAACCTAAACCTTTGTGATCACAGAGTGAAAGTCAGGAATCCCCATTTACCAAATATAGCAGTGGGGAAGCAGTCAGGGAGGAGGGGTCAACCAGAGAACCTCTGCTATGGCCCTCAGATGATATCTGACACACACAAGTTATGGGCCACTAGAAACTTGAGTCTGCTGTGTTAATACCTGCCAGTTGACAGAATATTAGATCCGACCCAGAGGTGAGCAATGGAGGGCTATGGAGAAGGTTGAACATAGGCAGAGATGATTTTGGTTCTCAATTTGCAACATTCCAGCTGTCTACAAGCACAGGGCTCTCAATCAGACATAGACCCGTGAGGTTGCGGTGGGTAGCATCCCTTGTCATGCAGGTCTGATGTTTGGTGCAGCTGTGAATGTCTGTAATCCTGTGGTAGGTGGGAGGCACGAACAACCACCTGGGCTATCTACCTAGGAGTATTCAGTGAAGCAGCCACGGATGGAGAAACCCTGCCTCAAATAAGCAGAAGGGGAAGAGAAAATCCAGAAAGATGTTATTGGACTTCCAGGCATGTGTTGTGGTATGACAACATCTCCATACATATGTCACACACACACACAAACTATATACATATATATTTAAATAAAGAATAGCACCTGTGCATGAGTGTGTGTGTGTGTGTGTGTGTGTGTGTGTGTTAAGTGTATGTGTGCACGTGTGCACTTGCAAGTGCTATGTCTATTCACTGCCAACATTACACTTCTCAGAAGTCCTGCTTACAAGGCTCTCCAGAAGTCCAAATTGAAGGGACAAAAGCCTAGCTATTGTTTACACATCTCATATGTTTCAGGAAGAAAGCCACCCTTCCCACACTCCCCAAGGGCCCCCAACTCTATAGACTAGCAAGTAGCACACAATAGGGTGCTCTTGTGGTGTTTAGCCCTTCCTCAAAAGCCTCTGAAAGGGACAGGATATCGGAATAAATGGGCCATTGTTCTGCTGCCTTAGCAGCCATTCTGCTGTTCCTGTCGCTAGACAAAGACACAGATGCTGGGAGGTGGGGGCCACAGTTTCAGAGGGCACATTCCAAAGCCTTCCTCAGTGGCCTCTTTGCAGAATGGCTCTTCTGGTAGGCACTAGCTCAAAAAAAACCCCAGACGATGCCACAAGAAAACAGCTTTAGGTTTATTTCATGTCTGCCCTTTACTAGATGTCATTAATCGATAGTTCTGATCACTCAAAAATATATAAAAAAAAATCTTTTTAAAGATTGTATTTTTATTATGTTTTTATTGAAAACATCATATGAAGTATCTCTGCCTACCCTCTACTCTTAGCTCCAAATCTCCTCTGCATTCCCTTCTGTGACACCTCCCTCTCAATTTCATGTTCTCCATTTAAAATTATTAATTAATTCGTTAACCTACTGAGTTGAATTAGTATTGTCCATATGTGCATAGGTGTGACATCATCCACTGGGGCACATGCAATCCACCAGACCTACAACCTCAAAGAACAGTGACTATCCAATCTCACCCCCAAACGTCACCTGCCAGTTGCTTCTCAGCTGGGGTGGGACCTCAGGAGCCCTCTCTCTTTGCTGGAATATTTGACTGGTTAGACCTTGTAATAGGTAGTCATGGCTGCTATGAGGTCCTATGTACACTGGCCATGTCATGTCCACAAGGTGACCTTTTGTGTGATATTTTTATTGTGTTCTGACAAATAAAACTTGCTTGGAGTCAGAGGGCAGAGCTAGCCACTAGCTGACCAGAGTTAACCACAGAGTTTTGGAGGGCTGTAGAAACATAAAAGATAGGAAGTAGTAAGGCAGGGCTGAGAGATAGGAAGGTAGGAAGTCACTGGCGGCTGATCCCCTGCTTCCCTGATCTTACCCTGATACCTGACTCCAGATATTTTCATTGATAAAGAATAGTTACGGCTTCCATGGCCTTTTACAGCATTCCACTTCATCCCCCAGTTCTTAAACTCCTCCTGGCCCTTGTTCTAAGATGTCCCCTGACGGGGTTCCAGTGTTCTTTCCTCAGAAGCTCTTGCTTCTGTAAGGTCTTTTCCTAGCTTCCGTAGAAAGGATGGAGGATTGGAAAGACGGCTCAGTAGTTAAGAGCTCTTGCTCTTTCAGAGCATCTGTGCTGGATTCTCAGAACCTGCATGGCTGTACACAACTATCTCAGTCTCCCATTCAGGAGACACAGCACTCTCTTCTGGCCAGCTTGGGTACTGCATATATGTAGTGCACAACATACAGGCAAATGTTTACACACAAAATACAATAAATCTCAGTCTATAAAGAGAGGTTGGTGGAGCTGAGAGAGACATCCTGCAGGAAGCTGAAGATGCTGCTGTGTAATTTATAGGGCTCTGTATGCTTGAATCATCGTTCTCTGATACTGCTCTTCTGGATAACTTTCTCTTCTCATCTCTTCTGTTAGCACCTGGGAAGGAATTGCGTTTCTTCCTTTCCTGTGTCCCCTCAGAGAGTTTGTGAGAGTGTGAATCACTGGAAAAGTCTCACCTTCTTCCTAGTTACCTTTCTCTGTTATAGCTACTGTGCCAAATCTTATCTTTAGTGGCTTTCTTTCTTGAGACATCTTTTCTAATGCCTGGGGTGTGGAGTGACACTTCTGTCTGTCTGTCCTTCTCTCTCTCATCTACCTCTCTTCTAATGCTGGGCTTATATCTATGTTAATCATTTTCTTAATAAATTACATTTCAAGAAAACAAAGCAAACCAAAATAGCTTACTTTATTGCATCTCTCCAAGCCAGAGAGCGGTATCAGGGGTCTTCTTCAGTCACTCTCTGAAACAGGGTCTCCTACTGGGCTTTCTGTTTCTCTCAGGGTCTCCTGACTCTGCCTGACTCTGCCCTGAGTGTGTGATTACAAGCAAGACTTCACACCTGTATCTCACAGGGTCCTGGGGATTAAACTCAGGTCTCAGTTTCTCAGCAAGGGTTTTACTCACTGAGTCATGTCCTCACCCCTTTCTCTTAATCATTGTCACTGTTGTCCCTGGAAATGATCTAAATCATCACCTTCACATATACCTGTCAAATGTTCATTTAATTTTTCATTTTCCCTATGAATTTCAATTTTAAATATCAGGGGCTAATGAGATAGCTTAGGGTGGTGGTGGTAAAGGCAATTGTCAGCAAGCTTGGTGACCTGGATTCAATCCTCTTGTCCCACACAGTGGAAAAATAAGGGCAATTCCTGACCCACAGGCTGTTGTGACTTGTGTACATGCATACACACACACCTACACACTCACACACATACACAGACACACATACACACACAGAGACATAGACTCACACACATACACACACACAGACATAGACTCACACACATATTCACACACATACATAGACACACATACACACTCACACACAGACATACACTTACACACACACACATACATACACTCACACACATACACACTCACACACAGACATACACTTACACACACACATACATACACTCACACACATACACAGACTCACACACACACACACACACACACACACACACACACACACACACACACACACACACACACACACCTGGATAAATAGCTGCAAAAGGGTAAAAGATCTTGTGCCTTAGACTTTCAAGTTGAATTCACCAGGGTCCCCCTTACTCTTTTACAAAAGCATGCAGATTTTTCTCCCAAGATCGGGCCTAGTGGCTACAGAAGTCACTTTATACTCTTGTGACGATCACCTACCTTGGTCTGTCAGATGTAGTTCAGAGACAGGGCTTCAGGCTACTGCCTACAGCAGCCTGGGGTGCTCTTCTCAGAGGCATCTACACTGGTGAAGCCAGACATCTTGACATCTCTTCAGAGAAGATGGTGAGTAAGATCTATAATGAAGCAGTTAGTTTTCTGGGAAGATCTAACATAGATCCAGAAAGGCCATTGCTAGAGACTCCAGGGAAAGAGGGAGAGGTGAAGACATGCCCAAGATTGGTATGCTTGCTTCCTTTGTTTCCGACAGCCAATATGCCCTGTTGGAGGATTCTGAAGTTCTATCTTCCGAAGGATGAAGGAGATCATAGAAGGTGTTCTCTGAGGGGTAGGGTGTGACTACAGCTGATAAACACTGTAAGCCTCAGGAAGTCCACAGGAAGCTTCTTCCTTTAACCCCAAGCTAATCTCTCTTGGAGATTCCCAGAAAACACCTGGGAAGGGCACCCAAGCTGTGCTCCGCATCACATACACCTGGGTGGTAAGCAGACCTATTGCTATTTTAATGTTCTTTGGGGAAAATAATTTTTTTGTTATGTTTCTTCAGTGTCAGTCTTCACAGTTGAATGTGTTGTGATACTTTTTTATTCAAAGATTTATTTTAGTGTGTGTGTGTGTACACACACCACAGCCTGTGAGTGAGAGAGCAACACACACACACACACACACACACACACACACACACACACACACACACACACACACACACACTCCTAGAGGTCAAATAGAGCATATCCCATCCCCTCAGGGTGGAATTATGGGCAGTTGTGAGCTGCCCTCACATGGGTGCTGGAAATCAAAATGGAGTCTTCTATAAGCAGCAAATGTTTTTAACCCATAAGCCACCTCTCAGCCCCATGGAATTCTTGCTTTTCAGTTGGGTGAGAAGCTTCAACCAGATGCTAGAATGAGATGTTCCTTTCCCTTACTGAGTCTCCTCCATGACTCTCTATCCTCTATCTCTCTATCCTGACTTTAGACACATTTACATAGAAGCAACTCTGCAGTAGAACAGAATACATTTTACAAGTGAGCAGCGGAGGATGGGCCATAGTCATCCATCAGTGGTTTCACTTAACAAGGCATCTCTCCAAAATATAGACATGATGGCTGGGTGAGTATCAATATGCAGTAGCACAAAACACCTTGTAATCTTTAACAATGCTTGGAGACACAGGGCCCTCCTGCTCACAGCTGCCTGGTGAAGGCCTCTTCATGCCTAAGTCATGGGGCTCTCAGTCACTCAGGTGTTTGATCTGCCTAGTTGAAATGGGGAACCAAAACTCAGAGAAGAAAATAACCTTCTAGTCTAATTGTCAGGAAGCTTAATGAGAAGACACTAACAATGGCAGATTTGAGGAGTCTGGTTACACATTGGCCATGAATGGAATTGGCAGGACACTTTATTGCTTCACCAAGTAGATAGACTAAATAGTCAATACATCTAGGCTATATAAGTCTTCTTACCATTTTTATTTTTTTCTAGAAAGTTCTATTACAGAGTCAATTTTATATGCTTTTATAATGGTCTAACATTGACCATATTGAAAATTGTGGACCTCTAAATATTATGCCTACACAAAAATTTAAATATTGTATGGTCCAATCACATTTCAACTTTACCACATACAGCTATCCTACAAATTTCTATGTTTTTGAGGATTTCTCACAACTTCTAAACAAGTTTTTTCTTTCAACTTTAATCTGACTGATCTATTAATTTGCCTTTACTAGACACTGAGTCTTTGTGACAAATCTGGGTTTGTAGTAAACAGAGGAGGGTCGTAGAGAAGGTGGCCATGCATCCACTGCTGTTCCTCTTTCAAGGTTTAGATGGATCAAAACAACAACAAGAGTCTAAATGTAGAGAGTCTCACAGTATTTAATGTTGCAGTTAATAGTAGAGTGAATAGCTAGGAAGAGCATAGAGACCATAGGAAATGAGACACAAGCAGGTGTAGTTTCAGGAGTGACAAGTGGGAGGTATAATGTCATGGGCCAGCTTTAAATGATTATAAAGTGACGAAAACCCTTCCAAGAGTCAGGGTTAGGGCTGGAGAAATGACTCAGTAGTTAAGAGCACTGTCTGCTCTTACAGAGGGAGGATCTGGGTTCAATTCCCAGAACCCACATGGTGGTTTAAGACTGACTTTACTCCAGTTCCAGGAGATTCAGCACTCTCTTCTGTCCTCTATGTGCCCCATGTGACCAGGTCATGCCAGACACACAGGCAGGCATAACAGCTATACGCATAGCATAAAAATGGAAAGCTCATTTAAAAAAAAAAAGAGCCAATGTCATAGTGAGGACATATACTATTCTTGTAGAGAACCTGTGTTCAGCTTCCAGCACGCATACAAGATAGCTTATAACCACCTATAAGTCCAGCTCCAGGGAATCTGAGGCCTTCTCCTAGTTTCCCTGGTACCTATACACACACACACACACACACACACACACACACACACACACACACACACATGTACACATGTACACACACACGTACACATGCACACACACATGTACACATGCACACACACATACACACATGCACACACAGAGAGACTTTTTAAAATCAGTGTCATTTGTGGAAACTCGCATTTCCTTTTGCTCTGAGATAATTTTAAGGATGACCCAGTAACTGTTTACCTGTGATCCTAACACTCTGGATGAAGATATATCAGCATCCCAAATTGGAAGCCAGACTCAGCTACATTGTGAGCTTAAGGCAAGCTGAAGCTGCATAGCTTGATCCTATCTCACAAAAACCATGAATAACAACCAAATAATAAAATAATACAGATATTCTAAAAACCAGTCCAATCGGAGCCTCGGAGGTATGTCCTATGCAATAAATCCTTGTCTTATGTGGCAACTTAATCTTTTGTTTGCTTTTGATTCATAGTCTCATACTATATCCCAGGCTTGCCTCAAACTCATAGTAATCCCCCTGCCTCGGCCTCACAAGTGCTGAGATGATAGGCATGAGCCACCATGCCCTGCCTGCATTTCCTTTTAATAACTAAACCAAATGAAATTTAAAATCCACTTCCTTGGTTGCATGAGCCAGATTTCTCAGGCTCTGCCAACACCTGCGGCTGGAGGCTGTCACAGTGGGTCGTGCAGGTATGGGACTCCAAATCATCATAAACCTGGCATTGGCAAGAAGGGAAAACGTTGTGGCAAGGAAAACATTCTAGAAAGGGGTTGGCTGGGCTTTGACAACAATTCATAAACGCTTCAGATGGAACTTTAGTGAAAAACCCAAGACTCTGTGAGACATGAACATCTGTGGCCCCCTGAGAATGGCAAGGATGGAGCACAATACACTCAGATTTTCTGTTGAAGTCATTTCCTTCCCATTGATGCCAGAGTGAACAAGGCCACGGCGCAGTGGGGTTGTGCTGTCTCACTTTTACTTAACTGGTTGCTGTTAGGGTATTTCTTTTTTGTGTATACATGTGGGTTTGCTTGCATGCGTGTATGTGTGTGTGTGTGTGTGTGTGTGTGTGTGTGTGTGTGTGTGTGTGTGTGTGTGTACTCCCTAGGTTAAGCCAGAGGCTCTTGTCAGAATATCTTCCTCACTCACTCTGCGATTCATTTTTCCAGACAGGTCTCTCATGGAGCCTGAAGCTTCCTGCTTCAGCCACAGCAGCTGGCTGCCCATCATCCCAGGACCAGAACTGGGCTGACAGAGAGACACCATTGCTCCTGGTTTTTAGGTTGGTGCTGCGGATCTGGACTCAGGTCCTCACACTTATACAGCAAGCTCTCGTAATTACCCAGTGATCCATCTCTGCAGCCTCACTTTTTGATACTTTGTTCTGAGATGTTTACTCAACCCATTTTATTTACATATCAGGTCCCCACATATTTAATTAAGTATAGTGAATTATTATATTTCTATATGTTCTAGGGCCAATCTCATTTCTCCAAACTCTGAGCATAAGTTAGCTTAACACGTAGTCTACTAGAGCACTACTGAACTTTATTTAGTTTTAAAACTGAAATATTTTGATCATGTGACTTAAAGGAATGGAAAAACAGGGCATGGAATCCATGAGCCTTGTTTGCATTTGCTATTCTAGTACATTCTTAATTTTCATACGTGACAACCATTAATGCTGCATTTAATTAAATCTCACTTCTACTTCCCATTTTATGCTCAATGTTAGCAATTTTAAAACCTGTTTAATTCATGTGTCCTGGCACCCAAAGGCAGGATCTTGCACGTAGAAGAAATGAAATCATCTGTTAGTTTTTAATATATTTAAGTTAAAATAATTTCCACATGGTCAAACTAGGCATGGTCTCCACATACAGAACTCCATCTGGCTTAAATCACACATGTAAACCTTTCAGTAACGTGGGAAGAGATATGAAATTTCAGCACAGCTCCCATGCAGTTCTGAATTTGTGTTGGTTCTTTTAGTTTCTTGCTTATTGTTATTCTCAAAACCCAAGAAGAACTCACTTAATACAGTCCACTGTAGTGGAGGAAGGCATGTTGGCCAGGCAGGCAGCTCCTTGGAAGCATCTGGCATCTTGCTGAGTCAGGAAGCATGGTGAGGGGGGTGGGGGGTGGACATCTGTGCTCTGCTGACTCTCCTTCCTCCCTTTTTGTATTCTGTAACCGCTATCCTGCCTACTTAGTCCTCTCTGAAAATGGCCTTACAAACACTCAACAGTATGCCTGCCTTGTCAGCTTTTCTTGTTTCATGTGCATTGAGGTTTTTCTGTTTATATGTCTATGTTAGGATGCTGGATCCCCTGGAACTGGAGTTACAGACAGTTACAAGTGACCATGTGGATGCTGGAAACTGGACTGGGTCCTCTGGAAGATCAACCAGTGCTCTCAACTACGGAACCAACTCTTCAGCCCCTTTACCGTTACCACTTTTACCGTTACCATTGTCCTTAATCCAATCAAAGACGAAAGCGGAAATTGACTACATCCTGAAGGGTCCCAAATGAAACTGCTGAGAAGAAGATATCAGTGACCAAGATGACTTTAGAGGCAAAATCAAAACCGTGTGTTAGATACTGTGGTATTTTAAAGCATTATCATAACTAGGGGCTGACAAATCTTTTCTCAGGGTGTGTGCAGAATACGAGTATCCTAGATTTGCAGACCACCCAGGCTTTTGTGATATGGATGCTTCCAGACACAAGAAAGGACACATGCCTGAGTACTAACATCCATGACAGACTGGGTATGGCTCTTTGGCCCACAGGTTCACAGTCTGATCTGCATCGATCCTTATGAGGGCCAACATTCACTGTCACCCCAACTGAACATTTATTTCCTTTCTCCCATATCATAACATCCCCCAATCTTTAAGGCAACAGTGGACAGTAGGGTAGTAATGACTTTGGTCAAGCTGTCATTCTTCTCAAATATCTTATTGAACAATGTAGATAAGCCTGTAACTCACAGCACAATCTAGAGAGAAAGCAAAGTCAATATTAGCATGTAGAAAACTTAGATTATTTTTTAGTTCCAAGAATTTTCTAAAGATTACTCTTTGAGTCTCTCAAGAAATTCTTCAACACAACTGTTCTATAAAAACAGAGACTGTGAAACAGAGACACTGTGAGGAGAATTCTCTGTTGCCCCGAAGTAAGTGTTAGGGCCAGGGTTTGAGCCCATATACCTTAAGATTGGACTGCCCTTAATGTCTCTGCTCTGCATTGCCCACTGCTGCTGTGGAAGCCATTTGCCTCAGTTTAAATCTTTTAATTACATTTACATATTTGTGGGTGGGTGTGTGGGTGGATATATATGCCATAGCACATGTGTGGAGGTCACAGGACAACTTTTAGGGAGCTGGTTAATCATGTGGGTCCTGGCATCCAAGTCGGATTGTCACTTTTAGCAACAAGAGCCATTATCCACTGAGCCCTAACAGGTTTTGAGTCGGGGTCTCTAGCACCTCCAAAGGGTCCTCGGGTTCCATTTTTTCCTGTTATTAAAGGCCGTAGGGAGTGCTGTTACCATCCCCCCAAGATCCATTCAGTGAGCAGGATGGGGGCTGCTTTATGACTCGCACAATCACCCCTGGGTCATTACAAGTGTGAGCTCATTATGACTAACTCAAATGCCATATATAGCACTGGGAAATATCCAACACCAATTTTCCTCCATTCTCAAAGTAAGTTCCCCTTCCACATCCATGCACAACACAGTAACTCCAACCCTCTGAAGCTTTCCAGTTTAACCTACAAGAGTGAGTGAGACTGTGACCATGTCTGTTAGGAATTCCCTAGTCCCATAGCAATAAGCATTTCAGGAATTGCCAACTGAGGAAAGAGAATTTGTTCTGTGTAAATATCTAAAGGGCCAGAGAGACTGACAACCAGTCATGGAGTTTTGTAGCTTTTATACTATTTTTTTCCCCTGAACACGCATAAGTAAGCAGGATAAAGAGTTAAATACTGTGAGACATTTATGAATCCTTTATGATTTTTGGACATATGCAAGCCTTTTAACGTTTTCATTCCTGTGTCCTCTGATTTATAAGGTCACAGAATATTGTCAGTTCAGTCTGAAGCCAATGGTTGTCAGACATCAGCCCTACTGCTAAAAGCTGAGATTCTAGAAGCTAGGTGTAGTGGGCACATGAATACAGTCTTAACCCAGCAGAGACTGAGGCAGGGGGATGTCGAGTTTGAGGCCAGGTTACCGTGGACTAACACAGTGAGATGTGTCTCAAAAAGAAATAAGTAAAGAAAAATTAAGAAAAAGAAACAGAAGCAAAAGATTTGACATACCATCTAGCTAATCATTTATGATGTTACCACACATGAAGTGCAATGCCGCCTGGGTAGGATTGAGATGCTGGCCTTGTCAAATGCCTGCTGGTTGTTAGCTAGAATACACTTACTTATTTTCCCAGTCTCATTCCAGAAAAAAGTTAAAGCAACTCAGTAAGAGTTCAGTGAAATGGCAGATGAGAAGTGAGTCGGAAAAGCTCAGGGAACAAAGGTATGTAAAACCCAAGAGTCTGGGCAATGAGCTCATGCATATTTGTTAGAGGTGTGCCCAGATCCAGACTCTCTGTTTCTTCTGGACAGAAGTAGGACATAGGTAAGTAAGTGATTCACATCTTTTCCAGTGCTAAGACTCCCTAATCACCACACAGAGGAGCAGGAAATGTGAGATTTCTAGCTGGGTCCTCAGAGAGAGGATGCTCTTTGTTTTCTTAAGCATCTCAACAATAAACCCAGGCCCAAATTGGGCACGGGTGTTCACATCGCCAAAGTGCAGTTTTGGTAAAAACTGTGACATAAAAAGAGTTGCTGGTGTACGTGGTCAGAGGGCAGCCTTTAATGTTGTTCCCCAGACACCATCCAGCTTGTTTTTCTGAGACCAGGTCTCTCACTGGCCTAGAGTTTACTAACCAGGCTAGAGTGACTGTGCAGGGGTCCACCCATGTACACTTTCCCAGCACTGAAGTGACAAGCACAAGCCACAACATAGGTTTTAGGAATGAGACTCATGATCCCCATAGTTGGAGAGTAGACTTTACAAACAGAGCCCCATGGGGTAGCTGAGAGAGCTTGTCAACATCCTTCTCAAACAGTAACACACACAGGCATCACCACCCATAAGAGACAGGTGTGTGCTTCCTTGGAACTCCAGCTTTTTTTCATAGTCACCCTCCTCTGAACTGAAGCAGCTTTATTTGATATGAAGTAATGAACCATGAGTCCATCAGCAAGACATGGCCATTTTATTCTGAGACTCAATGATGTGTGACAGCTTCCCTTGGAGTGATTGGAATGCAGGCTCACTGAGCTGCCTACAAGAGGAAGCCCTATCAGAAAGAGGACTTCTTTCTGCCCATTTGCCACCAAGCAGAAATGGATGCTAGGTCAGGTAATGAACAAGGCTAGATAACCACTCAGAGTCATGGATTTCCAGATGTAGCATTCTTTAGATGTGTGAGTATTTGGATAGGTCTTATTGCTGTTCCCTCTTTGGGATGCTGGTCACTTTTCTGAAACTAGAGTAGTGGACTTGTAATATGGTTTGCTGACTCCCACTTCAGGACCTGGATACTTCATCATCTAGCTATCTGGCATATTCTTCTTGCCCTTTATGGATGAGACTCTTGGAGAAGTGTATTCCAAAACCAGCTTATATCAGTGAGACAGTCAGCATCTTTATGTACAGGGGGATTAAAGGCATGTGCCACCATACCTGGCCTCCCATTCATCCCATAATTCATTCCTCAAAGAGGATGAGGCTTCTCATGGGGAGTCAACAATGTCTAGAATATCAGGTTGAGGTAGGACTAAGCTCTTCCCCCCCCCTTCCCCCCCGTATCAAGGCTGAGCAAGGTATTCCTCTACAGGGATTGAGTTCTAAAAAGCCAGTTCATGCATTAGGAAAAAAAATTTGCTCCCACTGACCTGTTCTATTTTTAAAAGTTATTTCCATACACATACGAGGGTCTTCCATGTGCCTGTGAAGGGCATCAGGTTCACTGGAGCTGAATTTACAGGCAGTAGTGATCTGCCTGATAAAGGTGCTAAGAACTGAACTCAGTCTTCTAAAAGAATATTAAATGGTCATGACTGATGAGCCATCCGCTCACCCCCCAAACTGAGATGTCTGAGATGTTCTTACTTAAACATTTGTGGCACCGAAGCAGTTCCTTGCCTTACAAATGCTTGAAAAAATTATAAGTTCATAAATTGTACATTATAAAGTCCCCACAGTGTGTGTGTGTGTGTGTGTGTGTGTGTGTGTGTGTGTGCAATGTCCTGCTCTCTTATTTTCTGTCTTACCCCCTGAGACAGACACTTACTAAGCCTTGAGTTCACTCTTTCTGCCAGGCTGATGCTCAGCAAGCCCCATGGATCCTCATGCCTCTGTTCCACAGTGCTGAGGTTACAGTCTCACCAGCATGGCCACATCCAGCTTTATACATAGATGCTAAAGACTGGACTCAGTACCTCATGCTTGCACAGCAAACTGTTTAACTCTTCCTTTCTGAGGACACAGTCTGAGGCACACAAGGCCCAGTTGAGTGTTAAATGAGAAGTAGAGTTATATAGAAAGTCAAAACTTACATTTCCCACTGTTTATTGCAATGACACAGAACGTGGAAGTTTGTTACACGTCGATTTGGCTGCGTATCCAACTCCTCTTGCCCCAGAGAAAGACGGTTAGCCCAGAGGCAAGACTGGCATGAAATGATTCTGATGTTAGCAGCTATGATGCGGGGTTCGGATTTTCTTCTAAGAGGTGCCACATGATCTGATTTAGATTTTCAAATGTTAACCTTGTCACAGAGAGACAAGTTGAGAATGTGCAGCAATCCATGAGAGAAACTTGGAAGCTCCTGGGAAGCAATTGGTAGAATGTACCGTGAATGAAGAGAGGGAGAGAATTCACAAGTGGACTGATGTTAGAGAATTGGAAGAGTCCAGAATGATTCCTTGCATTTTGAGCTGAACCACCACAGAATGGTGAAGCTTTTGTTGAGGCGGAGCTGTGTGGTAGGGACCGTCTGAGGCAGGCTCAGTGGGAGTGAGTTTTAATCCTCAGCAAGCTGTGTGTTAGGAAACCCCAGGAAAGGCGAGGGTCAGTGATGTAATTATATGAGTCCCATGTTAGACTCAAAACATGAATTGAATAAAATTGTTGGGGTGCAAGAAAGAAAGCAGAGGAAGACTAACTTCTCAGTAGCTGAGCATAGAACTAACCCAATGTGTCCAACAAGGTGCACAAAGAGAATGTGGTGTTTGGACACGATGGGATTGTTTCATGAAGAACAAGGTAATAGCATTTGCAGGAAAGTTAGTCAGCGTTAGGCAGACACATCGTGTTTTATCTCCTCCACAGTTCCTTGATTTTACATGGACACATAGAATCATCTGTGCGAATACAATGAAAGTAGAAGTGAAGTGATGTGGGAGAGACAAGGGGCTGAAAGGAGGCAAGAAGGTGAAGAGAGAGCAGGGGACCTGTGAGTGTGGGGAGGATATACTCAGCATTGAATACACACTTGAATGAAGTGTCCTTCTATAAAGAAAATGAGAGAAAACAATTTAAAACAAAAATAAAGCAAAAGCTACTTCAAAGATGTCAGGGAGAGGGGCAGCTGATGAAGGATTTTGAGAAGTGCATCCTGGGAGGTGGGAAAAGCAACAGAGGTGTCCTTATCTCTAGGGGTCAGAGAGCACATGAGGGATTGGGCTGAGCTGCATTCAACAACACATTCATGATCTTCATGACTTTCAATTTTAGTTTAAAGCTGAAGATATTATTAAATAGCAATGGGTATTTCCAGAAACAGGATTCACCACGCACATAGATCTGAGTACACACTTTTCTCTTCTGATATGAGAAGCATGGTCTAGTTTTGTCTGCCAACTAATGCAACTTGTGAGGAGACATTTCTGTTCATTAGTGCAAATGAGCAAAACATGTGGTAGAGACTTGGCAATAGTTCATTGGACTGAGGTTTAGTGGGCAAGCATGGGGGTTCGGATTTGATCCCCAGAGCCCACACATAAAAAGCCACCTATGGTGGGATCCTTATGATCCCACTGCTGATGAGGCAGAGACAGGCAAATCTCTGGGATTCACTGGCCAGCTTTATAGTCAGCCTACTTGATGAGTTCAAAATCAAAGAGAGATCTGTCTTTCAGATTATTTGATGGAGTTTACAAAATATAAATAAATAGTTAAATACACTTCTAACTCTGGTGACTGAGAAGCTGCAGGATAAATTACATACTTCACTTTTAATATCAAACTTCAAAACATTCTGTTGTGTTCTAGTGTCCCTGGGCTAGTGGGAAAATCTACCCTTTGCTTAGTAAGAGGTGAGAGGGAGTTCCTGTCCCTTGTTTGGCTTCATTTCTCCAGCTTTATGTGACTGCATAGCTTGGTGCTTTCTCAGCAGAAAGTCAAGGGTCAGTGTCTGCCTTTTGACCTGAGGGAAATGGCAGGGGTGTGTGTGTGTGTGTGTGTGTGTGTGTGTGTGTGTGTGTGTGTGTGTGTGTGTGTGTTTTCCATAGATGAAAACCATGACACTTCATTTGCTGAATCCTCTTTCTCAGTTCCTGGATAAACACCAGGGCTGATAATTCTTAGTGCCACAGATGAGGGTGGGGGCATTATTTTAGGTATCTCAAACAAAACTGTCAGGTCTTCAGAAATATCACATCACAGACAAAAGTCCCTGACAATTCCAGTTGCCAGAGGATTCATCAACAGGCCAAGGACAGACATATTCTTTAAGGAAAAGGAAAATTGAGTTTCACAGAGTGATTCATGCTTGTCATATTTCAAGAGAACTGAGAATATACACTTGAATTTTCCCCATACAATTGCTCACTTGTGTGATTTTCATGCTTTTAAGACAGGCTTTCACTATGCAGCCAAATCCGTCCTGGAACTCACTATGTAGCCCTGGCTAAAATCAAAGTCCTGATCCTCCAGGAATATTACTACCACACCCTACAAAAGTGTGACTTCTGCCAGTATTCTTCAATAACTGAGTTTCCTTTACTATGTTTCTATTATTTGAGGTGGGATTTTTCCATGAAATCTAGGCTATCCCTGAACGTCAGATCCTCCTGCCTCAGCCTCCTGAATGCTGGGATGACAGGCAAGCATCACCACAGCTGGTAGATTAACTACATTTTTGCACATTGGGTTTATTCTGCCTGTCAAAGAGCAAAGTGAGCTAATTTATATATTGTTTTGCAAAGGGAAAGTAACGGCAAGGGTGCATGGTGCTATCCTTTAAACCATATGCATGTTCAATTTTGTCATGTTTTACATGTGGGTAGCCAATGACAACCTCTGGATGTCAATTCTCTTCTTCCACATCTGGGTTCCAGGGATAGAACTCAGGCACGGGACTTATGGGAAGGCACCTTAACAGGCCACAGCACCTTGCCAGCTCCTAGCTCCAAGTATTTTATGAGATGTGTTCACTGGTATTCCCCTGCCCATCCCTGTTCAGCAGACTACTCTCTACACTCACTGCACCCTCAGCGTAAGCCATTGCCTCGGAATGGTGAGAAATTCCAAATGGTTCTACTTTCTCTTCCTCCCCTTGAGTCAGTTTCTCTCTGTGACATCTGTAGCTGTCCTGGAACTCACTCTGTAGACTAGGCAGGCCTTGAACTCACAGCGATCCACCTGCCTCAATCTCCTGAGTTCTGGCAGTAAAGTATGCACCACCACACCTGGCTGACCACTCTCTGGAAGCTTTTAGGTTGCTAACCATCTGAGCAGGAATTCTCTGGCAACACAGATGCCTCTCCTCTTGCCCATAAGAATACTGAACAATGGATCCCAATAAATTATAGATTTCTCAGACATCTCATGCTGGGAGATAGAAAAGTTTGGAGTCTGGTGCAGTCAGAAGTGAAATGTGTCTCTGGCAACGATTCCACACAACTCTAACATCTTCTCAGACCACCTTATAGCAGAGACTGGAGCTAGGGCTGACAGATGGTTGATAAATCATTGATGGATTAGACCAATCCTTGATCAGGGCTGCTTAGTTATAAATACCTCTTGTCTTCTGTTTCAACCTAAGCTTCATGGCAGAACCCAGAAGGACTTGAGGGTCACAGGATCTTTGCTCCTCTTTCTAATGCAACTTTGTTTAATAAATCTCCTTTCTTTACTTTTCATTTTTTTCTCATCTGTTTAATGGGCTACTGGGAATGAATGGACAGCTTCAATTGCCAGGGCTCACACACTCACCCTAACACTGGTAATACTCGTAGGTCAATAGCCAGGTAAAAATTCAGCTTCCACTTTTTAAACTGCCATCATGTCTATAGCTTTTCATCTTTCAATCTACTCTTCAAGCCGCTGTCTTAGAGCAATCCTCAGAAGCAAAATATAGCAAACTTTCAGAAATGATCATTCCATCCCCAGGCTCAAAGTTTACATTTGGCTATTTGGTGCTAGCAGCAGGACACCTTACCACATTTCTTACGGGATTCTGTGTTTAAGCTTCTTCAAGTATCTTTACACATGGACTTCTTTCTTGTTCTCACCAAGTCTCCAAGCAGGCAAAACTCCTGAGACACCAGAGCAGATCAATGGACTCCACTTGTACGTCTTCACACTCAAGAACCCTGGCCATAGGTTTCCCATTTTTAAAATTCTCATGATATGGTTTTCCCAAATTCTGCCTTTCCACATGTCTGGTCTTGATGTCTTATCCAGCAAAAATTAGCATCCCTTCTGCTCCAGTGGAGATGACAGTCCTGCTTCAGTTTCTGAAATGGCATTGTATATATGGATACTTCCATGAGTATTCTACTTGGCCTTCTAGCCCCTAACCAGAAGTCAGGAGCTCTGTGCCTGAACTCCTACAATTATTCACTGTGAAGGTAAGGAGGGATTCTGCAAATAAATTTATTCACAACATTAATATTATAACTCACATGTAACATTAATAAACAAATGAGGTCTTAAACCAACTAATCAAAATTTGGTATAGGAAACATTTCTTCCAACCACATTCTACAAACAGTGGTCTGTTGTTCATGTAACTCTTGAATAAAGGAGTCAAGGTTCATCTTCCCAATCTTTCCTGTAGAGTTTAACCCCTTCTAGCCCAGGTGCTAGTATTGAACTAGAGGAGGAGGAGACCAGAGTTTCAGGTGGGCTTACAGTCCTAGCTGCTCCTGTTCACTCCGCCCTCATTCAAATTAGTTCAGGGGCCATGTGGAGATGGGCAAGGTGGCTCAGTCTGTAAAGTCCTCGTCTTACAAGCATGAGGAACTGAGTTCCATCCCAGCACCCATGGACCAAGAAGGACATAGTGTGCTTCTATAATCTCAGTGATAGGGAAGTAGGGGCTGCAGGATTCCTGGAGCGTGCTGGCCGGTCGGTCTAGCTGAATTGTTAAACTCCAGTCTCAGTGAGAGAGCCTCTCTCAAATACTACAGTGCAGGGTGATCGAGTAGTAACACACCTGGCATTGGCAGCTGGCCTCTGTACAGACACGCCCATATAGACATGAACACACACACAGCATGTGATATCTGGATCCATGTTCTGTATTTGGTCTCGGGGGATTCAAAAACTGAAGAGCACCCAGTTTTCATATGTGAAATGCATTTTAAGGTCTGTTCTGGTTTCTCTAAATATAAAGGGAGAGGGAAAAGGAGAGGGAGCAAGGGGTGAAAGGGGAAGGGGATGAGAGAGAGAGAGAGAGAGAGAGAGAGAGAGAGAGAGAGAGAGAGGGAGAGAGAGAGAGAGAGTACACATTGAGAAAATCATGGGAAATTTCTGTCCAAGGTTCTCAGTGACTTGGAGAATCAATTGTCATTTAAAGCTAATACAATGACAGATCTAAAGATCAGAGTCGGCCATCTTGAGAATGTTTGCGTTGCAGAAATTGGCATACAACAAGACCTTTTATTTCTTTCTTTTCGTTTTTTTCTTTGAAATTTAATTTTGCAGTTTAGGGCTCCCCAATCCTATCTCTGATCCCTCTCCTCTCCATTCTCAATCTGTGTGTGAACAGCCTTGTTCTAGAATACCATCAGTTCAAAGGACTCGTGTCCTCACATGAAATTTATTTGATAATTTAATCCAGGAAGTGCCTCTGCTGTGTTATTTAGATGGAGGCGCTGAGAGAACATATCCTTTCTGGCTCTTCATGCCAGGTTTATGTGGCATTGTTTGCTGAAGAGGTGCTGAAATCTCCCTTGAAAACAGTCAGTAAAAGGAGTCTATGGAAAGTCCTCTTTGTGAAGAACAGCGGTAAGAAAACATGTGCACACACATGTACCAGAAAAACAAATCTTTACCTTTCCTCCTTTCCTTCCCTCCTCCAAGCTCTTAGCAAAGCATCAGGAAACTTTTGAAATTAAAAACAATGAGTTCAGGTGCCTTGGCTCCTGCCTTTGCAGACTCTTGCAGACAGCCCCAGCTCTGAAACGGCATCTTCTTGGAAGTTGATAATAACACAAATGATGCTTCAGTTTTAAACATTTTCATCCTCTTAAGAAACTCTGTAGGGATGGAGAGATGGCTCAGTGGGTAAAGCATTTGCTGCTCAAGCAAGGGACCTTGATGCCCCCAATGCCCATCTGAGGCTGGGCGTGGCTTTGTCCATCTGTAACTCCAGTGCTGGAGAGTAGAGACAGGCAGAACCTTGAGTTCTTGCTGCTCAATGCATTTATTAAATAAAAGTAGCATGAAAGAAATACTAATACTACATTAAAACATTGTTATCAAATAGATTTCAGGAAAGTCGTTTCCAACATCATTAATCTTTTGGTGATAACATAAACTTTAAAACAGAAGTTTGCCAGGCTGTCTATGGAGGAAGGAAAAAGGGGGAAAGGAAGCACATGAGAAGTTATTGCTCTATCCATCTTTTCCAATTCAGTCGCTGGGGACTTAACAATAGAAACAGTATTGATTCATCATATTTGCTGAAATCCACCCAGAAGAAATTCTTTCCTACCCATTATATTTCCGAGAGAAATGCTGGCCTGGAATATTGCTTCTTCCAAAAATGATCTGGTAGAAAACAATATACTGCCTGGAATCCACAGCATCTCTTTGTGAAACCAAACAAACAAAAATTCATTTCTGTCCCACTTTTCTCAGGCTCCTTCCTCTGGGTTTATCTCGCAGAAATCAATTTCTCATCACTTTTCATGAGAGAGCAGAAGGGATGATCGGCAATGTGAGGGTGAAGCATGGAAAGTTTGCTCATGGCACCTTGTGTGCTGTGTGGAAGTCTGAAAGGATTTAATTAGTCTCTCCATAGTGCTGACTTCAGCCAGGTCATTTGCCACTGATTAAACCGCTCTCTCCATTTTTCACCTGGCTTTGTTTTTCTACTTTTCTGTAACAGATATTTAATATTCATGAAATGAAGCACATTGAAATTAAGACAAACAAACAAACAAAATCTGTGCCAATTTTATGAGCAGGTAGGGTGGTTCAGTAGGTAGAGGTGCTTGTATGCAAGCCCAAAGACCTGAGTTCAATCCTCAGATCTCACAAGGTGGCAAGAGAGAACCGACTCTGGAGAGCTGTCCTCTGACCACCACAGTGCATCATGGAATGTGCTTACACACACACACACACTTAAAAATATGACTTCAAGATTTTGCCAAACTTTCTTTTTTCAAAATACATGGCTATTTTACATTCAAGTAATATCACCATGTATCCCAACAGTATTTTCCTTTTATTGCCCATTTTATTTGCTTTCTTTAAGAGGCTCATGTAGCCCCAAGCCTTAAACTCACCCTATAGCTGAAAGACTTTAATTCCTCACCCTCCAGCCTCAGCCTCCCAAGTGTTGTGGTTACACAATGTGCCACCACATTTATCCCCTTGGCCATCAAGGTAACAAAAACCAAAAATCCCAACCAATTGGTTTTAGTGTCACAAGAAAAGGTGATACAACCTCCTCACTGAACAAAAGGCCCTGCTCCTACACCCTTTCTGAGTAGGTGGTGACTCGCTCTGCCAGATCTGACTGGCCGAAATCTATTCTACATTTCCTCCTACTTTTATTTTCCTAAAAACAACCCCTAGCTTGATTACTGTGCTGTCATTTGGAAGAAAAATACATGATATTTCTCTGATGATTAAATGGCCTGCTTCTCAGTGTGTGTTTAACAGATTTATTTCTTTTTAAAAAATGAGATATCATCCTACTTTCCTCCTCGGAAAGTACCCATTCTGAACTCAGAATACCCACAGTGCTTGCCATGTAAATCTGTACAGAAACTTCTGAAGAGACCAAGTGGCCAGAAACTATGAGGTACAGGAAAACATCCAAACAGAGACACGAAGTGAGGGAGGGTGAGTGAGGCTACTCAATATGGAGGGAATAGAGGGTAATCTATTGTCTGTTGGGCCTTATTTATCTCGTGCATCAGCAAGCTGCTGCAGAGGAAACCACAGAGGAGCCTACAGGTGACTCAGTGGTAAGACATGCTTGCTTATGGCAGACACTGGCAGCCCCTTCCATCAGGTGAGTACATGGAGCCTCTACCAGGTGGCCTGTCTACTTTTCTGAGTTGTATTTAAAAACTTTTTTATTTATTTGTCCCTCTGTCTGTACTGGCCAAAGGCTAAGAATGCTTTCCTGACACTCAGGGCTCTTCGCTTTCTTTTCCTGAAGCTCCATCTCTTCCTTTGCCATGTGGCTGCTTATTACCCTGTGTTGCAAACAGCCTGCCTTCCTCTCCTCTTCCCCATCTCCCTTCGGGTAACTGCCAAATAAATCTCCAGTTTGCCTGCCCATTTTTTTTTCTCTTAAACTCTACTAAAATTGTCCTTAAGCGTCTGATAAGCAAACCAAAACACTTGTTGCACAATGCGCAATCCTGAGAACCTGAGTTCATTCCTAGAACCCACATAAAGGTGAAAGGAGGAAACTGACACTCACAGGTGTACACCCCCAAGCACTTACAAGCATAGAGATACAGAGATGCTCAGGGAGACAGACAGACAGACAGACAGACAGACAGACACACACACACACACACACACACACACACACACACACACACACACACACGAGGTGGGGGAGACACAAGAAGAAAGAGACACACATGCAGAAGAGATGATTTAAAATGCTTTTAGTACTGATTAACATTCTAAGGTTTTGTAGGCAGAACTGAAAATCCTTCATTTCCCTGGGCTGCTTCCAGTGACCACTAAGCCAGAAATGTTTTTACTTTCTTTGAGATTCAAAGCTTTTCCATACTGTGCTCAGTGTCTCCCCTTCCCATACTCTACTTTTTCTTTCTTAAGCTTCTATTTATTTTCATTTAGTTCAGGAGACGACACAGGATCACCCCTCTTTTGCGGGCTTCCAGAACTGATGTCAAGTTTAATTGAAAGGCTGAGGGAATGCATCTGATGGCAGAAAATATGAATCGGTCCAGCTGCCAAGGAGCAGATTATAAAGTGAGCCGTGAGCTTTGAAAGCCATCCCAGGTTTCAATTTCGGAAAGCTGGATTTAGGAATAACTAAAATCAATGCCTGGGCTCAAGTAGAGAGAATGAAGTCTTACCTGCTCTGCTCTATGCTATTAACTTTCCTACCAACTCCAGCCTCAATTTCAAGCAGAATTAGTTAGAGAATGGGGCATTCAGGAGACCGAGGAATTGTCAAAGCAGGCAGAACCAACTCGTTGGTTCACACCTCAGAGGCCATGTTGGGCTGCAGATAGATAAGCAAGTCTGTTTTACACTGTAGCCCATTAGGGAGCTGGGTCCTGAGATTTGGGGGATTTTATTATTGTTGATTTCTTGACCTAGAGCCAAAATAAGTAAGTACACTGAATGTCCAACTTCGCGTTTAAGGCATTTTGGTGTCTGTGCTGTGTTAAAGGAAAACACTCCCCACCCCCCACCCCTGTTGCTATGTATATTGGCAAGTATCCTATCCAAAGAATTGTGCTCCAAGAACTCTGGAAACACCTGCCAGTAGAAAGCTTGAGAGCCTTGTTTAAACAAGTGTGCCTGCCAACTTTCCAGGACTGTTGGTTTTGCAGGAGTGAATGGCTTGGATTATTTTAATATCTGTGGGGTGGATAATAGAATCAGGGCCATGTAGATGAGGTGAGGCACCAAATGGCCTAGAGTTGTGTTGCTTCTTTATGCTTCTTAATAGCATTGTCTCTTGAATCTAATATAAAGAAAAAAATCCAAACAACAACAGAGAGCCCAGACAGTGCTAATCTCCCTGGGTCCTCCATGTGACTGGTCTGTGGAGAAGTCCTGGTTTGGAATTCATGACGTTTGATAGAACACAATGTTACAATAAGGTTTCTGGCTGGGCCAGCTCCATGGTTCGTCTCTGCCTGCCACTGCTTATCTGAACCAGTAATCCCAACATCCCAAAGAATCACAGGACGTTATATTAATTTCATGCTGTTTGGCCGATGGCTTAGGCACGTTGCTAGCTAGCTCCTTCATCTTAACCCATTCTCATTAATCTATCTGCCATGTGGACCGTGGCTCACCTGTGTTCCTTGCATTTTTCTTCTAGGGCATCTGGCTCGATCTGTCTCTGTCTCTGCCCTCCTACAACCTATTCTGATTTTTCTGCCTACTTTTTCTATGGTGCCTGTCATGGGCCAAAACAGTCCTTTATTTAAAGATTGATATGCACTGATGTGGGGAATGCTTTTCTGTATGCTGTGAATATCAATCTTTAAATAAAGGAGCTGTTTTGGACCATGACAGGCACCATAGAAAAAGTAGGCAGGGAATCAGAATAGGTAGGAAAGGAAGGGCGGAGTCACAGCAGATCGAGCTGAAGCCACCAAAGGAGCAACATGTAGGAGCACAGGTGAGCCACGGGCCATGTGCAGACAGATTAATAGAAATGGGTTGATTTAAGATGTAAGAGCAAGCTAGCAAAGTGCCTGAGCCATAGGCCAAACAGCATGAAGTTAATATAAGTGTCTGAGTCATTTCTGGGGACCTGGGTGGCTGGGCGGCTAAGGGGTCTGGCGCGGCAGGTCTGTGGGTCCAGGTCCCTGGCCGCCCGAGATCAAGAAACCCTCACTACTACAGATGGCGCCCAACGTGGGGTGATTATCCACTTAAAGCCTGAAAAAGATTAAAAAGAGTTCTAGATCACAGAAGCTGAGCCAAGGCAGGTTCCAAATTGTATATACAAAGCAGGTCATTGTACAAAGAAAGCGTGGTGGCCGGGTCACATTCAAAATGGCGCCGGCAGACTGGCAGCAGGTAGTGTAAGCTGCAATCAGGCAGGTTCCTGAAATCTGACAGAAGACTCAGTAGCATGTGATTGACTTAAAGTTTTTGTTTATTTTGAAAAAAAAGGAAACAAAGACAGTTTCTTAGTAGCAGCATTTTCTTTAGCCTTTTCTGCTCACTGGCCACGAATAGAGACGCGGTCCCTTTAAGAGAACTTAGTGATTCAGCCTAATCTGCAAAAACTATACTGCTTTAGAGAGTGTATTTTAAAAGCTCTTATGGTTAGAAGATGATTAAGGATTCACAATAAAACAGAGTCAGATGAAAAGAAAAACCTGTAAACGGGTTACAATATGTGTAAAGGTACATAGGCTTCAGAGAGAAAAGAAAGGTTTTAAAAAGTCTTTAAAGAGAGAAATAGAGTAATAAAAATATAATAAGCCACGTAAAGATGGAAAATAGACACAAAATCTGGATTTTGGTTGTTATTGTGTTTTCTTTTAATTTTTTAACTGTTAATGAGCTAACTGCAGAAAGACAATGGATTGCAAATGCAAAGGCTACTAAGTTAAACAAGAATATATATTTTAAAGATATTTTGATTTTGAAATTTGTGTCTAAGGACTTATTGCTTTGGAAGAGTTCTGCTTTTGCTTCCACAGAAGATGAGAACCTGTGAATTGCTTCCAGACAAATATGGTCTCATCAACCGAGACCCCCTGAAAAAATCTCTGATGGGAAGAAATGGCCATATCAGCTTCAAGACTGTGGATTATGATCCAGTCTCAACAATCCGTGAGATTTTCAATGTCCCTTAATCAGCAGCAAGTAGTAATAGAAAACTATGCCCAAATTCCCAAAATATTGTTTCTAAATGTTTGTTTTCATTATAAATGATTAATGGTCATAGTTAATCTCTTTCTAAGAAGAAAAAGGGGATATGGTATATAAGATGATAGAGTATTTTTAATTTTGCTAAATACAAATAGATTATATATTGTAATTGTAATTCTTGCTTGATAGCTATTTTGTTATATGCAATTTCGCTATGTTAAAATTGAAACCTTCCTTTTTGTTTAGTCAGAAAGGGGGAAGTGATATGGGAATGCCTTTCTGTATGCTGTGAGTCTCAATCTTTAAATAAAGGAGCTGTTTTGGGCCATGACAGGCACCATAGAAAAAGTAGGAGGAGGAATCAGAATAGATAGGGGGAAGCAGGGCGGAGTCAGGAAATGGAGCTGAAGCCCACAGGAGCAACATGTAGGAGCACAGGTGAGCCACGGGCCACGTGGCAGACAGATTAATAGAAATGGGTTGATTTAAGATGTAAGAGCTAGCTAGCAATGTGCCTGAGCCATAGGCCAAACAGCATGAACTTAATATAAGTGCTTAAGTCATTTCTGGGGGCCTGAGCGGTGGGCAGTGGTGGCTGGGTGGATAAGCGGTCTCAAGCGGCAGGTCTGTGGGTCTCGGATCTCTGGCCGCCCGGGACCAAAGAAACCTAACTACTACAATGCACAGCATACAGAAAGACATTCCCACATCAACACAGTGTCTTAGTTTCTTTTCCAGTTGCTGTGGTAAAGCTCTCTGAGAAAGGCAGCTTAAGGGAGAACCAGTTGGTTTTAGCTCACAGTTCAGGGCTATAGTCCATGGTTGTGGGAAGAAGGTCAGGGAGTAGGAGCTTAAAGTGGCTGAGCACACCTCATATGCACTCAGGATGGAGAGAGCTATGTTTGCTGCTGCTCAGCACACTGTGCTCATTTCATACAGTCTAGGATTGCCTTGCCTAGGAGATGGTCCTGCCTACAATCAATGGGTGTCATCCTACATCAATGAGTATAATCAAGTTAATGCTCCACAGGCATGTCCAGATGGAATTGGACTCTAATTTCCATCAAGTTGACAATTAATACTACCCATCATGTACAGTTTCTAAGAAATACTACAATTCAAAGCCTAAGCCTCTGTCACACGCATAGGTGTTAAAAAGTAGTCTTTAGGCTAGTGGTTCGCAACCTGTGGGACCCTTTTGGAGGTCAAATAACCGTTTCACAATGGTTGCCTTTGACCATTGAAAAGCATAGCTACTTACATTATGATTCACAAAGTATCAAAATTACAGTTATGAAGTAGTAATAAAAATAATTTTATGGTTGGAGTTACTATGATATGAGGAACTGTATTAAAGGGCTACAGCATTAGGAGGTTAAAAATCACTGCATTAGGCTGCCAGAACCATGTAGATTCCACTTAAAGTATGTTGTATAACAAAGAATCAGGCATCCCACTTGGTCATTATCATGCTTTCCAATTTAATTCCAAGTCTGAGTGCTGATCGGATACTAATATACAAAGTAGCTTGTTGAGGAATATTTGTTTATACAATGTGAAGGTGTGTCACTGTGATTGGTTTAATAAAAAGCTAAGTGGCTACTAGCTGGGCAGGAGAGGTGAGTGGGATTTCCAGAAAGAGAGCAAAGGAAGAGGAATCTATGCCAGCTAGATGCCAAGGAGACACAGAGGGGTTGAACATACAGAAGGAAAGAAAGGTTAAAAAGCCACATAGTAAAGCGTAGATTAACAGAAGCAAGTTAATTTAAATTTTAAGAGCTAGTGGGGACAAGCCTAAGCTTAGGCCAAACTTTCATAATTAAAAGTCTCCGTGTCATTATTTGTGACCTGGCAGCCCAAAGAAGACGCCAACTGCATATGGCATCAAATGTGTGTAGTAGCTCATCTCTCGTAGCTCCTGAACAGAAAAATAATTGATGACTGTCCCGTAGGTGAGACGCTCTCTTGGAGTAATAAATAAAACCTTGAATATATAAGCCACCATGGTCGGCATGAAAAATGCATGCTTCGGGCACAGATAATGGGTCTTGGTGGCTTTTGTTTGTCTCTCAATAACTAATGGGCAGCTATTTGTAGTAACTGGGTTAAAGATAGTGGAATGGTAGAAGCATGCCTCCTTGCTTGCTGAGCATAAGGTGTTCACACTGAGCTTGCTGAGGCTCAGTGGTTGAGTACGGTATGATGAATTTCTCTAGACAGAAACCATGACACTGTTCTGAAAGTGTCTAAACCTGGGGTACTGTCTTCCAGGTAGGCTCAGGAAGAATCCTGCGGGAGATCTGCCTATCAGTTTGTTCTTCTGGCTGTGAGAGAGTCCTGCCATCCTGGGCTACGTCTTTGCACAGAGGTGCCTCTAAGAAATCACTTTGTTTCTCACTCTCCATTTCTCAGTTTTCACATCTACAAAATTATAGTTAGGGCTAAGGCTCATAGGATAGGTGTTCGTGAAACAAATATGAGAATGCAAGTTTAATCACCACAACCTATGTGAAAAGCTGGTCACAGTGTCATATGCTTGTAATGGCAATCCTGAGGTAGGAACAGGTGAATTTCTGTGGCTCATTGGCCAGTCAGCCAAGCTTCTGACCTAATTGTTGAGACTCTATATAATAAAACAGTGGGGATGGCCCCTGAAGAGCATGCATACAATAGACTTTTCTACACTAATCTGGTGTGTGAACTCTGCTCTCACAGAATTTGTTTACCCTTGTGGGAGGAATGTCTCCGCCTGCCCCAGGAATGCAGTAGGCAAGATGTTTCCTCCCCTTTTCTTAGTAAAGCTGCTTAGCATGTTTAAGATTCTTATACAAACAATCCCCATTCATCCACTTTGTTCTCTTGAACACATCTGGGGATCCTGATGTAAAATTCTCTGTATGTTTCTCATGGTTTCTCTGTTCCTGTTTTGAATTCTGTATGTTGAGCTATCCAAATAAAAGCTCCACGGAAAGCCAGTAAAGGACTCTTCACAGCATTACTTTGAGTACCCTCGTTTTATTGAATCTCATTTGACTTCAGCTCCTTGGCACCAGTCACTGGCAGGTACACACACACACACACACACACACACACACACACACACAGTGGCAAGTCTAGGAAATTCCAGGTAATCCAACCATAGGTTGACTCTGAAGCTCTGTGGAAATGGAATGTTCTAGAATTCCAGGATTTTTAGTCCTGTGGAGGTGGAATGTTCTAGAATTCCAGGATTCTAAGCCATGGCTCTATTTTGACAACATACACAGATATCAGTAGGATGAACACTATTTTACGGAGTCAGACTGCCTATGTCAGCTGGAATAAATCACTGTTATATCACAGCTGACAACTGTTGGCAGGGAAATATAGACACCAGTTAATGCAGAGAGACACATAGGAAAAGCATGGGGGGAGATAGTCTTATCCGGATCAATGCTACCATCTCAATTCTTTTTTTTTTAGAATATTAAACAATAAACCCTAGTTCTGATATTAGCCTTGCTTCCTCAAGATTAAGGTTGGTGTGCAGTTACGCCAGCCCATGAACACAGGTGTCAGTCATTTGATAAATCATTCAAAGTTACATCAGAGAAACGCTATCAGTGAGATTACTGTCTGTCTGCTTTTCTATGTATCTTTTTTATTGCTATGACAAAACACGTATAACCAAAGAAACTCATAGAAAAAAGAGTTTATTATGGCTTTACAGTTTCAGAATATAAGTCCATGGACGTCATGATGGGAAGTATGGTGGTAGGCAGGCAGGCATGTTGTTGGAGCAGAAGCTGAGAGCTCACATCTTTATCTGTAAGTAGAAGGCAGAGGCACTAACTGGGAATGGTATCGGCTTTTTGAAACCTCAAAGTTCACTCCTAGTGATGGATCTCCTCTAAGGCCAGATCTTCTACTCCTTCCTAAATAGTTCTACCAGCTAAGGACCAAGTACCCAGTTATAGGAGCCTCACCTATATACTTATGTAATATTATTATGTTATGAGGGTCATTCTCATTCAAACCACCACATTATCTATATGTATTGTCTATTACCTGTTTTCCTATCTGTACCACCTGTCATGTTTATCTAACTCCATCATCTATTACCTATCCATTAATCTTGTATTTTATATTGTACTTAGCATTTATTACCTATACCTTCTATTTCATTATCTATTGTATGGTATTAAGTGCGTGTACATTTACGTATGTATTGCTCCTATTGGTTTAATAAAATGCTGATTGGTCAGTTAGCTAGACAGGAAGTAGAGGCAGGGCAACTAGGATAGGGGAATTCTCGGAAGTGGAAGAGCAGAGAGAGATGCCAGGGGACACAGAGGAAAGAAGATGAGAATGCTGCACCGAGCAAAAAGGTACCAAGTCATGTGGCTAAATATAAATAAGAAATATGGCTTAACTTAAAGTATGAGTTAGATAGTAATATGCCTGAGCCATAGCTATGCCAACCAGCTTATAATTAGCATAAGCCTCTATATGTTTATTTGGGACTGAAAAGCTGTGGGACTGGCCAAGTGGGACACAGAAACTTCATCCTACAATCTATATCATCTATTATGTATCAACACATCTCCTGTGTATCTCATCAGTTATCTATTATTTATGTCATCTATGTGTATAATCTGGTATCTATTTCATCTATCTATCTTCTATTGATCTCAATTTCATATTTTTCTATCTATGTCATCTATCATTTGTTGATATCATCTATCTATCATGTACTTTTCTGTCTATAGTGTTGATCAATCATCTATTTATCATCTATCTATAGCTCCATACGTCTACATTTATAAAACCTGGCTTATGTGACAGGAAGCTGGCTTGATAAACCTGCTGTGTGCACTATATAGAAACTGTTGCTGCAGTCCACAGGAATAATGTCCTCCTTGTCAAGGAAATGCCATTTCTATTTTAAGCTCTTTTCATTGGCCAATCCCAAAAAAAATCTCCTTGGCTTTAAATGAATAGATCATACTAATTGGAGCTTAAAAACTCCTTTACAATAGCTCTTAGAACATGGTTTGATGGCTTTACTGGGCACAAACGCTCTCCTGGTTGCCTCTAGAGTCAAATAAGAGACATGCGCCTGGGTGCTTCCAAGTGGGCATTTCCAGGAGGGATAAGCTGAGAGGAGAGCCTCCTCCAGAGCAGGTGGTGGCACTTCTTAGTGACCTAGATATGAAGTCATATGAAGACAAAGCAGAGCAGCCAAACTGCCTTCATCCTTGGTGCTGACATCTATCCTGCTGCTGCTGTCAGCTTTTGCTGAGATTAGAGCCAAGATTCTTCACCCTTGCAATGTGAACTAAAGCCTAAAAGCTGTCCAGGAGTCTTCCAGCCTTTGACACTGAGATTCCTGAGACATCCAACCTTTCTGTCCAAGTAGCTACCAGGTTCGCAGCTTCTTGAGCATTCAGACAGCTACTGTTGGACTACCAGCTCTTATTGTATAAACCAGCTGAATAAAAGCCCTCATAATATCCATTTTTGTCATTCTTTTCATCTGGAAAACTTTGGCATGTAACAAAAAGCCTTGCCAAACCGACAAAGACTGATTTGGCATTTGAGGTTTTGCATTCACTTAAGCTACATTTCTTACCTATAATCTTAAAAACAAAATTGTGTGTGAATGCCTACAAGAGTTTGTGTACCACGTGTTGCATTAACTTACAGAGGCTAGAAGAGAGCTTCAGATCCCCTGTAATTGGAGGTACAGGAGATTATGATCCATCATATGGGTGCTAAGCATTGAACACAGGACCTCTGTAAGATCAGTAAGCTCTGAACAATCTCTCCAGATACCTATATTCTTATTCATTATTCTTATTATTAAAAACAAAATTATCTTGCACTCATGGTAATCATCCTGCCTTGGGTTCCTAAGTACTGAGACTGCAGGCATGAGTCAAGGCTCTTCAGGGGAACTTTTAAATTAAACCAACTCACTTTTCTAATTTTTCTGTCTTCCTAAGTAATAATAGCCATGAAATTACTGATTCGATATGCAAAGTGTTATGTATGCTATAAAACTGAAATTAATTATAGCTACCGGGCTTGCTTGTCTACACTGCTATAAGTCATTTCTGTACACACTCAGAAATACTAGACTATCTGATCAAATAATGGCCAGAGAGCTGGGTCAATTTTTTTCTACAAATTCTATAAAGAAAGAAACAATTTTAGTGAGCAAGGAGAAAGATCTGAGATGGAGAAACGTACCCATGCTTGAAAAAAAAACAAAAAACAAAAACAAAAACCAGAAGGTATTTTCCATTGGAGGCAGCCTTAGGGATACTTGGAGCTTGCTTAGGTACCGCGTCCGGTTTCTGTGGGCCGAGTCTTGTCCAGGCAAGGGGCGTCGAGGTTAAATAATCAGCACTCAGGAGTTGTTTAGGTTCCATCATTCAGGATCACAATGAGAGACCCGAGCTTTATTCAGTACATCTTATATCTTAGACCTATTTCTCCCCCTGCTATGCTTCTCTCCTGCCATGCATCTCACCTAGCCTTTTTCCCCTCTAGCTTCCCACCATGTTGGTTTCCTTCTGCTCCTTCCACTCACACTGCCTCTACTCTCTCTACTCCATGCTTGTCTCCAGCTTCTCTCCCTGTGTCCCAGCCTCTCCTCCTGTGTCTCAGCTCTCCCCCAACTCTCTGCTTCCTTCTTAGCTCTCTCACACCCTGCCCCCTCATCCGGGCACACCCAAGGTCTTGGAAGATCCCAAAAGACTAGCACTCAGCAGGTGGCAACGATAAGACTTGTAGAGCAGGAAAGCCTGTTTTTCTTAATCCCCCTATTTAACATAAGGTTTTAGTCCTTTGGGGAGGAGGATGGGCCATAAGGGCCAGAATGGCACTTATTCGGGAGACAACACTTAGGAGATATCTGTGCTGATGGGAGGTGGGGGGAATGAAGGAAGGAATGCAAAGAGCTTTCTGACAGGTTCAAATATTTTGAGGCGTTCCCGCTGCTCACCTCCAGAAAGGCCACTGTAAAAGGACTTAAAATAAATGAGTTCATCAAGCCAAAGAATGCAGGATGAAGCAAAGTGATCTCTGACCCCCATTCTCACAGTCTGTCGGTGCAGAGAAACAGCAGAAGATGGCCGGACTAGTGTGAATGCTCTGAGAGAGGCTATGAGCTAAGGGTTAGGCACGCAGAAGGAGCAGCCTGGGAGATGCCAGATGAGAATCAGGAAAGAGCAGGAGTCAGCCTGGTGAAGAGGCTGTGGGATGCAGGATGTGGAAATGGGAAGCCTTCCTATGCTGTGAAAAGAAGAGATAAATCATGGCTTGCACTTGTGGTGTGTGTGTATGTGCTTAGGGTATAGAGCTAAGAAGGTACACAGAAATATCTAAGTGCTTCATTTTTCCATGAGATTGCTATTACTTTGCCTTGTTCATATAATTTTTAATTTAATGCTCAAGGCAAATCTACAGGCCCACAGAGGCATAATCAGAGAGGTCAGGCTGGTAAATAAGGCCAAACTCACCCCTTCACCTACTCCCAATGACATTTTTTATTTTTGAGATCAGAACCTGCTACTTAACCCAGAGTAGCATTGTCTGAACTTTTACCATCTTTTGCTGTCGCTTCCCAAGTGCTGGGGTTAAAATGGTGGCGTTAGTTCATCACTGGAGATGCCTCATTTCTTTCTATTGTTTTTAATAACTTACCTAATAATAATAATAATTAGGTCTCACTTAGCAAAAATTTTAAACAGAATTTATGTTGCTTTCTTCTTCCAACTTCTCCCCCCCACTTCCTATCCTCCTCTATAGCTATCTCTCTATTTTCATATCATGTGACCTTTTTATGCCACCCCACTTTGTAGTATGAAGTTTCTGTCCTGGCTATCCCTGACATTCTGACCAGCAGACCCAAATAACCACACAAAGTCTGTTACGTACTGTTTGGCCTATGGCTCAGGCTTATTGTTAGCTAGCTTCTGCATCTTAACCCATTTCTATTAATGTGTCTTGTCTCATGGCTCGTGGCTTACCTGAGTTCCTTCACATCTGCCTCTCTAGGCAGCAGCTCAGTGTCTCTGACTGATTCCTGCCTTTTCCCCCTCTATCTATCTGTATTCAGATTTCCTGCCTGCTTCTAAGATGCCCTGCCATAGGCCAACACAATTCCTTTCTTATCCAATGGTAGTTCACAGCATACAAAAGGACATCCCACTTCACTACCTCTCCCATTTATCAACACTGTCATGGTCTTGCCTAGTTTTGTAGCCTCCATTCTACATCACACAGTTGGTCAGTTGCTAAGGAGCAGACCAAGCACGTGCCTACACCAATGAGTTAGAAAAACAATGATTTTAATTTGAAATAGTAAGTAATATTTTTGAACCCCAATGCAGCTATTTAAAAAATGAGCAAAACAAAAGGCTGGCAGTTGTGATGGCACACACCTTTAATCCTAGCACTAGGGGAGGCAGAGACAAGACGATCTCTGTAAATTCCAGAATAGTCTGGTCTACAGAGAGAATCACAAGGAAACCAGTTCTACACAGAGAAGCTCTGTTTTAAAATAATGAGCAAAAATAAAAAGTAAGTAGCAAACCTCAATTGTAAATTTTCTTATACTTGCCTGAGGTTTTGTTATTGTTTTTACTTTTAAGAGTTCCATATAACAAAGAGGTGAAGGGCACAGCACAGTGGGGCAGCATTCCAGTCCATTCTGATCCATTCTGGGTACCTGAGGCTGTGCTGTCACATGAAGTCTTTGAATAGCAGCCATGAGAAGGTAAAAAGCTAGTGATTGGGGCTGTGTGACTAACTCTGGGGCAAGATTAAAGTGGCTCTCTGTCCAGTTCCACTGGCCACTGTAACACATAAAACAGCTTTTTCATATAACAAAGTATTAATGTGATCTGAGGAAGAATGTTCTCAGTTCTCCAAAGTTCAGGCAGGAAGCAGGTAGCACGTCATATATTGCAATAAAAATACTTCAGGAAAATTCTCTGAAAGGATGATGAAGGGAACGAAAAATGAATCACTTTGGTTTGAGAGAAGCAAGAGCATATGAAAGGACCAGCAAAGTCTTCCCAGTTCCTCCCTTTCTTCCTCTCCCTCCTATCCTTTGTTCCTTTACTAGGCTACTGATGTGGGAATGTCTTTCTGTATGCTGTGAATATCAATCTTTAAATAAAGGAGCTGTTTTGCCCATGACAGGCACCATAGAAAAAGTAGGAGGGGAAATCACAACATAGATAGGAGAAGAAAGGCTGAGTCAGACAGACCAAGCCAACCAAAGAAGAAACATGTAAGGAACACAGGTGAGCTACGGGCCATGTGGCAGACAGATTAATGAGAATGGGTTGAGTTAAGATGTAAGAGCTAGCTAGCAATGTACCTGAGCCATAGGCCAAACAGCATGAAGCTAATATAAGCATCTGAATCATTTTTGGGGGCCTGATCAGCTGCAGGCAGCTAAGGGGTCTGGGGCTGCAGGTCTTTGGGTCTGGACCTCTGGCCACCTGGGGCGAAGAAACCGCATTTAAACAGATGGTGTCCTAACGTGGGCCTAACACCCATATAAAGCCAGAGAAAGATTAGAAAGAGTTCTATATCACAGAAACTGAGCCAAAGCAGCTTCCAAATTGTGAATCTGAAGTGGGCCATTGTACAGAGAAATCTCGGCATCCATCCTCATTCAAAATGGCACCAGCAGACTGGTGACAGGCAGTACAAGCTGCAACCAGGACAGTTCCAAAGTCTCAAAAAAGACTCGGTAACATGTGATTGATTTAAGGTTTCTATTTACTTTGAACAAAAAGGAAACAAAGATGGTTTCTTAATAGCAGCATTTTCTTGGGTCTGCTCTGTTTGCTGGTGGCGAACAGAGACATGGTCCCTTTAAGAGAACTTACTGATTCAGCTTTATCTGCAAAAACTAAGTGGCTCTTTAAGAGAGTGTGAGTATTGTAAAAGCTCTTCTGGTTGGAAGATGATTAAAGATTCACAATAGAACAGATTCATATGGAAAAAAACTGTAAACGGGTTACAATGTGTATAGAAGGTACATAGGCTTCAGAGAGAAAAGAAGGTAGAAAAAGTCTTTAAGAAGAGAAATAGAGTAATAAAAATATAATAAGCCATGTAAAGATGGAAAATAGACACAAAATCTGGATTTTGGTTATTATTGTTTTAATTTTTTAATTGTTAATGAGCTAACCATAGAAAGAAAAAGAATTACAAAGGCTGCTAGGTTAAACAAGAATATATATTTTAAAGGTATTTTGATTTTGAAATTTGTGTCTAAGGATTTATTGCTTTGGAAGAGTTCTGCTTTTGTTTCCACAGAAGATGAGAACCTGTGGATTGCTTCCAGGCAAATACGGTTTTAACAACCAAGACCCACTGAACAAAATCTCTGATGGGAAGAGATGGTTATATCAGCTTCAGAGCTGCAGACTATGATCCAGTCTCAAGAGCCTATGGGGTTTTCAACACCCTATAATCAGCAGGAAGTAGTAATGGAAAACTATGCCCAAATTCCCAAAATATTGTTTATAAATGTTTGTTTTCATTATAAATGGTTAATGGTCATAGTTAATCTCTTTCTAAGAAAAAAAAGGGGATATGGTATATGAATGATTTTTTAAAAATTAGATTATTGAATTTAGATCAGGAAATTAGCTGTTAATCTCAAAATGTTTTGCATTGGTATGGATTTTGGTTTATTGATAAAAATTTAAAGTCAATTCTCTTATGCTGTATGTATTTTCTACTCTTGTTTAAGATATGATGTTTATGTAACTGATTCAAAATTGTAATGTATAATTAAGAAATGCATGTTAGTTAGATTTTTAGGTATACAAGGATATAATTCAATTAGGCTGCAAAGAGCTTGGTGGTTGGGTCTTTGAATACTGGCTTTTCCTAGAATTTGGATTAAAGGTCTTTTATTTAGCTTTGATGCAGTGGTAGGGAAGGGAATAACATCATTATGCCCAAACTGGGAGATGGCTCTGCTTAATTAGTCAAGTGTTTGTCTATTACTAGACCCAAGTTAATAGCAACCACTACAACAAGCCATCAGATGTGGTGGTGTGTGTTTGTAATCCATTACAAGTGGATGCCTGGGGTTTGCTGAATAACTAGCCTAGACTACTGTGCCAGTCCAAAGTCAGTGAGAGACTATGCCTCACAAAACCAAAACAAAACCAAATTAAAAAAATGAAGGAAGGAAGGGGGAAGAAGGGAAGGAGGAAGGAAAGGCAGAAGGGAGGGAAGGAAGGAAGGAAGGAAGGAAGGAAGGAAGGAAGGAAGGAAGGAAGGAAGGAAGGAAGGAAGGAAGGAAGGAAGGAAGGGTGGGGACTGGAGTGGTTGCTTAGGGTTTAAGGCATGGGCTGCTCTGACAGAGAAGCTGTGTTTGGTGCTCAGCAACTACATGTTGACTTACAATCATTTACAACTACAGTTCCAGAAGATCCAACGTCCTCTTCTGACCATGTACTCATGTCAGCACCCATGGTTCTTTGTGTGTGTTTTTTTTCTTTTCTAAGCACCACCCCCCCCCCCGCCCTTCTGGCTCTTGTTTATGTAGAAGGCCATGACTTCAGTATGATAGCATTTAGTTTTTGAGTACATGATACAAGCCACGTTTATTCTTATCATGATTTTGCAATGCAGGGACTTTCTCTGGTTATACGGGTTCAGGAAATGAATGACTTGCCAAACCTATTACAGTCATGAGCTGTGAAAATGATATTTAAACCATAGAACATCCCTATTACCCACATTTCCATATCGTCAGTGTATAGAAAGGGCCACTCAAGTTCATCTCTTGAATCTACTTGGTCATGAGGAGCTGGCTCCATGGTCTATGTGGTAACTCCAAGGTCACCACCTTCAGTTCTAAATTATGTACTGGAGACTTTCCCCTACTAGAAAATCTTATGAAATGCACAGCCAAGTGTTTAGTTCCCATGGAGTGTGGCTATTTTAATTTTTAAAGAGAATCTCTTGTAGCTAAGGCTGGCCTTGAACTCACTGTATAGCCAATGATGAACTTAAACTTCTGATTTTCCTGCTGCCATCTTCCCAGTTTTAGGATTACAGGTGTGTTCTCAATTTTATGCAGTGGAGAATAATGGAATACAGGGCTTTGTAGATGCTAGTCTAGCATCATGGTACACACTCCTGACTCACAGTGTGTTAAAATTGATGGACATAGCTCTTTGTGCAGTTTAACTATTTGGAAATGCTTTGGCATTTGATTCTTTGTTGGGATGGTAAGAATAGCCACTTGGCATCATTTCTCCTGGTTTGCTGTGATGAAATGTTGTTGGTCAGGGGTCCTGATTTGAATACTTCATAAATGTCATCATTTGGAAATGATGTGAGTCATGTGGAGAAAGAACAGGAAAACCTCTAGATGTCTCAGTACCTTTCTGGAAAGAGCACATTCTTCAGAATTTTCAGATGATATGGCTAGAGGACGAAAGAAGTTCACAAACACCAGAGATCTGAAGCCTTATCCAGATCTGTGTGTGTGTTCCTTTCCCCATCAGCCCTGTGACCACAGCTCACAGCTCAAATCTGAATCTTCTCCATAGGAGTGTTTGGGTAACTGGGTCATCTTGACCAGGAAGTGTCTGGTTTATGTCTCCACTCCTTGACTGGTTCATTTGGGTCAACTTGACACAAATCCAGACATATTTGAGAAAGTGGGATTTCACTTGAGGAACTATCTCTATCAGGCTGGCCTGCAGGCAAGCCTGTGGGAGAATGATTAATGTGAGGGGAGCCAGATCACTGAGGGTGGGGCCACTCTGGGAAGGTGTTCCTAAATGGTATAGGAAAGCAGGATGGCGAGCCACCAGGAAACAGCCAGTAAGCAGCACTCCTCCATGGTCTTTGTTGAGTTCCTGAACTGCCTTCCCTTCCTGATGGGTTGTGGATGTAAGACAAAGGGAATGCTCTCCTTCTGTAAGTCATTTTAAGCCACTGTGTTCATCAGAACACAAGGAGCCCAAGTAGGGCACTCCCTCTATCCCTACCAGGAGCATCCTCAAAGCCATGACTGAACAGTATAGGCTTTGGAACTAAAAAGCCTTGCTTCTTCACCTTTGGGAATACAGTTGGCTTTCCAAAACTTTGTTTTATACATCCTAGGCTCACATGCTACAGTGGCCTGGGCTCTCCTGTATCAGCAGGCAGGCCAATCCTTAAACATACCTGCAGATGGTAGTAGTATTATGGAAGCAGGGGAAGCTCCCTACAACTTGACAATAAAGCTAGGATTTGAAGATAATTGAGGGACGGTAGGAGGGAGGGCAAGAAGGGGGACAGAGAAAGGGGTTGGCTTTTGTGCTAGGAATAATGCCTAAAGAAGACTGAGTCACCAGAGCAGTTGGAGATTTCTCTCAAAACCATTGGAAGTATCTGAGGGCTGAAGCAGGAAGACAAAGGCAATGATCATTCTGAAAGTCAGGTTTGGGAACTTGGGTTTTACCCTCAGAGTAGTACGTAGCCATTAGTAAGTTTTCACCCTAAACAGTGCACACATTTTAGAAAGGCCCATTTCGTTTTATCATGGAGAGAATATTGGAGGAAGAAAAGTGAGTTGTGAGGTTTTTAGAACCAAGGAAGAATGGAGAGAGAAGAAATGTGGGATGTGGGCAATAGCTCTCTAGACTACTTCCTGTTGAATGAGGACACTGATAATATTTGTGGGAGTCTAAGAAAATTCAGGTTTATTCTTTATGTTTGTAGCCAGGATTTTCAGAGACTCTTCCTGAATAAAACCTGACTTTCTTTAACTCAATGAATTTCTCATTTTCTGTGAAATTAAAAGCAAAACTTTTCCCCTAAAGCAACACATCTTTTAATTTAAATTTTGAAGTCATGACATTTAAAAAAATATATAGATTAGATTGATCCAGCGACATTTATAATCAAGTGTCTCTTGGCAGCTGTTTCTCCTTTCTCAGCAGTCAAACAATTCAAATAAAACACAACAATATACAGTATCCAGACTTTATATCTATTTTCCATCTTTGCATGGCTTTTTTATATTACTTTACTCCAATTTAAGAATTTTATTATTTTAAAACTATATATTTCTTTTTATGATTGTCTATATCTTCTTTTTACTCTCCTAAGCTTATGTATAATTTTAAGTACACTATAAACCATTTAGAGAGGTTTTCTTGTTTGGTTTGCTTTTATATAATTAATTTATTTATTTTTGGTCTGAATCTGTCTTTACTTCATATATCTATCTTTTTCTGACCACATTAGTCTTTAAACTGCTAAGTGGTGAGGCTAGGACTAAAGGGGTATCTTTGGCTGCCAGCTCTGCCTTATTTCCTGGTTCCTTAAAAGCAAGGAACTGCCCAACTCCGGAAAGTTTTTGAGTCCATCCTGCCACCAAGTAGTATGTTACCTGCTGCTCATAAACTCCATTTAAGTGTTTGGCAGCAGGGCCTCTTCAAAGAGCCTCATGGCTGTTGCTGCTAAAGCTGAGTCAAGATGCAATTTCTTAGAGGAGCCAAGCTTCTGCTTGCTACCAGCAAATAGTCTACTGGAAAAAAAAAAAAAGATATTGACCAAGAAACCATACTTGATTCTATTTTGTGTGTCTAGAATCCTTTAAGCTTTGTCAGGTTTTATGTAAAAATTTAAGCCCCATGTTGGGTGTCATATGTAGATGAACATTTCTCTCCCACCTTCTAATTCTCAAATAACCACTTAGAGGCTTAATATTACTTATACATATTCAGCAGATAACTCAGGCTTATTACTGGCTAATTCTTACATTTAGATTAATCCACATTCCTATTTATGCTTTGCCTAGCGGCTCATGGCTTGTAACCTCATTTTTCAACATGCCCTGCTTGCTCAGTGACTAGCTGGTATCTCCTTCTCTCCAGCTTTCTTTATTCTAGTATTCTCAGTTTGTCTGTCCCAGCAAACTATATCCTGCCTTGCTGTAGGCCAATCAGCTTCTTTATTAACCAATGAGAGTAATTCATATTTAGAGTGCAGAGAATGATGATCTGCAGGGAGGGAGAGAGAAAGTTAGTGTCTAGATCAGACTGGGGATGACAGAGAGATCGGGGGATGTGGGATTTGGGGGTCTTTACAATAATGTCTCCCTAAGAAACTTAGTTCTATTAGATCCTTTTGTTTCTGCCTCTTGGGGACTGGAAATACAGACACCATACCTGGATGAGATAAAGGAATTTTTAGAAAGTTTGATTACACAGGCCTGGATGGTTTCTTGATGAGACAGGGGAAGAAAAGGAGTTGAGGGTGACTCCCGAGGCTGCTCTCAGCTGGATGGTGAGACCATTGAAGAATGGAAACAAGAGAAAATAATTTGACTTCAGAAGAAATATGATCAAGGTTTAGATCATAATTTTGGGGGACACTAAGAGATAATTCTTGGTTTGATATAAAAATGGGGGGAGGTGCCTAAAGTAGAGGTCATTGTTGGTGCATAGCTCTAGATAAGAATATCCACTAAAAAGAAAGAGCTTTGATAGAATCCAGAGCCCCCACTACATCTTCTCAAATAGTCTGAACTGACCAAGACTCTCCAGTGCAGGTGCTGGGGGATGGATAAATGGTTTTAGTGTTGATGATACTAATCAGGACTTGTTTCCAATTTTCCTTCTAAAGTATTGATTGTCTCTTTTAAGCCTCCAACAGTCCTGTGAGAAGGGGATTGGTTAATCAAGGCAATATGATTGTATCTCTAATGAGCTCAGAGACTTACTGTTGGGTGGGTCCATGGAGGCATTTCCCGGAAGGGTTCATCAAGGGGACAAGGAATTCCCACTTTGGGGAGCACTTTCTGGCAATGAGAGATGCAGAGGTCTGAGAAGAGTGGGGCTGCTCACCTGTCTTCACTCTTCGCTACTCGAGCCATTTTCCCTGACGTTGGATTCTGGCTTCTCAGGCCTCCCAGTGCAACTGAAGAGCAGCGACTCTCCAGGAATCCTCCAGGCCTTCAGCACCAGACCTGGCCTCCTGAGGCATCAAGCCTTATGACTTAGAGGCTATCAGATTCTCAGCCTTCCCAGCATGCAAATAGCCAGTGTGACCCTTCAGTTCCTCTTCTATAAGCCAATCTGTTATAATACAGATTCAGTTTTACTGGAGAACAAGGCATACCCTAACTTCCTCTTCAAAGGCCTGAGAGATGGCTGAGCAGAAAGGTACTCATGGAATCTAATGACTTGAGTTCAATTCCTAGGATGCATATGGTAGAAGTTGAAACCTGATTCTTGAAAGTTTCCCTCTAGCCTCAATGTTTGTGTTTATACAGGCGCGCGCGCACACACACACACACAGAGAGAGAGAGAGAGAGAGAGAGAGAGAGAGAGAGAGAGAGAGAGAGAAGAGAGAGGGATAGAGATATATGAAATTAAAAATAAATCTTAAAAAATGTTTGGATTAGCTATTGAAGCCACCAATAGCTACCAGCACACAGCATGTATTTCCTGCTCATGAGATATTCATGACATCCTATATCTTCATTAGTGGAGAAGCAGAGAGACCTAACACCTAGGAAAGACCTATCCCTAGGGAGGAAATGCCGAAGTGTCTTTAGAGAGGTTAATCCACAGCCTCCAGGTCTGGAAGGGCAAAAGTCGGGAGCTCCAAAATAAGAGCATAAAATTATCAATGTTGTTTTGACTTCAATATTTTTTCCCCAGTTTCTCAAGGCAGAAAGCCTTTCCTTTGTAGCCAGGCCTTTGGGGGCAGATGAGAAGCTACTTATCTAGCCTGTGAATAGATACAGCTTAATCCCACCAGTACTAGGGGTGATCTTCCTCCACCCCACTGTGCCACCCCTAACTACACAATGCCCACACACTCACATGCAGAGCAGAGGCTGTGTGGTGAATATCATAGTCAGCTTAACAGTTTCCAGTATTACCTCGGCGAGCTGGCTAGTTTTATGTCAACTTGACATAGACAGAATCAAAGACACCTTGAAAACAAACCTCTGGGAAAGTCTGTGGTGTGATTTGTAGACTGTGCTATCAGAGGTGGGAAGATGCCCTTGAACATTTCAGAACCATGCCATGCCATAGACTGGGCTTTTGGACTGCGTGAAAGAAGGGACTGAGCAGTAACCTTTCTCTGCCTTCTCACTGTGGTGCCTGACCCTCTTCCTGCTCCAAACCTCCTCTGCCATTATATACTAGAACTTGAACTGTGAGTTGGAATGAGTCTTTCCCAATTTTAGTTGTTTTTTTGGCAATTTGTCTCAGCCGTGTGGAAATTACCAAATCCGGAGGGCGTGTCTCAAAGTCCAGATTGCTTTGACCAGCCCAGCTCTGGTTCCTCTCAGGTCTTCCCAGGGAGTCACTGGACTTCAGTTCTGCTCCTCTTAACTGCCTGCTCTCCCACGGAAGACAAATGTATTTGGAATCCATCGCAGCTGCTACAGACAGGAACCCTACTGGACATTTCTCTGTGGGAAGAGGATGGCGGCTGACCCGGGAATGCTATTGAGAGGCCTCCAGTCAACTTCTTCCAAACATTGCCAGAAGCAAGATAATTTAGGATGATGGAAGCTCCTAGAAACCAAAGAATTTGCCTGGTTCAAAAGAAGCAAGCATCTCTGTCTTGCTCTCTCTCTTTCTTCATCTGAGTGGCTTCCCCCATTGAGGCTGACACTTACACGAATGTGGATGTGCAGTTTTCAAATTATCATTATTTTCGCTAATGTTAGATGTCTTCATGTCCAGTGTCTAATAGGCAGAAACCAGGCTTACGGAGACTAAGAGTTAACTAAAGGACGCATCTCTGACACAAGAAGAAACTACTATCTTTTAGACTTTTAGTGTTCTTGGTCTTCTCTCTCCTAAATGTCCTCATGGTCTCAGGACATGCAGCTTCATTGTACCTGTGTATGCATGCCTCCATTTTGACATAACCTTCTTGAAGACCAGACCCACATGTTTTCTCTTGGACGGCTCACGTCTGGCTTGGTGAGAAAACTGTAGAAAGGCCTGAGAGGCTAAAGCTGAGCTATAGATGAGCACTTGCCTAGCAGGGACAGAGGCCTTGGTGTGAGTCCCAGCCCTGCTCAATCCAGTGCGACAGCACACGCATGTAATTCCAGTACGTAGGCGAGGGAAGCCGTAGGAGCAGAAGTTTAAATAAAACCATCCTGGCAGCATAGCTAGTTTAATGCAGGCCTTGAGTACATGAGACCCAGACTCAAAAATAAACAAACAAACAAACAAACAAACAAACAAACAAACAAACAAATAAATAAAATCTGCCTCAGAACAGAGAAGAAGAACAAAAAAGATGTGGTCTCCAGAGCCATGCTGTGCTGGCTCAGCTTCCTTCCTAGATCCATTTTCTCACATACGAAACACAACAATTCTACTTGAACAACCTCTCCTATTGTTTTACGTCTTAATTTTCTCTTCCCACTTAGTCACACTCCAGGGTAGGAAACAGGGGCTAATATTTCTATTTGTTACAACAATTATGTGTTAGTAGCAAGTAATGTGAATTTATAAATTACTTCCATATGACCATAATGTTTTCTTCCCCAGGGATTTAAATATCACATGCTAAATCCTGATGGCAGGTCTATAGATTTGAACCTAAACTGTGAGCCCAAGGGCTGAGTCCTCCAAAGGAAGGGTCCTGCCTCTGGCCTTGATCTGAAATGCAGGAGTGTGGCCTATCAGCTTTCATAAGTCCTGTGGGATGTCACTTTCCTGTGTAAAGGGCAGCTTTGGAAAACATGCCTTCAGTTGCCTAAGACCTGGGCACCTCATTAGAACGGGGAAAGTATTACTTACTGCATATGGGTAGGTGCTGAGGCACTTCTAGGTGGATATAGGACATGATTCAATAGATGGCCTGAATTCAGTCTTGGGAACCTAAATGGCTGAAGGCTAGACCTGGCTTTCACAGATTATTCTCTGATTGTTACACAAGTACTGTAGAACACACACACACACACACACACACACACACACACACACACACAGACACACACACACACACACACACACACATGCACGCAATAAGCCTTTAAAATGAAAATGAACTCCAGTGACTTTAAGTATTGAAAAGGTACTTTGAATGTTAAAGCCAATAGAAAGTGGAGCAGAAATAAAAATGCAGATGTGCTCACAGGGTTTGGTCCCCATCCCTGCAGCATCAGTCAGCATCCTTGGTTCCACAAACATTGTGGATCTCATTGACAAGACACAGGCTGTATTTTTCTTCCTTTGGGGATATGCACATGTTTTAGATATGGGGGTGGGAGTGCTTTGTTTTCAGACTTAAAAAGCATTTCTGGTTGTTGACTGTTCTTTGTGGTGCTGCAGTCAGAACCTTGGGCCTCGCACATTCTAGAAAACTTCTGCCTGCTATTGGACAGGCTCCACCAGTCCCTTCAATCATGACTCTATTACAGGCTGCCATGGAGAAAGGTCCCCAAGACTGGCCTCTTGGGTTTTAAAACCAAGAGTGTCATGAGGAAAGGTCCCCAGGCACTGAGTCTCACTTTAGCTACAAAGAAAATTCTCCGGAGTTCACATTCCACACTCTAGCAATCTTTCCTGTTGCTTTGGAAGTGGCGGAGCTCAAAGAAGCACAGGACTAGCCGGAAACCTTTCCTTAGTGCTGAGATCACACAACTGTGAAGGAAGAAGAAGAGAAGAAATTCTAAGATGAGGAAAGAAAAGATAACACATTAGGATAGCAATCTCTTGCTTCTTTTTATTGTATGCGCATGTGTGTGTATGCGTGTGTGCGTGTGCATATGTGTGTGTGTGTGTGTGTCAGTGAACAACATATGAGAATCTGTTCTCTCCTTCCACCTGAGGATGGGAGAGAGACCAAACTTAGGATTTTAGATTTGGTGGCACATTTCTTTACCTACTAGTCCATCTACCTTAGTCACTGTGATGGGTCACATGGTGATGAGACACCATGACCAAGGCAACTCTTGTGAAGGAGAGCATTTAGCTGGAAGGCTTGCTTACAGTTTCAGGGACTTAGTCCATTACCATCATGACAAGGAGGCATAATAGCAAGTATTATGCTATTATAGGCAGGCTAGGTGCTGGGGGAAGTAGCTAGGAGCTACATCCTGATCTTAGGCCATAGAGGTTGAGGTTAAGGTAGAGGTAAAGGTAGAAGAGGTAAAAAGGGAAGAGAGAGGGAGGGGGGGAGGGAGGGAGGGAGGGAGGGAGGGAGGGAGGGAGGGAGGGAGGGAGAGAGAGAGAGAGAGAGAGAGAGAGAGAGAGAGAGAGAGAGAGAGAGAGAATCAGTGGCCTGGTATGGCTTTTGAAACTTCAAAACTCACCCTCAGTGACACACTTCCTCTGATGAGACTGTATCTACTTTACATGGCCACACCTTCTAATCCTTCTCAAATAGTGTCACTCCCTGATAACTAATCTTTCAACTATAAGAACTTATGAGGGCTGTTCTTATTCAAAACACCACACCATCTTTCTGCCCTCTACCTTATTCTTTGAGGTAAAGTTTCTCTCTGAACCTGAAGCTCTCTAAGATGGCTAGAATGGCTGGCCAGTGAGCCCTGGGTGTCTCCTGCCTCTGCATGTACAGCACTGTGTTTTCAGGCAGGTCTGTCCTTTTAAGTGGGTTCTGGGGGTTTTGACTCTCCATGTGTGCACAGCAAGCACTTCTGAGCTGCTTCTCCAGCTCCTTTGTATTGTTTACATGAACCCATCCTCCCCTGGGACTGACTGTGAAGCCCAGTCTACTTGGAACTCTGAGCATAGCATATAGTTGATGCCCCATTCTGAGTCCTACCTGCTGCACCTCCTCCCCGGATGCCCCAAACATTCCAATCATTTATTTTATTTTCTCAGACGCCGACAGTAGTTTAAATACCCTGAGCAGCCTATCAAATTTAAAATCCAGAAATAACATGCTTTCCTTAGAGAGCCAGGACAAAGAAACATAATTAAAGGCTTTTATCAATTTTTATATCATTGTGTCCTGGTTTGACTGAATGCTCCTGAGAGACACAAAAGACAGAAACAACTAATTGGTTTTTCTGCTAGAGAACCACATGAGGAAAGCCTTGTGTCTTCGCTGCAAATGTGAAAAGGGTGACCACAGGGACTAGTTACGTAGTGTAATAGCTGATTTCTTACAGAATTTTCTCATATTCCCAGTCTATACACTCTGCTCACGTGTCTTCACTTCTGAATTCTGGTGCCTGAGTCCTGGCTGAAGGTTTAGCTTTCAAAACTGCCCTTGAGACAGGGCAGTGGCCAAGCACACAGGAAATGAAGAAAACTGATAGGCCAGGCCTCTGTATTCTAGTCCCAGGCCTAAGGCAGGACACTTGTTTTAGAAGACAGAAGCCACTTTGTAAAGAGTAACCCACATTCCTACAGCCTAGAAAGCTTTGTGTCTGAGCCCAACCAAGCCCCCCAAACTCATTTTTCCCCAGGCTGCAGCTGAGGAGACAGCTCTGCTCAGACTCGTGATGATGTCACAGGTAAGGCATGCCTGTGCAACCAGATGTGCCTTGGGCTCAGCCAAAGCTTCCTCTTTGATTGGGTATCAGCTGACAAACCCTTTTGAAAGCCTCCCATTGGCTATTGGCTCCCTTATCTGATATTTTCCTCTTTTGATCCCGAGGTTATGTGGGGTTATCACCCCAGCCCACTTCCTCTATTTTTCCTTTCTTATTTATTCACACAAAATTTCATACACATATATAATACCCTTTGGTCCTGTTTGCTTTACATTTTCTCCTATCTCCTTCCCCTTCCATAGATCTCTTTCTTCTCCTGTTTCTGTCCACCGCTGTATTTAATTAGAGGTGCCTGTATGAGCATGGGTGGAGGCTATCTCTTGGAATTAACTCCCGTTCCCCAGCAACCACTGCTCAGACCAAACACCCTTTCCCCAGGGAATTCAGATTTTCAGTTCCTTCTCATCTGTAGAAGATTTTACTTTATGCCTTTTTAAGTGAAGACTGATAGGCCATGAAGTCCCTCAGTTTGGGATAGAGGGTCTCATGTAGCACAAACTAGCATCAAACTTGCTATGTAGCTGAGTATGACCTTGAACTTCTTATTTTCCTGTGTCTGCCTCCTGATTATAATCACCACTATAATGATTTGGAATGATGGAAATCGACCCCAGAGCTTTGCTTATGTTAGGTAAACTCTACCAACTGAGCTACATCCCAAACCACGGTCTCTGAGATATCTTTTTATAAAACTATTTTATCTTTTAATGACTAGTTAACTCTTTTAAAGGGAAAAAAAAACTTTCTGGCGTGTGTGTGTATATATACATATATAATGTATATATGTATTATATATGTATGTATGTATATATATATATGTATATATATATTCATGCTAAAGTTGGCCTTGAACTTGGTATAAATAATTTTGAATGCCTTTGCCTCTACCTTTGGAGTACTGAGATTAGAGGAGTATAAAACCACTCCTAGTCCTCTTATGCAGTGTCGATGATTGAAACCAGAGCTTTTGTGCTTCAAGCACCATATTAACTGAGGGCACATCCTCAGGACACAATTACTGTCATCTCCTCAATGGAAGATAATTCTAGAAGGGCATGGTGGTACATCCCTGTAATCCCAGCACTACAGGCTGAGGTAGGAAGATGGCTGTGAATTTGAGGGCAACCTGAGCTGCATAATGAGACTTTATCACAAAACAAAGTGACAGATCACTCTAGTGGATACAGCATACAAGATGGGATGCTTCTTGCACCTACTAGTTTCCCGTAGGCTTCTTTACTTTTTAGTTGCTATGCTTCTGAGTTGATCACTATTCTGTTTAACCTGTCAACTCATTCTTTCTGTGAGGATTCTGAATTTTTTTTTTTTTTTAAATTCAACTTAACACCTATGGCATCCATTTACACAGTCATGCTGGGATGACAAGCATATGCCAGCAATAGCAGCTTTGTATATACATTTCAGTCCCAATCCTTTCACACAGCAGAAACATAAAAGGTTGTTGGGATCACTATTTTTTGTTGCTGAGAACAGATGAGTTATTAAAATGGTACAGATAAACAAAACACCAGTACAACAAGTACCCTATCTATCACTACAAAATGACAAGAATGTCCCAAGAATGAGACAGAGAGATGGCTAAGAGTTAATAGCACATACTATTTCTGAAAAGGACCCAGTCTCAGCTTCTAGCACCCGTATCATGCGGCTCACAACTGCCTGGACCTCCAGCTCCAGGGGATCTGATGTCTTCTTCTGGCCTCCATGGGAACCTGCATTCATGTGCACATATCTCCACACACATACACATACACACTTAATTTAAAAATAAAAATGTTTGGGAAAAGGGAAAATGTCACAAGGAAGTCTTGCAGAGACATTTTGATGTTGCCGAGATAGTTGAGGAGGTAAAAGTGCTTGCTGTCATTGCTTATAACCTGAGTTCAAGCTAAGGGAGCCAAAAGGTTGGAAGGAAAGAACCAACTGACTCCTATAAGTTGTCTTCTGACCTCCACGTGCACTTCATGGCACACCTGCTCTGCCTAGCCCACACAATCAATAAACAAATGAATAAATGCTAATTTTGAAAAAGATAAATCTTGGCAGGGTGTATCAATTTCTGCTACTATGAAGAATACTAGGATTGGTATCTAAGAATTTGTTTTAACAAATTGTGATTGTTACATACATCCACTAATTCAATGTACTTCAAAGATTTTGAAGCAACTACAAAATTTCAGGCTTGATTATTTTCAGTGAGTCATACCAGCTATTTTCATGAGTTCTGTGGAGGAGGAGCTTGAAGAAGAGAGGAAAGAAAGCAGAAAGCCAGATATTTATCATATCTGAATGATAGCAAGGAAGCTCAGATCCCTCAGGTGTAGAAATCTGAGGAGATAAAGACACTATCGGGGATAGAGTATCAAATAAGGGTTAAATCCTATGGCACTTCACCTATTACTGCCAGTGTCAGGAAAGACTTCCGCATATCCTGTTTGACACTAAGGTCAAAATGACATCTCCAAGATCACCCAGAGCCAGAACTGAGCATGCAACAAATTTCCATGTATTTTATTTTACCTGACTGAATGATGTATCCCAACTCCATCACCAAGGTGAACTATGATTTAATATTGATGAAATTAACTCAGCAAACAGAAATTTAGAAAATATGTTACAAGGTAGTTGTCTTAGAGTTTTATTGATGTGATGAAATACCATAACCAAACCACCTTGGGGAGCAAAGGGTTTATCCATATCGTTGTTCATCAGTGAAGGAAATCATGACAGGAACTCAAACAGAGCAAGAACCTAAGATAGTTAACACAGAGGCCATGGAGGGATGCTGCTTACTTACTCGCTCCCCATGACTTTCTCAGTCTGCTTTCTTATAGAACCCAGGACCACCAGCCCAGAATGGCATCATCCACAATGGTCTGGGCCCTCCAACACTAATCACTAATTAAATGCTCTATGAATGAGCTTGCCTAGTTTAATTTTATGGAGATATTTTCTCAATTGAGGTTACCTTCTCTCAGATTCCTTTTGCCTGTGTGAAGTTGGCATAAAATTAGTCAGAACGGTAGTAAAATTATGCTGAACAAATTCTGTAACTTCACAACTATGATAATTTTAAAGAGATATGAACTTTTAGAGGAAGTCACACAGTTGAAGATATTTCTGATGGGTATCAGTTATTGGCCTCACAGTGACAAACCTGCCTGAGTTTCATCTCTATGGCCATCATAAAACATTCTGAACAAAGACCCCCTTAATGGAGGAAAGGATTTATTCCACCTTACACTTCCAGGTCACAGTCTATCACTGGAAGAAGTCAAAGCCTAAACTCAAGGCAGGCCTGATTGCTTTTCCATGTAGTATTACCTCTAACAAGGGAAGTACCTCACAGCCAATGAATTACGCTTGGACCAAATAGAAATGATACTTTCTGGCTTGCTCACTCACAGGTTTATCCTTCGCTAGCTTTTTATATTTCCCAGACCCCCCTGCCTAGGAATGGTGCTACCCACATTGGGCAAGACCCATTTGCATCAATTAATAATCAAGACAGTCCTCCAAAGACATGCCACAGGACACGTGATGTAGAGGATTCCTCGGTCTAGGTCTTCTCTCAGATGACTCTAGCTGTGTCAAGTTGACAATTAAGGTTGAATGGTATTAAATTGAAATAATATATGGAGGATATGATACTGAGAGACTTGGTCATTCTGAGGATCCATTTATGGTCATAGAGTTCATCTTTACCTAACTACTAAGGCTGCAGCATGATAGTTCATAGACCAGAAACACAGCTCTGTTGATGCTCTGGCTGCAATGCTTAAGCTACATAAATGTTCAGAACAGGATCTATGTATGTTCACATGCATTTTATAATATTTGGGCACATACGTGTGAGTTTGCATTTGTGTGTGAGCACCGGGTGTGGGTGCTATCCACCTTATTCCTTGCTTTTATTGGTTTATTTGGGTTTTATTTTGTTCAAGACCACGTTTCTCAATATTCTAGAACTCACTCTAAAGGCTAGATGGGAGGTCCATCCAGCAAATACCAGTGATCCTCTTATCTCTGCCTCTCCAGAGAGTTTTAAAACTGGGTTCTAGGGAGGATGAACTTGAACTCGGGGCCCTTTATCTCATATCAAAAAATAAACACACACACACACACACACACACACACACACACACACACACACACACACACCTTTGAAAACAAGAATTAGAATAAACTTTTGAGGGAAAGGAAAACAGAAATGGGAAAGGCCTGGGTTTTTATAAAATTCCTTCTTTTCACCTAGTTATTTTAAGTCTAGGTACACTCTGACTTCTGGCTTTGGAAAATACCACCATATGTGTTTTAAAAGATTGTGTAACTTCCTGGCTGCCATCCTCCTCATATATACATTTTCTTTTTTTCTGTTTCTTCTCCTTTCCCCTTTCCTTTCTTCCTTCTTTTGTTTCCTCTCCCCTTCTTCCGTCTTCTCTTTTCTTTCTTTGAGACAGCATCTCATGCAGCCCCGAGGAACAGGCACCTCAGACTTCCGCATGCCAGGCAAGCACTCTTGTACCTACTTTTCAGCCTGGCTTCTCACTCTTTGATCTTTTCTGCAAAGCCCGTCTCCAACAGGAGGCCTCCCCTGCCCTGCCCCTGTGCTCTGTCACAGGGTGGTGTCTGCCCCCTACCCCCAGCCCTTCCCTTTAGTTTCACTAAGGGAATTAGTTGGCTCTAGTTATCTGCATGCCAGGAATCTTAGCCTGCATGAATTTTTATGAAAGGCATTTCACTTATCTTACCTCCTGGGGCCTCTGACAAACATGTCTCCCTCAGGGGCTGCTTCCCCTGATTAACTTCAGCTTGTACTGTATTTACATTATGTATAAACTAAGTTCCTATGGGATGCTTTGGCTCCTTACAGTCTATTACGTGACATAGCATAGATATGACTTATACAACTTATTCTATTTTACACTTATGTACTTTGTGTGTGTGAGCTCAGTGCCATTGGTGTGTTGTGTGGAGAAGAGACAATTTATGGGAATCAGTTCTCTCCTTTCAGGGTGTAGGCCCTGCAGACCAAGCCCAGCTCATCAGATTTGCTCCAAGCACCCCCCCCCCCACACACACACACCTTGAATCATCTCACTGGCCCACAGATTGTAATTTTTACCCAATGTACTGTGTAAGCCTCGGCATGAACCATTGTGACTGCTAATAGCATGCACTCATCTTCAGGCAGCTTGGGAAGCCCGACTCACTGTAGTCATTTGCGGGAGAGAAGAAAAGAAATCCCTGTTATCCACTCAATAAACTCTGCTGTCTGTATGTCTGTTCAGGCTTAAAGATGAGTTGAACCATAGGAGAAAGGAAGCCTCTGTATAACAGAAATACTAAAGGATCCTAACAGGAGATGCTAAGAAAGGATAACATCTTCATTGCTGGGCTCCAGCTAAGTCCCCTTCTTTTCAACTTATCATTTATTTCTGAACTGACTTTTTGTTCATTTGTTTGTTTATTTTTGGTTTGTTTTTTGAGACAGGATTTCTTTGTGTAGCCTTGGCTGTTCTAGAACTAGCTGTTAGACCAGCCTGTTAACACATGCATGCACATGTGGAGGTCAGAACACTCTTCTGGGATTTGATTTTCTCGTTCTACCTTGTGGAGGCAGGCTCTTTCTTGAGGTTTCTGCCACTTTGTGTACTACAGGGTAGATGGCCACCGAGCTCCCTGGTGCTTTCCCAGCTTACTATGGGGGTCCTGCCTGGAACTTGCTCTGTAGACAAGTCTGGCCTTGGATCACAAAGCTCCTGCTCGGCCTCCCAAGTGCTGGGACTAAAGACATGCGTCACCACACTCCACTTGTTGCTTTTTTAAAGCATGGTTTCAGGTAGCCCAGGCTGGCCTCAAACTCTTTATGTAGTTGAGGCTGGCCCTGAACTCCTTAATTCTTCTGCCTCTATCTTCCAAGTGTTAGGATTATAGACACCAGTCACCATGCTTGGCTCCAAGTCTTCTTTTAAATGAGCACATGGACAGACATTCACTAATGCCCTTTCTAATCAAAGACTGGAGTTTGTGTCATTCAAATAGTGGGTAATCACTGGCTTCAGTATTTTATCCATAACCCTTAGTATCCAGATGAGTACAAGCAAGTGTTCTCTATACTTTACTGAGTAACTCGTATTAATGGTCATGTATGTTCATGTGTGTACTGGTACATGTGTATGTGAGGCTATATGTGTACAGTATGTACAACCTTGGATATTGTTTCTAAGATACTGTCTTGCTTTCTTAGGCCTGAGGCTCACCCTTATCTGGAAAGAGGATACCTCAATTGAGAAAAATCTACCAGATTAGTTTGTGTGCAAAATTGTAGGGTATTTTCTTGACTGATGATTGAGGCAGGAGAGGCCAGCCTTCTATGGGCCATGCCACCCCTAGGCTGGTGGCCCTGGGATGTAAAGAATCAGGGTGAACAGCTATGGATAGCAAACCAGTAAATAGCACCCCTCCACGGTCTCTGCTTCAGTTCTTGCCTCCATATAAGTGGGTTAGGGGAATCAAGTTCAGGTTCTCACGCTTGTAAAGCAAGTATTTTATCACCTGAGCTATTCCTCCAGCAAGTTATCTTATTTTTAATTTATAATTTACCTTCTTCCTTTTCATTTAACATATAACACACACACACACACACACACACACACACACACACACACACACACACACACACACACACACATATCTTCGCTTCACCCAACCTAGAATTGCCTAGGAAAGAAGTCTTAACAAGTGATTGTCTAGATTAGGTTGTCCTTGTGAGCATGTCTAAGCAGGATTGTCTCCATTTTATTATTGATATGGGAAGAGGCATCCTACTACAGACACCACCATTCTCTAGGTTTGAGTTGTTGGCTGTATAAGACCAGAGAAAGTGGGTCTGCAAGATGGCTCAGAGGGTAACAGCATTTGTCACCAAGGCTGTAGTAGAGTTTAAACCCTAGGATCTAAATGGTGAAAAGAGAGAACTGACCTCTACAAGGACTACTTTGAGAAAACATTCAGGTGTTAGATTTTCACTATCCCAAATAAACAGTTTTAAAGTAATTTATAAACCCCACCATCTACCACTATTCTAAAAATATATAATATACTTTATATATGTTAAGTTTTAGTTGTAGTTTGTGCCTTTTCCTCTCCCAGATGTTACCTCATAATAATTCCTATTATATATAGTCTTAGTTTAAAACCTTCTTAGTTAGACAAAAGGGGGAGATGAGGTGGGATTCAAGTGTCAGCTGATAAGGTCGAAAGACACTTATCCAGGGTCCTGGGGTCCTAAAAGGGGAGTGGCCAGCCCGGGATCTTGAGCGCCCAGTTTGTTCCTCCCTTCTTAAGAGACTAGATCAACGTCCATCACTTAGACCATCTGATCGCTCAAGTATATTCCTAAGCTATAGCCTCTTACCGCGCGTGTTAATTTGTCTTCCAGTAAATATTAATGTTATATTACTACATTTTAAATAAAATTTACTTCCATGACATACTATTGCATATGTGCACCCCAGAGACATGCACAGTAAATAAATGCATTGAAAGGCGAACTTGAGGAAGTGAGGTAAGTAGAAAGCAAGCATTCATTTCTCCCAGCTTTTGACCCTGGTCATGTACAGCTGCTTCAGGTTCCTGAGTTGACTTCCCCAGAGCAACAGACTGATACTTGGAGCTGTGGCTAAGCAGACCCTTTCTCCACTAAGTTGCTTTGTATCAGGGCATTTTTATCCCAACAACAGAAAGGTCACTGTTGCTGATGGGTTACACCTGTGACACTTCACTGCCCAGAAATGTGAGATGATCAAGCCAGCTGTGTTGTTCTCTACATTTGCTTTTGGGATCCATTGGATGTTTCTTGTTCTTCACAGACTATCTGGTGTAATCATGAACTAGGGCATCTCAGCTGTGTGAAGAATGCTAAAGCCATAAATTTCTCCCTTCTGCTTTGCCTCTCACTCTCCCTCTCCACCCTTTCCACCATCCTACTTCCTGTATTATCTAGCCTCTCCTATTACACCACTTCCCTGCTATCCCCTCCTGCTATCTCACCCTCCCCTGCTATCCCCTCCCTGCTATCTCACCCTCCCCTGCTATCCTCTCCCTGCTCCCTGTTATCCCCTCTCTATTCTCTCCATCCCCGATATCCCCCTCCACATTACCCCCTCCCCATAACCCCCCTCCCCACTACCCCTTCCCCTAGTTTCTCACCTCATTCACTACCCCACCTCCAGTTAATCTCTCCCTACATCTCAATTCCACAGTCAAGAAACTAAGGTTCAAGAAAGGTAAATAATTTCTTCCAATTTTGCTAGTGTTAAGGCAAGAGATCTAATGTGTGCTAATCCCAAACTGTAGTGGATTTATGATGTTACACTGTAAATAATTGTCCTGCCTACGAGTTTAATAAAAAGCACTGATTGGCTAAAGGCAGACAGAAAGTGTGGACGGGGCTACCAGACTAAGAAAACTCTGGGAACAGGAAGAACAGAGCAGAAATGCCACAGAGAAGCAGAGGACAACTATGCTGCTCTGAGAAAGGATGGCTGAACAAGATGGGTTGGTTTAAGAGCAAGAGCTAGCAAGTTATATGCCTGGGCCCCAGGTTAATCAGCGTACAATTAATATAAGTATCTGTGTGTCTCTGTGGGGCTATGGGTCTTCCGGTCTGTGGATCCAAACCTTAAGGGTAGACCCAAAAGTCTGGGCCACAAAGCTAGGCCTGCAAATTTGGGCCAGAAACCTCATACAACACCAAACAAAAGCCAATTTGCCTGGGTCAGAATAATAGCAAAATGTGGGCAGATGATTAAACAGGATGGCAGCAGCTGAATGAAACAAAACTCAAGAATTTCAAGCAGGATATGTCATGTGGCTCTGCAAGCTCGGGCTTTTGGGAGGGTTCAAGAATATATAGTTTATAGCCAGGCTACTCTAGGCTATGAGACAGACACACTGGATGGGGAGGGGGGAGAGGTGGAGCCAGAGAGGGTGAGGAAAGGGAGGAGGAGGGAGAACAGAGAGGCAGACGGGAAGGGGGAAAGTGGGAATGGAGGCCACCATTCAGCTCAAGGTTATCCTGGGCTACAGATGATCTCCATCTCGAACAGAAAGGGTGAGGGTAAAAGAAAATACAGTTAAATGAAATAAATGTCTCTAAATGAAAGTCAGCACCATCCATTTCATCTGTACACCCTCATTTCAAAGTTGGCTGTATACCCTGGACAAATCGCTTCACTTTCCAGTTTTTCCTTTCCAAGAAGCCAGTGTGAAGCCTGCTGGGAAGAGAGACAAGACGTTAATCATCACATTTGGGAGGTTGAGGCAGACCGATTGCTCTAGGGGATTGGCAAGCTCCTTCCCTTGACAGTGTTATGGTCAAGCCAGACCACAGGAAAATAACAGCTTTATGCCTGTGCACGAAGGGAGCTTTAAGACTTGGGCATGTACTAATAGGAGCTGCCTTAGGTGCTTTAAAGGCCCTGGGCCCTCCCCTTTCCTCTATTGGCCCATTAGATACTCTGCCACAGACCTTCCTTTTCTTTCTTCTTGCAAAGGCTTCTGGGAACAAATACCTAGAATCCCAAATAGGCCACGTGAGACCCTGTCTGGGATAAAGAAAACAAACCTAGAAAGGATACATTTACAAAAACAAATTGAAAACCAAGTCTTTAAAAAATGAGGAGCCATGGCTGGTAAGGATGTTCATCTGAAAGGCCACAGGAATGATGGCACTTTTGACTGCTAATCCTGAATTTCAGGCACAAATGTAGCACAAGCCTCTTACTTGGCTTGTGCTTTACCTCTAAACTGTGCATCCTTAGCCCAAGAGTTTCCAAGAAAGTAGAGTCAGGGGTTAAGAACATTTACTGTTCTTGCAGAGGACCTAAGTTAGCTCTTAGCACTCACCCACATCCACCTCAAACTGAGCTCTAGGGCATCAGATGTCCTATCCTGGCTTCCTGGGACACTTGCATGCATGTGTGCATATACACAGAGAGACACTCAGACACATAAATAAACTGTTTAAGGAAAAGCATGTAGAATTACAATTGCTCTTGTGATAGGAACTGCTGTTTTGTGAAGCAGGAAATGGGTGAGACTTCCCCTTTTCTGAGCCTTCCTTAGGAGGCCCTCTGTATGGGACCCTCCTGGGTCACTTTGAATGAGAAGCTATCAAACAATACTGGTAATCAAACAACACTGATAATCAAACAACACTTGATGAGGAGGACAGGCAACTACAGCTATTTGATTTCTATGGACACAGAAATGAGGTTCTGAGGAAAATTTAGACACGCACAACCTCCTCTGTATGAGACTTCTCTCAGAGGAGAAATGGCAGAAAGAAGAGTATCAACAGCTGTGCCTCTCTGGCAAACATTCTACATTCTCCAAATAACCTGGCACCAGGCTCTCCAAGAGGGGCTCATGCACAGCTGGAGGATTTCACACATCCTGATTTGGAAAACATCTGGAGCACTGCTTCAGGTATTTGCAGAGAGGTTCTGAGTGACAGAGTTAAGCCTCCTCCTCACAGGCAGGATTCTGAGATGAGGGAGTCCTGGGGATGGTTTAGAAAAATTGTTACCATGGAAAGTGGGGCCCACACTATCATTCTCCACAGCAGACTACACCAGGTTACAGCCCCCACCCCATCCCAGAAGTAACCAGACTTGTGTGTCCAGAACAGTGGGGAAGCAGTGGTTGGCTGCCAGACAGCACTTGTCTCAAAGGAGTCACTTCAGAGCCTCAGCCTTTCCACCTGTGGAATGTGGAAAATCCTGCCTGCCCAGAAGGAAGGTTGTGCTATAGATAAATCTGTAAAGCTGACAGTGAGCGAACATTACTCATCCTCAGAAACTTCTCATAAGAAATGTGCAGCAACAAGGCTCCCCTCTGTTATCTGTTGCCCAGGAGTAGACATCCAGGGTGCTAGAAATTCTTTTCTTTATTTTTTTGTTTTTGTTTTAATTGTGTATGTGGGTTTGGAATATGTGTGGTCATGTGCACCATGTGTGTGCGGTGCCCAAGTATAGCAGAGTCCCAGACCTTAGTGGACCCCCAGACCTTAGCACAACTAGCTGCATAATGGAAATACCATTCAGGCCACAAAACTCAGCATGTAAATAGCATCACTTGCCAAATGGAAAACAAAGACCTAATCCATCAAAGTCACAGTTCTGCAAAGTCTCTAACTGTACATGCTTTGCTTTTTGGCTTCTGTGGGTCTACTTCTGGATAACCGTTTTTTGTTAACTAAAGTATGTCAACCCAGGATATGGTTTTTATGCTTACACTCTCTCCTAAGAAAGGCATGGTGCTACACCGGGATCCCAAACATACAGTGTAGTCACCAGCCAGCTAATAAACACTTTCTATTGGCTTAAAACCATGTCCAAGCATTCTTTTCTGGTGCATGCCTCACAACACAGGGACATCAGACAGAGGCTTCTTATCTCCCAGAACTTGGGTGCCAGGCAGTTGTGAGCTGCCCAACATGGGTGCTGAGACCTGAACTTAAGTCCTCTCTCTGAAAGAATAGTATGTTGTTCCCTTGACTATTGTGCCAGAATGTTAATTTTACAACATTATGAACTGTCTGTTGCCATTAAATGCCTGACTGTGAATCCTGAAATGACTGTCAGCCTTACTTACCTCCTCACTGACCAAGAAATGAGATTCCTTTGTTCTCAGCAGTTGGTGGATTCCCAGATCTCACACCCTAAGCTAGAAACAAAGATCTGAAATTTAGAAAAAGGTTTAAGTACCCTCCTTCCAGACAACAGGCAATGATTTATCAAGGGTGCAAGAAAATAGTCAACTCTTTTAACAGTTATTCCCAAACTACCTTTCTCTTATCTTTCCCCTTCCTTTCTTCCTGCCTGTTTCCTCCCTTCCTTCTTATCTCTATCCATCTTGAGACAGTATAGCATGTAGCCCAAGATGACCTCTAACTTGCTATGGAGCTCAGGATGACCTTGAACCTCTCTGGACCTCCTCCCTGCCTCCTGAGGCCCGGAGATCACAGCATATGGTATTAGAGATCAACCCCTGGGCTTCCTGCATATTAGCAACTACCCCACTATCCAAACTATATCTCCAGCTCCAATTTCCCTTCTTTTTCTTTGGCACTTAGGTGACTTCTGGTGTTCAGATGAAGGATTACTAATGGAATGCTCGTAGGTGGCATTTAGACTGATCATCTTATAAGCATGTGTGAATATAAGCAATTGATGTGGGAAAAAGTGAAAGAAGAGTTGGGTATAGTGGTACAATCAGCACACAGCAATCAATAATCCTAGTACTTGGGAGAGTCAGGAGTTCAAAGCCACCTGCAGATATATAGTGAGTTGGGATACATGAGTCTCTGTTTCAAAAAACAAAAGAAAAGTGAAGTCCTTTCTCAAACAAGATTCGGTGTAATTGGAAGTTTCTATCCCACCAACAACTCCACAAATAATTGACTCAGAGGCTTAATATTATAGTAAATGCTGGGACAGTAACTCAAGCATATTAATAACTAGCTCTTACTCTTAAATTATCTCATAATTCTATTTTTGTTTAATAGCATGGAAGCTTTTCTCAGCCCAGCATTCTCATCTTGCCTTTTCTGCATCTGGATGGCTACTGCATCTCTGCCTTTCCTCTTCCTAGGATTCTACTGGTCTGACCTCCCTGCCTATATTTCCTGCTTGGCTACTGGCTAATTTGCATTTTATTAAACCAAAATAGTGGCAAATCTTTACAGTGCACCAGAGCATTATACCACAGCAATTCAGATCATAGGTTTTGTGTAATGAGACTCTGGTACTTCCTACTTTCGTATAGCATCTTTTCATACAAAATGCACTCCATGAATTGTGATCTGTTTCACGCTAGACTAATGGCTACACTGTGATGCAATGGGTGGAGAAATCTCAGTATTTCTATCTGGAATGGTTGGTTGAGCAACAGGAACATGCTACAAATGTAACTAAATGATGGCAGGCTCCGTACTCAAACCCAGCATACAGATGTAAGAAGCAGGGGATTCTTATAGAATATCTGTTCCCCAAGACAGCCACACAGGAATGATGGCACATGATTTGATCTGGAGTAGGCTAATCCAATTTGAAGCATATGTGCTGTGGTTTAGGTGTGGCATGTCCCCCACAAGCTTACATGTTTGTGTACTTGCTCTCCAGCCGATGGTGGATTTGACAGGTTGAGGAACCTTTAAGAGATAGAGACTATTGGAGGAAGTTCAGAACCAGTCACATACCTTGATGTTTTATAGACAAGCCCACTTTCTGTCTGCTTTCTGCTTCCTGACTGTGGACACAATGTGACTAGTCACCTGGTGCTCCCATTGCCATTCCTTCCTGGCCAGGATGAACTCCCAAACACAGGACTAGATGATCCCTTTCCTTAGAATCCTGGTGAGGTGGAAAGCAAGTTAACAAATAAATATATTATCTTGGTTTTCTATTGTGATAAAACACCATGACCAAAAGCAACTTGGCGGATGAAAGGATTTATTTGGCTTACAAGTTATAATCTATTTTTGTGGGTCATCAAGACAGGAACTGGGAGGTGGGAACTGAAGCAGAGACTATGGAGGATCGATGCTTACTGTCCTATTCTACATGACTGCTTTCTTATACCAACCCAGGACCATCTGCCCACTACAGAGTCAGCCCTCTCATATCAATCATTAATCAAGAGAATGTCCCATGACTTGCCTACGGGCCAATCTGTTGGAGACGTTTTCTCAGATAAAGTTCCCAGATGACTCTGGGTTGTGGCATGTTGACAAAAAATCTAACCAACATATCAGGCTTGCTGCCTTAGCTACCGTTGGCATCTCTGGAATGGCTAGAGACCTCTTCCGGGTGTACAAGCCTGACCAGCCCACTGTCACAAAGCCATGAGTCATGGGTAGAAAGTTGTAAAAAAAAAAAAAAAAAAAAGCAGATGGGATGCAGCAAGAGAACGTTCTCAGAACATGAAACTCCATGAGACCACACACCCACCATTGCATTGCTTTCTTCTCAAATCAAGATTTTGCTCTTATTTTTTTTATATACTTCTTTATAACACACACCCGTGCATACCGTTCCTCATACATGTTTCCAGTGTAGGTCACCATGTCCTTTCCCATACAACCCCTGTCCTGAGTACAGACAGACTGGCTGCAGATCCTTCTGTGAGGACCTTTGCTTCCCTCCCAGCCAGGGAGGAGACAGCAGCCCAGGCTGTGGGAAGGCACTTTTAATGAACTATCTACTGAATAATGCATGCACTGTCTGAGAAGTTAATTAACTGAATTCACTTATTTAAACAACAGCGCTAAGAAAACAATGGTAGGGGTTGAGTAGGAAAATGCTCCCCTGACAATGTCCCTGCCCTTTGTGTCACGAAAGCACAGCAAACACTCTGAGGGGCTTGAATATATATTTCCAACTGTTTGTTAGTTTTGTAGTGACAGGATCTAAAAACTGTGATTTGACTTTTTAATAACGTATGAAGAAAGCTAACACAAGCAAGGCACTTTCCCTCCCCTGTGCCTGCAGGACAGGACAGATGGTAAAGGTGGTAGGGTGAGAAGGCAGTCCCATTCTCTCATCTTCAGCATTCACTGTCTACTTTTAAATGCTAGTGAACCTACAATTCCACAGGCATGGATTGTTTTCCTATGTCAAGGCCCTCTATTAGTCAAACTTAAAGGACAATGGAGGGGGGGGATATTTTAGATAACTCTAGAGAACATGAAACTCTGCCCTTCCCTCTGTGTATGTGTGCAATGTATTACTCTTTGCTATCAGTGAATGAGCAGGATGAGACAGTGTGTGGATTCTGTCTGTGCAGTGACTTTTTCTGGCATGATGTGCATACATGTCTAGTCACTGCAGACATGGCACCAAGGATAAGACCAATGTTAAGGTTCCACTCAGCCAATCTGAGAAACTGATGATTACTTGTTGGGCTGACTTAGGGTAATGCTGGTGAGGAGTGTTACTTACAATGTAGGCTGACAGGATGTCCCACCCTGTCAGACTATCTCACAGACTACCACTTTCCCTTGGCATCTCTGCCATTCACTTAATAATTTACTGAGATTACTTGCCTCGAAGATGGGACCAAAAGGGACAATGGCTGGAATTCCAGTTGTAGGTCCTGTGACTCTCATCACCAGCTTCTCCTAAGAAGTGTTAAGAGTTCTGTTTTCACTACCACAGACCTAGCTACTACCACTACTACCACAGTGTTGTTCTGTTTATGCCATTGCCATAGCAACGTAACCCACCATATTTCTACTCCAAGATGGAGATGGTGTTATCACCCTGTGTGGGGTTCTTAGACTTTTCAATAACAGGATTTAAGAGTAAAGTAAGAATAAGTCTTAAGGACAATTTTATTAGGAATAAAAAGGCAGGAAAGTTGTACATCTTGTCAACAACTCTAAGGAGGAAGATGAAGAAGAGGAAGAGAGAAAACCATGCCACTTGTGAGCAGCCTCGTGGCAGAAAATGAAGAGGGAATAAGTTCAAAAAACTGTGAGAAAGCTCAGAGTCCAAGAATTCCCTGCATCAGAAATCAAAAGAAAAGAAGAAAGGGGAAAAACATATGCTTTTATGGGTCCTACTTTGAGAAAAAGGAGGCAAGCTTAACTACACAGTAGCAATTTTGCAAATTACTGTACCAAGGGTGGGCTTTCCAGGGTAAAAGTAAGCCACGTCATTAATGGATAATAATTCTGCCCATATCTATCATTGCTTTAAGTGAATTTAAACCTTTGGGGGGGGCATCATCACTTAGCCAGTTGACTGGCTCTGCTTCAGTACCTTAGGATATTAGGGCTTCAGTCTCTCAGGGAAAACATAGGTTCTCTTTTGGTTTTGATCAGGAAGCAGTAGCTTTGCCCTAAGGAGCCACCACAAAGCCCAGATGTCCACCAAGACCGTGTTAACTTTCTCAGATCTGAAGAGGTAAAACCTAAGGCCACTTAGGAGTTGGTTAAAATTGAGAAATAGATATAATCTGCATTCACCATGAACATTTAGAGGTGCAATTCCAAAGCTGCATACCAGAATAAATTATATCAGGACCAGAGTGTTGTAAGGGCTCTACAGCTAGGGTGCTCATTTAGGAGACAATAAAAACCAGAGCTCATTCTGGCATCCCTGGCCAGTTACAGTTAGGTTTCAAACCCAAGGATTCTCACCCAGTACCTGCATCTTCTTCCATCTCCCTTCACCCCACTACTTACCTTAAACCTGACCACTGAAGCAGGCACAGAAGCACTCTAGAATGTCTTAAGGTGATCAGTGGCTCATTTTGCTATTGAAATTCACAGCTCTGGGTGGAGATTTAAGATGCTAATGAGATGTGATACGTGACATTATATGTAGAACTACATGTAACAGATTTATAAGTGTATTCTTACAAACTGTTATAAATCCTCCCACACTTTCTAATATTATACTTGTGCCTCTGTCCAATTTCTTGTCCCAGAAAAAAAAAAAAAGACTCTAGAACGCCTTGGGGAAATTGACACAAAACCACAAATCTCCCCTCTAAAACAATGAGAGATTGTTCACTTATTTATGAACAACTGTGGCTAGGGAACACAGACCAGTTACCCTGAAAGCTGTGTTGCAGAATGGTAATGGTTTTATGAAGAAGAAAGACTCATCATAAATCTGGGACACTCTTCAAATACCTCAGTGGAGAAATATCAGGCATGCTGGTTACAGCATAGCGGGGGATCCCTGCCTAGGCCTCAGATTCTACCTAAAAATACTCCTAGCCTTTCAGTTGGTTGGAACTGATGGTCTTTCAATATCTTCTAAAGGGCTCTATGTCTCTATGTTTAATTATAGGAATGTGAGGACAGAAAGAGAGATGGGCAAGGAATGGCTATTAAAAAGCTAAGGAAAACCATAGATAAATTGCAGTTAGGCTCTGGATCTGCAACATTCCAACTTCTCTGTTGTAATTGAAGTTCTAATCAGTCAGTCAGCCCTGTAGAAGGTTTGGTATATGCTACCACTCTGTCTAGGAACCTTTGCTCATAGATAGCTCCCACAAAACCCCAATATCTGACAACATTGCCGTTGTTATTGAGATCTTACTTTAGACCCTGACTGCCCATGATCTCCACAGAAAGAATTAGACAGGGAGACATAAAGGGATGAACGCAGAAGTAAGATAGGTCAAAGAGAAGGGATGAGAACAGGCAGCAGCCAGGGACACTGAAGTCATGGATGACAGAGGCCAGTGGCCAGACAGTGTTGCAGAAACCTACATGCTTCAGTAGGTAATATAGTACTTCTTAAAGTTTCTCAGACAGAAGGCTCTCAGAGAAATCTTCTTGCCTAGGTGATTGACAGGCTCATTGTATTCATCTTTAAGGTATGAAGGTAAGGGTATAGATATATAATATGTACTCCTTTACCTGAGAGATTTTATCTAGTTAGGAATCTTAGGGTCTTTTGGGCATTTTAGAAAGTCACATGTCCACTCAAGGCTAGAGATAGAATCCAGAGCCGTTAATAAAAGGACTCAATGATTGCTCTTGGCTTTAGGTGCTACTAGTTAGCTCGACCGGCTCCATCCTCAGTGCCCTTCAGGCCTGGGCTTCTCAGATCTGAGTAGTTCTTTTGCATCTTTTGTGTTGGGGCTCCTTAGAACATAATTTTAAAGTTTGTGGGATGTTTCTGAAGAGACTCAAAGGAGGCACTGAGCTCAACTCAGCTCCAACTACAAAAGCCTCAGACTCTGATAGCTGTGGGTTTCCCCACACCGTGTACCAAGATCTATGAGTAATCAGCCAGCTATGCTGTTACCAAACCTGGGTGGATCTAAGAACAAGATATATTTCACAGCACTACACCCCAAAGGCAGAAACTTCCCTCGGTGTGTATGGGTGTTACATACTTTTAGTCTCTAGAGAAGATATTAGCCAAAAAGATCTATAAACAACAAGAAGATAAAAAGTCCAGATGGGAGGTGGGGACAGTCACCAGAACATCATTGACTGATGGGGAGGGGAGGAGGCCGTATTAGGCTGATACTGGAGAAGAAAGACATCATTTTACCTTCATACTTGAGGGCACCTTGTTATTATGTATCTGGTGTGATGTTCAAGGCCTAAGAAGATCCCTTCATCTAGGAAAGTTATTAAAAAGAGAGGAGAATGAAGGAATTAGGGCATAATGGTGCTTGTCCAACATCACAGAGCCAGAGAGGCTAATCTATAAGAATTGCTGGGAATTTGAGGACAGCCCAGGCTATACAGTAATAAGTCTCAGGCTCGCTTGAGTCATATTGGGAAAACTCTGTTCAGCTGGGAAGACATGAGAGTTTGAGGCTATTCTGTTCTACAAAGTAGACTCCAGGATGGACAAAGCTATGTAGTGAAACTCTTTTAGGAGCAAACCTGAACACAGATGTCCTTTGCTAGACATGAGGACATCCAGCCATACTCACTTGGTACTCCTCTGGGTAAGCCAGTGACATTCTTTCTCTCCTGAGGGATTTTAGTAAAATGAACAGAAGATGACATAAGACATTTTCCTGCATGAACAAGAACTTTAATAGTGTAAGAGAGTGATCAGAAGAATCAATACTGTGATGACTTGGGATCAGGAACACCTAGAACTGAAGAAATGGGAAGTCAAAAGCTATATAACATGCTAGCCAGGGTGCAGTATTCTTTGCCTAGAGGTGAGACTGGAAATCTTGGAGTCAGGAGAGACCATGTAGGAGTCCTCCTTTATTGGGAAACCCAGGAATGGGCAGAAGGGTTGGGACAGAAGAAATTAGAGATTGTATATGTATGTGTAGTGACATATATTTAATAAAATTAGTCTGGATTATCAGGAGACAGTACACTACAGAACCAAGCCACAAAAGCCAGGCAATGGTGGCACAGGCCATTACTCCCAGCATTTGGAAGGTATAGGCAAGAGGATCTCTGTGAATCTGAGGCCAGCCTGGTCAACAAAGCAAGTTTCTAGGACAGCCAGACATGTTACACAGAAAACCCTGTATTGAAAAAAAAAATCAAAAACAAAAAAGTCTTGAGAAATAGCTCTGTCCTCTGATATTCCAGACTAATTCTATCAATATGTATCACCACATAGAAATCTGTATGTAAGTATTTGGAAGCCTTGAGATGAAGTGAGGTTTCTCCTCTTATCTCTCTCTATTTTATGTATGAAGGCAGAGGCTCTCACTTGACCTGGAGCCTGCCCTTTTGGTTAGGGTAGCTAGCTAGCAAGGTTGCTCCAGGGACTCCGATGTGTCCACCTTCTGAGTGATGGGATTCCCAGCAAGCTTCTGTGCCTGCCCATTTTCAAATGAATTCTGGGAATCAAAAATCTCATCCTCATGCTTGGGTTCAAAGTGCTTTTTCTACCCCTTGGCATTTACCAATGCTATCTTGAATGAAAGTGTGGCAATGCCCACTTTGAGTCACTAAAATGACATGACATTTAGCAACTTGTCTATTCTCATTTCCAACTCTTGATTATTTCTACATTAAAGGCCAGCTATCTTTGGGTCAAGAGTAAAGAATAAAACAGACTGAGCAAAAAGACTGGGAAATAGACCTCAAACCTTTTTTCAGAAAAACAGTAAGAGCATCATATTGATGTCTCAGAGCCAAAGCATCTGATCAACATTGCCTCTGCCATGAAATTCAGTCCAGCTACATGGTCTTTGTATTCAAAAGGAAAAGATAAGCATTGAATTATATTCTGATCCTTATGTGTCTGTTGCACAAATGAAATTTGGAAGTTCTACCTGTAAACCATCCTACCTAGAACAGATTTGAAGGAAGACATTGAACAATAATAACACTGCTTCTCAAACATTCTTATAAATGTTCTCAAAACTGTCTTAATCCTTATGGTCTGCAAGTTGAGGGCCTCTAATAAGCCTCTCACCCCCTTTCCAGTTAATACATTTCTCTCTGTCTCTCTCAGGTTCATGGCATTTAAGGAATACACACAGAAATCAGTCATATAGGGAATCACTGAAGCTGCATCTGGGAAACCTCTTGCATTTGTAGCCACAGTGAATTTTTCGAAACCATGCATTTTGAAACAGTCACCTCAAGAGTGGGTTTGGGTCTGAGGAGTAATCTATGCTCCCTGAACTGGTGTTTGGGTTCCAACATGTCACTGTGTAGAATCTCTGTCAGTTCGGGTCTCTTTAGAAAAAGATCAGATAATGGGTATGTAACCTAAACTGGGGATGTGACAGATTAGATCCCACAGTATGCACTGTGTAGTTTCACAGTGTCTGTCACATCCAGTAGCTGTTCAGCTCATGAGGGCTGCAACCTCAGCAGCTCCAATCTGATGCTGAAAGATCAGGAAATTCCTAGAGACCAGCTGGTCTTCAGGTCACACTGGGAAGCTAAAGATGTGACAACAGTAACAAGGAAAGGAGGAGGAGAGAGAGAGAGAGAGAGAGAGAGAGAGAGAGAGAGAGAGAGAGAGAGAGAGATATGATTTGGGCATGCATTTTCTTCTATGGGAATATAGAAGCTGCCTAGAGAATTCTCCCTAAGTCCAAAACTTTAAACTTTATTCCCTGAGCAAAGAGCCATGGATATTTTAGTGATGTAAATTTTGTTATCACCTTAATCAGGCTACACCTCTCTGTAAGCAGTTTAGTTTTTATCCTAAAAGCTTCTAGAATGTTTTGGGAGGAGACGTTTATTAAATTAGCTTTGGAATCATGCTGTTTTCAGAGTCAAAATATTGTTCCATCCTCTACTTTTCCATTCAGGTACACCCAGCCTCACCATCTATCACAGCTCAAAAGTTGTTAGCCCCCAAAGACAGCACAAAATCATCCCGAATTAACAGAAGCAACAAAATGGAGAATGGACCCATTCTAATAAGATGAACTCTTTCTTGTAACCAACCTCTCCCCACCCGTGGGGGGAAATCTAAGCCCCATCCAAGTCTAAATCCTTTGAAAGTTGGAACTGAAGTCTAGACCAATGAAAGCTTAGGAACTGACAGATGGATCATTGGATAAAGAGCTTGTCAGTTAAGTGTGAGGTTCAGGGTTTGGATCATCAGGACACACATGCATGCTGGATGTGCACAGTGGCCTGCCTCTACTCCAGTACTTGAAGTGGAAATGGAATGTCTGGAGAAAGCTGGCTAGCTAGACAAGCCTATGTCCTCAAGCTCTGGGTTCATCTGAGAGACCTGTCTCAAGTGAATAAGGTAGACAGTGGTCAATACAGACTCCCAGGGTCAGCCTTCTACATGCATACCCAAACGTGTTTACACATGCATACACTCCTACATATGTGAACACGTAGACCCACATGCACATTTTATATGTATATGTTAGCCAAGGCCATGTCATTTTGTAACTCTCATTTTTGTTCAAATACAATAATTTCTGAAATGACAGTCATTTGATTTCCTCATCTAAAATGACTTGTTTTTCTAGCTTATTTTCCTCCTCACATTCATAGCTGATTCTGAGACAGCCTGACTACAAGCATGAACCATGGATTAGTCATCAGTCACTCACATGAAATAAGACCTTCTCCAGAAACCTATAAGAACGGACCCCTCCCCCAATCTGTCATGCAAGACTGAACTCTCTGCAGAGGCCCCACCATGCTCTATTGGCTTGTGTATGGTGATAATAGCTCAGCTAATAAACCTCTTACCAAAAGACAGTCTGCATCTGTGTCTCCTTTAAATGAGAAAGAGAGAGAGAGAGGCACAAACTCTCACATGCTTTCCTCTTCTCAGCACCGGGACACTAAAGGAACTATCATAGGTGCTGCCATTGACTCAGACGGGGTTCCTCACCTGAAGGTGGCAGTCCCTCAAATTGGACTCTCATACAATATAGACACTATCTATGACAGCTAGTAGGTCATGCTTTGTGTGGTAACAGAGAGAGGCATTGACGCTCTTCCTGTCCTTGCATGGAGACCGAGTCTCAGGTTGGCTTGCCTGGGAAATTAACTCTAAAATGGGGTTTAACATGTAGGAAGCATTTTAGTAAGTTCCCAGGAGATCCACATGTGGAGAAGGGAGGAGAAGGAAGAAGAAATGGACAGAAGAAAAAAGAAAGCTGTTGATATAGGCCCAATGTTCATGTCAGTCAATCTCCAGAAGGAGCTAGAATGACCCAGAACTTTCTCAAGTCTGGATATGGCTTGAACAACATTTTTTTTTCTGTCACAATTGCCATTCATTAGAGGTTGACTGTGAATGTCATGGCATGGCCTTGTGTTCCTCATCTGAAACTGTACTCCATAAAGCCTACTGTTGAACCAGTCTAGACTACTTGGGAAGTTTCAGGCCAGTGAGAGACCCTGCCTCAAAAATCAAATTAAAAAGTAAGAGTATCTGAGCTTCATTTCTGGCCTCCATATATACATACAGCTGCACACACACACACACACACACACACACACACACACACACACACACACACGCACACACTTATCATGTCCTTATTCTCTCTCTTCACTGGCTTCTTCTGTTTTTGCTCCCTTCTAGCCAGTTCTCAGCCCCCGACTCATTGCTTTTATTTGAAGGCTTCTGACTGAAGACCTAGACTGGCTTGATTGACTTTGGTAAACAGCTGAGGATGGCCTTGACTTTCAGACACTCCAGGCTTCCTTCATCTCCAGAATGCTAGACAAGGACACTGGGTTCATGTAGTGCTGGGAATCAAACCCAGTTTACCAGCTGAGCCCCACCTCCAGCCCCTATTCTCCTCATAGCTAGATAGGATTATTGAATCACCCCAGTATCTTCTCTTTTTTTGCTTTTTGGGGAATGGTCTTCTGTCTTCTAGGCTGTCCTTGAACTCACTATGTATTACAGATAACAGAAAACCCCTGAATCTTTGCCTCAGGTCCTCAAATTCTGGGGTTACAGTTGTGATCCGCAATGTCTGGCCTGATTTTTTTCAGTGAGGTTTAGCCTGACTAAATTATTTCATACTAGAGACTTTTCTAACCTGATAAGTTCCTGTAGACTTGGAGCACTACTTGGCACTTTTTAGATGCTCATTACAGATTTGTGCATTTGCATGAATGGATTTTTATACAATACCCAGTAAGGTCACTCTGTAGCCATCAGAATCATTCAGGGCCAGGCCATTAGCAGAGTCACACCATAAATACTCAGAGAAAATATTATTTAACAACTAAAGCAGTAACAAATTACAGAACGGAAGAGCAGAGCATACTGAGTTCATGAAATTGTAAAGATTTGAATCTAGTCGTTCTGCCCTGACGAACCGATAACCTTCTAGTCTCTATGGATTCTGCAGACTATCTTAGGCAGAATGCTGGTGTTTACAACTTTGGATCAAGGCTCCCAGCTGATTCACTAATTGGGAGTTTTTATGAAACAATAAATAACACTTCTCCTTGCCTTTCCTAGTACAGAGGTAAAGACTACATAAATGGATTCATCAGACAGGCATCCACATGGTAACCTTATTTATGGCAGAAAGCAGGTGGCTTAGATCCATGGCCCTAATCAGATTGCTGGATACACCCCCGTTCCTTTTTATTTGTTCATTAATAAAATCTACCACAACTCTCTGGATCAATTCAGGACTTGCAAGTATGGTGTCCCGAGGAAAGAAGCTGTCTGTGCTGGCAGGGTGGGCAGGAACAGTGGTTGGAAAATAATGATAGATTTTATTAATTGCAAGCTTTTGGTAAGGAGGCTATCAACAGCTAAGAATAATTCCTCCAGAGTCCAAGTTCCAGAGCTTCCTAGGATGACACAGACCAAAAGATCTCATTGAATATCACATAGTCATAAGTTCTCCATCGTTTAATTTGCTTTAACTTTTATATAGTTTTCAAAAGAAGGGGAAATATCTTAAGTGATTAAGATATCTGTACTTTTTTTCAAAGATTGATCTCATCATTTTTAAACTCTGTGTGTGTGTGTGTGTGTGTGTGTGTGTGTGTGTGTGTGTGTGTATGTATGTATGTAATCCAGAAGGTGGTGTATACCACAGACCTGGGACTATGGGTAGAACTCAGCATCTCTGGCATGTCAGTTTGCTTGCTATCAACTCCAAGGTTGTCATTAAATTGAAGAAAGTCAAGAAAGTTGGGATAGAGGCTAGGGCCTGAGAACGGGCTGGACTTACTGACGTCCAGGAAGAGTTAAGACAACTTAACTAATAAATACGGTAGTTCCAGGGTCTGATGGCTCATGTCTATAATCCCACACATTTGAGCCTGAGGCAGGGAGACTTCCCTGAGTTTCAGGCCAACCAAGGCTACATAATGAGTTCCAAGTGAGCCTGGGCTACAGCATGAGGCCTTCTAGCAAAAAGGGAAACCAAACAAGCATAGAGCCTGGATAAATGAATGAGTAAATAACCAAATACGCAAACCACATAATGCATGCCAGATTGAAGACCTACTGATGGAAGACAGTGAATAAAATTCTTGGACTGTGTCAACAAATCCCCAACCTCACCTATAATTCTCTTATTGAATGCTAATTATAACTCTGATGAGAAAAAGTATTATTATCACTCACTTGAAATTCGTCAAAACAGGGTAGAAAACACGTCTGAAACAGGGTGAAAAACATGTCTGAACTGTGGTCTGTGGCCTTGCAGTCTTCATCTGCTTCCCCTGGACCAAATTGCACACTAGTTCCCGACAGAAGCAGAGTGAGGGGCTGGGAAGATGATGGATTTGGCGATAAATTCCTGGTATGTGTAATGACAGGGTAGAGGCTGAGAGAGTAAGGGATCCCATCTCAGAACTGCAGTATTATAGGCGTATCAGCACTCATTTGCTGTGTTTATTCTTGGCTTAGCACTGTGCTGAGGGCATTTTGAACATTACTTGCATTTTAGAGCAGTGAGTTAGGTAACAGCTATTATCTTCTCTTTAGCGGTAGAGATTAAAGGGGATCTAAAGGTCACTCGTGTTATCACAGACGGTAAATTGTATGTATCCTTTGACCCCTATCAGTTATTCTTTTTATGATCTGTGGAGGAGATTAGGGGGTGGGGGGAGGAGCTAGCTCACAGCCACTTCTGACATCACTCATGGGTGTGAAGCAATGCCAAAGATCTGGCCTGGTCTCCCGTCAGGGATCTGAGCTGAGCCAGGAGGGGGAAAATCAAAACCAAACAATTGAACAATCGAAACCCAAAATCTCTCTCTCACACACAAACCAATCAGCCAATCAAAAACAACTCTTCCCTCCCCCCCCTCATACATACACACACACACACACACACACACACACACACACACACACACACACACACACCCTGGCATGCGCATACACACATCAACCAAACACCAAACAACCCTTCCCACATACCTTCACACAAACAAAGGAAAATAACAACAACAAAAATAACAACCACTCAACCAAACAACCAAACAATTAAACAATAACAACAACCCCCCCTTTTCTCTTTCCCACCCCCATTTCTTTGCGTTGGTCACAGGCCTTGGCTGGTCTGGCCCTTGTCCATTTCTGTGCTTGCAGTTACTACAAGCCAGCTGTCTTGGGAAATCTAGTACACCACATAGACATCTAGATGAGAAAGCCACAAAGCCCACTATAAGACAGAAATAGTTATGCCAGGGACTGGTTGCATTAACACCACCTGTTTATGCTGTGACAGGCACAGAGAAAATATTTATTAACAAATGATTTACCTTTCTGATGTGTGGGAAGCTGGGGAAATGTTTGGTATTTTTCTAAATAAACAGCTTTCTGCCTACACTGTTTAATAACAAATGTTGAGTTCTATAGAGTACAGTGAGTTCTTTACTTTCCCCAACCCTGTTTTGGTCTCTGTTTCTTTTTTTGGCCAATTGACCTGAGTAACTCTGTGTGCCTTGGCTTCTCCCCCTGCTTTGAGAGTCTTGTGAGATCGTTATGTATCCTATACCACTTCTGTAAATGTTAATTCTCACCATCTCCATCTGAGCTGTATCTTCTCTAGAATTATCTCTTGCTTTATTTTTTTCTTTTTTCCCCCTTGGTATATTGGGATATACTCAGAGGCCTTGTGCAAAACAAAACAAACAAACAAAAAAACTCACAACAACAACAAAAAACACAATCATTTTATAATAAATTGCTTGAATAAATATGGTCCCCTCATTTCTTGGTAACATTTCAGATTCTAGAACATTCTAGAATATGATTCTGTTCCATATAAGAATTCCAAGAGTGTCTTAATGGTTACAGAAGTCAAACTCCCTTAGGCAATCACAATGTTGAAAACTGTTTATTCTGGTGAGTGTCTTAGCTCACTTGGTAGAGTGATGGCCTAGTATGCACCAAGCCCTGGGTATAGAAACAGTTAATGTGGATATACTTGTGATCCCAGCATCTGGGATGTAGAAGCAGGAAGATCAGAAATTTTAGGTCATCCTCGGCTACACTGTGGGTTCTAGGAAAGCCTAAGCTACATGGAACCCTGACTCAAAAATAAAACTAAGCAAAGGGACAAACAAAAAGCTCAAATGTTTAGTAAACTTTTATGGTTTACTGTAGATTTAATGTGTGTGTGTGTGTGTGTGTGTGTGTGTGTGTGTGTGTGTGTGTGTGTGTGTGTGTGTAGGGGTATTTTACTATCCAAGGAACATGAAGATGTTGTATGTGTCATAGCTAACACAATAAAATGGATGGGAGTTGTTAGGGTTCATTTTAGGGTTAAATGGGGGGTACTGATATAGAAATGATGAGGAAAAATGAGTAGAATATTATGATGGGAAAAGGATATGTTATTAAATATGCTTTAAAGCAAAAAACAACTGTTAATTTTACATATTATAGATCAGTATAGATTTTAGTGTATTGATACAAATTTAAAGTTAACTTTGTTATACTGTATGTGTATTTCTACTCTTGTTTAAGGTATTGTACTTATACTGTTCAATTAAAAATTTAATGTATATTTTAAAATGCAAATAAGTAGTAATCTATAACAGTCAAACTTATAGTCAGGTTAGGTGTTCAGGTTTTCAAGATTATACACAGAAATAAATGGATAGTCTTCAAACACTTCAAAGACATACAGAATATGGCATTCATTATGTTTAATGACCTAGGGCTTTTCATGACCATGAGGAATGCCTTTTTTCTGGCAGCACCAATCTACTTCAGAAAAGATCATGGGCATAGAAGAAACTCCATATGAAGTTTACTTTCTTTATGACAAAAGCGAGCCATGTGCACAAAGAAACTCCCCCTGCCTCAATAGCTGACAGTTATTGTACAAACTGGACCAGAGGGTTCAAAAAGGTGACTGCCAAACTTTGCCAAGACAAGGTAGGACAGTCCTTTAAAATTTTCTGCTTCTGAGAAAAGTTTGTCAGATATTATAGGTTTATGGGACAAAGATGGATGCCCTGACATTACAAAAATAATTTGGGTGATTTTCTAGGCAAACTGATGTCCCTGTCATTAGGTAATATTTCATCCTTCTGGAGTCTTTGATGGAGTTGAAGACTAGATAGTCATAGTTATAATTATTCTTAGTTATAATGAAAGAATAAATTAGGTACAAAAGTTTAGACTTACCAAGATATGATAAAAATTATTTCTCTAATTTTGTCAAATGCAATTGGATTGAATATTGTTACTGTAATTCTTACTTAATAATGTTTTGTTGTATATAGTTTTACTATTTTAAAGTTAAAAACTTATATACTGTGGGATAATGTTCTTGCTTATTGTAAAGATTTGTCATTCAATTTGGTTTAAAAAAATTCTGATTGGTCAATAAGACAGGCAGGAAACAGGGGCTACCAGACTAGGAAAATTCTTGGAAGAGGAAAGGTGGAATAAAGAGTCACCAGCCAGATGCTGTGGTGATAGACTGTATATTTAATAAAAAATAGTCTGGAATATCAGAGGACAAGCCACCCACAGAGTCAAGCCATGAAGGTCAGGGAGTGGTGACCAACACCTTTAATCTCATCAGGATCTCTTAATTCAAGGCCTAACAGATAGGCAGTAGTAGCTCACACCTTCAATCCTAGTTCTAGGAAAGCTGAGCTAGGAAGTAAAATAGTTGGATGGGTAAAGAATTATAAGGCAGGAGAAGAAGATGTTCAGCATTCTGTCTGAGCAACCAGTTAGACTGAGGACTTGTGGAGATAGGACCCACACCTGAGGAGTTGACTGGGTGAGAACTGGCTGTGGTTTGTCCCTGTCTCTCTGATATTCCAGCGTTTCCCCAATATCTGGCTCCAGGTTTTTATTATAATACTAAATAGAATTCACGCAATTAGAATTCCAATAGAGGAAGCAATATGAGAATTTTGTACTGATAAAGGTAGCAAGCTATATGGCTAAACATAGATAAGAATGATAGGTTAATGTAAGTGCAATAGCTAGTTAGTACTAAGCCTGAGCTATTGGCCAAACATTTATGATTCATATAAGTGTCTGTGTGTTTATTTGGGACAGAATGGCTTTGAAACTGAGTGGTACAGAAACTTCCAACTACAGGGTGTCTCATTATTTCTTGTACAGTGCATCTTATAGGACTGGCTACCTTCTTAGCATGTATCATATACTCTTCTCTCACCCCACACTGTACTGTCCTGGGCTTTAGGAGTAGAAATAGCCAGAATCTAAAGCAATCCATGTTTTCTTTGACTTTGAATTAAGTTCATAGTTCATGGTCTTGGAAAGGAGAAAAAAAAAAAAAGAGCATTGGGGATTTTTCAGAGAAATTTAAGTCAGAGGCTCTCTAATATTCTTTCCAGAAGGAAGAAAGAGGGCCTAATGGCCCAAGGTGCTTCTGGAAGCCATTTGGGGAATAAGAGAGAAATAGATCTCTATAAGAATTCTACACTATAAAAAGTTGCTAAAGAATGACAGGATTGATTCTCTGATGAGAGTCTGAGCTGGAAGATGGAGTATTGCTTCACAGGTGAACATCATGTTTAGATAAGGGATAACTCCCTTTATTTAAGCATGACTATATATTATTCACTGCAACACTGCTGGGAATCTTAAGTCTGGGTCCCCTGCTCTGATGGAAGGTCCCACCTGTGAGGTCAAATAACTGTTGTCAGTTGGTTGTGGTCTTCCAGTTTGGTGTCACTGTGTTAGGTCTCTCCTAGATGTGCTGGTTGTGGTTTCCTCAAATCAAACACCCACAAAGGAATACAAGACCAGCTTCAGAAACATGGCAAGTTTGAGGCTAAGCTAAGATACATGAGACCTCACATCAAAAGTGGCTTTGATGAGACAGGCTGGGCTATAGTCTGTGAGCAGTCCTTTTGTAGTGTGTGTAACCCTGGGTTCAATTTCTACCACTAAGAACAACAAAACCAAAACTAAAACTAACCAAACAAACCACAGACAATACCAATGGCTATACTCAAGCTCTCCTGGAACAGTATTTTCAGGTAGGCATCAGGCTCCTATATGGTTCAAACATTTTGCGACAGTATCCCGTACTAAATATAATAAGATGAAGGGGATTGAACCAGAGAGTTGAAGTGAGAATTACCAAGAGACTTTCAACAACAGGATGAAGGTTTGGGAGTTTTGGTATCAGTTTCCTGGATTGGAAGCAATTCCTTCCTGAGTGTAATTTTCATAGTGAGCTCAATTGGAACATAGAGGCCTATGTATCTCCCATCTCCCTTGTGCATTAGAAGCTTGGCTTGTTTGCTTACTCATTGCTTGTTTGCTTGTGTCAAGGTCTCATGTAGCCTTGTCTGGGCTTCCTATGTAGCTGAGGATGACCTAAGCTCCAGGTCCTCTTGTCTTCATATCCCTAGTGTCCCTTGTCATGGGATGCTAGGAATCAAATCCAGAGCCGAGTGTGGTACTAACTGAGCTCCAGCCCCCTGCATTAAATAACTTTATTTGAAAGACAAAGAAAAATGGAAATATGACCCCATAAATATAAATGTTTGCATTTGAAGAACTAATTTTATTTGGGTGGGTCCTTCCTTTCCTTCTACTGAGAAGTAATTTACCTGAAAATTAAAACCAAAGAAAAAGAATTTTATTGAACACAGATGAGGCCACACGTTCTGCTCTGTGGTCTCAGTGCCATCTACCAAGGCTGCTTGTATCAATCCTAGTCACTCGTGTCATCTGACAGACAGGACATCACACCATGAGAACATTTCCAAACACCAGAAACACTTCTCAAAGCAGCTGGCTCAGCTCCCAGAGCTGACAGATTCCGGAAGCAAACCTCTCTGCCTTTCCTCTTGTCTCCACAAACACTGCCCAAGTCAGAAGGCTATTGGAACAAATTAGAACTTGACACTGGAAAAATTGAGGGCTGAACAGATGCTGCAGAGGGAAAAGCACTGGCTGTGAATGTACAGATGGGAAGCCTAAGCTCATAAACAGGATGGCATGATAACACGAATTTTTAACCCAAGAGCTCCTTTGGTAAGATGGGAGGAGGAGACAGGAGAATTACCAGAATCCCATGGGCCACCAAGCCCAGAACAAGAGATCCCATCTAAAACAAACTGGAAGGTAAGAACAGGAATCTGAGGTTGTACTCAGACCACCACATGTACACTATGGCATGTACACATCTGTGTGTGTGTTCACACACACACCTCTCTTTTTCATACACAACACACACACACATACACACATAAATTAAGAAAGAAAAAGAATAGTTGGGTCATTTATCTCATTGCCCTTAGCAGCTTTCTTTTAACTCTCTTCTCATTCTTTAGATTGTATTTATTTATGCTTACTTGGGGTGTGTGAGTGTTTGCCTGTATGTAGGTATGTGCACCATTTGTATACAGTACTCATGGAGGCCAGAGGAGGGCACCAGATCCCTTAGAACTGTAGTTATGGACAGCAAGTACTCTTAAAAGCTGAGCCATTTTTCCAGCACCTCTTCTTATTCTGTGAGGAGCTCTGCCATGAAGGGGCCTAGGGATGAGAAAGGCAGATGAAAAGTGAAAGAGCCTGTGGCAGAGCAGTAGCCATTAAAGACTATTCCCTAAGAACTGGGAACTTGACACAGGAAAAAAAGACTAGAAATTTATTCTTCCCCATCTGTGGGACTCTAATACAATATCTATCCTGAGATTCTCGGAAGATCAGGGTAAACTGTTGGGTATTCTCCTTGTAGGAGAACCAAGCCTCTTAAGAGAAAGCATGTACATGGAGCAAGCAGCTCCCCATCCTTATGGGAAAGATGGGTTATTATTTGTTAGAGTTCGGGAAGTCCTAAGAAAGAGTGATCTAAAGGATATTCAGCTTGGGAATAGATAAGGCTTAATGGTTAAGAGCATTTGCTGCTTTTGCAGAAGACCCAGATTCAATGTCCTGCACCTACAACCAGCTCACAAACATCTTCTTTTCCAGTTCTAGGAGACATGATATTTCTCAGACTCTGAAAGCACACAAGTTGTGTACAGACATATAATTGGCAAGACACCCATACATATAAGATATATGTGTATATATATTTAATATATGCATATTAAAGAAAGGCATGCTACTGACCCACCACTGTGTGATGACAAGTGGCATTTCTCATAAGCACGGACTCTTGGAGGGGACTTGTTCTACGTTTTCAAAAGGAGAGTTTTTAAATTGGAAGACTCAAGCGATATGTGACCAATGACAAACCTACTCATTTGAAGGAATTCGGCTTTCTTCAGCTTGCAGTAGGGTATCTGTCTATCATTAGATAAACAGACACATCCTGAGATGTCTCCGTGTAAGGCAGTGATGTTTGGTAACTCAAATCAAAAGAGCTGGCCATAGCTTACATGCAGTAAATGTGGGTTTCCAAATACTAATAACCAGGTGAGTGTCAGAAGGCAGAAGAAAGGACTATGTGTGGCATGACTTGATATACTTAAAACTAAAAATACTATAAGGTCCATAGTGCTGAAACAGGTGCTTGTCTGTGGCAGGAGGAAGATGGAGGATGGGGAAAATTACTTTCAAGGGGTACAGCAGATTTTGGAGGGTGATGCAAGTACTTGGTGTCTGGTTTATGGTGAGAATTTCAGAAGGTAACATATAAAGAATCTCAAACATCATATTGTGTTCTTTGAAATGTATGTGCCAATCATGTCTCAGAAATCTGTTAGACAAACAAGAAATTTCTACTCATGTCTGGATCAGAATGATGAATCTGATGTTGTGAGCTCCTGTATGACAAGGTCATCACAGTGGGGATGCCAATCTCTTCTAAGATGTTAGGACTATTGAATGTTCTCTCTCTCTCTCTCTCTCTCTCTCTCTCTCTCTCTCTCTCTCTCTCTGTGTGTGTGTGTGTGTGTGTGTGTGTGTGTGTGTGCGCGAAGGCACTTACACATGGAGGACAGGGAACAGCTTTGGATATAGTTACTCACGAGCTATCTACCTTGATATTTGAGATAGGGTCTCTCCCTGAATTTGGAGATTTCTAGGTAAGCTAATCTGGGGAGCTAGTGAGCCCCAGGGATCTTACCAACTCTGCCTCCCCAACACTGGCCACCATGTCCTGGCTGATCTTATGTATGTTATAGGATTAAGCACTTTATTGAATGATCTATCCTCTCAGCCCTGTGGCTGTGGAATAACAATGAGGAGAAACAGTCTGGTGCTAACCAACTGACTTTACTGTTGACATATGAACCTGTGATCACGTGTGGTTATCCCCAGGAATGTCATCTGGCGTTAGGTAGGACCACAAACACAGAATTGGCATTTATCTCCATGGAACTGGAATGCAAGGAAAGGTTCTGAAGATACAAAGATCAGTCATCAGCTTGGTTTGATACTTACATTGCTCTGGTCACCCACTGGCAACAACATTTTCCTTTTCTCTACTTTAGTGAGAGTATTTACTGACTATAGTTGCCTGGATCTGATAATATAGGCTGTAATCTTAGTCACTCAGGGTATTGATGCAATGGGTTTTCAAGTTCAAAACCTGCCTAGTAGACATCTTTGAATCCAGGTAATTTAGTGAATCCTGTCTCAAAGTAAAAAGATGAAAGGAAATACAGCTCAGTGGAAGAGGACTTGCCCAATGTGTGAACCTCCAGGATTCCATGACTGAATAATATATTTATTGATCTTCAGTACTCCCCAAATAGATAAATATATTTCTGTACCATAAGTGTATTAGTTATTTTCTGTTGCTATAATAAGATACCATGACCAAAAGCAACTTATGCAAGAGGGATTTATTTTGGCTATAGTTCTAGAAGATGATGACAAATCCATCATGGTGGGAAATAAGGGCAGCTAGTAGCAGGCATAGTACCCAGGACAGGAAGCTGAGAGTACACAGCTGAACCACAAACAAGAAGCAGAGAAAGAAAAGTAGAAGCAGGGTGGTGCTTTGTGTACTCTCATAAACTACCGCTAGCAATGTACTTTCTCCAGCAAGGCTGCACTTCTTCAGAACCTCCCCAAATAGCACCATCTACTGGGGGCTGTGTTCAAATGCCTGATCCTATGGGGGACATTCTCATTCAAATCACTACAAACATGCAGGAAAAAAAAAAGAGTTGCATTTGGCTCCAGAGAACTGAATATGGAAAGTATTGGGTGAGAGCTAGCACTTAAATTTATATGAATAAGTTGTTTATAATAGTTGATGATATTAAAATTTAGCTGCTCCATGGCACAGTGAACTGCCCTGTCAGCAAAAGCACTAGAATAGTAGCTGATTACAAATACCATTAATGTTCCTTAATGTAAAGTATATATAATATAATCACTTGATTGAGGAGCACAGTTTGTATTATACAGACCACTGTCAATGATAACATACCAAATAATAGTATACACCTATGGAAATTACTGTAGAAATAGTACAGCACATATCTGGAGTACATGGTAACATGCTTAATTTGTATTATATTCCTTTGATCAGCATTACCAACTGCAGCTGTCCTACACCTTTCTGCTCTTTGCAACCAAATTTAAATAATGCTAATTTTGCTTTTATTATTTTATTTTTGGTGTGTGGATGGGTGGATGTGCCCCTGTGTGGGTGTGCATGTGGATGCCTGAGATCAATGTCAGAAATTTTTCTGACATAATTCTTCTACCTTGTTGATTGAGGCATGTTCTCCCAATCAAACCCTGAGTCCACAATATGGATAGTCTTGATAGCTAGCATGTCTGGGTCTCTCTTATCTCCCCCGTTTCAGACTAGAATTGTAGCCAGATTGCTATGTCCACTCAACATTTGTGTGTGTGTATCCCACCTGTATGGCAAGTGTTTACCACTGAGCCATCTTCACAGCCTGAATTACACTTACTTCTAAAATAGTAAAACATATAAAGGTTTTCTACCTATAATACGTCACTGGGGACAGGCCTGAGGCTTTCTAGCTGAGTCCCACTTCCTGCCTACTCTCTGTTTCCTGCTGTGCAATCTGTCTTCCCTTTCATGATGGACTATATCTCTTCACATGTGAGCCAAACAAACTCTTCTTGTTTCAAGTTGCTTCTTTGAGTACTTTGTCACATCGATGGAAAGCAACAGAGACAATCAATGTGAGCACAGCCTTTTCTCCTTCTTGAGAGCATGCCCTGCTCTCGCCTCCATTTTTGCCTGAATTTGTCTTTTTTTTCTTACTTTGGTTTGAACTCAGTGTGTCCTGAAGTAAAATTTAAAATTTAGATGAAATAACCAAATGTTTGTTTTCATCCATGATACAAGTTTTGGTGCTTTTATGACAGCCAAAAAAAGATGGGAGTTGGCAGTAGCATGGATGAGTGCAGAGTCTGGAGAGGGGAGAACAGAGGTTGATGGTACTTATTTTCAGGAAGGCAGGCAAGCAGAGAGAATATGGGTTAGGGAGGGAGGCAAGCAAAAGTGGTATGTGGGCTTCTCTAATATTTGGAAATACAGTAGAGACTTGGAGATGACACAGAAGGTACAAGCTGCATGTGGTCATCATTGAAAATTCACTGAGCATAGAACAGTTGCAAATTAGGGCTAAGAAGATGGTCAAAAGTTGCATGCAAACCAAGGAATCTGAATTCAGGTCTCCTAGAATCCACATATAAAGCAATGTGTGACCATATGTGCCTATAGCCCCCATGATATGAGAGCTGAGGCAGGAGGATTGATTGGGCTTGCTGTCTGTCAACCTAGCTCTGGGTTCAGTGAGAGACCATGTCTTGTTGTAGGAGATTTCTGGCCCAGACTTTCGGGCCTAACCTCAAGGTCTAGGCCCACAGATCCACAGACCTGCAGACCCACAGTCCCATAGTCACACAGAGACACACAGATGCTTTCAATAGTTTTTGGCTGATTGCCTAGGGCCCAGGCATATCACTTGCTAGCTCTCTACCCTTATTCTATCCTATGTCTCTTATCTTGTTCAGCCATGTGGCTGGGTACCTTTTCTTAGAGCAACATAGCTGTCCTCTGCTTCTTCCAGCTTCTTCCTGGCATTCTGCTCTGTGCTTCCTGTTCTCAGAGTTTTTCTTAGTCTGGTAGCCCCACCCACACTTCCTGCCTGCCTTTGGCCAATCAGGGCTTTTTATTAAACCAGTGGGTGGGACAATTATTTACAATGAAGCAACACAATCTCCTACAATGCCTCAAGGGAATAAGATGGAGAATGGCAGATCAGGGCACCCAGAGTGCTCCTGTGACTTTAGCAATGTATCGACTGATGTACAAACCTATACACACATACATGTGAGTGACCATACAACATACCCAATACATGATGTACACACACAAAAAATAAATAAATATAAAAGGTCATTAAAAATGACCTTTTTTAGTTTCTGAACTTTGTAAGATGCTGTACCTATCTTTTTAAACTTTATACCTGGCTTTTAGTTTAATTCATTGTTGATTTTATTGAGACAGTTCTTCAGACTGGTCCTGAACTCCTGATTTTCCTGCCTCTCCTTCCAAAGTGTTGGAATTACAGGCACACAGCACCATGCCCAGCACAGAAGGCTTTCAAATATCCTTTCTGCTTCAGAAGTCGAGAACAAAGCCTCCTGACTCAAGGCATCCTGGACCTTTCCTCTCATCTCTAATGATCTTGGGCAGCAGCAGTAAACTCTGATGAAAGAGCACTTCAGAGAGGCATGCAATCCCAAGTATGTGGCTTTGCTCATGAAGGAGGTCTTTGATACAGTAGAACAACAATGGAATTATTGTCACCCACAATCTCATTCTGAGAACAAGCGCTATATATAAGTCCTAAGGATGCATTCTGGAGGCTTGAGAAGGGCAGCATTGTGGGTGTGAGAAGAAGCCATTTCAGCACAAGAACAAGCGTGCTTTTCTGAACAGCATGTTGCTGAGGTCACAAAAATGGCAGCTGGCTCCCTTAGATGTTCCCATCAGCTCTTTCTCTTGCTGACATCTGTGTTCTTCAGAGGCTCAACATTACATTTTTGTTTCCTGCAGATCTCCTCAGACTCCTGAGCAATACTTAGTTGTCACTCATCAAGAAAAATTTAACATTTACCAGGGAACCCAAGGGCAAATTCCTCAGGCCTCCAAGCCACAGCTGATTAGAAAATCCAGCCTTTAGTAATTAAACCATGAGATGAATGTGAACTATCTGGAGAGCTATCATTGGATATGCCTGGCAGCTGTCGAGCATGAAGGACTTCTCTTGTAAGAGAAGCCCTCAGTCTTCAAGACGTTTAAGGGACCCTTCTAGCTGTGCCCCAGCTGGAGATTTTCCAACATGGCTTAATCACCAATATGAACCAAAGATCACATAATAATATACAGGCATCCTAGGGTTGGCTAAATTAAGAGGCGATTTTCAGTGCCACTGAGAGGTAAGTGTAATGCCTTCTAAATTATCTCCATCCGTTCATATAGCCCTGCAATAATGGTTTTTGGAAATTGCCTCATTTTTCTTTTGTAGGATAGATTCGGGATTCTGAGGAGAGTGGACAGAGAGAGATGCAGCATTGGGGAGAACTATTAAGCCTTTACTGGTCTGTATTAAAATGAGAACATCATCAGGAGCCATGAAGCATTATTTTATATTTACAGAGCCTGCATCATCATCGGACACCTATCTAATGTCTTCCTGATGAGAAGAACCCTGACCAACTCTCTGATTTCTCTCCTCCATGGAGCTAAGTGAATGAACTTCTTACACTGAGTTATAGTTGCTGCTTTGTTCATGAAAACTGATTTTTTCCCCCTAATTTGCTGGTCCTCCATCATCTTAGGAAACATTCACACTTAAAGCAGAATAAAGTAAGAGTGGGACTGAGGAGATTGCTAAGTGGGCAAAGTGCTTGCTATGCAAGGACAAGGACATGAGTTCAAACCCTTAGAACCCACGAAAATTAGATGTGGTTGTGCACAACCATAATACTAGTTCTTCTACATTGAGATGGGAGTCAGAGGCTGGAGCATATCATTATGGGTGGCACCATTCCCTAGGCAGGTGGTCACTGTGATCAGTACCACCCATATGGCCACCGTGAGCAACACCATCCATATGTCACTGTGGGAAGCACCATCCATATGGTCACTGTAGGAAGCACCATACCCAGGTGGGTGGTCACTGGGTAGCACCATCCATATAGTCACTGTGAACAACACCATCCATATGGTCTCTGTAGGCAGCACCATACCTCAGTGGGTGGTCACTGTGGGCAGCACCATCTATATGGTCACTGTAGGCAGCACCATACCTATGTGGGTAGTCAATGTGAGCAGCACCATCCCTAGGCGGGTGGTCACTGTGGTCAGCACCATCCCTAGGTGGGTGGTCACTGTGGGCAGCACCATCCCTAGGTGGGTGGTCCACTGTGGGCAGCACCATCTTTAGGCGAGTGATCCTTGGCTATATAAGGAAGCTGACTCAGCATGAGACTGTGAGTGAGTAAGCAAACAAAGCAGCTCTCTTCTATGATTATTTTCCAGTTCCTCCCCCTACATCCCTCAATCACAGACAGTGACCTGCTAACTCAAATAAGCCTGCTCCCTTGCTTTTCAACAAAATGTCTCAGCACAGCAACAGAATAAACTATAACACAGCCTTTGGCTCAAGTTCCAGGTCTGAGCATCATAGAAAATGTGGTACAGTTTTATTCAGGTTATGAAGACAACAGAGAGGGCCTGTGGTGACCTTGATAAGAATGGCTCCCGTTGACTCATCTATTTGAATGCTAAGTCATCAGAGAGTGTCCCTACTTAGAAGGATTAGAATATGTGGCCTTATTGGGGGAAGTGTGTCACTGAGAGTGTGCTTTGAGGTTTCAAAGGCCCACACCAAGCCCAGGGCTTGCTCTCTTCAAGCTTCCTGTTATTCTGGATGTAGAACTCTCAGCTCCTTCTCCAGCACCATGTCTGCCAGCACCATGATGATAATGGACTGAACCTCTGAAACTTTAAACAAACCTCAATGAAATGCTTTCCTTCGTAAGAGTTGCCATAGTCTTGGTGTCTCTTCACAGCAAAGAAATACTGACTGGACAGGATCCCTTTTACATCCAGTCCTTTTAATACTGAGGATTTTCCATTTTTTATTGCCCACATAGTTTGAAGATTTTCCCTTACTCCTTTACCTCATAACCAGTGTATTCAAATGAACACTTAGACTTAAAGACTTATCTTTATTTTTTTCTATGTGACATCAGGATGGTCTGGGAGCTGGAAATACTCTTCTACCTTTGCATCCTGATTGGTCAAAGTACAGGTCGCCACATTAGGTTTATATAGTGTCTCACTGGATGTTCCTTAAGGTAAATCTACTCTTGTTTTGAACAGTTGTGGTATATTACTTAATGTTATTTTAACTAGCATTTGTGCTGGTTAGTTACATGTCAACTTGACAAGCTAGAGACATTTGGGAAAAGGGAACTTCAGTTTAGAAAATGCCCCTACTAGACTGGCCTGTGAACAAGTCTGTAGTGCATTTTCTTGATTGATAGTTAATTGATCCAGCTTACTGGTAGTATAGGCACTTCTGGGATGGTGGTCCCCAATGCTATAAAAAAGCAGGTTGAGAAAGCCAATAAGCAGCCATTTTCCATGGCCTCCACATTAGTTCCTTGACACCAGGTGTATGCCAAGAGTCCTGCCCTGACTCTCCTGGATGATAGATGTTGTAAAATGAAACAAATCCTTTTATCCCAAATTGCTTTTGGTCATGGTGTTTTAGAAAACCTGTTCAGGTAATTGGAAACCTTAACTAAGACAGTGTTTATTTTAAAGATGCTTTTTTATCAGGTACTGTGATATGCTAAAGATAAAATGTAATAAGGGACTAGAGAGATGGCTCAGTATTTAAGACCACTAGCTGCTCTTCCAGAGGACTGGCGTTTGATTCCCAGCACCCACATGTCAACTCATAACCATCTGTAATTCTGGTTCAAAGAGGTCAGACATCCTCATACAGCATCTATAGGCACCAGGTGTACATGTGGTACAGAGATCTGCATGCAGACAAAATACCCATACACATGAAAAATTAAATGCAATAAGACATGGTACTTAACATGCAGTCTCTATTTGCATATGATCCAATAACCTGTTACATAAATGACTAAATGCAGTGTGATGTAGTTTGTATTATGTCAGGAGTTTCAATGTGACCAGGGATAAAGCATAGCTGCCTCTATGTGCATCACCTTTGTGTATATCACCACCATGTACATCGCCTTTGTGGGCATCATCCCAGCATGTATCTTCTCTGTGAGCATTACCTTTATGCTTGTGGTGTTACAGGAAGCAAGACAATAGATAGAATGTGAGTGAGGTTGCTTTCAGGCAAGTAAGACAACAGATGCAACCCTGAATGTTCTAGGAAGAGTCAATATAATAAAGTAGAGCAGATGTAGCAATATGAGGTATGTTTTAAAACTAGATAATAACATACACTCTAGGAGTCAGCAAAGAAGAGAGAGAGCAGGTGGTAGGGATGGAAGGGCAGGTTTGAGACCATAGAGTGGATTCTGGAAAATGACATTTAGCATTTATACTATAGGCCCTTGGCTCTCAGAGTGTGTTCTGAACACAAGTGATATCATCAGCCCTGGATAGCTTGCTAGAAATAGATTCTGCAAGCTGAAGAGCTGCAATCATGTTATTTAGCAAGGCCATTAGATGGTGTGTGTGTATGTGTTTGTGTGTGTGTGTGTGTGTGTGTGTGTGTGTGTGTGTGTGTGTGTGTGTGTGTGTCTGTGTCTGTGTCTGTGTCTTCCTATAGGGTTCATCAAAGAACCCTGCATCCCTTGGAACTTTAGTTACAGGTATTTGTGAGCTGTTTGTGTAGGTATTGAGTTCTAATTTTACAGAGCCATCTATCCTACCCTTTAAAAATAAGTTTTAATGTAATAGAGGGAGTGAGTTGTGAGAGCCAAACCTGATTGTTCACATTGTGGGACTTATCACTGTGGAGACTACCTCTGGGCATGTCAGAGGGATCTTTCTGAAGAGGCTTCGCTGATCAGGGAAGACAACTACTTCCCGTGGCTGTCAGATGTTTGTCCATAGCAATAGAAGCAGTAGTTAAGGCAGAGCCCTACCTACCATGACTGTGTCCTTAGTAGAACATACTAATGACATGAGAAGAAAATGACTTTGAACTATGCAGGTCCCATCAGTGCCGTGTTCTATAGTATGAGACAACCTACAGCTGTTATCTGTTACCATGGATGCTTTCCTGAGTACAACCAGGACGGGAACCAAACTAATCCTTTAGCAGCCAAGGTGAAATCCCTGTATCCTCAGTAGCTTTGGAAATACGCAGTGGCCATCCAACAAGTGCTGGATACTGCCAGTTTCTGTGGTTCACTCTTCAAAGTGAAGCCACAGACAATAACAATTTAGCCTTGTTTCCTGGTGACGAGGTATTTCTTCCTTCACAGATCTACTTTCACTCTGAGCAGTCATGCGTGATAAACGTTCCCGCTCTTTGGATGCTTGCTGGGTTCTCTGTCACTGTGGCTGAGGGAAGTCTTCTAATGAGCTGCCCTCGGAGCTTCTCTTCTGCCAACGGTCTGTTTGCTGAGAGGGAAAGGGATGGGGAAGAAGAGAAGGCAGTAAGGAGAAAGAAGGGTGAGGAAGCGGGGAGGGAGAGAAAGGTAAGCAGGAAAGAGAAGAAAGTGGGAAGGAGAGGAAAAAGGAAGGGAGCAGGAAGGGGTTGAGAAGAGGGAAGGAGGTTGGAGAAAGTAGGAGGAGGGAGCTGGAAGGGGGAGGGAGAGGTGCTGTGGGATGACGCTCTTGTACACTATAAAGATGTGTTACTCCTGCTGATTTAATAAAATGCTGATTGGCCAGGAGGCAGGAAGTAGAGGTGGTGCGACCAGACTAGAAGAATTCTAGGAAGAGGAAAGACAAAGACACAGAGGAAACAAGATGAAAATGCCTTACTCGGAAAAGGTACCAAGCCACATGGCAAAACACAGATAAGAACTATGGGTTAATTTAAGTGTAAGTGCTAGTCAAAAATAAACCTCAACTACTGGCCCAGCAGTTACTATAACATTAGGCCTTTAAGTCAATTAGTTGGGAAGCATCTTCTGGGTATTTGAGTTTCTGGTGGGACAGAAACTATGACATAAACAGCATTCCAGTGTGATGTACATAATTCACATAAAGCTTAGGAAAGCTTTAAAGTCTCTAGAACATGGAAACAGAGCCAAATCAGCTTCCTAGTTGTGTCTCTCAAGTAGGCCATGATACAGAAAAGCTGTGGCCTTTGTGTTTGAGCTACAAAAGTTAGGTTTGTGGTATGCAGCCTGACCTGCAACATAGCAGGTTCCCTCAGTCTCATAGGAGCCTTGATACAAGCAGAAGTTGCATATGGCCAATTTAAGGTTACTGCTCATACAGACAAAAAGGGGACAGAGTCAAGCACAGCTTCTTGGTAGCAGCATTTTCTGGAGCCGGCTCTGTTTGCTGCTGGTGAGCAGAGGCCCAGCTCCTTTAAGAGAAGCTTCCAGGACTCAGTGTGAGTGGCAAAAACCTCTTGGTTCTTTAAAAAGTCCCTGCTGCCAAACACTTACTTGAGGTTTGTGAGCTATGGGTGGCAGTGCTCTATTTGGTGGCAGTGGAGACCATAAAATTCCCCAGAGTTGGGGTGGTAAATGTGGCTCCTGCCAGTACCTCTGCCATGAAGCTCTCACAGACCAAGGAGAGCAGGGTAGAGCCTCCATAGCTGAGGCTTTAAGCCCAGCCATACCTTTCCTTCCTTCCTTCCTTCCTTCCTTCCTTCCTTCCTTCCTTCCTTCCTTCCTTCCTTCCTCCCTTCCTTTCTTTAAAGGAGATTAAAGGTTCCTGTAGTCAAAAAAGATAGAGAAATATAGTAAAGACAGATTCAGATGAAAGAAAAAAAAACTATAATTGGTTTAGAGCATGTCTAAGAATATAATTATGCTTGGGAGAAAATGAAAAGGGATAAAGAAGGTCATTTAAAAAGACACAGAATAAAAAATAATAAGTCAGAGAAAGATGGAAATTACACAATGAGTCTGGATACTGTATGTTATTGCTTTGTCTTTGAGTTTTTGACTGCTTAGAAAGGAGCAAGAGCTGCTAAGAGACATTTGATTGCAAATGCTGCTGTATTGATCCAACCTATATATTTTAAAAGTATCTTGACTTTAAAATTTAAGTCATCAGATATGTTACCTTTTAGTGAAAGGTTTTCTTTTGATTTCCACAGAAAATGAGAGGCTGTGGATTCATTCTGTGTTAAAAAAAAAAATAAGGTTTTATTGAGGAAGACACTCTGAAAATCTCCAATGGGAACACATATCCCAGATGATCCAACATTTCACAGCACCTCTTCTACAGTTTCCTCTGAGCTCTGTATGCAGAACAGCTTCTATATGGCTGGCTAAGATTATCCAGCCTCACAGACTACTCCACTCAGGACTTGTCCACAATCCTAAATTTCCTTTGTATCCCTATAAGATTATCACTGCCCCCAATCAACAGGAAGTAGTGTAGAGAACTACACCCACATTCCCAAAAAATTGATTATGGATATTTGCCTTTGTTTAAAGTGCTAATTAGAAGTTGTTATAGATAATGACCAGGAAAAAGGCTAAACAAAGAAGATTAGATTCAGGATTCTTGTTGTAAAAAGAAAAAATGGGGAGCAACTGCTGTGGGATAGATATGCTCTTCTACACTATAAAAATTTGTTATTCATACTGGTTTAATAAAATGCTGATTGGCCAGCAGACAGGTATATAATAGAGTCAGGGCTCTCAGACTAGGAGAAAAAATAGAGATGCAGACATAGATATATGAAGAAAATGCCTTACTGAGAAAAGGTACCAATATACACGGCTAAACTGATTAAAAATTATGGGTTAATTTAAGTGTAACAGCTAGGTAATAATAAGCCTGAACTATTGGTCCAGCAGTCACCATAATATTAAGCCTCCAAGATAATTATTTGGGAAACAGCTACTGGGTATTTGTGAGTTACTAGATGGGACAGAAACCTCCAGCTACAGAAAGGGAAGGGGATTGGGAGAGGGAAGGTAGAGGGAGAGACAAGGGAGGAAGAGGATGGAGAGAGATGTGGGAGGGAGAACAAAAAAGTTAAGGAGAGGGAAGGTGGAGGTAGAGAGAAGGGGAAGGAAGAGGGGACGGAAGGGGGAGGAAAGAGGGTGGAGAGGGAATGGGGTATGGAGAGGGAAATGGGCAAGGGAAGCTTATATAACATTACAAAATTGTTCCCAAACTAGCGCTGCTGATTTAGGAGAGATTCTATTCTCTTAAGTAATATAGTAACACCATTTTCAACAAATAGCCAAAACACCACTAAATGGGAGAGCTGGTTCTCTCAGCCCTTTGTCTCAGAAACCCAGTAGGTGCCACAAGCAAGTGCCAGCCCTTCTGCACTGACACAGTGACTGCTTGGCTCACAGATGCATAGAATCTGACTTCAGCAACAAATCGCCAGCACATGTGACCATGCAAGTCACCAGCACATGTGACCAGAACAATGGCATTTACTTGAAAGGTGGCTGTTCCTCCCACCCCGCTTTCTTCTGTTATCTTTCTCCACCAAGCATTTAGAACAAATTTAAGAATGTGGCCCATAGTGTGGAACTTTTCAGGATTTCTCATGTACCTGGGATAAAATCCCACCCCTCCTGTGCATCCTGCTGATCTTGCTTTAGCCCCACACTCTCCTAAGAGCCATGTGGTACTTGGGAGTATACTCAGGGCCTCATGTACCAGGCAAGCACTCTACCAAGGACTTTGCCACAAGTATTCAGAGTCCTCAAAGCTGTGCCTATCATATGAACTATAGCTTGGAGCACTGACCAAATGGCAAGTTCTTTCTTCAGCAGCACAGGTACTGAACAGTGATTAGTCCTTATACATTGGATTTTATTTAAAATATAGAATTTGGAAGGAGGGGTTATGTGCTACCTTGGGATCCTGAGTGATTTGGGGACCTGCATTTTTCTAATACAGATTAAAAAGTTTTGATTAGGGTCCTAGGGTCCTTCTGACCCTTCTTTGAGTCTGTCATGCCAGATCCTCATGTTCTTCCAACCCATGAGCAAAGAGGTTTTCATGAACAGAAAATAGTCTATGTAGTAACCATGAATAGCTCCAACAGTTCATCCATACAAATGTATATATTCTGAGACAGGATCTCCTGTCTCACCCTCCAATTCACTATTTGTGAGAATGATGACCAACCTTGAATTTCTATCTTTGTGTGTCCATCCCTGTGCTGCTGAGATTAGATGCATGTACCACACCACTACACCCAGTTTACATCATTAGTTCATTCTGAAGCATAGATTTGGCCTTATTGACTCTTTAAGGCACAAAAACAAAAGCCCTGATGCACAGTCTAGTACTAGTATTATTTCACACACGGTTGAAGACTTGGTGATTCCATAAGGGGTGGAAGATTCTACAGATCCTGCAAGATTCTTGAGTTTTAGAAGACACCCATTCTTCTCTAGTGTCTCCCACTATTGAAGTTATAGTGTTGTGGTGGGTTTAGATGTTCTTGAAGGCAACTTAGGGGCATTGCTTTGAGTTCTCCAAAGATCCTAGATGGGACATGGCCAGGTCCTCTTAAAGACTGGTTGCATACTGTCTGCCTTTCCTGTTTGTTCCTGAGATCTCACGGAGAAAGGACCATGACCACTGCTGCCACAGCCTCATGGGAAATTTCAACCCTCCAAAAATTCCCCTAATATTCAATCTCATATCAGTGAGTGTTTATATAACTCCTTAATAAATATTAAACTTTTATATAGTCTATCTTTTATATAATCTATTGTCAATAAATCATTCCTACAATGGGGATATTTATGAATTTTCATGGGAAGACACACAGGAGTGTCTATTCCCACCAAGATAGGACATGCAAGGCCAAAGAAACAATTCCATCTAAGTCCAGCTTGATAAATCCCAGTGAGGTTTTTGGAAGGAGTGTGTGGAATCCAAAGTGGGGGTTCAATGGCCCTGCTCCTTTGAAAAGGAGATGTGGTCTGGCAGTCAGGGAACACAGCTTTAATCCCAGTACTTGGGAGGCAGAGGCAGGGGGAATCTCTGTGAGTTTGAGGCCAGCTTGGTCTACAGAGCAAGTTCCAGAACAGCTAGGGCTCCATAGTGAGACCCTGGTTTGCAAATAAAAACAAAAAAAAGATGTTAACAGGCCCAATCTTATAAGTGTACTGCACTTCTCTTGTGCAAGTAATGACCAGAGGTCTTTATTCCTTTTTCTTTCTTCCCTTGTTCACCCCTCCCAGCTTATCTCCTGTTTGTTTTAGTTGGGAGGGTTATTTGCTTGTTTGTTTGTATTTTGGTTTTGTTTGTTTGTTTTTAATATGTGTTTTTGTTTTGACACAGGGTCTCACTGTGTAGCCCAGACTAGCCCTGGACTCAAAGCCTCACTTCTCACTCAGGCTCCTCAGTGCTAAGATTTCAGGCATTCACTACCACCTCTGGTTCCAGATCTTGATTCAAATAGTTGTCATGCCCTGAGGACTGAGTTCTATTTCAGGGGGAGATCATATCATTCTTATTATTTCCTTGGTCCTATCTTGGGGACCCAAAGAAAACCAGAAGCAGCTGCCCTCACCCCTGTGTTTTGTTTACTGTTTCAGGTTTATGATTTTGAATATTCTGTAAGTTCTATCTGAATCCTTCCAGTTTCTTAGCTGGTAAATAATTATGGAGAGTCAACACAGTTGAGTAAATAAGACTCATTTGCAGAATGAGGGGGACAGTTAATGATGTGCTGTAGTCTAGCAGGCCTGGCCAGCTTATTTTTTAAGACAGGATTTTAATGCATGGATCTTGTTGATCTGGAAACATTTTCTAAAAGATTTGTTTTATTTTAAATTATGTGTACATGTGAGTGTGTGTGTGTATGAGTGTGCACAAGTATGTCAGAACCCTCAAAGGTTTGAGATACCTCTGAAGCTGGAATTAAAAGCAATTGTCATTTGCTTGATATGGGTGCTGGGAACCAAACTCCTGTCTTCAGCAAGAACAGTAAATATTTGTAACAGTGGAATCATCTCCAGCCCCTGTTCAACTTTGTTACTTTTTGATAGTTCTCACTGGCCATCTATGTAATGTATACACCAAAACAAAAACCCTCCACACAGAAAATAATGTTTTAGGGTTTGTTTTCATGTGCATGTGTATGTATATTCATATGGGTGCCTGTGGGGGTACAAGTGTGTGTGTGTGTGTGTGTGTGTGTGTGTGTGTGTGTGTGTGTGTATGCCCAAGATGTATATCATCCTTCTCAACTGCACTCTACCTTATTCAATAAAGCCCCCAACCATCAACCATCTTGATATAACCAACAAATATGTTTTTTTTTTGTGACTTCAGGTCCACTAGCCTTTCTGCCTTCTCTGAATCACAGTGTGTAGTGGATTATCCAATAATAAACAAAATGATAAAGGAAGCTAACCTTTAAAGTTATTTTTAGTGTGTGTGTTCCTGTGTGTGGAAACCTGTCATGTTTGTATGGAGGTCAAAGGGAAGCACTGAGTATCGTTTGTTTATTTTGTTTTTGAGACAAGATCACTTACTGGCCTGGAATTCATCACATAGACTAGGATAGCCCATTAAGCCCTGGAGTCATCCTATTTTTGCTTCACCAGGTTCTGGAATTACAAACACATTCCACTAGTTTCTTTACTAGTTCTAGGGACCAAACTCAGGCATTCAAACTTTTGAGGCAAGATTTGACCTCCTGGGTCATCTCCCTGGTCCAGGAAGGTCAGTTTAAGACCTGCTGTTGAACCTTTAAGTGTGTAGAATCTACAAAACCGAATGGTATCTGGTACCTGGTTTTAAATGATAATATTTGGGTTGCAAAGCAAAATAAAGAAAGATCCCATGGGTGACTACAGAAGTAATTGCTTTATTGGATTCTTTTTTCCTTCATTCTGAAAGAGCTTGGGTAGTATTCAGCTTTTGGAGAAATATATATTAATTATTTATTGTGAGTTACAGTCTACATGTAGAAACAACAAAGGCAGGTTTTGACATGTTTATTAACTACTCCAAAGTAGTTTTTAGTACTTGGCTCATTATTATTTTCCTACAGCCATGGCAGGAAATCAGAGCAAACTAGCTTCCTCTGAGATACAGTGGGACAGTGTTTTGAAAGAATGCCCAATGCTTGATGATGATACCATAAACCTAAGATTTTATCCCATAGTGGCATTTCTGTTGCTCTGAAATTTTTCCCGTAATTGTTCCCTCAGTGGTAGTTGTAGTTGTGAAGAAAAGAGAGCAGGGGGAGATCCCTGGGAAGAAAGAAATAGGAAGAGAATTCCAGAAGTAGAATTTCATCTCTATTACCAAGAAAGCAAAGATTGGTGGCACTAAACCTCATTGTTAAAGTTCTGGTGAACTAACTGTTCTCTAGAGGGTGACCTCCATAATGGAAATATGCTGGGGTCACTTCTGCCCAACCTGGGGAGGTTTGTTTGGGTAGGCATAAATGAATTTGTTAATAAATTAGAGCCTTCCTGTTATCAGATGGAGCATGAGGTGGTTCCCACAAATGACATGTATGCATTTAGGGACCTTATGAAGAACTGAAGGTATGTGGCTGCCTTTTATCATTACTGTGACAAAATTCCTGACAGGAAGCAATTTGAGGAAATGGAAGGTTTGTCCTGGCCTACAGTTCTAGGCAATGCATTCAATCATGGCAGGGAAGGCATGGTGGCAGGAACCGAAGGCTGGCTGGCTGGCCACATTACAAGCAGATAGTGAACAGGAGGTAGGGTTGGGCTCTAAAACCTCAAAACCCACACCTAAGGAATATGCTTCTGTTAGCAAGTCTCCATCTCCTAAAGGTTCCACAATTCTTCTAAATAACCACTAGCTGGGGAACAAGTGACTGAAGACATGAACCTCTGGGGATACTTCGCCTTTAAACCATAATGATAGGAACAGTCTGTGTAGGGGACTGTGTGGCCATGTGTTGAGATAATCTTTTTGTATACTGTGTAAAGGGGTCTCTGTTTTACCTTACTTGTCTAAGGCACCTTCTGGTTGGTTTAATGAAGAACTCAACAGCTGAAAGCTAGACAAGAGAGGACGGTTGGGACTTTTGAGCACAGATGGGAACTCTGAAAAAGAATCTGAGGCATGAGGTTCACCAAGCAGACATGGAGGAAGTTAGACTTATAGTACTGAGTAGAGGTAACAAGCTATGTGGCAAAATGTATATTAATATAAACAGGTTGATTTAAGTTTTACGAGCTAGTTGGGAATGTGCCTAAGCTAAGGCCAAGCTTTTATAATAATTCTTCATGTCATTATTCAGGAGTTGATGGTTTTAAGACACTCTAGCTATAGCCAGGTACCCTAGGTAGCACTTCTTAAAACATCTTCTCTCACATGGTATCTCAGAATGGCTCCTAAGCCATAGGGAGCCTTCTCTCTGTAGCCCTCTGCATCTGATACTTCCTACAAAATGAGCAGTTGTTTGTAGGGGTATTGTATTGTTTCATGGTAAATAATTGTCCCACCCACAGGTTTAATAAAAAGCGCTGATTGGCCAAAGGCAGGCAGGAAGTGTGGGTGGGGCTACCAGACTAAGAAAACTCTTGAGAACAGGAAGCACAGGGCATCAGAGAGAACACCAGAGAGAAGCGGGAAGAAGCAGAGAACAACTATGCTGCTCTAAAGAAAAGGTACCGAACCGCATGGCTGAACAGGATGAGTCATAGGTTAGATGAAGGGTAGAGAGCTAGCAAGTGATATGCCTGGGCCTGAGGCTGATCAGCCTAAAATTATAGTAAGCCTCCGTGGTATGTCACTGTGGGACTGCAGGACTGTGGGACTGCAGGTCTGTGGGTCCTAAACCATGAGGGTAGGCCCAAAAGTCAGGGCCAGAAACGTCATACTACAGTTGTTTGTTGGAAACAACTCCACTCTTCCTTACCTATTAGCATCTTGGGAACTCTCTTTGGCAGACATCAGGCACCTGTGTGAAACCAAGGTGTAGTCAATGTCTTTGACTTAATGAATTTAAGGTGGTAATTATCACTGATGGCATTAAGGAAGCCGTACAAGTTAAATTATGGTCAGTATGCCCAGGGATTCAGTAAGAAACCACAGGCTTACTTTCTTCAGGAACAATGCCACCCTTGTACACAGAACAGAGCTCTCCCTGAGACCGAGCTGGACACAAAACACCTAATGCCATTTTGCCATGAAATAACTCTTTGCACTAGTGAATCTTCATGGCTTCCAGAGACTTAAACTTAATGCACGGAAGAGTGAACATCAGTGAATAATGGTTTCACATGAGTAGCCAGGCAGAATTCTGTGTTTCTGCAGCAGACTCTGGAGATGTCCTAAAGTGGGATATCTCCTGAATATCTTGGAGCAGGATGGTCACATGACCTAAATCCTGACCGTTGTCCAGAGGAGGTTTGTGGAGAGACTCTCAAATCAGCTCACTGGCAGAGTTGGTGCTGATTGAATGGCAAGAAGTTAATCCAGTCAGTCTGTAGGGTCAGGCTGTGGGGACAACACCTAAGGATGCCAGTCTATCATCTGGCCTGTGGCAGCACTTGCAGGAAGGAATGGTGGGGGGAGAAAGGAAGTGAGGAAGAAGGAGAGAAAATAAAAAGAAGAAGCAGAGGGGTAGAAGAAAGCCTGAAAGAAGAGAGGGGGAGGAAAGAATGAGAATGACAACCAGGCAGGAGAGAGAGAGAGAGAAAGAGAGAGAGAGAGAGAGAGAGAGAGAGAGAGAGAGAGAGAGAGAGAGAGAGAGAGAGAGAGAGAGAATCATAGAGAGCACCTATGAGCCTATGTTCTTAAATTAAAGGCACCTCTCACCTCTCCCAGCCTGGAGCCTCCTGGAAAACATGGACTTCTTGGAAGATCATTTAGCACCAGCAGGAAATGTTCTGTCAGGAGAGCTGCTTACAGGACACCAGGCTGAGGTGTTAGTCTTCATTTTAGGAAGAGACTCCTCTGCTGTCATATTCCCAAGGCTTCCAGCAATGCATGTGAACATTTTCCCAGTCTTCGATCTCCCTAGTGCATGTCTGCCTGAAGATGTTGCCAATCATTTATCTTGGGATGGCTTTTTTAAGAAGGAAAAATGAAGGATTAAAGGGTTCTCTGCTGGGCAATTAGGTATATTTGTAGAGTATCCATGCACAAGATTAAGAATATATTCATGCTCCAGCCAGCAATGGAAAAATATTCTTTCCCCAAGAAAGTGTTAGGGATATAAGCTCTGAGGATGCATCTCAGTTGTTATCCCTGAGGTATCTTGGTGGAGAAACAGGCCAGCTTGGAAGAAGCTCTAGGTTTGAATCTCAACTTTGCTACATTGACCAGTACTTTCAAAGATTAGGGAAGAATACATATTGAAATTTTTTCTAGTGATACAGTCCCTCCATGGTGCATAAGGTGTGGTGTGTGTGTGTGTGTGTGTGTGTGTGTGTGTGTGTGTGTGTGTGTGTGTGTGTGTGTGTGTATGTATTCTGTTTTTATTTTATGTTAATGTTTAGTCTCCTTGTATGTCTATGTACCACATGAGTTCCTGGTGACCCTGGAGAGCAGAAGAAGGTTCCAGATCCTTTAGAACTAGAGTTACATGTTGTAGGACTATGCTTTTGTACACTATAAATATTTGTCACTGTAAATATTGGTTTAATAAAATGCTGATTGGCCAGAAGCTAAGCAGACAGGAAGTATAGGTAGAGCAACCAGACAAGGGGAATTCTGGGAAGAGGAAGATCAGAGAGAGGCCAGTCAGACACAGAGGAAGATGAGAATGCTGCACTGAAATAAAGGTACCAAGTCACATGGCTAAACTTGGGTAAGATTCATGGGTCACTTTAAGAGTTAGCAAGTAATAAGTCAGAGCCATAGGCCAAATAGTTTACAGTTAATATAAGCCTTTTTGTAATTATTTGGGACTAAATAGCTGTGGGACCAGCTAAGTGAGACAGAGAAACTTTGCACTACAGTCACAAACAGTAGTGAACAATCTTGTGGGTGTTAGAAACCAAATCCAGCACCTCTGCAAGAGCAGTAAGTACTTTAAGCCATAAAACATTCTTCTATTCAGACACTTAATTTACCTTGATTTTTGAAGACAGGATCTCTCGATGGGGCCTAGGGCTGGCTGCTGGTCCAGTTAGACTGGCTAGGCAGCATTTCCCAGGGATCCCTATCTCTGCCCCTCCTCTGCTGGGGTCACAGGTATGCACTAGCACATGTGTGCCAGGCTTTTAATGTGGCTGCTCTAGATCTACACTTGAGTCCTCAATAATAGGGTGACATGTCCCTTACCTTCTAAACCATCACACAACCCAATTCCTATACAGATAAATAGAATCAAGTAAGATCCAGTGTCATGAGGTGAGGTGGAAAAGAGCAGGGCTGTCATAGTGATGACCGGAGACTCAGAAAGTCCACCGTCAGCAAATCCAGAATATGTAACCTTTTCTTTTTTTTTTTTTTTTGTAATGATGAAATGGCTCCCACAGGTCAGATACCTGCTTAAAGCTCACAAGTGCTGGATAAGGTGAAACAGCAAGCAAGCAGCTGTCCAGTAGCTCCAACAAGCAAGCAACTTTCTGAAATATTATCATTTCCACACTGCAACATTGACTAAGTTATGATTGGTGGTGTGGGGACAAGGAACCGAGCAGAAAGGTGATAGCCCAAGTATTCCTCAGTCTTCCCAGCCTGAGGTGACAAGCATCATAAATGAGGATTATTGAGAGTCAGTACGAGGCTCTAAAGTTCCAGGGAAAAGGAAATTACTGTGCTATAATTCTGCGCAAATCCTAAGTACCCAGGAAGCATGTGCAGAATTCTAAGCTGTGCACACATACACACACACACACAAACACACACACACACACACACACACACACACACACACACACACACACACACACAGTGAAGGCATCTAAGGAAGCAGGGAGACGCCTGAAAGCTACAGAGTTAGGCACAGCTTTTTAACAGGCTGGGGATGCTGATGAGAGAGAATTTTAATATCAAGACATTTCAAAGGAGGTTGCTCTGAAAATACGCCATTCAGAGGTGCAGAAGGCTGTGTCTCAGGAGAACAAAAATCAGACCTCAGACCTCAACAGAACGGAGACTCTCGCTCAAATCCTTACCAGTTCCTGGTTGAATCAGGTGGTCTGCCCCCAATCTCCCCCTCAAGAAACTCAGTGCCTACCCGTCAACAGAGATAAACGCAGTTTAAAAATGAGCAAAGAAACCAACTAGATATTTCTCCAAAGGAGACCTAAAAATTCCCCAAATTTGAATATTGTCAGCAGACTGAGTGCTTTTTAAGCACTGCAGACTAAACACAGACATCTGACTAGACTCAGCCAGTGAACTCTGACCCAATGATGAACTCGGACAGTGTTTGCCTAGGAAGCCAGGGTTACAAAGTTGTAACCTCAGCACGTCTTGTAGTTAACTGCATAATGTGGTTGTTCCTTCTCAACCGTAAGATGACTCAGGATTCTCGGAACAGGTCGTGTACATGGACACGGCTGACTTAAGCAGCTGCTGCCTTACAGATGTCTCATTCCCTCCTCCGATGGCCAAGGTCATGCATCTGATCCCAGCCCAGATGTCACTGCTCTATGCTCTCTTGGCTGTCATACCCTCATGGGGAATAAACATCCCTACATGGTGCTGCCACATCCATTTTCTATTACTACATCTTAAAGTCATGGCTGCTTCTTTGTCTTTTCTCATTTGGTTTGTGAACTCCTTAAAAAAGTCAGAACAAGACTAATGTTGTTATCACAAACCAATAAGCCATTTCTTATAAAACAGAAGCCCATGAAAAACGGAGATAACAATACAAGATTCTAGATTCAGGTACGGGGGAAGAAGAGAATCATACCTGTCACATTCAAACTGTGGAAAACTTCACTGGAAACCCCACTAAAGGACCCCCGTTAGCTATTCATACTGATGGTTCCACCATTCAGTCAGCATAGATGCAAAGGTCACAGTAGACAAGCTGTATCAGCATCTTCCTCTGATTATTTTTGAGTATGCTGAGCAGAGACAGAAAACAAAATACTAGGCAATTAAATGTCCATCACCACATTGGTGAAACTCTTGTCATTATGAAAAAAATCACCTGATACAAATGCCTTCTAAGAGTAAGGATGTATTTTGGCCCATGGGTTTGGAGGTTTTTCAGATAAGTCCCTTTGCTCATGATTCTGTAGTAATAATGCCATTTTACCCCACAGAGTTCCAAGTAAACTAAGCTCATTCTCATCAGTAGGAATCTCAGCTCAGTAAGTCGGTCCTGGCTTTCATAGCTAACACTGATAGTCAGTTTGACTATCTAGGGGGACAAACCCCAGAGTATCTATAAGATTTTTTAGATTATGCTAATGTATGTGGAAATACCCATGGAAAAGTGGGTGGCTCCAATCCATGAATGATGTCCTGGAGTGAATAAACAAGAAAGCAAGGTGCATACCAGCATTCATTTTTCTCTGCTTCCTGATTGTTGATGCAATGTGGACCAGCTGCCTCACCTTTCAGCCATCATGCCTTCCCCACAGTGATGGACTATACTCTTCAACCATGCGCCAAACTTTCTTCCCTGGATTGCTTTTGCCATTTTCCTCCCATAGGAGTAAGAAAAGTAGCTAACACATTAGCATGGGCTGAAGATGTGGGATAACTGGAGAAAGAAAACAAATGGATTTAACAAAGCAATCCTGGCAACAAAATTCAAAGAGAACAACGTTCTTAGTTTTAAGGGTGGCTCTGTTGGCTTTGGGACGTGTTGGGCACAGTGCGCATGGTCGGACTTGTAGGCAACAACACATTTGTTTTATCAAAGTTTAAACTTCTGAATCCCTGAAGTCAAAGGCTGAGGGGAAGACGGGGCTGGTTTCTAAATCCTTTCCTCTCGGTTCACAAGCAGCTACCATCTTCCAGGGGCATCAAGAGGTCTTCTCTGTGTGCCTACACTCCTCCTGCTTCTTCTGATAAAGTCACAAAGAGACACATTGGAGCACAGCCCCTCCTTATGACCTCATTTCATTTAGCCTTAAATGTGATGTCAATATTCTGAATTGTTTTTCTGTGCTTGTCAACTTATGAGCAACTTAAGGAAACATGGTTTATTTTGACTCACGGTTTGGTGGTGTGGTTGGCTGTGGTGGGAAAGACATGGAGGCAGGAGACTGTATTTGTAGTTAGGAAGCAGAGTGAGATGAACGTTGGTGCCAGGCTTGCTTTGCTCCTTTCAATTTGTTCAGGACTCCTGAGGACTATGTTTAAGGTGAGTCTTTCAATGTCAATTAACCCAATCTACAAATTCCCTCCCAAAGTTTTGCCTGGTTGGTGGGTCTGGGTCTTGTGAAATTGATAATCACTAGTAACCATCAATCCTTTATCTTCAAATACACTTTTGTCGGGGGAGGAGGGGCATAGACTTTCATTTGTGTGTTGGGAGCCCAATACAATTCATTCTCTAACACCTACCTGTGTTTACTGATGGCATAGCATTCTTTCATTAGCCAAGTCTGTGACCCAATTCTATAATGAGCTATACTATCCTTTCCATTTTACTTAGTTTCATAGTATAAGGGCTTTGAAAAGGGATCGGAAGGTGTTTATTTTGTTAAATATTAATGGATCTTCAGAGAATCTGGGCTCAATTCAGATAAGAAAAAACAAAGAGGGCATGCTCTTTCCTTTTACCCCAGGAAAACTTTGATATTTCCATCATTCCCTCCAAAACACTGGCTTTCTTTTCTCTAAAGATGTGAACACTCAGCCATGAAGTTCTCTCATTAAAGACCCCATTGTTCTGCTCACACAGCACAGGAGACTTGAAAATACAGTGTGATGATTTAAAAGGACCATGTTATAGGACATGATTGATTTGCATGTGACTTGCCTAGGAAAGGAGCTCACACTGGAGAATTTAATTCTGCTGCTGCGTAGTGAGCTGTGACTTCTCGCTGATGAATGGTTTGTCCGGAGTACTTCCCATTTAAAAATATCAAACAATAAAGATTAGATACACCGAAAATGGCTCTCATTTCTCAAACTACAAAACTCTCTTGACCTGCCCATGTCCTCATTATTTTATCTAGAAAGCCGTATCAAACAAAAGCATGTTTTGTTTTGTTTTTTTAAAAGATATTATACTTTTCCCATGGACTCCTGGATGAAAGCATATATAAAACATTTCCGTTTTGGCACCATGCAAAGATTAATTGTCCAGAGGATGCCTGCAAGCTGTTTGGTACGATATGCCATGGTTCATCTTGATGGTCAACTTGTTGGGATTCAGAGTGAAAACAAACCCCTGGGCTTCTCTGTGAAGGAGTCTGAGATCAGGGTTGACTGAGGTGGGAAGATCCCCTTGAAATTTGTAGGATTTCACTCAAGAGAAGGAATTTCATGACTGAACGAAGGAGTGAAAGTAAACGGAGCCCCCACATTCATTGCTCTCCATTTCCTGATTGTGGCTGTCATGTGGCCAGTTACTTCTGGCTCCTGCAGCCCTAATTTGCTCACCATGAGGAACAGTATCCCTTTAAACTGGAAGACAAATAAATCCTTCCTTCCCTGTCACCTCCTGTTGAATATGGAGCCACCACAGTGAGAAAGTATCTAAAATACAAAATAATGTGCTTATCTTTAGGAAGAATCAAATATATTTGGTATGGTAGTGCTGATAAAACAGTCTCATAGGCTCATAGCGCTGAACGTTTAGTCATCAGGGAGTGGCACTACTTGAGAGGGATCAGCAAACATGACTTTATTGGAGTAGGTGTAGCTTTGTTGGAGGAAGTGTGTCAGTGGGGGGTGGCGGGCTTTAATGTCTCAGAAGCTCAGGCAAGACCCAGTGCTTCTTTCTTCTTAGTACCTGTTGATCCAGATGTAGAACTCTCAGCTACTTTTCCAGAATCATGTCAGCTCCTATGATACCATGCTTCCTGCCATGATGAGAATGGACTAAACCTCAGAATATAAGAATTTCAGTGGTCATGGTGTCTATTCACAGCAGTAGGATATGGACTAAGACATATAGCTTATGAATTTCCATGATGATTGCTGTACCCCATCCAGGGTGGTTAAGTTATATTACCCTAATCCCCCCAACTTAGTATCCAAAAAGTGTCATATTGGACCAGTACTGGAATTTATTTAAATATATATATATATATATACACACACACACACATACACACACACACACACATACATACATACATATATGTGTGTGTGTTAAATTTTGTGTAAGCTTTCTTCCTACTGGGGGTTGAATGAGAACATTCTATACAGTACCAGTGACGTGCCTGGTGATACTCCAGTGTCCTTGTAGTTTGGATGATCTAGAATATGCCTGCGAGTTAAAGTTCACCTGCTGGTGTTGACTTTTTTTGCTTTGGTCTAACATGAACAGCATCTAGAGTATACTAGGCTTGGAAAGCACACCAATCTTGGGAAGTACACCAGGCTTGGGGAGCACACCAGGCTTGGGAGACTGGTTAGGCAGTAAAATGCATTTCAGTCCCTCCAGGACTTTAGGGTTTCCTCCCCCAGAGCCAAAGTCTGGCCATCGAGTCTATGGGAAAGGTGGGAATTTCTTTGCATACAGAAGCATTCTTATTTCAAGAATCCAATCAATCTCCTAGAACCCTTTATCCACCTTAATCTTTGCAACCTCACTGAAGGCCTTCAGCTGCTTCATAGGTCTCAGGTCTCTCTATCTCTGTCCTCTGTTTCTCTCTCTCCTCTCTGGCACACACACACACACACATTCATAACACACACATCCATTCTCTTCTCTCACACTCCGCACTCATACATACAAACTCATACACATTCATCTTCTCTCATACACACATTCATACACATGCGCGCGCGCACACACACACACACACACACACACACACACACACACACACACACACACACACTGAAGAACTGAGGAACTTTTGACTGACACTCTTCCACAGAAGCAACATAATCCAAGACACCCTTATCATCTCACAGGAAACCACGGCAACCATCAGGAGCATATCAGTGATGGGATGGAGGTGGGAAAACTTCTCAAAGAGTCTCTCTCACTGGAGATAAAACTAAGTTGGTTAAGTGCTTGCCTAGCATACATGCGCCCTAGGAATCGTCTCCAGCACAAAATAAAAATAAGAACATAGTGTTGTGTGTCTTGTCTATACATCCTCTACTAGGGAAATGGAGGCTTCTTTCCCTCCCCCCCCTTCCTTTTCCTCATCTCTTCCTCCTCACCCTCTGCCTCCTCATCTTCCTCCTCTTGTAGACAGGGTATTTCTATATGTAGCCCATGGTGCACTTGAACTCACTGTGTGTGTGTGTGTGTGTGTGTGTGTGTGTGTGTGTGTGTGTGTGTGTGGCTCCGATTGACTTTAATCTCAAGTGGCTCTCCTGCCTCCTGGGAACTGGGATGATAGCACACTGCCATGCCCAGTCACTCCCCAATATCTATCAGATGTGACTCCTGGGGCCTGGATTGTGCTTGCACATTTAATGTCTTGAAACAAAGTTGAGATTTACTTTGGATGAATGTTATCTTTATTCTAGAAGGATTTTACAGGTCATTAAGGTGAATATCTAGTTTAAAAAAAAACTAAGTTTCAAGTGGTTGTTTTAAGTGTTGCTTCAGGAAGGGAGCTGCTTTTACCTTGTGCCCGATGATGACAATGTACTAATCATTGCTTTTGAGTGCATGGTGCTGTATTCATTATCATCCTTGGCCCACAGGGAATGGAAGATCCCAAAGCCATCTTGGAAGAGCTATGACAACAAAGGGGGATGAGGTGGAGGCCAGGGGATTTGTGCCAGTGGGAGAGTGATAATAGAGCCATGGTGAGAGAACACTCACTAGGGTTATTGCTTTGGCATCCAGAGCAAATAAAACATCTGTCTGCCTTCAGTCTTCTGCTGAATATATTTTCTCTCCTGAGAGGCACCGTCACCCAAAGTGCCTGTCCTCTGCAGAGTAATTTCAGTAGTTAGTTGCTTCCCGCCTTGATGTCTAAATGCTCAGAGTGTTCCCTGTTGTAAAAACCAATAAAGTATCTAGGCTATTTTGCTAACTAAATCTCTCAGTGAGTTTAATGAATGTTGATTTCATTTACAGAGAGATATTTTTCAATAAGCTGTCAGTCTGTAAAACCCCGAGGAAGAAATATTCTCAATGCAGACAGTCAAGTGCAAACAAAACTTTCTGTACCACCTGTTGTCATGTGTGTGCTTGACCTCTTTTCATTCTTTGTTGAGAAACGGAAACTTCCGGTGCTAGGCTCAGAAGACGGTCCATTTGGGGAAGTGATCACCTCATACCCATGAGGACCCAAGTTAAATCCCCAGAACCCACATTATAAAGTGTGGTGGCCTACATTTGCAATACCAGTGCTGGAGAGCCAGAGATAGGCAGATCCTTGAAGTTCACTGATTCAATTCCCCGCCTATGAAAGACCCTGTCTCAGAAGAAAAAGATGCCATTTACAATATAACACAGACCAAGGAACTTGGCCTCTTGTCTATGCATATGCCGACATGCACAGCGACCTACTTTCCTGTGTGGACCAAATGTTTTGCATTTCTTAACCTCTATAGACTACTGTTTTTATGAGTTTTTTTTTTTTTTTCTGATCAAACCCTAACCTAATGTCTCTCTTTCTCCTTCTATTTACTAGTTACAAGACCCCAGCCAATAAAATGGTACAAACTACAATCAGGGTGGGTTGTTCACCCCCACCAACACATTTATGTCTTTCCGGGCTGATTACAGAGCCAGTCAAGCCTAGAATGAAGTTTAGTTACTGCTTGTCTGCTAAAGAAAACATGTTCTCAGTTCAAATGGAACATAGAAGCTAGGAGACTTTAGGGGTGCAAGTATTGCTTCTAAATTTCCCTCGCTGATCCCCACCCCTTCTTGAGCTCCACATCCACACAGCAGCTCAAAACACCTGTAGCTCCAGTTATAGGGAATCTGATGACCTCTTTTGACCTCTGCAGGCACCAAGCACGCATATGGTGCATGAAGATAAATGCACGCAAAATCCTCATATACGTAAAATATTTTTAAAAGGAATTTATGAAAACTCTAATCAGAGATGACAATTACGGTTGTCGGGAGAAAGGGAAGTAAATTTTGTACTGTACCCCTGAGAAATTGCTTTTGCTCCAACAAGTTCCTTCCCACCCATGCTTGGTAAGAAACATCAGTTAAACTCAGTGAGCCACACATGAAATGAAGACATCAAATTAGGTGGAAGGAAAAAGTGGGAGTGAGAGGATGAGGGGATGAACATTCACCAAATGAATGTAAGAAACAGTCAGACAGTGAGAAATTGAACTAATCTTGAAAGTGTATTATTGTGTTGCTTTGTGAGATGTCTGGTCAGAAAGGGCTGTAGGAAAGGAAGACGGAGAATGTTTGGAACTGAGTCTGTTCCCATCAAAGCTTTATATATATATATATATATATATATATATATATATATATATATATATATATATATATATATAAACCATATGTAGTCATAGATGACTTAGCTCCTCCCTTCCTTGTGTGGATGAAATGAGCCAAAGCCCTGGGGCAGCTCTAGAATACACTCCTCCTACATTAGCCCTTTCAAATTTTCATACAGTATTAGAAAATTAAAAGAATAAAGTTTTCTTCTCCACTTCTGGAGGGAACTGGACAGAAGAAGTAAGAGAGAAAACTGTCTCCAATGCTAAAAAGTCGCGCACAAAGGGATGAGAAATCACACACCTTCTAAGAACAAATGTATCACTCAATGATGAATTCCATATGGTAACTGGAAGAAAAACTCAACTTGATTCCCCAAGAAATTTTGTTCAGAATATCAACCTGAAAGAACACGTCATAAAACCAGTTCTTGTCTTCCTGTGGCTAACCATAGTGGGACCTTTAAATAAGCCCCTTGTCCCTATGAGAAAAGAAAAAAAAAAAATAAAAACCTGTATATGTCTTTTCAAAAGTTGTGATGTACATTGTTACATAAGTAATGCCCAAGATAGTCTGAGTGAAGATTAAAATTAAAAAGGCTGACAACTATTGACAATAATTTGTAGTTTTGGCTAATTAATAGGCCTGACCTGGCAAATTATAGGCATCATCAAACTTTAAATCCTCCTGATGAGCCCCTCTTTAAGAACTACATCCCAAGCCTTATAGCCAGGAGGAACAACATGAGACGTCCCCCAGCAAATACCTTGTCCACATTTCTTTCCTTTTCTTTGAATTTCTGTATTTTTTTTTCTCTGTGAAATCAGAGTATGGTAAAATTTGGATGCCAATTATATAGGAGGCATGTTGAAATGAGATTCCATGGCCGTACCAAATAAGAGTCAGTACAGCCCATGTCCTCACTGAGCAAAAGATAGTTTAAGTGTTTGGAGATAAGAATGGGTGTAAGTTTTGTCATGATGAAACACATTGTTGAATCTCTGACAGGCACTGTTAGGGATGAGGAGGGACAGCAGTACTGTAGGAGATGGGAATTTCATTTTAGAGACTCAGGTGTGAAAAACGTACAACTTTAGATTTTTATACAAAACAGGATTCCAGTATGAGCTGTCACCATCTGGCTTCTGGAAACCTCAGCTCAGTTGCTTCCTCCCTCTTCCTGTTGCTTAGTGTGGTTTCTAAGTTGTGATAGGTTTCCATGGCAACATAAAGTCCCTGAGGAAAGTACATAGGCTGGGTCATCGGCTATCCATGCTAACACTTCTTACCTGTTCTCTTTCCTCTCCTTCTTTAAAAGCTGATCCTTCTTCAGATGTCACCAGTGACAGGCCCCAGATCAACCAGGTTTCTACTCATTCTCCAGATCTGGACTGTTGTGGGATGTTTATACACTGTGTGGAGATGTGGTTAGCTTAATAAAGAGCAGAGCAGCCAATAGCGATGCAGGAGGTATAGGCTGGACTTCAGGGCAGAGAGAAAGGAAGTAGAAGATGAATCTAAGCATGTATCAGACCATAGAGACATGGAGGACGTCAGACATACAAAATGAAATGAAGGTAATAAAACATGAGGCAAACATAGATTAATGGAAATATGCTCATTTAAGTTCTAATAGCCAGTGGGACAAGTCAATACGCTAAGTCTAAATAAGTTTCCCTGTAGTTATTTGAGAGCTGGCTGACGGGAAAGAAAAAGACACTGGACCACACTGTGCAGAGAGGAACCAGAGTCAACTTCAGCTCTTAACTACCTCTTTGCCTGTCACGATGCAAGTTTATTTCTGATGTTACATCACCATAAACTGTGAGGACATCTGAGTCCCATCTGAGTGACACACACTCTTTTCTGCACTTCTCTGGTTCTATAGGTGACCCCTTAAAAGAACAGAGGTCAGTCTTGTATCAGTCATTTACTAGTTGCTCTGACAAAATGCCTGATAAGAACAATTTCAAGAATAAAGGTTTTACTTTGGCTTACAGTTTGAGAGAATACAGTCCATCACAATGTCAGTTGTGAGGTGTCAGGTCACATGACATCTACAGTTCAGAAACAGAGTGTGAACAGGAAGTGGGGCTGGAATCTTTAACCTTATCCCCCACCCTGAACCCTGCTCCCCACCCCAGGCCCTCTAGTAAGGCTTTACCTCCTAGAGCAGTGGTTCTCAATCTTCTCCGACCATACCATTATTTTGTTGCTACTTCATAACAGTAATCTTGCTACTGTTATGAATCATAATCTAAATAGCTGATATGAAGGATAGCTGATATGTAACACCCGTGAAAGAGTAATTTGTATTTGTCCCCAAGGGGTCATGACCCACATATTGAGAACCACTGTCCTAAAAGTTTTATGATCTTCCATAACAGTGACACCTCTAAGAACCAACTATTCAAACACGTGGGCTTACAGGAGATATTTCACATTCAAACCATAGCACCCCTGTATTTAAATTTGCTACATGATCTAAGGTTTCTCTGATGTGTCTTGCAGTCAACTTGCTCTGAGAGTGGCAGGTTCTAAGCAGCAGGAATCCCAGTTTCCCGAAGTCCCCTCAACTCATTGAAGTTATTTATTTTTGTGAAAACATTACATTCTTCCCTATTACCATAAAATAAATGTTCTCCCAACTTAATTATATTTATTTACATAACTACCTTTTTTCCTGTTCCATTCTAATATAGACAGTAGGATCAGGGATTGGACTGATTTCTCAATTAAGAGATGCCATCAGTGAGAACATAGATGGAATATCAGTGGGTTCTGGATTATGTAATAAAATAATGTGATCTTAGAGAAGCTGAGGAAGGAGAAATAAACTCCATGGCTCTAGCCAACCAAACCCAAGCTTTGAAGACAGTCTCCTATCAATAAAACATCTACTTGACATCAGGCTCAGGCTAACATTTAAATATCATGACTCCTCAAATTAACACGGAGACAAACAACGAAAACCAGGCCCATTTAGCTGAGCAACGGTGGCAGAAACTATCATAGTTTTCAAAAATAAAGTTTATCATAAAACAACATTTAGCTACTAGCAATAAAACCTAATAGAAGGCCAAATATAGATTCCAAAATGGTCTGGCAGCTAGGGGAGAATTGCAGTGCTTGCTAGGTCTGAGCAGGAATGATTGATTGCTTAATTAAAAGCTCTTTGAGGGGCGGGTCATGCTCAGTGTTTTCAAGAGATGATAATGTATTTCTTAAAGACTTGATTAAAGACAAGCAGAGCAAACTACAACCAACCACACAAGTGATTTGTGTCAGTTCATATACGTCCACTTGAAAATGGGGAAGCTGAGGTCCAGTGAGACAGAAAAGACTTATCCATCCTCTACCACTTTGTTCTGGACCTGGAAAGTCATGGAGGAACTGAGTAATGCTTGGAATGCATACAATTTCAAAAAGCCAGGAAGAAAATAGAAATTCTCACCTTATTTTAATTGCTAGGATTTTTAGAATTGATAAGAACCACAGAGGAAAGAAAACTATCAGTACCCTTCACTTACGATGAGTGTTGCAAATAGTCTAATGGGAATAGGGGCTGGGAAAAATGGTTCAGTTGACGAAGGCTCCACTAAGCGCAATGACCAGAGTTCAATTCCCAGAAGCCTTATAATGGAGGAAGAGAACCCATTCTACCCAAGTTGGTCTCTACCTGTCTCATGTGACATATATGTTCCCTTCATTACATAAACATTAAAAAACATAAAGAAATGAAGTCATGCTTAAAATTAGAAATACCACAGTGAATAAGAGCTTCTTCAGAGAATGGGAAGAAAACTCTAATGTTCAATATTAGATGATGCATGTTAATTATCCCAGGATAGGAACTAGGGTGGAGAGTGTGGTATCTTCAAAGCTCTGTCTATGGGGGTAAGTGTCTTCATGACAAGCCCTTCCTTTTCTGGTGCCTATGCACCCTTCGGCTTACTTCAGTATTGATTCTGGTCATCACAGTAGAGTTTGAAAGGAAAGAATCTCTGTGTACATCTCATCTGCTATAAAAAAAATGCCTGAAAATCCAGCGCCAACACCTATTGATTGGGGAAACTCTCAGAAAATTGTGATCAGAAAGAGAAACAGTTCCGCCTCAGAAAAGCTCTCCCAAGAAACTCTGGCAAACATCAAACACAATGAGACACTTCTGATCCATTTTCTCTTAGAACCCAAAAAATGAGGGGGAGCTCTTTCATCCCTACATGGTGCAACATGAGCTTGGAGGCTCTATCCAATTAAAGAACAGACTACATGTTCACTCATACAGAGGGGATGGCAGAGGTTTTATTACATGCAGCAACTTAATCATCCATGTCAAGGTTCTCCCCAATCAAGAGGAATCCTAAAATGATTATAGTTTGTAATAGAATTTCTTCAGGAGAGAATTAAGTGAGATTGCAGGAGATGAGGTAAACAGAAATTAATTTTCCTTTTCATATAGTAAGTGGGAAATTATAAACAAAAATTATAATGCTACTCACAAAGCAGGCCCACGTGCTTACAAAACTACACTCCATTTGGGATTCAATTTACATGATGCAGGACAGGAGAAAGGCTTTAAAGTTCTCCCACAGAATACTAATGAGGGGTGGGAGAGATGGGGAGTTGTATATTTTAAAATATATTTGCAAAGACTTAACAGTACAAAGACTTGATCCCCAATAATTAGTCCACAAATCAAAAAAATACAGAAAAACTTTAAGGAAATGGTAAGACCATTTTAAAATTCACGTGGGAGAGTTGGGCATACTCAATTTGAAGAATAAGAGAATAGAAGCAGGGCTTTCTGACCAAGGTCTTTATAAGAGTAAGGGGAAGTGATTGTTTTAATCAAACCCTGCCCTGTCATTAAAATTCACCAGGCAAAAAGTAATCAACTTGTCTACACCCAGATTAGAGTTATGTCCAATAACGGACACCATGATGTTGACATAGAGACAACACTGTTGGGCATGGAAATCTCAAGAAAGAAAATGAGTGCATAGAATATATCAAGAATATCTATAACCAAAAAATGGAAAACAAACAATTATAAAGATTAGGACTGGCAATTGGCAAAGGGCAAAGTCGAGGTTAAAGCCATAATACGGAAGGAGTGAATTGCATTTGGAGGAAAAGCCAGCCCACAGGATTTAAGCTAAAGTTACAGTTTTGAAACTATGACTTAAAGTGGCAGGTGCAGATATTTGTTCTTTTTAATCTGTTTATGTTATTTTTTCTTTGAAATGTGGTTTTTTATTTACTGGTTGGTCCCATGCACAGTATCAGTGATAATTGGGTTTATTGTAAATAAAGTATGTCCTTAGCTGAAATAAATTTTATTTCTCTCTCCAAGAGAACTGTTCCATTTGGAAGGAACAGCCACACAGTCTTTGGCTTGGAAACCTTCCCAGCTTGCTATACATTAGCCATTTGCATCTAATTCCCACTTGTCTCAATGTTGCTGACACTGGGGCCTCAAATATCCCTCAGAGGCCCCTGTGGCAATAGTGTCACATTCAGTTTGGTCCTTAGGAAGGTGGTAGAGTCCCCAAGGGATGGGATTTGATGGGCTTCATTAGGTTGGGATCATACCTTCCAAAGGGAAAGGGATACTCTCTCTCTCTCTCTCTCTCTCTCTCTCTCTCTCTCTCTCTCTCTCTCTCTCTCTCTCTCTCTCTTGCACCTGGGCCATGGGGTAATTGATTTCACTCTAATACATTCTCCCTTCATGTTGTGTGGCCTCAAGTCAAGGTATAAAAGCCATTGGAATCGTCGAGACCATGAGAAAAGATTTTGTGCTTTATAAATTGATCAGCTCAAGTATTTGTTACAATAATGAAAGGCTACTTAACAGCCCAGCCGATGACTCAGCAAAGATTTCTGGGCTCTGTAGGTCTAAGTCATTCTCTGTTTTTTGTAACCCATATACTCATCTAGCTGTTCAGTTGGCCTTCCTCCCACTGACTCCGTGAGGACAAGTCACCCTGTGTGGATCTGCTGGGAGTTCAGCTCTGTCTGCATCAGCATTCACCCTTCAGAACTCAGCCTCTGCCGGGAACAGAAGGGCTGCCCAGAAATGTCTGACTGGGAAACTTGTGCATTTTTTTTTTTTTTGAGGGTTTGGAGATTCTATCCAATTAAACTGAAAAACACGAGAACAGAGAGACGGACCACAGGATTATTATCATAACAACCTAATCATCTAAGTCAAGCCTCTCCAGAATGGAGAGAAACCAAGGCAAACAGAATGAGAGAGTTGCTTCAAAAGAGAGTTAAGTTGGAGAGGGGAAGCAGAAATTAGCATTCCCTTGCATCCACCAGATCATCTTCCTCCCTGGTCCACTGGAGAAGAGACAGAAGGTACAGCCCAACCGCATCGGAAGAGATGGAAGACATCAGAACAAATGAAGGAATAGAAATGCAGATTTATGAAAACGACTCAGAGGCATTTATAAAACCAGCTGTTTTAAAATCCTACTCTCTGTACTGCTATAAGTCGTCTGCCTGTCCAATGATACTCCACACCTCTAATACCTCAAACTAGTCCACACTCTCTCTCCTGCTTCTGCATCTTACTAAGAGCTTTTCTTTGGGGGAAAGAGACGAACATCCTCCAACTTCCAACAGCCTAAGCTCCATGGCTGGCTGATGCTGAGGACATAGCACCAGGCACAGCTACTTCCCTATTCTTCCAATGATGCTGTTTTCCATTCCTTCACATTTCAAGACTTTAAAATGTGTTCTAGACTTCAGGCAAGCATTTTGAAAATTATTTTCAAGTAGTCTTCTCAAATTTCTAAAAATAACTTTCTTTTAGAGATGTGCAATATTGGAAAGAGGGAAAAACTGGAAGAAACATGTGGATGAAGACCAGAAAATAGTGTAAACTACAGATAAACATGACCAAAGGCTGAGGCTAACTATGGGTGATGTGGCCTAGATGTAGCATTCCAGAGTGTAATATGCAGATGGGAATTGTGACCAAGGTCGGCCTGGGGAGGTGGTTCCCTAAGGAAGAGCACTTGCATAATAAGCAGGAGTTCAAATCCCCAAAACCCATGTAATAGCCAGGCATAGCCAAGTGTGCCTGTAATCCTAGCAGATTCTGGAAGCTCCATGGCCAGATAGTCCAAATGGCAAAGCTCCAGGGTCAGTGAGAGACCCCGTGAAGGGAGTAGGGGCAAAGCCTCTATCATCCTCTGATTGCCACGTGTGCTCATGGGGACATACATGCACAAGTACACACACACACACACACACACACACGATACATTCATGAGGAGATAAATGAATTTACAGAAGGACTGTGATCTTTGTTACTTCCCTCAAGTCTGCCTCCACCATTGGGGGAGATTCTATTGGCATCTTGGGCCATGGATTTTTTTTTTTTTTTTTCTGCAGAGAGTCTCCTGTGCAATGTAAAACCTCGGAAGCATTCCTGAGCTCAGCCCTGGGAGGCCAGCAGCACTGACTGCTGTAGTTGCACAAACCAAAAGTGAGACTTGGCCAAGTATTCGCTGGGAGGGCCTGGGCAACAAGCTTGGCCCTGGCTGAGAACGGCTGTGACAGCAAACGGCTGCAGTTGGGTCACATGGCTTCTGGAGTTGATGATGACCACACCACTCAGCATCTGTCTGGTCTCTGGAGACACGAGCTAGAACAGGCATGGAGCTCTCCTGAGCTGCCAGGCAAGATACACCACGGTACATATTTTGAGAAGAAATCTCAGATAATCAGATCCAGCTGACTGCTTCAGATAAGTCCTAGACAAATTTTCAAGCTGTAGCATCTGCGAGATTAAGAAATGTATCTTATTCCACTACACAGGAATATGGAGGTGTTGAGTGGAAATGGCTTCCATGGTGTTGTTTCACGGGTCCAGTGGTCACTAAAGGGGACTCGGTGAGAAGATAGCCAGAACATTGCATATTTAAAAAGTTGCAGGAGAATTGTATATGCTTCTTTTTAGAAAAATGAGTCTTGAAAGCATGCTGGCTCACAAGCAGAAACCACCAGACATTTGGGTGTGGACTCAGGGTAGGCCAAGAAAACAAGATCCTGCTCACTGCATTCTTGCTAATCTTTCTTCAGAGAAACTATTTTGAAGATGTAAGATTTGGAGAAACCATCTGGTTTATGGGAAAACCTTAAGGACGTGCTTTCTCCTCCTACCACTCCCAAGGTGGGACGTGAGCAGATTCATAGGCCTTAGCAACAAAATCAATAACAACAGGCTGATGTAATTATTCCAGGGAGAGGGCAGAAGGCACCAGCTGTTACTTTATGAAGCAGGAACAACGGGTGAGGAAGGGTGGAGTTCTAGAAGGATGGGGGGGAGGGAGATACAGAAACAGGGCATTGGGGAGGACTTAGGATCTCACCCCAGAATGGCCGGAAAAATGAATGTTTGCTTTCTCTGGCTGATTATTTGCTTAGCAATAACTTCTAGAGAGACGCCTTGTTGCATGTCTGCTTGCTTCTCTGCTCAACTTAGCTTTCCAAAGAGGAACAATCAGATGGGAAGAATCTTCATCTACTACTGGCTAGTCACTTCACAGTTTCTTCCTCATGCAATGGCCCTCCTCCGGAAGGGCCACAAGCAAAGAACATGCAGGATGCCATCCCAGCCCAGGGACATGTTGTGAAATAAAGTGATTTGATTCTTACTTGCCCTGCTCAAAGAAAATTAAACTAAGACTGGTTTGGGTTATCAAACCTTTCACACACACATCAATTTTTCTCTGCAGTTTCCACAGCTGAAGACAAAGGGCTACTGTGGAGTGGGTGACCATCTCCCCCAGACACAGTTCCTGCTATAACAAGTACCACCTCGGCCCATCTTTTTCTCTGCTGTCGATGGATTCCCTGTCACCTGCTGATAATGATGATCAGACAGCAGTAGATAAGGAGGCCACTAAAGCCTGAGGTCTGGCTAGAGACTGTTTCCTCAGCTCTGTTCCTCCCAAGAAAGCCTTTCCCAAGATTCCCAGTTCTGAGCAGGAAATCCCATCCATGACCAGAGTTTTACCCTATAATTCCTTCCTCCTGCCTTTCCAGCCCCAAGGTTAACTGCTGAAAATTCTGATGCTGGCCACCTCACCTGGTTATCTTATTTTTGAAATGATGGCAAATCAAAACTCACTCTCTCTCTCTCTCTCTCTCTCTCTCTCTCTCTCTCTCTCTCTGTGTGTGTGTGTGTGTGTGTGTGTGTGTGTGTGTGTGTGTGTGTGATGTGCACACGCTAAAAGGAAAAATATTAAACAATTCACTGAAGACCAGTAGAGAGAGAAATGCTATCTAGCTTTTCTGGAGAAACCATGCAAGCCAGAGAGAGAAAAAATGCTAACGTAGACTTCTATATGCTGCAAAGTTACCCCTAGACAAAAAAACAAAACAAATCTGACCCACTGTCTTTCTAGATTCAGCAAGACAATTTCTTTAGCAAGAAGGAAGATGTCAACAGTCAGAAGTATCCATTGATTCAGAGAAAGAAAACACGCCAAAAGAAATACTGAGTGAAAGTAAAATAAAGACTTGTATTTATCCTATTCTTATTGGTCTAGCAAATTGATGCTTCAAATAGTAATGTAATTAAAAATGTAGGAAATCATATACACCTGGGAGTCAACTGAATATTTATACAAGAAAATGTCTTTAAATATAAAGACATGGAGATATATAAAGTAAGTGGATTGGGCTCCCTGCATCAAATCAAGAGGCTCACAACCACCTGCAGCTCTAGCTCAAGAGGATCTGATGCCTTTTCCTGGCCTCTGGGAACACTATACTCACATGCACAAGTCCATACTAACATACACACATATACATATGCTTTGGAAATAGGCTGGGGAGATGACTCCGAGACTAAGAGTATTGGCTGCTTTTGCAGAGGACCCAGGTTCCATTCTCAGCATCCACATAAAAGCTCACAACCCTCTGTAACCCTAGTTCCAGGAGATCCAATAACCTCTTCTGTCTCCTTCGGTACCAGTCACATAAGGTCCATATACACTATGGCAAAACTTTCACACACATTAGATAGAATAACTAAGAACAAACAAATAATTTCTTAAATACTTACTGATGACTAAGAGAAACCACAAGTAATAAGTATTGGAACATATGACTCTGCATGAAAAGAAGATAGACTCCTTGTTAGGATACAACCCAGATTCTGGCTTCCTATCCATTAAAAGCAGAGTTACAGTTGTAAATGTGTCTTAGCCTTCTGAGTATGTTTGTCATTGAGTTGCCTAGGGAACCAAGATGAAGCAACACAGGTGAAGACACAGACCTGGGGCATCCCGTGTCTGTGAGAAGAATGAGAAAGCATCAGAGAGCAGGGCATTAATGCAGACAGTGGTGGAGAATGTGCCATGGTTATGACTAGGAAGACCAGATGATATTATTGCCAAGCTTTGGCTCTGAAATGCTCATTTGACTGCATGTGTCCCTGAATATTCTAGATCTGTTTCCCAATGTCATGGTGAACCTAGTGACTTTGCCCCATGGAAATATTTGCGTCATTTTCCACACATTGGTATCAGCACTCTAGAATATGTCTGGAGATCAGCAAGGTATGCAACAAAATGTGGCTGTTATCATTGTATAATAATAAATGCTTGGAAGCTTGGCTTAATTTATTCATTAAGAGTAGACCTCTTTCTGTATGGGTTATTCTCCAAAGGTTGCCAGGACCTATAGAAATCCAGATTCTACCTTTGACTCTTTTTAGATTCCCAGGTTTTGGACTCAGCCTGTGTTTAGGTTGACTGGACAGTCTTCTCCATGAAGGTTACAACTATTTACACTGCCCTTTAAGAGGTGAGGCGAAAGCTCAATGGGTAAAGTGTTTGTCATGCAAGTATGAAGACCCATATTCAGATCCCTAGCACCCATGTAAAAAGCCATGCACATAGCAACTAAGCACCAAGAAGCAGGCAGCTCCAAGCTTTGCTGCTCAGCCAGCGTAACTGAAACTGTTCAGTGAGAAATTGTCTTCAAAAGCTAAAGTAGAGAGAAATTGAGGCTTCCCAAAACCCCGGGGAAAATTGTGGACATTTTCAATGCCTATTTTTAACAGAAGACTATTTTTGTCCTGTATTATACAATGGAATCTTTATTTTTATAATTTTACTTATCCACTTTGACTGCAGTTTCTTGTGATCAAGCTTACTCTGACCTCAGCTAGCAGGAGAGCATGCTGGGAGAGCATGCTGTCTCCTAACACTCAGGATCATTCTCGCTGCGCCCGCCCAGAATTGGTCTCACTGAAGCCCTGTCAAAGATAGAATGTATACAGGTTCTTCGTCAAACATCAGGGGATGTTTTCCACATGATTCAACCATCCCAACCACAGATATGTGTCCACAGGAAGTGAACATCCAAAAGAGACACCTGAAATGTACGTGACATTGTTGTATTATTCACAATAACTGAGATATAGGAATTTGTCTAAGTGCACATGCTCAGATGAATGGAAAGAGGAATTTGAGGCATACACAGTGGAACATTATTCACCATGAACAAGAATGGAATCTTGCTATTTGTAGCTGAATGATGAGGTCCAAAGGACACCAGAGTCAGAAATGTCAGAAACAAATATTGTCTCTTATACATGGAAACCAAAGAGAAAAAAAATCTGAAACCGAACTGCAGTTCAGAAGTGGAAGACACACCTGTAGGAGATGAGAGAGAGAGAGAGAGAGAGAGAGAGAGAGAGAGAGAGAGAGAGAGAGACAGAGAGAGAGAGAGAGAGAGAGCTAGCTTCATTCTTTAAATTCTATTACTCTAGAGAGGCCAATTACTAGTGAAGGGTTACAGAAGGGCTAGGACAGAAGACAGATCATAGATGCCATCAGCATGCCCCTTGTGCCTATATGCTAGTTGACTTTTTCCTTGAACTCAAAATTGAGGCTTTGCTTGATGTATTGGCTGATTTTATGTCTATTTGATCCAAGCTAGAGTTGTCTGAGAATGGGGAATGTCAATTGAGCACTTGCTCCAAGTAGACCAGCCTATGAGCAAGCATGTGATGCATTTTCTCAGCTGAAAATTGATGTGAGAGGGCCCATCTTATGTGGGCAGTGCCATCCCTGGGCTGGTGATCCTGGGTTGTATAAGAAAACGGTCTGAGCAAGCCACGGGGAGCAAACCAGTAAGCAGCACTCCTCCATGGCCTCTGCATCAGCCCCTCCCTCAAATTCCTACCTTGACTTCCCTGGATGATAGACTTGAAGCTCTAATATTTTGGTGGTAGAATTCTATCCCAGCAAAATAAAGTAACTGAGACACCTGAGGATGGATCAGGCATGTGGTAGGCTGGGTCTGCAGCAGATTACACAGACTAAGAAGTCAGAAAGTTAAGATCCAGGCAAGCCAGAGTTATATGGTGAGGTACTCTTAAGCCAAATACTCCTTGAGAAGTATCTGATGTAAGCCTTTTGCTAGGTGATGGAACTCCTGCCCTGGTAATAACTGCATAGAAGACATGCTCCAGAACTATTGGAGTAAAGCCCTTGGTTGCATAGAACCTGCATTTGTGTGGCTGGGAGATGTGTCTGCTTTCCAGCTGCTGTGAACAGTTAGGCTTGCCTTGGAAAGCTACACCCAGAATGCTTAGCACTGCTCCACTGGTAGCCATGGTCCCTAGAGAGGGCTATTCTGGGAGAGAATGCAGAGCAGTGGGGGCTGAAGTGTTGCTTGATGCTATGTGATGACCAAGACAAGCACCATGCCCTATTCTGTAAACTCCTTGGCATGTCACCTAGTCCCTAGCAAACAAGGCCTCCCAACATGTGACCTGATCATGAATGAACAGTTTCACTGTTCTCCAAACAAAATGACACGCCTAAAAATTCACTGTCCTCCATACAGAGCTTTAAACACAGTGAGCCACAGATCCTGCCTCCTTGATCAGACTATCTAACCTTCCACAGGGTGCAGAGCAGGTACCTTGGAGACCTTTGATTCACCCTTATTAATAACCACTTTTAATTTTAGTTTCTGCCCTCTTGACCTTAGGAATATTAGTCTGAGACTATTTCCAACAAGGACCATATTTCTTTTCTTTCTTTTCTTTTTTTTTTTTTTTTTTTTTTTTTTTTTTTTTTTTTTTTTTTTTTTTTTTTTTTTTTTTACTGTTGTTGAAAATAAAGCCGTAGCAGTTATCCTACCTTTAAGTCCTTTCCATAAAATGACTATAGAGCATTGCCCCTGGAAGGCTCTTGGGTGAGGCAAGCATGTCAATGTCAACACACTCAGTTCTGAAAGTGTGGCAGATACATGGATAAGCTGTAGCTCTTAGCTCATTTTCAAGACAGCTCTACTGCATTCTTAAAAGAATATTCCATCATCTTTCTTGGTTCAGATATGGGCTTCCTCAGATCAGAGGTAGGAGAACATTTTCTAGAAAGGGCTGCAGCAGGCATTCCATGCTCTGGAACAACTGGGCTCTTTTGTGATGCCTCAGCCATGCTAACTGGGACCTCCACAGACAACATTCGAAGGACAATGGCTTTGCTCCAACACAGCTACATGTGTAGACATTGCTTCTCTCGAGCTACATGTAATTCGTATGAACTATTACAAATAAAAATTTTAAATATTCATCTTTAGAAGTGTGTTTTCTCCTTCGTTTTTATTTTAGACAATTTTATACAAGAGTAAAATGCATTGTGATCGTATTTACCTCCCCACTGCTCTCCCCCTTCTTAACTTTCTCCCTTCTTTCTCCATGTCTTCGCACATGTAGGGCTTGAGTATGTGTTCATAGCTGCAGTGTCCAAGCTCTGTCCAGAATACAGTGTCTCACAGCATTCCCCTCAGGATTACAGTCTTCTCAGTACCTCTTCCAGGGTGTTCTCCTTTCCTTGGAGAGGGGATATAAATGTCCCTTGTAGGGCTGAGCACACAACAAACATATTCAAAGCACTTTGAGTGAATTTCTGTATGAACCGCTGCATACTGTAAGCTTCTCCAGCCAAGCTGGGGGCAGCACTAATCTATATGTACAATTTATTTAGGAGTCAGTGTGGATATGTATCTATTTTTTAACAAAGCATCTACATTTTCCCCCAAGGCCTACACTTGTCCAGCCAAATGCTTTTCTTCAGTTTATTGATTTGTTTCTTTGAGAGAGAGTTATACAACATATTGCATGATGACCTTGAACTCACTGTAGCCCTGACCTCAAAATTACACCAATCCTCCTGCCTCAGCCTCACAGAATATTGATGTCTAGAGATGGACTTTTTCAACCATTTAAAAATGTGAAATTATTCTTAGCTAGTGAGCCAAACAAATAAAAACAGAAAAGCAAGCAAAAAATAGATTTAAAAGAGAGTGTGTGAGTAACAGTAGGCTGCCCCCATCCTAGACTTTTTTAATTATATTATTGGTAGTCCCACACAGTATTAATTTTACTATGGTGGCACACATACACACACACACACACACACACACACACACACACACACACACACGCAGAGAGAGAGAGAGAGAGAGAGAGAGAGAGAGAGAGAGAGAGAGAGAGAGATACTAGACTAAATTAATGTAAATTTAATTTAATAATGAGCCCCATGCATACGGCTGTTGGGTGGTATGTTGTTTGCTTGACTCTGTATACAGATAAATATGCATGCATACCTTTACAAGTATGTGTAAACACGCACATACGTACATCTAAATGTAGAAAGTGAACATATGTTCCTTGAAACACTTCGTTCAGGATTCTAAATGTTTCCAATTGCTACTTTCACCTCTTTAGAAGGGCTTTTTTAATCACTGTCTGATCCCACCCCATTTTCTGGCTTTATAACTGTATTTTCATGACTTGCTCTTATCAGATCTCAACGATCCTTCTTTCTTCAGTCAGTGATCTGGTTGGTCACCAGCTCAAACCCAGTTCCTCGAGCACCAGTAGATTTTCACTGAGAGTCAGATGGCATGGGGTGGGTTTGGCCATAAACAGAGAACCATCAACAGGAGTATGAAATATGATACCTGCTGCAAAGATTTGACTTTCCATGGCTTCAGGAGGAAATTAAGCAAATTCTATATTCTGTTGTTGTTCCAACTGGCATGGAGTCTGAAGTAAGCAGGAAAATCAGTCAAGCAGGAGAGGAAGAACAGGCATGAATGTGGAAGAACTCCAGGAGGGTGGCTTGGAGGCAACAGGGACAAACAGAAACTCCCATGAGCCTCTACCTAGCACTTCCCACTTCCAACTGACTTGCAGGAAAGCTGTCAGTCACACTTGATCACTTTGCTAATTAGACTCCTCACCCAGCTAGGAGCTGGGGAACCTGAAGACAGAGACCTTGTGAGGGCCCAAGGAACTGCATGTCTGGCCTCTGCCCTTTGTCATAAGGGAACCAGACATCAGCAGTTACCGTGTGACCCACAGCAGCAGAGTCATGTGCTGTGTACTTCTCTGTCTCAGTTGGTACAGGGCTTGCAAACCCCTGGGTTCCCTGACCAGCAAGGCACAAACTAGGTGTGATGTCACATGCCATTGATCACAGTACTTTAGAGGTGGAGCCAGGAGGATTATTTAAGGTTATCTATGTTCTGGTCTCTAGTTAGTTGGCCACATTAGACCCTACATAAAACAAGTAGACATAAACATTTCAAATATTTAATGTGGACCTTTGCAAACCCCACCTTGTAGATTCTTCCTGATCCAAACTGTCATGAAATCATGCAGTGGGAAATCCTGGTTATCAGACTTCTTCCTTGGCTAAATCAACAGTCCTAACAGACTGTGCAAACTCTTTTCTCCCTAAAGACAGTCTATTTAATCCTTGACAGTTTTTATAAGCCTGGTAAGGTCCCTGCCCCTCCTTCCAGCACTGTCCTGGGGAGAATACACAGGGAACATCATGATTTTAACCTTGGCATTGCACACAGATTTAGAAACTGAATCTTGCATGGAGGATGAAAGAACCCTAAGAAGTCGCCTCTGCCCTGTTTGGTGGTGCTTCTCCCTCCCTGCTGGCTCCACAGAAGGCTTCTCATTGGAGCCCCAGGGCCAGCAGGCCTGGCTTCCTGCCTTTCTCTAAGCAGGGTGGCAGGGGCTGTGTCTCCTCAAAAGAGTCTTCCTGTGTTGACAGACTATTTGTTTTTACTTTCCCCCCAGGGAAGATGTTGCCTTGTCTGTTCTGGGCAACTGATTTGGGAAAAACACATTTTTATCTTTTAAAGGAATTTATTATTATCCAAGCCACCTTATGGCCCCAAACACTGGTTTTAAAAGTTAAAAACTAGTGAAATTCTTTTCAACAACAACAGAAAGAGATGCTTTGTGGAAGATTCAGGCCATGCATTTTTTAATTACTATATCCACAAAAATATGATGTGTGTGTGTGTGTGATACAAATAATGACCAGGCAAAGGAAAATCGCAGTATTTTTCACCTTCCATTTACTGACAGAAGTGTCTAGTTCACATTCCTTTCCTTAAAAATAAAAACACTTCTTTTTCATTATGTGTATATGAATGACTTTTGCACGTGTGTTCAGGTGCCAGTAGAGGTCAAAAAATGTCTCATCCCCTGGAGCTAGAGTTATAGGCAACTGTGATTCTCCTGGGCTCGGTGGTTGGAATGAACTCTGGTCCTTGGCAAGAACAAAAGAAACAACCTGAGCCACCACTCCAGCCCTAGGTTGCTTTCTTGATCCTTTTGTGCCAGTAACCTTGTCTTCCATATATGCACATTCTTAAAAAAACATTCTGAAAATTCATAGGCTTGGGTGATAATTTTACTATGTACTTCAATACAGCCTGAAACTCAGAATGATCTCTGCACTTGAAATGTGTACGTAAAGGGTCCCAAAGACAACTTCCGGAGAAAGAACTGTTGAAATCACTTATATGTGATTCCATGGAAATCTGTCACTAATCCAGCGCCTCTCTGTCAGGTGGGTCCCCTCTTTCCTTTCATTGATGACAGAAAGGGAACTTCCTTTCAGTAATATCCTCCTGGTTGTACACAGCTGACCCCCCTGCATTCTCTTCTGGAGCCTAGCAGGGTTATTTGAAATGCTTCACTAATTATAATATTGTATTGTCCCCCTCCAAAACCTTCTTTGTAAAGTGAAATTCTTAGTGTTGGTGTAAGGTTATCTGTTTGCACTTGAGTGTGCTTTGTGATTACTGTATTACTGCCTAGAAACTGGAGCTAGAGAGACTGGACTCTGCAGATAGGTGTGTGTGTGTGTGTGTGTGTGTGTGTGTGTGTGTGTGTGTGTATACATAAAAATAAAACAAAATCAATTTTGACATAAAGTAGAGATACCACCTTAAAATATTTTCTGGTCTCATTGTTAAATAAGCATGTATCATGTTAAAAGTACTTGTGTCTAATTTAGAACTAGAAATGAATCATTAAAAATCTTCCTGGGTTAACTTGTGAGATAGTCCTGGACTTAAAGAAAAAAAATGAGGGGAAAGAGGGTGAAATGTTACAAGTAGGCATAAGCGCAGTGTATCTAGTAACTTAGAGAGAAGGGGGAATCATTCTTCCATTTATGTAATTGGAGGAAACTCTCTCAAGGAGAGCAAGTGGTCAGCATTTGGAGGATGGGTGAAAGGTGATAAGAAGTGTGGAGACCAGTTTAAAGGAACTCCATCAGTGTCATGAAGCAAGATCCTAATTAGTCTTAGCAATAAAAACCTAGAGTCAGATATTAGGGTGAAAGCTGAAAGTTGAGAGAATCAGAGCAGCAGCCACTGTCTCCACCTCCCAAGTGATGGGGTCAAAAGTGGGAGCCACCACCTGGCTCAGTTTCTCTTTCAGACTGGTTCAATCTTTGTGTAGCCCGGGGTGGCTTGGAACTCCTGATCTTCCTGCGCTTCCTCTCAAGTGTCAGGATTAAAGGAGTGAGCCACCACTGGCTGGCCTCTTGGTTAACTAGTGGCTGTCCCTGCTCTCTGATCTCCCTGAAAGCTTTATTTGTCAGAAACACAAACACAATGTCCCACAAGGGCTTTTGCTTTCTGTTTTACAGTTACCTCTTCACCGTCTTGTCCTGCTTTAGAACGTGTTTGACTAGTAAACAGTCCTCTTTACTAAGTCATAGAGCAGATGGAGAACAATAGCAATGGCCAAGGTCCCATATGCAAAGGTAATGATACGCTTGCTCAGATTTTACCATCTGCAAGAAAATAACATAATAACATAACATTTGAGACCCAAGGGATGGGGAAGTTGTAGTTAGTAGGTGAAGAGAAAAGGTTTCATATATTTGAATGTGGAGGCTGAACTCCGCAAATGTAATGGGGTTTCTTCTCAATCATCTAAGTTTATAATTCTGTGTGAATGATATCGCTTCCTTGCTCTTTCCTGGGAGTGTGGAAGACCATGCTAGTGTGGACTGGTCAGAAGTGAGCTCTGGCTACACGGAGTCCTCACTGATCACCCGGTATACTCCTGGTCCTCATCACACCTAGAACTGTTTCTCTCAAGTTGCTGCTGTACCTAGAACAGTCAATTTTGACTTTCACTTTTCTTCCTCTGCATCAGCAGCCACTTTAGGTGAATAATCTACTTTTAAGATCCAGGGGCAGAAAAACACTAAGAGTTAACGCCTTAGATCAAAATGGAACAAAAATACTTATGTTCAGTGTGCTGCTGAGCAGAGATAAAAATAGCAGAGCATGGAGAGATGGCTTTGGTACCTTCTATTTAGAAGCATCTCTCTGTCAGTTAGAGGAGGCCACATGCATATAATTTCCCAGCATGCAATTTCCATGATGCAAATGTAGTGCCCCTGATTGGTCAGTATTCAGTCCTAGGTGTTTGTGCTGGTGGCTCTATGGAATCTAGTCAACACTGGTTGGCCAAATCTCTCCCTTGGAGTTTAGCATTTCCTGCATGAGGAAGTAGTTTCTTGTGTAAGGGAGCTTTTCTACACCAGGATTCAGTGAGTGAAAGATTCATTCTCTTTCTTGCCTCTCAGCTATGGCCTTCCCACAACAGCTTCACTTTCCGATAGAGAAAAAGCATTCAGCCTCAGTAAACCACACTGTAAGTATCACTTTTTATGGTGTGCACGCTTGAGGTCTCAGCATATAGGACAATCTTGAGATGTTCTCTTAAACAGTACAGTCAGCCTTCCTGAAGACTATAAGGCTAATCTTTGCAGACAGCAGGTCACCAACATTTTAATTATTAATTTTCTATAACACAGCATTTCATTTGCTGTGGGTCTTAGACCCCATGTGTGTTAAGAAAAATTGTGAAATTAGTATTTGATTATTCACATTCAAACCCTGGGAGCATTATTTTATCAGTGGATGAAATCTCCAAGTGTGATGCAAATGTGGTTTGGTCTCATTCCAAACTCATTAGTCTGCTACAGACCTGTGAAGCCAGATTTTGGAAGAACAAAGCACCATGCTTTACAAAGCTTCCACAGAGGAAATGGGTTCTCTCTGTGTTGACAAAAATCTTTGTTAATGATCCCAAAATGATTCAACTCCACCTGAACTTAATGGATCCAGGCTTTGGTCCTTCTCCTTACTAAATAGCACTGGCCACCGTGCCCTATGCACCTGGCTACATATTTCACTTCCTTTGGCTTAATGTGCTTTCTTTTATTCTTATAGGGGGGAAGAAATTACTAGTATTAATATAGCCTCAGACCAGGTAATTGGGCCCACTCGAGCCTTCCCAGAGGGTACAGCACCTAACCTGCATTTGCAAGCAGCCACCTACAGGCATAAATTGTGAACTTAACATGTCAAATGCTGAGGGACAGCCAAGTTTCTAAGACCATCCAGTTGTCTTGAGGGTACTGAATTGTTCAATATGCTCTGAGTATATTTGCAAGCTCTTGATTCACATTTATGAGCTGAGAAGTGTGGGAGAGATAGAGAAGCTGAGAGACTAGACTAACAGAATTGAAAATCTGAGGCATCTTTAAAATGATCACAGATTTATATACCTTCTAAAGCAGCACACTTACAGTGTCATCCTTAGACAGGTTTGGAATTAAGGTATGTGTGTAAAGGATTGCATCAGCGTCTACCACACTATGTAAACTGAGACTAACTAAGCAGTGTGTTTCTCTCTAAGTCAGCTGAATGATATATGATGTTATGAAATGTGATAGAGGAAATGTGAAAATTATTCATTCATACTGACTTTTCCTGTGCTATGCCTTTCTTTTTTTCCATAGCCCAGGCTGAACTTGAATTCACTCTATAGCCCTGAACTTCTGATCCCACTGCCTCCACATTCTAAGTATCTTCTCATGCTGGGTTTATAGAATTCTAGATTGTAAACCAGGGCCTCTTGCATGCTCAGCACGCTCTCTACCAATTTAGCTACATCTCCAGCCCCATCCAGTGGTGAAATCTTAAGAAAAGCAAATTTCCCTCGTGTTCATTTCTCTCTTGTTTTCATTTCATACACTAGTAACTAATGATTTTAAGGGTTTGTGTGAACCATCCTGGGCAATGGGATAAAATGGAATAGCGCATAACAGAGAGGAACTGTGGATCTTAGGGATGGAACCTTCCCTATCAGAGTTGATTGACACCTTCTAATGATAAGAAGAAAGACCACTTGCAATCCTAACTGGGCAGCATTCCTTATTAGGATGCAAGAAATAGGAAAGAGAGCTTGCCTCATAGCTTTAGTTGGAAGTCCATAGTGGTTCTGGTCTCTCATGGAAGATAATATATTTGAATCACATCCCCATGGGAGGAAAATTCACCCTTTGCTACTTTGTCCTTAAATCCATCTCTTTGTCATTCTTTCCCATCTGTTTGTCCAACAGCTTCCTCTTCTTGTTTCCTACAGAAAGCCCCAGAGCTAGGCAGACACTGTGCCTGATGACCAAGCACCATGGCTCTAAATAGGCTGTGATAGACCCAGTCTCTCAGGAATACAGTGAGTGGGAAGGATGGCAGTCTGGCTCCATGATGTTACTAACAGAAGAACTCCATGCCTTGAGTCCTGGAGAGCAGTAAACCAGCTCTGGCTTTGCTCACCAATCTCACTGTTTTCTGGCAACCAAACACTCCACCCCTCCATAGCCCTCCAGACTACCCAGAGTCCAAGGCTCTTTTCTATAGTATAAATATGGTATGTAGTCTGTAATTTTCTTTAGCCAGAGTATGGTTACATATACTTCTAACAACATTCATGTACTCACTTTGGTGTACGTGTGTGTGTACACGCGCGCGTGTGCGTGTGTGCACATGCACCTGGTGAAACCAGAGCACTTTGGCTGTTATTCCTAAGGCACCATCCATATTTTTGGTTTGTTTTTTGAGACATAGTCTCTTAGTGGCTTAGAACTCAACAATGTAAGCTCTCTGGCTGGCCAGTGAGCCAGGGAGTCACCTCCCTCTACCTCCACAGTGCTAGAATGACTAATGTGTGCCACCACCAGGCTGTGGTGTTCCTTGTGTGGGTTCCAGGTTACAGAATAAGCAGTTTACCCATTGAACTATCTCCCCAGCTAATGAGAAAAATTTACATCTGGAAGATCAGATACTAGAGGTGCCAGCATTATCTTTTACAAATCTGTTCCTTCATTTCCTATCAACAAAGAATGTGATGGGGCTTACCTTTATTCTGTCATATATTTACAACATTGTCAATTTTTTATCAATTTGGTATTTTATGTTTTTTATTTTATTTTATGTTTTTTATTTTATTTTATGTTTTTTATTTTATTTTATTTTATTTTATTTTTATGGAGACTTGAAGTGGGCTTATTGGCTACACCTTGTGGATGTTATATCCACATCTCATTATATCATTATTTATTTCTATTTATTTATGTGTCTGCCACATGTGTACAGGTTGCCATGGCTAGAAGAGGAAATCGGGTCCTCTGGAGCTGGAGCTCCAAGCAATTGTCCTTTGTCTGATGTGAGTGTTGGGAACTGAATTTGGGTTCCCTGGAAGAGTAAGAAGCATCTTAATCATTGGCCCAGCCCTTCAACACCTCACCTCTATCTTTCTTTCAGATGAAAAATATCTTTCTTACAGCTCCTGATTTTAATGATCTCATTCAGGCCCAAATTCAACTCTGGTGGCCAAGGCCCAGCTTTTTCTCTGACTCAGTTTCCTGTGTTCTGGAAGAAAGTCCTTTCTTAATTAATTGTCGTTCTTCTTTTGTTAAGACTCAAGTGGTATTAAGGTAAATCTCCACGTCCTGCAAGGGCAACTGGGCCCTTGCCATGGGGAAGGGCTCCCACAGTGAGCTGTGTTCCCACAAATTCCCAGCATAACTCTTTGCTCTCCATCCACAGATGCAAACACAAAACCACCTCCTCTCCCACCCAACAATAGTAGCTACTTTCCCAAGATGGGAATATCTGTGTTAGGAAAGCTGTATTTTACCAAAGAACAGGATGTCCTGGTAAATGCCACCTTTTTGTGATCTGCCTGTTAGGAGAACTATCAAGGTTCTCCTGGTGGAGCCTTTTCCCTCTCGTGAGACTGACTGTGCCCTTCACACGCTCTCCCTTGCCTTTGAAATTATCCCCTATGGAAGGCAGGCAGAGACTGGATCAATGGCTTGCTCACTGGAAGAGACACAGGTTTTCTGGTGTAGACCTCAGGAGAGATGGCTCAGGGAGAAAGATGTTTCCATGTGTCCATCCTGGGCGTACTTCTGCTTCGCATTTGTCTCAGTTTCCTTTATTTCCTCTTCACTTTCATCTTCATGTTTCCATCTGTCAGCTTTAGAGTTTCTGGTTCTCATTACAGCTCAGCTGAGCAACTCGGTTGTTCGTTATTCTTCCTTCCACCTTCCCTCTCTTTCTCCTTTGTCCCCGCCTTTCACATCCCCTCTTTTTCTCCCCCCCCTTTCTTTCTTCTTTCAAGGCAGCGTATAATCTGTCACATCCCTAAATAGATTCGGACCCAAAGAACATCCTATTTGCATTTCCCACATGCTTTCGCGTGACTGATTTCACTTTTGAGAAGTTAGTAACAGGAAGTATTCTGGGACTAAAAAACCAAGTGACAAGGAAGTGGCCTGAGTGGCATGTGCCTGCCTTGCCAGTATCAAACCAGAGTTTAACTGTAGAACCCACATAAAACATGCTGGGTTCTAAAACAAGCAGGTTCTCAGTTGTTGAAAGCTTGCCTAATGTGCCAAAGGCCCAGGGTAGATCTCCAATACTGCCACACACACACACACACACACACACACACACACACACACTCACATATACACCCCCCCCCCAAAGCCATGACACAGCCCTGTGATCCTACTACAAGGCAGGTGGAGAACTCCCTGGCCAGGCAGCCAGAAGTCTGTTTTGCCAACCTACTCTACTCCAAGGCAGTGAGAAACCCTTCATAAATTATAATTTAAAAAAGATACAAAGAATCTGCTCTGAGGAATGACAACTGAGATTGTCTTCTCGCTTCTGAGTGCCTACAATACACCCCCTCACTAGTACATGTGCATACATGTACACACACACAACACACATACACAAAAGCAATGTCAGCTCTTCTTATTTATAAAGATCTAAGTACATGCATATGTAAAAAGAAACATTTTATTATGGTTCTTTAACTCTAATTAATGCATAGTCATTTGCTTTTCAAAATGACAGTGAAACCAGGAATTTGCACTGACCTGATGAGATTAAGGCAGACTGCTCTAGTCTGCCCTGGAGAGACTGCCTCCTGGTGCTCTCCAAAGTGTGGGTTTTCCACTCACAACCTGGTTCACATTCTGGATTCTGCCAGTCTCTAGGAGTGATTAATGGGTAACTTAACCCAGACCACAGTGCACAAGGTGCAGCACCATGGGCTTCGGAATCCAATCCACTGACCCAATGGTATAGCTCAGTTTAGATATCCCAAGCATGTTCTTCTGGGTTTGGGTTGGTTGCTGATTTTATGATTTCTATCTCATTACATAGCTGTGAGGATCAAGTACTCTAGTGTCTTTGCTCACAGACTGTAGCTAAGAGGGAGTGGAGATCACAACTACCTTCATCCGCTAAATTGCTTTAAAGCTGCATTTGTAAAAACTGATGTGTTCTATGAGGCTCATACAACGTGAATAAGGCAAATTAAAGATGCCAAATTACACTCAGAAGTTTTGTTGTATAAACACAGAGGAAGGGGGGGGGACAATCAAATCTATTATGCAAATTTTAAATGAGTCAAATGATGACAAGTTAATGTTCCCATCTGCACAAGATGCATCAACCTGTCTCTGGAGCCACAGATAGAATGAAAGGGTTTCCCAGATGTGAGGTCAGGATCATTAGTTATTCAAGTCACTTGTCCATTGGCCTACATTCCACCCTGCCTTCGGTTATATCAAGACATTCAGAGCTGAGCATGGTGGTTATCACATCTGAGTCTAGTGTGCCTTGTGGGACCTCTCATAAGGGCTGCTGTGGATTTCTTCTCTGATCCACCACCAGGGAAGATCTTTATTCACACCTGCTAATCTGGCTGGGAGGTACAGGAGGGCCTCGCCATTTCCTCTTATATATCAAGGTGAACTGAATGAACAGAGCCTAAGGAGGCTCTCAAAACACACTCCTTAATAGAAGGAGTAGGCTATTTCAGTGATGAGTTGATGAGTTGTGAATAGAGCTGTGGTAGGTAATGGAGAGTCAAAGACTTGTTGACCCTGCATTGATCCTAAACTACATCTAGGGAAGTTAAGGAGACAAAGGTGGATATATTTGACTTCAGACCTCTTTGTCTACACTTTTTCTTATGGAAACAGAATGTAGAATCCATAGCATTGCCTTCAGTTTGTTGCACTTTCCTCTTAACTCACCATTATTGGCTTTGTCCGCACCTTCGGAAACCAGGAACAACTCAGATATAGTTCAACAAATGACCATCTCATCAAAAGCAAACACGGTCAATGACTTTCCATTCTTAAAGACATTTTGTGGTGGGGAATTTTCTCCTTTGTCCTTCTAATAGCACATTGAGGGATACTTGTAGGTCCCGTTAATTCTCCCTTTCTGTTGCTATCAATTGGGTTGTGAGGGGATGGGATAGTTCATGTGAGTAGTTACTGATTGTAAGTGTTCATGAATAAATCATTTTGCATGAGAAAATTGCATGGATAAGAATTTACTACATATATTTAATATGTGCAGTAAGATTTTCTTTAGAATTAAAAACTATATCAATTGTTTCTGTGTGGGACCAACAACATTATTCTTCAGAAGAGAATTATAAAGGTCCTAGATGGGGGGCTGGAGACATTTCTCAGTGGTTAATGCTTGTTCTTACAGAGGTCTCACATTCTTTTCCCAGCACCCACATGTGGCTCACAACTATTCATAACTCCAGTTCCATGGGACACAGCACCCTCTTCTGACCTCTATGGATATCAATAACTCATGTGATGCACAGACATAAATGTGACAAAAACCTCACACACATAAAATAAAATAAATTTAAAAGTATTTTGAATATAATAAAACAGTGTCTTCTAGACATGACAGGACTACTGTTCTCACCAACTCACACAGCTGTGGTTTTCATGATTGACCTGCAGAGTATCAAACCAGTCAATATTCCAGTATAGAAGGGGGAGGGGTACACAACCCCTCACCTCTAGCTGAGGAACTGTTGATAGTTTATGACCACTGCAGGAAAGAAGGTCAGTTTTGTCAAGGTGTAGCCACTCCCTAGGAGGTGACCATGGTCCACTGCTGGTAGGATGATGATACTCTAGAGGTGGCCCACACCCATATGTATGTAAGCAGCAGAGGTTGTGTGAGGAATGGCATATGGAGGAGACTTCAAGGAAGCTGAAGCAGGGGTGTATGAGGTTAATATGGTTGAAATACACTCTACATGTGTATGAAGTCTTCAAGAAATAAATACAATGTTTTATTAAAAATAAAATTTATCGATAAATGTTCTGTATTTGATAACCCAGCATTTTTTCACACCTCTTGTCCTATGCAGCCTTGTCCTGGGCCTTACTTCTTTCTTTCCCCATTTCCTTGCTTTCTCTTTGCTCTGTCACTACCTCCCTTATTCAGTAGCTTCTCCTGAAATAGTGAAATTAAACAGATTAAATGCTCCTTAAAATGCTATGGTGGTGTTGCGTAAATCCTACCTTGTCTTATAACAAAAACCCAGCACCAGATATTGAGGGGAAGCTGAAAGATCAGAGAGACAGAGGAACAAGCCATAGATACTTTTCACCTACCAACTCCCCAGGTCAAAAGGGGTAGATTTTTTACTCCATGAATCCTCAGACTGAATTGGGAGGGGAAGCAAAGGCAAGATGAAATGGGGGGGGGCTTTGTCTCCCCACGCTGTATCTTTCTGCCCAGCCATATCACTTCTTTCATGGTAGGAGCACTAAAGGTGTGTGTTTTCCAAGTACTGGGAGCAGAGGCATGGGATTCCAAATTTTAGGATTAAAGGTGTGTGCCACCACTGCCTGGCTCTGTTTGGCTTAAACTCACAGAGATCTAGACAGATCTCTGCCTCTGCTTCCCAAATGCTAGGATTGAAGGTGTGTGTCACCACTGCCTGACCTCTATGGCTAACTTTGTGGGTGGTCTGCTCTCTGATCTTCAGGCAAACTTTATTTCTTTAGAGCCTACATAATATATCACTATATTTCCATTTTTGTCAAAAATAAAAGGTTATAATAATACAAGAAACTACATACAATAGGTACAATAACTATATACAATATAAGGCAATAATTACATCAATAATATCTATTCCATCTATGATTTGCAAATTCAGAGAAAATACTTCATTATTTATTCTATTTCTGTCAGTTGAAACTGTTGTACCTAATTCATTTTCTATCTAATATGTATCACCAAACAAAAACTATCTTTTGATGTCTTTCAACCTTATACATTTTCTACCTCTTAGTGAGGTATATATACCTCTGAACCTGTAACTAGAAAAACTATAACTCTATCTAGTCTAAAACTATGTCAGAGACCTGATAAGGAGATAATAGTAATGGAATAAGCAAGAAGTGCAAGTAAGTGGCTTCCAAATAATGTGTGAGATGACAGAAACATCTGGCTACCTGGACAGTCACCCAAAGTTCCTTTGCAACACTGAGGCATCCATCTTCAGTTTACAGGCCTAGCATATCTGATAGACTTTTCTGTGAATCAGGATATACTCAAAGATCTTTTTCCTACCTTGTCTTGTCAAGGTTTGGCAGTCCTTTCTTGTGTATCCTGCTTGTCCATTTTGGACATTATACTGTCAGCAGTTGAAGCAAGGGTTTTCTTAATTTTTGCTACAAAGAAAGTAAACTCCATATGTAGTTTCTTTTCTGCCCATCATCTTCTGTGAAGTAGAAGGTGCTGTCAGAAGCACACCTGCCTCATTGTCATAAAAACATGTTATTAAAATATCTTAAATGCCATATTCTATAGATCTCTGAAGTATTTGAAAATTATCTATCTAAATATATCTCTGTTTGACCTTGAAAACATATTTCTCTAATATACCTACAAGTTTGATTGTAATGACTAAGTACTAATTTGCATTTCTTTATATCCTAATTAGTAATAATAACTTTTAAGGACTAGCAATTTGCATTGCATTATTAAATGAGCTGTATATGTACAATACATTGAAGAAAAGTAGAAATGTATTACAGTATGTTCTAACAAAATTAATCTCAACTTTGTATCAATATACACAATTCGTATATAATATACAAAAATCCAATCCATTGCAAAATATTTAAAATTAGTATTTGCTTTTTAAAAGTAGATTCAGTAATTGACTTTTTATCCTATCATGTTGGAGACAAAGATCAAAAGTCATGCACTCCAACTAAATAGTTATAAGGTAGAAGAAACCAGATAATCAGTACTAAGAGAATTGAACAGCCCATTTGACAAATTTATTTTTGGTGAATTTGCTGAGGCATGTCCATATCCATGCTATGTCACATCAGGGATAAACAATGCTCTCCAAAGAGGTGAGATACATGGACAGACAAGCTGAGGTGGTGTCCCCAAACATTCTAGAACATTCTTTTTAGTAGTGTTTGGAAATATAGTGAAGGAAGGGATGGTGCTTATTGAGATGGATAAAGTGTAGTAAGAGGTTTCTGGCCGGACTTTCAGACCTAGCCTCAAGGTTTAGACACACAGACCCACAGACTCGCAGAGACACACAGATACTTACATTAATTTTAGGCTTATCGGCCTAAGGCCCAGGCATATAACCTGCTAACTCTTTACCCTTAAACTAACTCATGATTCTTATCCTGTTCAGCCATGGGGCTCGGTACCTTTTCTCAGAGCAGTATAGTTGTCCTCTGCATCTTCTGGCTTGTCTGGCAACTCTGGAGTCTCTGTGGCATTTCTGCTTTGTTCTTCTGTTTCTAGAGTGTTTTTAGTCTGGTAACCCTGCCCATACTTTTTGTCTGCCTTTGGCCAATCAGTGCTTTTTATTAAACTCATAGGCTGGACAATTATTCACAATGTAATATCATAAATCCATTACATATCCCCTTTTCTTTTTTTAAAACAAGCACCCCAAATCTAATTTCCTTTGTGTATATTTTTTCACTGTTATTTATAACAACTTGTAACCAACACTGTAAACAAACACAAACATCCATAATCCATGTTTTGGGAATGTAGGCATAGTTCTCTAGGCTATTTCCTGCTGAATGGGGCGCTGGCAATCCCATGAGAATCCAAAGAAAAATTTAGGATTATGCACAAGTCTTTAGTGGAGTAGTCTGTAAAGCTGGATCATCTCAGCCAGTCTCCTTGAAATTGTTCTGGATACAAAGCTCAGGGAACTTCACAGAGGTGTTCTGAAATGCTGAATCATGTGGGCCATCGATTTCCACCAGAGATTTTTCAGGTGGTTTTCCTCTATCAAACTTCATCTTCTTTATCCAGGAATAAATCCACAGCCTCTCATTTTCTGTGGAAATAAAAAGAAAACCTCTTCTCCAAAGTAGCCTATCTTTGGATTTCAATTTTAAAGTCAACTCATTTACAAAATAAAAAGGTGAATTAGTCCAACAGCATTTATAATCAACTGTCTTTGAGCAGCTTTTACTACTTCATTTTCAGTCAAGAAGCTTAAAGATAAGACAATAACATACAGTATCCAGACATTCTTTGTCTTTATGTGGCCTTTTTTTTTTTTTACTTTATTTCTTTTTTAAGGGCTTCTTCTATCTGTCTTTTTCTTTTCTCTCTCTAAGCCTATGTATATATTTTTCAACACACTCTAATTCTTGTAGACTTTTTTAAAAAACTGTCTTTACTGTATATTTATTTCTTAACGTTTTCTGTATCTGACCACACCTTTGCTTGGCTAGGGTGATTGACTCCACCCAGATGCTTCTATTTCTTTCTGCTTCTGACTACACCTTTAATCTTCCAAAGTCTTTGGCCAAAGTCTTTGGCTAAAGATTAAAGGTGGATAGGATGGATGGCTCCACCCAGCTCCTAGTCAAATTTTATAAAATGTAGCTTTTTAGCCCAGGTACTCTGGGAAATTTTAGGGTCCATATAATCATCAAGTAAAGCTTTGCCATCTGCTGCCCATTAGCTCCATTTAACTATTTGGCAGCAGGGCCTCTTAAAAGACTCACAAGTGTTTTGCCTCTAAGGCTGAATCAGGAAGCTTCTCTTAAAAAAGCCAAGACTCAGTTTGTCTCCGGCAAACAGAGCTGATCCATGAAAACATCAACACTGGAAAGCCATCTTTGATTCTGTTCCCTTTTGTCCTTATGAACAGAAACCTTAAATACATCATTTACAACCTTTTGCTTATATTGAGGGTCCCGTGAGACTTCAAGAACAAGCCATTTTACACATTAAGCTGCACTCCATTATAGGCCAAGTACACATGCCTCACCAGGGTGTCTCTGTACCATAGCTCATGTGAGAGCCACAACTCAGAAGGTGCTTTTGGCTTCATTTCTGTCCTCTAGACCCATTTTTAAGCTTTCTATGGCTTTATGTGAGTATATCTTAATTCATGTTGGGCTGCCATTTGTAGTAAGAGGTTTCTGGCCCGGACTTTCAGGCCTAGACTCAAGGTCTAGACACACAGACCCACAGACTCGCAGAGACACACAGACGCTTACATTAATTTTAGGAATTTTAGGCTGATCAGCCTAAGGCCCACGCATGTAACTTGCTAACTCTTTACCCTTAAACTAACCCATGACTCTTATCCTGTTCAGCCATGCAGTTTGGTACCTTTTCTCAGAGCAGTATAGTTGTCCTCTGCATCTTCTGGCTTGTCTGGCAACTCTAGAGTCTCTGTGGCATTTCTACTCTGTTCTTCCTGTTCCCAGAGTTTTCTTAGTCTGGTAGCCCTGCCCACACTTCTTGTCTTTCTTTGGGCAATCAGTGCTTTTTATTAAACTCATAGGCGGGACAATTATTTACAATGTAACATCATAAATCCACTACAGTAAAGTTTAACATTTCCTGGCTTTGCAATGAGGAAAATGATTCTGCCTCTAGTTATGTATGCTGTATTAGGCTAAGGTTATGAATAACTACAAAATGTTCTCAATTTGGAGATAAATTCCTTCCCTGAAAGAAAAATGAAAAGAACCTAGGCAAGGTAGCTATGGTTACCAGGGAGATGGATTGCTGATAATATAGGGATAGTGAGGACATAGCTAGAATGACCCTGTAGCTTCAATGTGTGACATCCTGCCTAGTACCTCTAAGGATCGCTTGCAGGTCACTTGTCTTCCTTGTGTGGCTCCTCCAGAAGAACCTTCCACAATAGCTGCCACAGTACTGAGAAACCAACTCTCTAGCCTAGAATGTAGATCACAGAGTTCCTGCAGGCTGGCTGGAAGCTGATGCTTCTCTGAACCAGCCCCTAGCTGCACAGTCCACTTTTTGTCCAGCTGTGCCCTGCCCTAACTGTGATCTCCAGGGAGCTTTTAAATAAACCATTTTCACAAGGGTCACAGATAACTTGTTTGTACAATACAGATGTCACCTGGAGTCCTGAGAAACTGAGTTCAACTTGGCTTGAACCCCTGTTCCATGACCTGTGCTTATCTCTGCCTGCATCTGGATCCTCTTCAGCAGGCCTCTCTACTTCTTCTTATATACCTCTTCCTGTTGATAATGTGTGCTCTCCCAGTGGTTTTGACTTATTTGCGGAAATGTAGTAATAAACGTTGTGGAATACCTCAAAAGTAAGCACAACTGTAGCAGACACATGCAGAGACTTTAAAAAGAAACAGGGAAAAAAAGAAAAAGAGAAATGACAGAAAAAGTCTATAGTATGGAATAGAACTTGGATTGTGGATCAGAATGCTGGTAGATTTACTGGCAACACATGGCAGCCTTTGTTCTGTTTATTGTTTATATAAAAATAGTTTTAAATTGATATGATATTAAGTTTTAATTGTCAATTTGACAAAATTTAGAATTACTTGGGAAGAAATTATCAGTGTGGGATTATCTATATCATGTTGGCCTGTGGACATGTCTGTAGGGAATTTTCTTGATTATATTAATTGACATGGATAACCTGGTCCACTGTGGGTGTCACCATTCCCTGGCTTTGGATTCAGTACTATTTGAGTGGAGAAAGTAAGATGAGAAATTTATTCATTTCATTAATTAACTCATTATTTCTCTTTGCTCTTGACTTGGATGTGACTAGCTGCTTCAAGCCTGGACTTCTCCCTAATGATGAACCTGGTATTATATGCCAAATGGCCCTTCCTTGATTTGAAGTACTAAGCACCATTGCAGGAATTCAGACTTTAGGATCAAATTCTGGTGGGTTTTCCTCACGCTTGTATGTTTCAAACCTATCTTTACTGAGGGGCAGACTTTGATGATCTTGAGGAGAGACAAATTACTTACTCTGAGGAGCTTCAGAAAGATGGAATGCAGTGGCCTTCACCAATGGGTTTCCAGTCTGTTCTGGGATCCAAAGAGAAGGACTGAGACATCTCCAGCATATTCATCTGCCATAACATCTGGAAGAGAGTCTGGAGGCTCCTAAAGCTTCACAACAGTGTAGGACTCCTTAGATGCTGCTGCTGAGGATGTTTCTGCTGCTGCTGCTACTGTTGCAGCTGTTTCTGCTGAGGATGCTGCTGCTGCTGCCGCTGCTGTTGCAGCTGCTGATAGGAATACCAATCATAATCATAAAAACTCTTTTTTGAGACAGGGTCTCTCTCTGTAGTCCAGTCTACCCTGTGACTCAGTATATGCAGACTGTCCTGGAACTAATGATGATTCACAGCACTTAAAGAACTCTGCCTTACTGACTAGCCACATGCTCAAACTCTTCTGATACTTTTTCAGGAGTTTCTGTGCTGATTTCTGGAGGCACTTACATTAACACTGTATGTCTGCCTTCAAGTTTTACAGGAAGACGGGAAGATGTGCCTTTTCCAGCAGTGTAAAAAGAACTGAGAGTGTTTCTTGTGATAGTCTTTGTGTGGTGTGCCACAGGTCCTGTCAGAGTGGGAGGAAACAGGGGCTGGGACCCACAGGAATCCCATCAATCACATGGAATGTTCCCTTAGACAAATTGTTTAGTCCAATCTGGAACCTGTATTTTATTTCTTCACCTGTGTGTTGAGACAATCACTGTTATTTGCAGTATAATTGTGGGACTTGATTAATCACATTTTCCACTGCTATGACCAAACTCTTGAGCATGGTGACTTACGGAAGGAAAATTCATCTTGGTTCAGGATTTGAAGATACAGTCCATTTTAGTGGAAAATTCATGGTGGCAAGAGTGTGCAGGAGTTGGTTACCTTGCATCCAAAGTCAGGAAGCAGAGGAAAATTAATGCTAGTGCTCAGCTCTCCTTCATTTTACTGAAAACAAAACCTCAGTACATGGAGTAGTGTCACTTACACCTGGGGGGGGGGGGAGTCCTTCTCTCTTTATCTAAGCCTCACTGAGAACACCCTCACTAATATGCCTAGAGTTGTGACTCCCAGATTCCCAATTCAGCCAGTCTGACAATATTTATCATCACAGAGACTAAAACTTAAAATATTAAAGGACTATTAAGCACCAGGCATGATGCCACCTACCTGTAATCCCATCCCTCAGAAAACTGAGGCAGGAGGGTTGTGAGTTCCAGGCCAGCCAGGTCACCTAGTGAAACTGTATTTTAAAAGCAAATTAGGAGACAAAGAGTTGACTAACTGTTAAGAACATTTGTTGATCTTGCAGAGGACCTGGGTTCAACTCCCAAAACCTTTATGGTACCTCATAATCCTCAGTAACTACAGCCTCAGTGGATCTGAAGCCCTCTTCCACTGACCTTGGGGACCAGACACACAGGTGGTTCACATACATGTATGAGTGCAGAAATACTCACACACATAAGATAATAAACCTTAAAAAATAAAAAACTGAGTAATAACAAAACACTCAGACAAAAAAAAAATCTAACAAAAAAGACTGTATAAGGATACTTGCACAGGCTGAATGTGAATCTCTCTTTGCCTTTAAGAAGATATTATAAAAGAGAAACAGCAAGGAGATAAGTGTGTGATAAAGTCAAGTAAGCATAATTTGTACTTAAGTGCAAACAGTCTCAAATCATCAATCTTCCTTCTACATGCAGTGCAGTGCTGGTCACTATGGTTTCCAATTTTATATTCAGGGTTTAGGGGTTAGAAAGCCAGATGAGTGGTTAGAAACATAAGACCTGAATTTGGTTCCCAGAAATCAAGTTGAGACAATAACAAATAATCTGATACTCTCTTATGGTCCCTATGGGCACTGCACACACACACACACACACACACACACACACACGCACACGCACACGCACACGCACACGCACATGCACACACGCACACACACACACACACACAATTTAAAAGAAAATAAAGTCTTTGCATAACAGGATTAAAGACAGTTTCCCATTTTAGGTTATTATGAGGGTTAAATGAGAAGCATCTATGACGTCCCTAGAAATTGCCTCACAGAGAGACAAAAAGTATACAAGATGGAGTTCTTTTTATTCCGATTATATGTTAACTGCTTATTCATAGACATTTCTCTAATATTTGTATGTACCCCAAATCAAACTTCTGTGTGCAGATGTAATGATTTCTCCAAGGCTAATTACACTCTGAAGACAGAACTGGGGCTGTGGGCAGTGTTCCGGATCCCTGCTGAGAGTCTGCCCTATGGGCTCCTTAGGCGAATTACTACTGCATTCCCTATTAGTTTGGGTGGTGTTGAGAGTCTGGGATTTACTGTCTGGAAAGATGACTTGGTGAATACTGTGGTCCAGATGATGGCGTTGCTTGCCTTTAATCCCAGAAGGCAGAGGCATCTCTTAGTTAAAGATCAGCCTGGTCTATAGAGGGAATTCTAAGACAGCCAGGCTTACACAGAAAAACTCTTTATCAAAACACCCCACCCCCTACCATAGCCAAAAAAAAACAAATGAGCAAACAAACAAAAACGAAGTGTATACTGTGTTTGTAGAGGATCTCAGTTTGAATCTCAGCACCCACATCAGACAGCTCGCAACTGTCTGTAGCTTCAGCTTGGGTGATCTGTCAGCCCCTCCCCCTCTTCAGTTTTCCATAGGCACATGCATGCATTGTGAAGATGTACACATAGAGACATACATATACACATATGCTTAAATTTTAAAATTAACTAAATATTTTATATATGTGTGTGTGTTGACTGTATATATGTTTGTGTACTGCGTGTGTGCCGAGTATCCAAGGCTTAGGATCCTCTGGAACTGGAGTTACAAATAGTTGTGAGCCATCATGTGAATCCTGAGAATTGAACTCAGGTCCTGTAAAGCAACACAGGTTTTTAGCTTCTTAACTGCTGAATCACTCCTCCAGCTCCTTATCTTTTTTTTTTTCCTAAAGAAATCTGGTATTTAAATAAGGACATGAAATTGCTAGAATCCCTGGCACAAATATCAGACATTGTAATATACAATCAAACTCCTGGTGATCTTCAACAAATTTCCGAATGTTGAAGTCTGTATTTGGTCCAGGCTCTGGCAGAGACTACGGCACTATTATATTTAGATCAGGGAAAGGAGGATGAAGACAGTGGCGATACCATTTATGACATGGCGCACACTGCACGCTTTCTTCCCTGGCAGTGTGCTCAGGAGAGTTCATACATGCTCCTTAGATAACTCTGAAGTTGCTTTTTTCGGCACCTCATCAGTGATGAGAACAGTAACTGGCAGAGAATGCCCGTACCCTGTAGGGTGGGATTTGGAGTATCTTTTTAGATTTCTGCCCACCATGCTTATTTCCCAATATTTCCTATCAACAATTAAGACTTCTGTTTGCTCATTGTAGCTGCTCTTTTGCTTGCTCGTGCATTCTGTCCTCTTTGGTTATAATGAAAACAGGGCTTTGAGGTTGGACTTTCCTCTGCTATCTAAACTGAACCAGTTACAACTTCCATCTACTATTTGTTTTATTCTCACGTGATAAATACCTTCCCTGTGTTGCAGAGTAATATTTACACAATACTTCCCAATGGAGTTTCAGCAATCTCTTATTTCCTTCATCCACAGCTCTTACAAACTCCACATGTAAGTCATGCCAAGAAAATGAGAGATGGTGTTGCCCAGGGGCTACCAAAGAGGAGGTGCTATGGGGAGATGTTCCTCCAAAGGGGAAAGGCAAATGGATGGCATATTTGGTGAGCAGTGGAGAATCGTGAGCAGAGTTCCATGGATCAGAGCTGGGAACTTGGGCAGTCCATCTTTTTCTGACTAGGGCTGGCACAGAAAGACATCTCTGTGACCCCAAGTTTTCGCCCAGTGTCTGAGCTGAACCTGCATGTTGACTCTCTAAGACTCCAGGTCCTGAAGGACTAAGGTCTGGGTGAGACCTTCACCTGTCACCCTGCCCTTAACTACCTCTCTCTAGGAGTATTTCAGGCTCTCTACTTTGCTCTTTTTTGGTTTAAGCACAGACAAAATGACTCAGACTTCCTAGGCTGAATCACCAAGTAAACACATGGTTACTTCTGCCTTTCTAGCTTGGGGGAACAGGTGGGAAAAGATGCTGATGCTTTTATTTGAACTCCATCCAGATATAAGGTGGGAAACTGAAGTTCTAGAAAAATGGCTCTGTTTCATGTCCTCATGGCGAAATCTGTTTAGGGATGCCGAGATTTAAGCTGACTAGAGATGTGGCCATGACATTCTCTTCCAGATTCATAGCTTTGAGAGAAGCTGGCTGGACATTCTCACACCATCTCCTACCATTTATGGTATTTGAGTCACAAGATCATGTGGCTTATCCTTGTACTAAGGCATCGGGTCCAGGTTAGGAAGAGGAAGAAGGTTTTTATTTCCACCAGCTGTTTATGAATGAATTCTCACCCATGAACTAAAGTGTATAATCTAAATGTAGCATGTATGTCTGTTTATGCACTCATGTGTGTGCGTATGTAGAGGTTACAAATGAACCCCAGGTGTCTTCCTCAGTGGCTGCCCACCTTATTTATTTGAGACAGGATCTCACATTGAGCCTAGAACTCAGTCATCCAGCTAGACTGACTGGCCAGGAAACCCAGAGAACTGCCTACCACCAGCCCCATGCTCTGAGGTTATAAGCGCATGCCAGTGTGACTGGTTTGGGGGTTCTGGAGATTAAACTCAGGTCTCTATGTTTACATGGCAAGAATTTTACCAATGGAGCCACTTTCGTTGTAATTTATTTTCAAATTTTAAAAACCATCACTGCCTGGAAAGCCAGGAACCAGAGGCTGGATAGCCCAGAAATGGAGGAGAAGTAGATCTAGGGTGGGGGTGGGGGAGTGGAATGAGGGGAACTGTGGTTAGGGTGTAATGTACAAAAGAAAAATTAAAAAAGAAAACCCTACTTCCATGTGACAAACCTCTAGCAGCTATCTTAATACACATGCACATCTACTGCTCCAAAGACAAAATGCTATGATTAATAGTAGATTGTGTGTGTTAGTGCTAAGAACTTTTAATTAACCAGATGAATGAATGAATAGAAATAAAATATTAATACTCTATGAGATATTAGCTGTAGAATAAATTTAGAAAAATCATACATGAGTCAAATTATATTTATAAATTTTAAGTAATCATGATATGAAACAGAAAATAAAATTTAAATTATACCATGCCTTTAATCAATGTAGGATTGTCTCTAATATTGTTTTTCTTAAAATTAAGCAAGACTGATATGGGAATAGCTTTCATATGCTGTGAAATAAAGGAACTGCTTTGGCCTATGGCGAGCACTGTAGAAGTAGGTGGAGGAATGGGAGCATGGGTAGGAGAAGGAGGACAGAGTCAAGAAAGATGTAATCCAGCCACCCAAGAATCAACATGTAATGAAACACAGGTGAGCCCACGGGCCACATGGCAGACAGATTAATGGAAATGGGTTGAATTAAGATGAAGAAGCTAGCTAGCAATGTGCCTGAGCCATAGGCCAAGCAGGATGAAATTAATATAAGCTTCAGTGTGTTTCTTTGGGATCGCTGGTCCAGATAAGCAGTGGTGAGCAGGTCTGAACCATTAGGCTAGGCTGGCCAGAAACCTCATGTTACACAAGACAGTATTTGGGAATGCTTAATTTTTTACATTTATTAATTTTTAACTAATTGTGTGTGTCCATATGTGTGTGTACCAGTGGGGACCAGAGGACACCTTCCAGAAATCAGTTCTCTCTTTTTCACCCCATGGGTCCTGGGAACTGAACTCAGATTGTCCAGCTTAGCAGCAGATGTCTTCTTCACTTGGTCATCTGGTCAACCCCTGCATTTAAGTTTTGCTTGTTTAACTATATTTTGGTTGTGACTCTCTGTGGAGGAAATGTCTTATTGAGAAATTATTCCCATCTTCATGAAAATACATCAAAAGCAGATCATTGGTTTCTTGATGGCAGACTAAAAGTCAGAACAGTGTCACACCACTGTCACTGACAATGAGACAAACACGGAAACTCTGAAGGATTCGGGCATTACAAGCATGTGGTTTTTTCATGTGCTCTGTTCTGTGATTGGAAAACATTAGTAGCCATGTGAAATGCACTAGATTTAGTTACTCCTGGCAGGAAGACTGAGTGGTGCCATCTTCATTTTTCTTTGGCTAGAGGCAAACTCCATGAAATGCTGAAACTCCTGTCTATACTTACATCCTTTTATGACCTGTTCAAAATAAAGGGATTGCAGCTGTTGTGTTGTTTCAAGACCAAATTGTGGAAATAAAGAAACCCTTCATATTAGACTTTGCAAATAAAAACACAAGGATCAGAGGAATGTCTACAGGGAAGACTGTTTATGGGGTAACGTCAGCTGGTGTTTCTTGGGTGTATATTTCTTATGTGTAACCTGAAGGAATTAAGAATTATTATTGGAGCAGCTAAGAATACTGGCTGCTGTTGCGGAGGACCCTGGTTCAGTTCACAATACTGACATAACAGTTCCAGGGGACCTAATGCCCTCTGTTGGCCTCCTACGGCACATGTACATGCAATGCACATGCAGGCAAACACACACAGCCACAAAATCAAGAATAAAATCAATCAATCAATAACCGAGCAGTGTTACTTTATTCTGTTTCAGGAAAGATATATGGATGAGGGACAGAAGCATGGAGAACATGGTTGTCTCAAGCAACAGTGTGCTTTATATCATTCATCACAGTTGTTCTCCATACAGTCTTCTGCACAGAACTGTCTCCAAGACTATTTTCCCTATCCAATATCATAACATAGGCATAAATTCATTCCATGTGAGTGACTGGTGACAATATTGGTGAATTATCTTTAGTTCTATGGGAAGGGTACTGAGAGGCATCCTGGAAGATATCACATTTTTGACATAAAAAGATCTTATAGGTCTTCTGAGATATCAAGTGGCTACTTCTTCCACTGATACTTGTTTCCGCTGACTATAAGAAGACAGCAAAGATGTCCTCCCAGGAAAGTGAAGTCAACATTGGGGCATTTTGAGTCCAATCAAACAGAATACTTCATCCAAGAAGGTAAAGAAAACAGCACGATTTTAGTACATTTCACTTGGTGATAACTTTAAAAAAAAAAAGGAAGGGAGGGTAAACCACTGTGGTACCCAAGGCAACAAGAGATTCTGAGTTATTATACAGTTGGCTTGGGATATGGACTGTGCCATTTTATAGACAATGAATGGCCTTAATGTTGTATGTCTGTGTATGTGTGGCTTTTGTGGACCAGACACCTTCTAGTCAGTCGGCCAGCTGGTGACAAACATGTAAATGAGTCCAGCTACCACCAACAAAGAGTAATCTAGATATCAGTGAGAGTGTTCAGCTCATCTACAGACTCATGGACTCCAGTTAGAGTCAACTAATATTTTCCTGGAGGATTACCAGATTCAGACTGGCTAGTAAAGGATGTGGGTAACTGAGACACAGCTCATCCTCCAAGTACCTGGCATAGACTTGTTTTCATAACAGAAATGCAATAGCAAGAATACAGACATTAAAAATTCTGGAGACAGTCTTTGCTGGGGCCCTTCAAAGCTCAGAGTGCATCAAGCCAGCCCATTCAAGGCACATAAAAAAAAAACCCTAACATTCATGAGAAGAGCATTCAGTCCCTTCATAAGAAGAGTTGCAATGCAATGGGTTAAAAATAGAGGCAAAACAACTGTGGCTACTCATGCAACCTGCCACTGTACACACGCCATTGATGGCACAGGTGGGCATTCTATCAGAGATCTATCATACGCCTATCTCAGAGTAAGCTAGTGAGAGTTGGGCCATAGAAAAGTATCTCATAGGGGCAAGAAGCTGTCTGCAAACTGAAATCTCAGCTCAGGAGCCCTAATTGTGCCTAGAACACTGTCCCCTGCATCTCTAGGTGATCAAGGTCTAGTAATTGTATGTTTGTCTCATTTTCACTGTTTAGATATCGAGACACCTCGAAGTCTCACTCTGTAGTTAAAAATGAATAGTTCCCAGAGGGGCCTTATTTGTCACAATAGAAAGCAGCTCATCTACCCAAGGTCACTGCCCAACTCGAAACCTGAGTCAGAGCTTTAAGGCTGTCACTGTTTCACAGCCAAGGATTCTGACAAGGTGTGGGGAGTTGTGTTAACAAAAAAAGCTACCTACACAGAAGATGTTTTGAGCCACACACTTTGCTGGCAGTTTGTGGCTATGTGTGTTTGCCTGCACATTTCATAGTCCACAAAGACTGTTGGAAAAGTTGTAGGGGAAATAGAAAGGCCTTCTGAAAGCAAGGAGTATTATTTGGTTTTAAAATATTGCATGAGTTACTGATGGGAGCTACTGAAAAGACCATGAGGCTTTGGAGACAACAAAAGAGAATTATTTTAGGAAGATAGAAAGAGGGACCAAAATTTGGGCTAGGAAAATTTATTACAAACATGCCATTCATTATAAATGAAGAGAAATACTGCAATTTTCTAGCAGCCAAATTCAACACAGCCATATCTGCAAACCCTGTTCACACACAGAGAAGATGTGCCTTGATTTGTCCTGTTTGGTTTTGAAAGTCCAGTATTTCCTCACTGTTTCTTTGCCATGTCCTGAAGCAGTCATTTTTGGACATTGGCTTTCTGGACTCTATATGAGGAGGCATCTCAGAACCCAAGTAGTGAAGCTATCCTTCCTATATGAGGAGTTATCTCAGAACCCAAGTAGTGAAGCTATCCTTCCTATAGACTTGCCACTCAGCTGGAAGGGGCCTCAGGAAAGCCCATGGCCCTTGCAAAACTGTTTGCTTCCCAGCTCTTACTATTCACCACCTCTGCATCTGTACTGGACTAGAGGATATTAGGATATTTAGCATATGTACTGCTCGCCTTTAGGCAGAAGGGATCTCCAGAGCCCTCAAGCCATCTGTTGGCTCAGGATCAAATGAGAAGCAACCAGGGGCAGAGATCTCTTAGCTTCCAGCACTTAGCATTCTCTGTTCATTCCCAGATCTTGTTTATTTCCAGAATACTTAGCATGAACTGTCCTCCACATCTACCAAGTTACATGTTTATTTCCTTCCCCTGTTGGAAGGAAGTTTAGTGAAGGTCTCCACTTCTCCTTTGGACTTTGGTGCTTTCCTACTGAGCAGGAAAAGGTGTGGTCCACAGCAGGCCCTCAGTATTTATTGACCTAGTTAATATTAGCGAGGCCTCATGTGTTTTTAAACTTCGATTGAAACATACCTATGAGACATGCCATCATATTAATGTGAGTGCCTCTGCAACTTTGAAAATTGGAAGGGAGGATTTGGTAAAAGTCAGTTCCCATAAGCCATGATTGAAAATGACCTGTGACACTCTGGGATTCATCAGGTCAGTGGCTAATAGTGCACAGTGGCCCAAAAGATAAGTTTGAAAAGTGAAAACTTAGTTCCTTGAATGGCAACAGCAGGCAGGGACTCCAGCTCACACAGAGTAAACACGTGGCTTGAACAAGAATCACACTCCAGCTCCCACTGAAATACCAGACTTGTTTGTTATAGAGGCATGGCTCAGCTTAGCTTCACCCACCTAGAGACTGGATTTCTTAGGATGTTACCTTGAAGGGAACACCACTATTCTATAAACATAATGAGACCCTGTCTAAAAGGGCCATTACACCAAGAAACATGGCTGATGTTCTGGTTTTGAAGCAGGGAGCTAAGATGATAGCAGGCACCTTTGGGCTCTTCCTCTGTGCAAAGATGCTCCATTTACTAAACACCCAAAGTTACAAAATCAAAACACACTGAGAACTGCATCCCCCCAAAAGCAAAGAGTGAAAGTAAAGTCTTCCTGACCCTTTGATTCATGTTCTGCTTTCAATGTTGTACCAAAAAAAGGTAACCAGCTATACAATCTATCACCAGGTTTTTCAGTCTTTACCCTAAAGAGAACACTTTCTGCTGTGCCTTCCCCAAAAACCATTCATAAAAACAGAAGGAGACCCTGGAGGGCACCAGTGTTTTCCAGATGATACTTGTCACACTGCCACTAAAATTCAGATTCCACCATTTCCCAGGTCACTTCTGCTCGCCATTTTGAAGTCACTAATTTTCCATCTCACTGAAGTACATTTCACCCAAAATACGGATGCTGCTCTGTTCCTCCCCTGGCTGTAGCCAGCCCTCTCTTCTGTGTTACATGGTAAAAGACTCATTCCCCTAGTGCTAAGGCTCCTCTTGTGGGTATTCTGGAATTGCTTGTAATTTTTTTTTTCTTTTTACTGCTGGGCTACATTTCCTTTTTATTTATAAACTAGGGGTTTTTTTGAAGTCAGCTTTTTTTCTATGAATTATAAGTATCAAACATTTTTTGCTTTGTAGATCACACAGTCTCTCCTCAAGATCATTCAGTGGCTATTACACTAAATAAGCAATTGTATACATCATACATGGTACAAGCTCCAGTAAAACAGAATATGGAAGCCACCCTGGGCTGGATCCTCAGGCTCTAGATGGCTGACACTTGGTTTACAATATTCTCTTCACCATATTAAAAATTATTTACTTATAAGCCCAGGGCAGGGATTGCCCAGTTAGTAGGATATTTAACTGGTATTCTAATCTGCTTATTATTGTTGTGATAAAGACTCTGACCAAAAGCATTTTGGGAGTGGAAAGGATTTATTTCATCCTTCTACTTACAGCCTATCCCAAAGGAAGCTGAGGCTACAGCTCAAGCAGGGATCTAGAGGCAGAGACTGAAGCAGCCCTTCCTCCATTGTCTGTGCAACCTAAGCTTGCTTCCCATGACTTCAGCCTGCTTTCTTATCCCATACAGGGCATCCGCTTAGAGCTGGCACTACCTTTCAACCATGAACATGCCTCGCGGGCTTGCCCAGGGGCCAGTCTGATGGAGATACTTTCTCTGTTGAGGTTCCCTCTGCCCAGATGCCTTTAGTGTGTATCAAGCTGTCCAAAACCTAACCATCTCAGCTACACATAAAGACCCTAGTTGGAGCCCCCAAAGCTACCTAAAACTGACTGTGGTGGTACAAACCTGAAAGCCCAGTGCTTTAGAGGTGGAGGCAAGAGGATTAAATGTTCAAGTTCATCCTCTGCACACATCACGTTTGAGACTTTCTCACAAATGGAATTTTTTTTTCAAATGCCTCTTTATCATCTTCTCTGTCTCAGGCTCTGTCTTTACTAAGAGAAGGAGCCACTTATGGGCTCTCGTAGTCCACAAGGAAACAAGACAGAAACACAAGCAAGTATGCAACCTGGTCTGTGGTGTTGTCCTTGGGCGTTTATTACACCTTTCAGTGCTCCCAGAGAAACTGACACACAGTAGGCTAGAGAAGCCACATCTGCATATTTTCAGACAGGGGTTCCTGGAAGCCATCATTTCCATTTTGGGTTGAAAATTAGATAATTTATGTGTGTTTGTCGACTTCTAGTTTTTCTTATTTTTGAAAAATAGGATGTCAAAGGAATGCACACTTACTTCCAAGTGGAATTTCTTCCACTCAAAGGAATATTGAAATCACAAAGTCCAGGGAGGGGTACAGAGCATCGGTCAGAAGTTCTGAATGTTCTCTGAGTAATTTTTACCAGGGCCACAGCAGCCCCACGTGACCTGTGGAGCTATCACCATGTTACCTTATTTGAGATTTTTAACCCAAGCAATTTATAAACACAGGATGCTTTCTGAAAATATTTCTCCCTGTCTCTCCCATTTATGGAAACAAACGCAAACACTTCACAAGGGCAGAGACACTGAGCTCTTCTTCACTCGCTCGATGCCTGATGAGCCCTGGGAAAGTGTGGAGTCGGTGGAGAGTGGTGAAGGAGCTGGACTCCAGCCAACCTGGCCCTGCTGCTTAATGGTGCCCCAGATGCCTGAGCAGCCTCGGCAGATGGGCCCAGGGCTCTTTGTTTGAATTTCAAATTATAAGCAGAAACACATACCAGCTGTAACCCTTCTTCAAAGGGAAGAATATTAAGAAGAAAGGCATTTAGGGAATAGGGAAGCAAAAGCCATTGTCCTAACTTGCATTGAAGTTTCTCACTTTAATCTCCATTAGGAAATTGCCTTTCTCTAATCAGAAGCACTGCTGGACCATCTCTGCCTGTGGTGATGGTTAGTGTTTGTCACCAATGTGGCTTGATTTAGAATCATCTAGAAGGCATACCTCCGGGCACGGCCGTGAGTGCATCACTAGAGGGGCTCGACTGAAGACAGACCTATCGTGATTGTAGGAAGCACTAGCCATGGGCCAGGGCTCCAGACTGAAATGGCGAAGAAAACAAACTGCTCACCAGCCTTCATTTCTTCTGCTTCCTGACGGGATGCCATGTGACAAGCTAGTGACCGCCATGGCTCCTCCTCCACCACCGATTGTGTCTTCATATTGTAAGCCAAAGTATAGGCTTTTCCTTGAGTCGCCTTCATCAGGTACATTTGTCACAGCAGTGGGAAACAAGAAGAGTAATAAAGCATTGAGAAGGTGTGGTGGGAATAAAGACATAGGCCACCACTCCCTGATCTTCAAGGCTTGGCTCTGAACTCTGATATTCCAGACTATGAGCAGACCTTCTGCCTGTGATCCTGTGTTGAAACCCTGGCAGGAGAGGAAACATTCTAAAGAGACACGATTCCCTGCCTTTAGTTGACAGGATGTAGAAACAGTAGGAATCGAACCTGAGTTGTCAGGCCTGGCAGCAAGTTATCTTTACCCACTAATTCACTCTGTTGGCCCAGGGCATGTATTTCATAAGTGAACGAACAAGGACAAGATACGGTGGCATCGTTGTGGGTTAGAAATGAGGAAAAAGGACCCTCAAGGGTCTTGTATGAGCCTCTCTGGATTCCACTTGCCATTTCTTGGTGGCCCAATGCAGTTGATCTCACTTCAAGAAAAATTCTTGTTCTCTGTTCTAATGACTTAAGTGTTGAGACTGTCCGTTGCCTTTCCTATCCATCAGGAGTGCTGTGCAGTTCCCTTTGTCCTTTTTTTAGACCCATCAGATGAGATCTGGCACTTTCCCCCCTTGTGTGGCTAAACTGTGATTGAGCAAGTTTACCCAGTTCAGCTGAGTATAGGAATTCCCACTTGTTCCAGAAAAGAGGGGGGTCATTTCCTACTGTTATCATTCTGAATATTTTTTTCTCAAAAAAAAAGTTGAATGTGTGTGTGGTGTGTGTGTGTGTGAGGGGGAGGAGGGAGAGAGGGGGGGACATGACTAGAATTCAGCTGAATATGGTGTCTTTGGGTAAAGGAGGAGAAGTAAACTCCCGCCTAGAGGGTTCAACAGAGGCATATATAGATCCGAGAGGTTATTTCATGCCAGATTCCTGAGAAAGCTGATGGGGAGACCATAGTAGGTTACAGTGCAGATTGCATTCCCTACCTTGACTCACAGAAGAAATACGGGGTGTTGTTGTACAAGATCCTTTTGGAGTAATGGACAGAACACCAAGAAGTATAGTTTGCAGTCATAGAGAAACATCCAGGCAAGACTCGGTCTTAGAACTAGAACATACTTCTACTCTCAGAGGTAATATTAATAATGTTAGTTATTAATAATGTTAATGTAAAGATAATGTACCCTTTAGCTGCTTATACCAAGCTGTAGGATTCCCTGTCATCACCATTTTTTCTGACTAGATAGCAATTGCCATAGGAAGTTAACAAGTTCCAATGCAAAGTGCTGCCTACTTGCCACTTCCATATCTCCCTTCCCACTTGTGAGTCATCTTCTGCCCCATAATAAATCTAAAAAATGTCAGTCTCCCAACCTCAGATGAAGCATCTGTAATATAAAGGCTATATAGGCATCTCTCCATAATTTCAGGTCTAATGACACAATAAATATAAAATATCAATCATTAGTAAACTGCTTGCTACAAAACCCATGAGAAATTTGGTACTGGAGAGATGGCTTAGTGGTTAAGAGCACCGGCTGCTCTTGCAGAGAACCCACATTTCACTTTCAGCATCCTCATGATGGCTTACAACCATCTAGAACTCCAGTTTCAGTGTATCCAGTGCCCTCTTCTGGTTTCTTTGGACATCCAGCATGTGAGTGACACACAGGCGTATATGCAGGCAAAGCACTCATGCACATAAATAAAATAAAATCATGAAAAACTAAGGCATCAATTAGAGGCAGGCTGAAGAGTGGAGAATATAGACAATAAAAATGTTGACTCTTCATCGAAATTCTGAAGGAAGTGAAACAGTTGATCCTGATTCTGAGAGACAAAGGCATTGCTTGTATCACATCTAAATAGAAATTTGCGAATCTGAAGCCTCCAGATGTAAGAAGTGAACAGAAAGAATTAAGTTCTCAGTGACTTGTGTGTAGGCCTCAGTCGTGCAAGACCCTTGAAGATCAGCTCTCAGGATCATCTTAGACTCATTAACCTGAAGTTGACTACAGCAATGCACTTGAAGTCTGAAGATGGCCAGCTGTAAGAATATGTGAAACCTAACTGGCAAAACTCTAATTATTAGGAAGCAGCTTGATTTACTATTCTCACAAATGTTTCTTCTTGTTACTTCTTGGGATGAGAACTGACCCTTTGAAGAAAACAATAGAGCTGTTCTCGGCTTGCAAAGGGTGAACCAGGACCAGCTTAGTGAAGGCAAGTCCTTCAGTGGGACTCCAGAGCCAAGGGCGGTCATGTTGCACAACACTGCCGCCGGAGTGCTCGCTTCGGTTCTAATGATTTATTCAGCATTTGAAACATCCAGCTCTCTTCAAATATTTATAACACTTCCTGATTGCTTTGAGGCTTTTAATAGGCCAGAATAAATCTGTAAGTATTGAAAAATTGTCAGCAAATGGGCCATGGTGTGAATAGCCAAAGCTGGAGGTACTGCTGCAACCATTTGCTTCGTTTTGGCCAGAGTGAAAAGATTCTGCAATCATCTCTTGCTGGTATAACAGCTTTAAATGAGTTTGTCTCTGCGTTTCATCAATCAGGAGACTCCTTAATTATGTGATAAAAATTTATTGACAGGGTAATACTCTGTCCACTCTGAAATATGTTAGTGTTGATATTTGTCTTTTTTTTATTTCATTTTAACTTAGTCCAAGGCCTCAGGGCACACGGTGGTGTCCCCTCGGTGCATGGGATGGTGTCCCCTCGGTGCATGGGATGGTGTCCCTCAGTGAACAAGATGGTGTCCCCTCAGTGCATGGGATGGTGTCCCTCAGTGAATGGGATGGTGTCCCCACAGCACATGGCTAGTGTCCCTACATAATTTAAGATAGGCCTTTCTCCTCAGTTAAACCTTTCTAGAAACACCCTCACAAACACCCTCAAATGGCTTTGTATGTCCCTTTCTGTCTGTAACTCATGTGCCTGGCAGACAGGATGAACTCTGTGAACACTTCCTCAGGTCTGAATGGAGGATGCCTCTCCACAGCTATTATCTGGTTTCTTCTATCTTTTGCCCTTCAGTAAGTCTCCCACATTGCTATGGTTCTGCTCCGATTGGGAGAAATGTACTCCCCTTCCACCTCACCCGCATCCAGTCTTTAAGTCACTATTCCATGACTTATTTTCCAACTCTGGAAAAATTGACGAGACAGTTTCTTTGTCTTCATGGCTGATTTATTTGCATCCCTTTCTCTTGAAAGGGTTTTAACTAACTTAACCTCATCACTCATAAAGGTACCAGAGCTTCACTGTCTTAGAAACGAGTGTATTAGTCAGGGTTCTCTAGAGAAACAGAACTTCATCTATACATATAGGCATATGTGTACATATATGTGAAATATGGATATAGTATTTATTAGAATGGCTTACAAGCCATGGTCCAGCTAGTCCAACAATGGCTGTCTACTAACAGAAGGTCTAAGAATCCAGTAGTTAGCAGTTCATGAGGCTGGATGCCTCAGTTGGTCTTCAGCATACACCAGAATCAGAAGAAGCAGGCTCTGAAGCCAGTGATAGAATGACCTTGCCAATGACATAGAGTAGGCAAAGAAAGCAAGTTCCTTCTTCCACGTCCTTCATATAGGCTGCTAGCAGAAGGTGTGGCCCAGATTAAAGGTGGATCTCCCACCTCAAAAGATCTGGATTAAAAGTGGGTCCTACTCCCTCAAATGACTTAATTAAGAACAATCCCTCCCAGATGTACCCAGCAGCTTGGGTTGTAGTTCGTTCTTCATGTACTCAAGTTGACCACCAAGAATGGACATCACAAAAAGCACATAGCATTTTTTCCTTGTCTTCCTAGACTTCCCAGCAGCCTTTGAGATAAGAACCTATCCTCTTTATGGATATTTGTTTTGCTTCCTCCCCCAACATTGCAGTTTTTCACTTAACTCTACAGCATTCTTTTCTGTGTGTTTTCTTCTTGCCGCTAGACAGATCTTCCTTCTTTCCTGCCCTTGCTGGAGGAGGCTGGTCTGCTGGTCAGCATTAGTGAGTTCCATAAACACTGCCATATGGATTCTGCTTTCTCCTCCCTGGCAGAAAATCATAAATGGCTGTGTACCTCTGCTGCTATCCACAGGTTGTACCCAGCATCCTTTTCCTTAAGCTATTTATGTATTCCTTTTTAATTAGTAAATATGTAAATGTTATTCTAATCAATTAAGATTAGTTGACCATTTCTGTACCCCGACAGAAAGTGGAGTCTCTAAATTCCACTGGACAGTAAGAACTATCGTGCAGTGTCTACCAGTGCTTGCTATGAACCATTTCTGTTAGCATTTCAGGCAAATGCCTAGGCACCCATGGTCTTAAGGCATTACATGACATAATCTATGTGCCTGCGCTGCATGGCTATGTAATGCACTAAGGACATTCACTAAAACCCCCTTTAAAGGCAAGCTCCGCCCATTTCTTGCTCTTTCCCTCCACTCCTTGGTTACACACCCCTCTCTCAATTCTTCCTTCTCTCTCTTCCTCTCTCTCTCTCCTCTCCTCTCCCCTCCCCTCCCCTCCCCTCCCCTCTCCTCTCTTCTCACTCTCCCCTCTTAATAAACCCTCCACATGAGCCCTTTCACATGGTGTGTCTGTCTGCTCTTGCCTGCCATTATTAACAATTTCACGTCTATGTTTCTTACTATATCTCTGGAATGAACTCTCATTGACTCCCCTGGATAGAGAAGAGAAAAGAGCCTAGGCTTAAAAGGCTGCACAGGAGCCTTAGTTACAGAGAGAACCAGTAGTTGAGCCATGATGTAACCTGCAAAACCTAGATGCGGAACTCAAGCTCTTAATTATTAGACTCTGTTCATGCTTTAAATATTTTCTTTTCATTATTTTATGAATATGACATTGTCATATTCCTTTGGGATTTCTCTTTGATGGAGGTAGTCCTTACACATTTCTATACGTGTAGTAAAAATGTTAAAACCCAGAGATATGTAAAAGCTGATAAAATCTGATTAAGACTTATACAATAGGTAATAGTATTTTATAGATCTGGTTTCCTCATTTTGATATGTCTCAGGTGAATACATTGTTATCATTCAAAGAAGATAGATGGGGGTCTAGAGGTATCTTCAACACTGCTCTTTTCACATCCTAAGCATCTATAATCTTTTCAAATAAAACGTTAAAATGTTAAGTTCAATGCTTATGCTATCTCTTCTGGACTCTTCATGCTCTTTATGTGGAACTCTTTCTCTCAGAGTCATTAAGGGGATTTTCTTCACTTCTGCCCTTCATCTGCCTATGGTTTTCCATGTCCCCATTACCAAGAAGGGTGATGTCTCCATCTAAAGCTTTGACTCCACTATGAAGTGGCTTCACCTTTCAATATGTCATTTTAATATTTCAGGTATTACGCAATGAATAACCTGGCCAGGAAAGAAAATTCATCAGTGTGAAGTGTGAGGTTTTTGTTTGCTTCTTTTGTTTTGAACACGAGGAATACTGATTACTAGGCTGGACATAATCAGAAGTCTCGGGTCTACACAGCATTATTGGTAAAGTAATCAAGCCAGCTGTGTTTAGCAACAGCAAGTATTTCTGCTCAGGATGCCTTCTTTCAGAGAATTTTGCTCATAATAAAGCCATTGCTGTTAAGACTAGATGAGGTCCAGGGTGAGAGAGGGTTATTTCTCACTGAAATAACTCACACACTCATTGATACACTTTTGTAAAAACTAAGATGAGTCTTGGGGGACATTCTGAGAGGAATTTTTGACATCTGAATAAAGGAGAAAGTAATGATTTCTTTAGCATGATGTTGTAGGGGGCTTTTCCTGAAAAGACATGTTATAGGCATCTATTTACCCAAGTCCAGAAGCCAGTAAGTGTTAGATTTTTAGAGCTCTAGAAAGATGTTAGGTGGAAAGAAAGAGGCTTGATCTGACCTTAGGTGAGACCATGTTTATTCATGGTGAGTGGGCGCTTTACTACACTCATGTGTGGGGGGCCAAAATGCCTACAGGAGAAGATGAATATAGCCTGGACAGAGGCGGAAAAGACTTCTGTAATCTGCAAGGGAAGATGAGACTTATAGCCTTTTATCAGAAACTATCAGAAACGGATTAAACAATTTTAACTGTCCAATTTGGCAAATCATTATGCTTGTTGGGGTTACATGTAGGAGCATCGGTGACTCAAAGGCAGCTGTATTTCTGACATGCATGGGCGAAGAATCACTAAAGCGGCATCCCTGGATGTCTGCGCATATCTGGACAGGTAAAAGTGTCCTCTGTGCAGCTTTCTTCATTGGAGAGTCTCCTTTCTGAACAGGTGTTTACTACCTCCTTAACCTGGGGGCAGGCCTCTGTGTATATTGTGAGTCTCGGTAACTCCTTGAGACTTGCCAGTTGTTTACTACCTTACTGACCTTCTCAGAGGCAGAGTTTCAACTTAGAACTTTCTAAGCACGAGGAGGCTCTCTCCAGGAAATTGTTTCAACTGGAAATTGCTACCCAGTTCAGGAAAGAATATAAGAACTGAGGGCGGTGCGTTGAACTAAAACTTAGCACTTACACAGATGTCGAGTAGATAATTTGAAATTGGAAAAAATGCCTGTGGTGTTCTCAGAATGTATGTGAGAGGTGTGTTGTCTATACCTGTGTCTTTTTCAGCACCAGATCTGGAAATTCTAGTCACTGTATTGCCAAGAGTTCATTGGGATATTTAGGAATAAACAGCAGGGTGCAGAACCTTGCCTAAGCACTTTGTATCCATTTCCTTATTTAATTAGCAAAAAATCTTTTTAACTGAAGTCGTACTGGATCCAAGTATTGAGGCTTCAGAGCAGAGTACTATGCTGCTTTGATGATCAACCCCTTTATCAAAGCAACATGCTGGATTGCAATCCATATCTGTGGATGACTCTGGAGACTATAAACTTTTATTTTGTACATACTGTGTCCACAGTACCACAAAATGTCTGCCAACTGTTGGCTGCATCAGCAGTTAGTATGCTATAAATGACTTGCTGATTCATATTTCAAGGAAATACAAATCCAGGCAGAGAGAGATAAGGGAAAGGTGAGCTGGAATACATTACTATATGAAACTGAAAACAGAATTTGCAAAGACCCCAGCAAGAGGAAGCATGACCAGCCAGAAAGATACAATTGACCTTGAAACCTCCAGGTCAATGATATTTCTGTGCCCAGTGCATGGGTAATTTGGAATTCATTGTAATTGCTAAGCTTTTAATATCTTCTTTGGAAAAGCTGAATTACGTTCTTTTTGTGACACCCAAACTGTGCTCCACTATTCCCAGCTCACTCCATGTAACTAGGCAATTATTTGCCTGATATAAAATGTCAAATCCTGTCTTATATAGTTTTCAAAGTATTCCAAACATTTAGGTATTTTAGAAATTATACTGACCCTGCCCACAGTATTGGTCCTAGGGTATACCAGCTGTACATTATAAAAAAAAAAAAAAAGTTATGCAGAGAGAAGACCGAGAAAAAGCATTTGTAACCTGCTCTTGTTCAGTTCTTTTCCTGAACGTAATGTTGAAGCTCCCTCTAAAGAATAGAGAGAACCACTTTTGTACCCTGTGTTAGCACTGCTTTGAGAAGCTCCCTGGAATTACTCAGGAGGGGAAGCCAGGCTTGTTCTTTCTTTAGCTCTTAAAATAGGTCAGAGCACGTGATTATTTCAACGTCCCCATTTCTCTTACTCTATTCTACACTTTCTGTGTCTCTCCTGGGGAATCATGGGGAAAACAAAATGTCTACCGAGCAGTTTTTCCTCAGAAATAATATCACAAATATAAAATGTATCCTGCCATGAACTTATCAGCAGGGGATATAGGCTAGAGAGGCAATATTCCACCAGATTTTTTCCAGAATCTCTCAGTAAACTTCAAGAATAATAGTCATCTCATGAGGGAAGCCAGGAAGTGGTCATGATGGGAAGTAAATGAAAGATGAAGAGGCCTTGCCAGAAAAACGTAACTTTGCACACCCCTGCATATCATCACAGGCTATTTACCTCTGCAGATGGCTTCTGTCCCCAGGTGGGGTTTTCGGCTATGGTGACAGGGCCATGGGCTGCAGGTGTCTGGTGGGATTCTTAAAAATACCTAAGACAGTTAAACTGCTCAGTCACTAAAAATTGGGACACCATTGAGATTACTAATGTGTGGCTTCTGTTATGAGGCTTTTGTTTGACATATTCTCCTGATGGTGGCAAGCCAGGGCCAGGATGTACGTTTGAGTGACTGAGTGTGTGTGTGGGGGGGGAGTTTGTGTTACAGAGCAGAGCAGTTTGTATATGCATGTGTGTGCATGCTGCAGAGCTGTTTGTGTATGTGTGTATGTTGCAGGACTCTGTGTGCATGTGTGTGAGAGAGGAGGGGTAGGGAGAGACAGAGAGAGAAAGAGAGAAAGAGAGAAAGAGAGAAAGAGAGGTTCTATGAAGATCAAAAGAAATTTGCAGGCCATTCTCTTCTTCCACTATGTGGGTCCCAGAGACAGAGCTCTGGTTATCAGGTTTGGTAGCAAAGTGCCCAGTGCCTCCTCATCCAATCTTTTTGGGGACAGTGTCTGTCACTGTTTTGACATTCACCAAGTAGGATAGAATGACTGGACAGCCAATCCCAAGTATCCCTGCTGGCAACTTCTGAGCTCTGAGACCACAAGTGTGCACCAACAAATTATGCTTGGTTTCTGGGGTGCTGACTCAGGTCTTCACACTACCTAGGCAATCATGTTGTGCATTCACCCATCCCCAACCCAAGCCACTTGATGTTGGGTATTTGATAATGGCCAGATATGTTTAAAATACACTGTACTCCATATTGTCTTCAATCTTATTCTCTTTTGTGTCATGGCTTTCTTAGAAGACTGAATTTACTTAGATCTTCATGAGGACTAATGAACCAGATTTTAGTGTCTTTGAAACATGACTGATTGGTTCATATTGGACAGTTTATATAAATCTTACTAATTGGGTCATATTGGACACTTTATGTAAATCTTATTAATCATCTTGTTTGTCTCAACATCAAACCACACTGCTGTCATCCTAAGTGATATGAATGCTCATACTTTAAGGTTGTGTGCAGCATTGGTTAAAATAAATCTAAATAATCTTAGACACAAAAGAATGTATAGGGCTTGGAAATGCTTTAGTGTATACAGTCTATGTCTTAGTGTCCTATTGCTGTGAATAGATATCATGACCATGACAACTCTTATAAAAGAAAGGATTTAATTGGGAGCTGGCTTACAGTTTCAGAGGTTTAGTCCATTATCATCATGGTGGGGAACATGATAGCATGCAGGCAGGAAAGAGTGGTGTTGGAGAGGCAGTTGAGACTTCTACATCAGATCTACAGGCAACAGGAGAAGGGAATGACTGTTGGGTTGGTCCTGAGCTGAGATTTTGAAACCTCAAAGCCAACCCCCAGCAACATACTTTCTCCACAAAGGCCACACCTACTTCAAGAAGGGCATACCTCCTAATCCCTCTCAAGTAGTATCATTTCCTAATGATCAACCATTCAAATCTATAAGCCTGTGGGGGTCATTATCATTCAAACAACCACAGTACTTATTGTACAAACATGAGGATACAATTTCAATCGCCAGCACCAAGGGAAGTCCCATGGATATGGCAGCCTGCCCATAATTCCAGCATGCAGAAGGCAGAAATAAGGTTTCTCCTAGAACAAAGTGACAGGATAGGCTACCCAAATCTGAGAACTTTGGGTTCAGAAAGAGACCTTGCCTCAATACATAAAGTGGAATGCAATCAAGGAAGATACCCAATGTCCACCTGACTTCCATAGGAATGTGTACATACACACACACATAACCTCCATACACACACACACACACACACACACACACACACACACACGCACACGCACACACACATACCACACATGTATTTACAGCACTCTCACATATACATGCAAAGAAAAGACAGCTCGGAACGGAGCTGTAAAGATGACTCAGCAGTTAAGAGAACTTGCTACTCTTGCAGAGAACTCAGGTTTGGTTCTCAGAACCCACATTGCCTCTCATAGCCTTCAGTAACTCTCCTACCAGGGAATCCAACACACTCTGCTGGCTTCTTCCCCATGGAATTCCAAAATCCTTCACGGAAAGCTCACATCCCACCCCTTTGCATCAGCATCCCCACTTCTCTCAGTGCCTACAAATCTCAGTGGCAATCAATAACTGGGATTTACAATGCTGCCATGCATAAGGGCATTTATCGGTCTGCAGAGAATTAAGCAATGCCGTGTATCGTTCACTTAGGAAGCAAAGTTAGATTTAGAAAACCTAAGATGAACTACTAAGTCTTATAAGCAGCTCTATTGAGAAACAGGTGGGCAAATGAGGACAGCTCTTGGTTCTCTGTGCTTCCTTGGGAGCTGCATTATTTCAGAGAATATGTTCATGCCCTGCAGGCAGATGGGCTCCTAGCTCAAAGAATGAGAGGCAGCAGGGGGTAGGCATGAAAACAGTGGAATGTAAATTTGATAAGGACACGTAGAATCAATACTAATATAAGAAAGTAAATAGAACTTGATTTATACAATTATTATTTTTTAAGAATCTATTTGCAACCTAATTGTCTGTGACATTAAGTATGGAATACAAAGTACCAGCCCCATACCTGTGACCTTTACATTTTCTGTTCTATTGTCTTCACACAAGTGCTCGCTCGCTCTCTCTCTGTCTCTCTCTGTCTCTCTCTGTCTCTGTCTGTCTCTCTACCCCCCCTCCCCCTCCAACTCAGATGGTCATGTTGGCAGCAAGGGCTTTTGAGCCATTTCCCTACTTTGGATTATCCCAATTTGAGCTGTCTGGCTCTCACCACTGGGAATCAGCATGTAGAAAGGACCAACACTGGAACCCCTTGTCGGTTGGTGCCCTAACTTGATCAGCCTATTGCCTGACTATGTGCCAAATGGACTTGGTGTTTGTGCTCTGTATTATTGGCAAAATTGCATGATGTACACTTGATGAAGTGCCAATAACGTGTGGATTGAAAAACTGATTTTCTTCCTTCTCCCTCTCCACCTCTCCTTCCCTCCCCTCCCTCCCTCCCTCCTTCCCTCCCTCCTTGCTTTTTCCCTCTCCTTCCCTTCCTTCTCTCGGTGTCTTTTTTTGTTTGCTTCTGTGTCCCTCCGCTGTTTCTGCTGGATCCCCAGTCTTCCCAGACAGCATTCTTGAAGCATTCCGACTCTGAGTGTCCCCAGAGTGACTCCTGCAGTTGCTGTTCTGGGGTTGCCTGCAGTTCTCCTGATGCAAACCACAGCAGCTGCAGTCAGCCACAGGAACCCACACCAAGTGCTTCCTCTACCACATTCCCTCTTTGTCTCTATCCTCTGGTGATTCTTGAAACATATACAGGAAATGAAACCAGGAGAGCAAATTGAATATAAAAAGTATTTCCAACAAAAGGAGTTCACTTCCTAAGAACATAAAAGTTGGAAGAGGCCATAGAGATAGTACTAGCAACCGAATTATTTTGCAACTGGAGGAAAATGATATAGAAGAAGAAAAAGAATCTGAGTTGATACTTCCTGTGTTTCTTCATTAATTCATTGTTAACTTTTGATATGAATACTATTTCCTCAATATGGGCGATGTGGAGACTGGGGGGCAGTGAAATGACCACCCAGTCCCGAGTGCCAGTGCGTCTACCCAGAGGCCACACTCAGCCACTACAGTGTGGGAGTCTTCCCTCCATCCCCAAACAGCAAATGAGTAGAAATAACCAGCACTTCTGCTAAAGAGGAGCTTCCCAGGAAGAGGAGAGTTTTCAGAATGAAGATGAAGTCTGAGTTGCACTTAGTCTTTATTTCTTAGCTGACAAGTCAAAGTCTCTGTTTACCACCCTTCTCTATGCTTCAGTGGTCTGAGTTGGTGCAATAAATTCCACGTGAGCTTAAGGAACGTGACTCCGTCCACCTCTTAAAAGCTACAAAGCTGGGACCGAATCTTTTGGATGGGGCCAAGTGAGATGTTGCCACAGGGAAAATGCAAGGTGCCTTCTCAATGTCAATATGGTTGACCTCTCTCTCTCTCTCTCTCTCTCTCTCTCTCTCTCTCTCTCTCTCTCTCTCTCTCTCTCTCTCTCTCTGTCAACTTATATCCTCTCATTGCCCTACGGTCATGCTGACATCACACTGACATTCAGTCTAGTAGCTAGACTAGAGAAGGCATAGGGCCCTGCACAATCCAGTCCTCCAGTCCCTTTCTCCCACGGCTCTCTCTCCTCTCCCTCCTCCCCTTCCTCCTCCCTGCCTCCTCTCCTCCCTTCACAAGCTCACACTCTTCTGTCATCGAATTCTAAGAGTGTATTTGTTATATACATTCTCCTAAATCTCGATATTTTCCTTTGAATGTTTTCCTACTTCCGTTTGTCTACTCTAGTTAACTGTCACTATTCCCACCATTACTTGGGGGCTCTCAGAAGGAAGCATTTTATTTATGGACTTTGAAAAAATTAATTTTCACCCTACTCATTCTACATGGTTGAAAGAGACTTTTAGATAACTGGCTTAGCACCTCTTAAGAGCTGGATTTTAGAGTCAAATTTTCCTGGCCATGAATCTAAGTGTTTCACTTAGTGAATTGTTCTTAACTTTTGAATTACCTTGATCGAGCTTCTGTTTCCTTCTTAGTGAATAAAGAAGGTATTATGGGAACATATTGGAATCCCAGAAGAGATAAATGGGACTGTGAGTAGAAGATACTTGGGGAACTGACTGAGAAATATAGCCCAATACATCCCCTTTACACATATACTTCTCATACCAAATTAATTAATCTTGAAATAAATGTTACTTATTATTTTTATGTGTGTGGGTGTTTGCCTAAATGTGTGTTTGCATTCCTGGTGCCCACAGATGCCAGAAGAGGGCATCCGATTCCCTGGAACTGGCATCACAGTTGTGAGCTACCACATGGGTGATGGGACTTCCATTCAAGTCCTCTGCAAGGGCAGCAGTATATTTAACTACTGAGCCATCTCTCCACCCCCCAAAAGAGCTTTTTTTAAAGAGACAACGATGATAACACTACTTCACCTCAAAACCAAATTCAGTTCTTATCTCATAACACAAAGTACATGAGGTGACTTGAAAGACCTTGCTAGACTGCTCCCAGCCTCTGATGTCTGCAGGACATGTGGGAATCGGCCTTGTGCAAGCATAGTGTTCCAGTCTGACTCAGGGAGGCTTACCACTGATGCTGTCCCTCTGCCATCTTTCTACTGGGATGCATCCTGAGGCAACAGTGAAGCATGTGGGTCGGAGACAATCTTGCTGCCAAGAGGAATTAAGGCTTTGTGAGTCACTTCGTGTCCACTCGAATGGATGGTAGAGAAAAACTGTTATGCTTATAGGTTTCTTTACAGTGGTTAAACAGAATACCCGGGCAGATGGAGGGAGTGGTTTGTGGCTACTCTTCTTCCACACCCATTTAAAAAGCTGCATGGATCGGAGCTGAGATCACTCTGTTAACATCTCTCTTTAGCTGCAAGATTGTTGTGGTTTGAATGTGAATGTCGCCTATAGGCCGTGGTATTTGAACACTTGATCCCGCAGAGGTGGTGGTGCCCTTTGGGGAAGTATTTCACCCTTGCTGCAAGGTCTATATCACAGCACAGGGAACTGGCCTTGAGGGTCTGTAGCCACCCTTCATTCCAGTTGTCTCACTCTGCTTCCTGTTTGCAGTTAAAGAAGCAGTCTCCCAGTGTCCTGTTACCATGCTTTCCCACCATATATCTCTGCCTCTGAAACCAACCCAGAAGCAGATAAACTCATCTGTAGGGTGCCTTGACCACTTTTTTACAGCAACATAAAAGGGGCCAAACTAAGTATGCAAGACCTTCTTCTTCTTCTTCTTCTTCTCTCTCTCTCTGTCTATAATGTTTAAGAACCACTTAATAAATCTCACAGTATCCAAAACAAAGTGTTCAGTAAACATTTTTATTTGAAGATGCATTATTGAATTTATTGGAAGCCAAGTGTGTGCTAGGCTCTCTTTTAAGGAGAGAGGATGTGGTTATATACAATTGAACCTCAAATCCGTACTCTTAATTAAGCTTACAAGCTTGAAAAATAGTAAGATTATAAATAAAACAAAAGTGAATGGTGTGCAGAATAATTAGAAGGGCATTAAAAAGGAAAGCCCAGGGAGAGGCAGATGTGTGTATAGACGTGATACTGTTGTTTCAGAGTAGGGCTATCAGGGAAAGTAGGCTTCTTTTTCTATTAATATGTCTATTATTTAAAGCTGGAATAACAATGATGTCCATATACACACAATTAATTATTACTCCAAAATCATAAATCAAAGTAGAAAACTCTTTATGAAGACATAGTCCTTCCTCATACCTTAAAATACACCTTCATCATTCCAAACTTTAAAGTCATATGTAGTGTTATCTGGCTGGAAGCATCAAGCATTAAGAAATTTAATTATCAATGCATGTTTCTGGATTCTATGTCCATGGATGAGGAATATTTAAGCATATAATCAAATAAAGATAAATAATTCAAGGTATTTTATGTTTAGTTTTAATGAAAATTATTGCCTTTTTCTTCATATCAGGAAAATTTCTGTTAATAATCACGTTTGGCATAATTTTGTTTTGAGAACCTACAAGGCCAAAAGTAGAATGTAGTTTTATTCTAGTAACCAAATATAGTTTTTTTCATCAAAAATAAAAATAATTGTAAACATTTTTGAATAGATTACTTTACAAGCACCTTCAAAGACATTATTTATTTTGAAATATTTAAGATCATATACTAATTTTAAAGGAAAAAGCAACATGATTACGAATATTGACACTTTACACTGAAATTTATTTTAAAATAATTAGTAATTTTATTGAATATATAACTGAACTTTTAAAGTCATTTTCTAAAAATGACACTATTCCAAACCTTTGCTTTTATTGTCTGCCAAGTTTTTAAAGATAAAACTTTATACAGTCAGTCTGTGTTTCATGTAATCTTCAGTACACATCAGTACACATCAGTGTTAGAAAAGAGATTCTTTAGTGTATGTACATGTGTGAAGCTCATTGGATTTGCTTAAGATGATGCTCTCTGGTATAAAATAAAGATACTTCATTCTGTTTAAAGGTAAGTAAAATCTCTCTCTCTTTCCCCCCTATCCCTCCTTCTCTTTATATATATATATATATATATATATATATATATGTGTGTGTGTGTGTGTGTGTGTGTGTGTGTGTGTATGTGTGTGTGTGTGTGTGCACACATATATATCTCCCCCCACATACATGCGTACATCTGACAAATATTGCACATATCACATTTTCTTCATGTATTAAGTTCATAATGAAGATTTGGCACTAGGCTTATTCCATGACTTGGCAATCGTGAGTAATTCCCTAAAAATTATAGGTATACAGACATCTCTGTTGTGTGCTAACCTTTTTCTTTAGGTATATACATATGGGTGGTAAATTTGGATCAAAGAGTATCTGGCCTCGTGGTTTGAGTTGTTTGAAAGGAAACATCATATCCATTTCATTTTCAAAAGAAAAACAACTACTTTACTATTATAAAATATTTGTCAATCAACCACTAATGCCAACCATTATGGACGTTACGCTAATATGTGAGTTTCTCCAGAACTACATATGGGAACAGATAAAGGAATAAGGAAATGGATTTTCAGCATTATTAGAAAATTATGTTTCATTAAGCAAGACACTATGGTATTCCTGGCCAGAAGAAGGACTCAGCATCTAGATTAGATTTTCTTTTTTTCTTCCTCAATACATTAACTACATACTGGTATATGGTCATCAATTGTAAAATATCTCTGTGCCAAACAGTATGCATTGTCCACTCACTCTCAGGAGACGGGAGCTGGTGCCTGTGGTTCAATGCCTTGCACATCACTCCCGTGCTGGAGACAATTGGAGACAACTGGGGAAGGACTTTGAGACCCGTTACTACAAAGGGACAACTATTAATAAATGTACCCAATGATGTCAGCGACTATATACATGTTTTGTTGGTTTCCCTGTAGCTGGAACCTGAAGATGTCACCACCCCAGTGGTACTTGATACCAAAGGCACTGTGACAGAGAGGCTGTCAGGTTAGCAAAGGAGTTGGGTAAGGTGATGCCATGTTCTCAGGTGGTGGAGGCAGGAAGACAGCCACAGATTTAAGGCCTGTCTGGTCTACATAGTGAATTCCAGAGCGTCAAAGAACACACACACACACACACACACACACACACACACACACACACAGCACCCATGTTGTGGTTTACAATCATTCCAGGGATCCATTGCCCTCATCTGGCTTCTATGGGTACTAGATACACATCTGCACAGACATATATGCAAACATAAGACTCATAAAAATAAATGAGAGTTCAAAGATGTCTCATGTCAGGGACTGAAGATGTTCCCTGATGTGCATTGTCTATCTGAAAAGGGCCAGAACTCTTACAGCTGTGGAGGAAAGCCAGGTCACCGTGCAGCTCAGTTGGACATGTCCATGTATATCTCCTTACATAAAGAGTTTTTTGGTGGTATAAGTGGAGTCACAATAGAATAATTTAAGGAGAAAGATGGGTTCCTAATGCCTTTGAGAGATCGAGAGCCAAGGATCACACCTCTGGAATAGAACTCACTACACTGTAACCTAACTAGATAAGAAGAAAACCCACAAAAATCAAAAACTGTTTGTCATTGTCCTTTAGCATGGTATAAAATGCTAAGACATTGTAAATAGCATCAGTCTAGCCATAGGTCAGTAATAAACATGCTGAAACACCAGTTGATAGGACACATGCAGTTGTATTTATGGAGCCTGCATTAGTTAGCTCTCCCCAAAGACTCCCAACAGATGACCTTGAACTCATTGACGTTAACACCTGGGTGTCTCAGTGCATTCACCTGTGAGAAGAGTCAGTGGGCCTCAGAGTGGAGCTTCCTCCAGCCACCCTCTACCTCCCCTCTCTGCTCTGAAACCCACCCTGGCAAGCACCACAGAGACCAGTCACGGCTCAGCTGCCAGGTCAGAGAGCTCCCCGCACGGAGAGAAGTTTTACACTCCAATCTGCAATCTAATTGTTGAAAATCTTTTCATTTCTATTCGAACATGTTTTGTACCCATGTGACATAAATTAATGTGCAGAAATTGTTGAAAAATTGGGTGTGTTGGCATCCTGCCCATAATTGGTTGTTTTCATTGTTAGTTTTTTTCTTTTTTCTTTTGTTTTGATACAGGGCTGGTGGCCTGGTACTTACCACATAGCCTTTAAGCAACTCCCCTGCCTTTGCTGCATTTTGAGTGCAAAGTGAGCTTTCATAGATTTGGTTTTTAAATTAATGGAGAAAGTACCATACATTCATGTCACTAGGAAAGGCTGATCCTTATGTGGATTGAGGATCTATGGGTAATTGACAGAAAACGAATACACTGAAAGTTACATGTATTTTTGGCATTCCACCTTCGGCCTCAGGAGAGAGAAGGCTCAGGTTTCCAAGGGCTGTGAAGGAAGAACAAAGACTTAGCGCAGCCTTTCTTCTTGTCGGGATTAGCTGGACTTTTCCCCCGGCTTGCAGTCTCATCACATTTTGCAAAATCACAACCATATTGTTTATGCATATTGCATGAGTCACACCAGATAATCTTCAAAGTTCTGACAGTATGGTCTACCACCAGGAGCCTCTTTATGTTAGGCATCTTTTATGTCCCTTTGGGGTGAGTGACAGGGATTTTGTGCTTCAAAACGTGTTCTTAGGGTTGTGTGTTCATACACTGTATTTTTTTTTTAATTTCATACTAAACAGCACCTTTATTACTTCCATTTCTGAAGGGTCTCCCAAATTATATTTATTGAAATAAAATATTAGTTTCTTTTTAAGTAATGAACTATGGAAAAGGCAGTAATGTTTACATAGATGAATTATATACTAGCTTAAAAATAAATATTCTGTTTTTATGTAGATAAATGATAAATATAATAAATAATAAATTCTGTTTAATTCTCAGATATATACAATTTCAATTTTGTAAGGGTCCATTAATGTCACAGTTTTGTCCTAACTATTCTCTTAATTTTCACAAAATCGTTGTTGTTATAAAAATGTCTTGCAGAGAATAGGCAAACCTTATCACCAAGATGGCGGCAAAAGTGAAGAAGGAAACTCCTGCCCCTCCCAAAGCCGAAGCCAAAGCGAAGGCCTTGAAAGCCAAGAAGGCAGTGCTGAAAGGCATCCACAGCCACAAGAGAAAGATCTGATCATCACCCACCTTTGGCAGCCCAAGACCCTTCGGCTCAGGAGGCAGCCCAAATACCCTCGAAAGAGCATGCCCAGGAGAAACAAGCCTGGCCACCATGCATCATCAAATTCTCCCTGACCACTGAGTCAGCCACGAAGAAGATAGAAGACAACAACATATTTGTGTTCATTGTGAATGTCAAGGTCAACAAGCACCAGATCAAACAGGCTGTGAAGAAACTCTATGACAATGATGTGGCCAAAGTCAACACCCTCATAAGGCCTGATGGAGAGAAGAAGGCATATGCTCTCTTGGCTTCTGATGATGATGCTCTGGGTGTCACCCCCCAAAATGGGATCATCTAAACTCAGTCCAACTGACTAATTCTAAATATACGTTTTCACCATTAAAAAAAAGTCTTGCTAAGATATAATATAAAAGGATTGCCTATTTTTTTTCCATTTTGGGGTGATTGAGCGCAGCACCTCTAGAATTACTTTAAAACATATTATCAGTTATCTAAAATGGCTTTGTTATCACCTGGCCCTTGTGAAAGCTATTCGATTTTCTTAAAATTATGTGAAAATTGCCATGACAAAAGCAAAAATTATTCCTACTTTGCAAACAAGCAATAGTGAACACATTTGTTATCTGACCATCGGTGTCTTGAAACAAAACATTGCATATGTAAAAATGAATTGTTGGCAGCAATGAAAACTGATAGGATTATATAAGAAATGCCTGGGTGGCATCTACCAGTGGGAGGCTTCAGGTCTGACTTTTTTAAAAAGGAAGTAAACTGGTTTTCAAAGGATGAATTTTTATATTCAAACTGACATAGCAAAATGTTTATGTTCAATCTCTAGAGAGCAGTGTCAGACTTAATGCAAGGAAGTAAGTCAGTGGGCTATATGGCTGAGTGCTCAGTACTGCCATTGGGCTGCAGAGATGGCTCAGCAGCTAAGAGCATGCACTACTTTTCCAGAGACCTGGGTTCTGTTCCCAACATCTGTGTCAGGCAGCTCACAACCAACTTTACTCTAGCTCTGGGGATTCAGTGCCCTCTTCTGGCTTCTTTAGGTACTACACACACACACACACACACACACACACACACACACACACACACACACACACACACACAAAATTTAAAATAAAAATAAGCCTTAAAATGAATATTTTTCAACACAGTGTTTCTCTGTGTAGCCTTGGCTGTCCTAGAACTCACTCTGTAGAACCAGCTGGCCCCAAACTCATAAAGGCCCACCTGCCTCTGATTCCTAAATACTGGGATTAAAGGTGTAAGCCACCAATGCCTGGCTGCAAAGTGGTTTTAAGAAGTCTCTATAGAACATTCCCCTTTCCAAGGCTCACTGGGAGTAAATGTATTTTATATTATTTTATTTAACTTCTGTTTACCCTTGCTATTCCTTTTTATGCTTTTCAGATTAATAGCTCTCTAGATTTATTTCTTTCGATTTATAAATACAGTAATTATAGGAACCAAATGGTCAGCAGCCTGTCTAACCTAAGAACTTATGGTAATTTTTGGCTAGGCTGTACAAGGCTTCCTGCATAAACACACTGAAAAGACACTAGTCTTGAAGTACTCTGATTTCCTTGGCTTCTTGCCGAAATGCACTTTTATCATTATCTTCCTGGAATATTGTGTTTCTTGTGAAATAAGGCATCAGGAAGAACACAGTCATATGTTGCCTTTTAGATGGCTTGCATTTAGCAGTTTTAGGTTCTCTGTTTCCCCATGTGCTACAAAAATACAGATAACTTTGGGAAGAGAGATAGCCCAGTGGTTAATAGCACTTGCTAGTCTTGCAGAGGACCTAAGTTTGGTTCCCAGCACCCACATTGGGTGGCTCACAACCTATAACTCCAGCTCTGGGAATGTGACAGCCTCCTCTTGGCCTCTTTGGGCACCTGCACACATGTGTGCAAACCCTCTCCCCACATATACATGTAATTAAAACTTAAAAAAAGATGAATTTAATGTCACAAATTGAATCCTCATTACATTCTAGGAACTGACCCCAAAGATGGGTTTTCTAAAGTATTCTACTGAGGAATTATTTTGCTGGCATTAAGATGTCTTACTAGCAGCAGTAAGTTAGCAACTGGGTGGGGGTATGGAATCATCCCAGTGCTTTGTAATATCTATAAGTAGGTCCTAGAGTAGCCTAAAATTTGGTGACTTTATATTTAAACTACGTTGGAATACCCTTGGTGTGTGTGGCTTCCTGCCCTAGAAAGGCTGGTGTCTGTCACATCATAGTGACCCAATTTTCCATTTGGAAAATGAGATAATCAGAAAAGAGAGGACAGGCTTTACCTCATGGCTTATTTTCTTGTTTGATAATGCTATCAGGTGGAAATTAGAAGGGCTGGCATAACTACGCACAAGTGCAAGCCACCTGATGTGGCAGACTTTCCTGTGAATGTAAGTTTGGAGAGAATCGGAGTGGCCTGTGCAAGCAGGACTCAGGCAGGATTGTGGCTGCTGCTACTTTTACTGGCAAACAGTGGATACGTGCCAAAGCCTACTCAACTCACACAGCTGTTTGCAGTGATTCATTTCCCTTCATTTCCCAGCTGACCCATTCAGCAGGCAGATCGCTAGCCTTGTGCTACACAGAATCCCCCTTTTTCAATTGTGGGAACATTTTAGAGGCTCTTGTCTTCAGGGCAGAGTTGTTCCCACTGTCCACTGCCAGAGTGTCAGCAGTCAGGAGGAGCTGAGAAGAAGCTGTGAGATGGTGATTTTATGGTCAGGCATCCATTACTTGGTGTCATTGCCTACCATCTTCCTGCTTTCTTTCAAACCACCTTTGACATTAGCCTGCTCTTATAGCTACGTTGACCATGCACAGAGTCCCAAATGATCTTCACAGCTGTCCCACTAGTTGGAACTCACTTCTGTGTTCAAGAAATTCCTGCTGTCTCCAGGGAGAAAAGAGAAAGCAGTAAATCTCCTAGAGCTGGAGTTACAGGTAGTTGTGAGCTATCCCACAGGGGTGCTGGGATTAGCACTCAATTCAGAGCTCTGAAAGAGCTCATGTGCTCACATGGAGCCCTCTCTCCAACTCTCATCAGCACCTCTTTTCATAGAAATGCATATCATAAAGTTGAGCCTATCACTCAGTTGGTGAAGGGTTTGCCCTGTAGTGAGAGGACCTGAGTTTGGTTCCTAGACTCCATGTAAAAAGATGGGCATAGTAGACACTTTTGCAAACCCAGTGCTCAGGAGGCAGAGACAGGAGGAATCCCTGGATCTCTTGGCTGCTCAGACTAACCTAAACAGCAAGGGGACAGTTCCCAGTAAAAGATCCTGCCGTAAAAAAATAAAAGGAAGAATTGAAGAATGCACCTGATATTCACCACTGGTATGCCTCTTCACAAACACGTGTGTGAACACCTACACGTAAATGACACACAAACACATACAAAAGAAATGCATATCCCATGGCTTGAAAACAATATTCATAAAATAGACATCTTAGCTTATGTTTTTCTATGCCACTGTGGACCACATGATTTTGGAACATTCCTCAGTATCATATATGCAAATGAGTGACTCCAAATGATGAAGAATAGTCATGGGCTTTCAAATCAGAAATATTGTGTGGGCTGGATAGTTTTATGTTAACTCCACCCAAGCTAGAGTCATTTATGAAGAGGGATCCTCAATTCAGAAAAGATTGGCCTATAGACAATCCTCTGACACTTTCTTGGTTAGTGATTGATACAGGAGGGCACAGAACACTGTGGGATGTACTATCCCTGGTCTAGTGGTCCTGAGTACTACGAGAATCTAGGCTCAGCGAGCCATGAGGAAGCCAGCCAGTAAGCAGCACCCCTCCATAGCCTCTGTCCTCCCGCCTCCAGGTTCCTGTTGTGCATGAGTTCCTGTCCTGACTTCCCTTGGTGATAGGTTGTAGTCTGTGAGGTGAAATAAAACCTTTCATATTTAGGTTGTTTTTTTGTTCATGGAGTTTCCTCACAACAATAGAAAATCTAATTAAGGAAGTATATTTACAATTAAATTTATCCTTTGTATGCAACAAATGATATTGTTAAAGTGTATATTATCCATTTACTATGTGTGCATTTTAGGTTCTAGGATTTTTACATAGAGAAAAAGACAATTTGAAGAAAGTAAGAGGCTGAAAACATAAGCAATAACTGTTTGATCCATATGAGTTAATAGTAAATCAAACTCATGAGAGGAAAAAGGCAATTTAATTCTAGATTTAATTGCCCATTCAGTTTAGCCAAATACCAGTTGACCCCATGTGTAGAGACATAGAAGACCATCTGCCTTGAGGTCTGTTGGGCTCTCTGCTTGCCAGGATTGTATTCACCAGAGGACAGAAAAATCACACAAATCTAAATCAGGATTCTAAGGTCTGGCATGTGAGAGCTTTTTATGGCTTGTGGCAAGAAATGAACAACATCTCTACAAAAAGGAATGGGTTAAACCAAATATCAGAAAAAGGCATAGCCATACAAGGTAGCCATTAAAAATAAAAATTACAGGGTACTAAAAAATGCATTCAGATAAAGAGATGCCCAGGATACATTAGATGAAAAATTAAAGTCAACAGGAACATAGCTGATGGGGCCTTATTTGCATAGGAAACTTATGATGTGTGGATACACATAAATCCCTTCCTCTCCTCTCTCCCTTTCTCTCTCTGTCTCTGTCTCTCTCTTTCATATACACTCACACACAAAACTGCCTGTAGCGGCATCATACCTTGGGAAAGTTAACTTTGTGTGGTGTCATTTTTGATGATTTTAATTGTACTCCTATGTGTGTTCTTAATTTTTACATTTTCCTATGAGGACCATTACTGCTTGCGAACAATGTAAGTAATGAACAAGTACTGAAACCAACCAGTTACTGTCTTTAAGCCCTGAAGACAGGGATCTTTAAAGTTTTCTTAATTCAAAGTTTCACCCTACAAGCTGATTAGCCCTTTCACACAGGGCTGTCCTGGTTGTGTAACAAAGGTTCCTTACTTGTATTGTTAGCCAAATAATCCCCAATACTCACCCACATGCAACTCCTTGTACAGCCAGTGAACATTTGTTAAACACCCAATGTATATCTTTATTATATCATGTTATGTATCATTAATAACTACTAAGATTGTTGATACAACAAGAACAATATATCAAATAGTGAATTAGAGAGGAAAAGTCTGGCTTTAGACTTGGGGGTGGCTTCTTGGATTTTCTCCTGCATGTTCATGATCAAACCTCAGCAGAGAAGCAGTGAGCTCAGTTTCCAAAAACACTGACAACATCCAAGCCTTTCTATGTCACAATTCAGTGTGAGAACATTTCTCTATACACCACCACAAAACAAACAGAACTGACATGAAACCAAGTGAACAGTTTTGTTTTTTTCCTGTCTTAAATGGCAACCAAAAGAAGACAATGGATTTTCATCAAATAAGCCACTACCCCAAGCTCACTGATAAAAATGTGCAGGTCAGGGGAACACTCTTAGGCCTATACCCAAAGGATGCTCAATCATACCACAAGGTTCTATCTTTTGTTTCACCTCTCTCTCTCTCTCTCTCTCTCTCTCTCTCTCTCTCTCTCTCTCTCTCTCTCATTCTTCATCTTTAACTCCCCCCCCTTCTCAGTCAAGGCAAGGTCTCTCTGGGTTGACTGGAACGGCCTCAAATATACAACATAAAGTGTCGCGTCTAACCTCACAAGCAAGGAAGACACAACACCAGGCTCTTCTTTCAGCGATTTATTCAGGACCTTGTACATGGATCTTCTCTCTCTGTTTCTCTGTTTCTTTCTCCCTGGGGGAAACCCCGCCCAGCTATCTGCCTTCAGGATAACAAATCACCAAGCGCCACGTGGGCCTTGCCAATAGGTCCACATACCAGGAAGCAAACCAAGCACTCAGCCTTAGCCAAATAAGGAGTTGTTTACCCCAGAGAGCACTCACCATCAGGAAGGTGGGAGGTGGAAGCCAGCACCATCTTTAAGGTGCAGCTCTGCAGCTCTCTACAATAAAGTTCATCAATCTCTTGGCTCCAGCCTTCTGAGTGCATGGGTTACAGGTGCCCATGCACCCCTATTCATGTGGGAATGTCTTTCCGTATGCTGTGAATAGCAATCTTTAAATAAAGGAGCTACTTTGGTCCGTGACAGGCACCATAGAAAAAGTAGAAGGGAAATCACAGCATAGGTAGGAGAAGCATGGCGGAGTCAGAGACAGACTGAGCAAGCCGCCCAAGAAGAAGCATGTAAGGACACAGGTGAGCCACAAACCACGTGGCAGACAGATTAATGAGAATGGGTTAATTTTAGATGAAATAGCTAGCTAGCAATGTGCCTGAGCTATAGGCCAAGCAGCATGAACTTAATATAAGTATCTGGATCATTTTGGGTTCTTCTGATCAGTGGCAGGTGTCTAAGGAGTCTGGGGCTGCAGGTCTGCGGGTCTGGACCTCTGGCCACCCGGGACCAAGAAACCTCTTTGCAACACCTTATGCCTGGAAACAAGACATTGTTTCTATACTCAGGTTGTGTGCTTTTGTTAAGGAAACAGGTGTAGTTATTTAATATAGACTATTCAGTACAACTCATGCTAGTACCAGTTAATATAAAACTAAATACAATTAATCCACTTCATTTAAAAAAAAACTAAATTATCAGTATTTCCACTAATGGTAATAATTAATAGGAGTTGAGTTTCCTGCCAAGTTATCCAATCCTTCATCAATATACTTATATTCTCCCTAGAATTAAGCAGGTAGGCATTGCCTGGATGAATCCTGACATCTCCATCACAGTTGGCTTTCAGGCTTCTCTCTCTTCTCTCAGGTTGATGAGATTATGATGCATACATTATTTAGAAGAAGTATCTCTTAAGAAAGTTTATAAAACAGACATAATCCTAGTTTCAAAAAGTAAAATTGGCCGGAGACATGGCTCAGCAGATGACAGCACATGTGCTCTTCAAGAGGACCCAGTTTTTATTGTCAGCACCCGCACCGTGGCTCTCAACCACCTGTGACATCACTTCTAGGAAATCTCATGTTCTTTTCTAAGGACATGATCAGGACAGGAGCATAACCATGCAAGAAAAATGATCCATTTACCCTTCCCAGGAAGATTTTGGCATTTCCTCCCCCCCCCAGCCCTCCTTGTTACCTATTCTCTCTGGGTCTGTATAGTTATCCTTTATTCTATAGCTAATATCCACTTATGACATACTACATTTGTCTTTCTGAGTCTGGGTTAACTTATTCAGGATGATTTTTTTTTCTAGTTTTATCCATTTGCCTTCAAATTTTATGATGCCATTGTTATAAACAGTTGAGTAATATTTCATTGTGTAAATGTACCACATTTTTTTAAATCCATTTTTTGGTTGAAGAGCATCTAGGCTGTTTCCAGGCTCTGGCTATTACAAATAAAGCTGCTATGAAGATAGCTGAACAGTGTCCTTGTGGTATGATTGAGCATCCTTTGGGTATATGCCCAAGAGTGGTATAAGCTAGGTCTTGAGGTAGAGTGACTCAATTTTCTGAGAAACCGCCGTACTAATTTCCCAAAAGGCTGTACAAACTTCCCCTCCCACCGGCAATGGAGGAGTGTTCCCCTTGCTCCACATCCTCTCCAGCATGAACTGTCACTTGTATTTTTTATCTTACTCATTCTGAAAGAAGTATGGTCTGTCAGAAGTGTAAGAAGGAATCTCAGAGTCATTTGAATTTGCATCTCCTTGATGGCTAAGGATGTTGACCATTTCTTTATCTTTAAGTGTTCCTCAGCCATTTGAGATTCCTCTATTGAGGATTCTCTCTCTCTCTCTCTCTCTCTCTCTATATATATATATATATATATATATATATACACACACACACACACACACACACACACACACACACGCGCACGCGCGCGCGCGCGCGCACACACACATATACATATATGTATATATATGAGAGAGAATGATAATTCAAATAGGATTATTTGGTTTGTTGATGACTAGTTTCTTAAATTCTTTATGTATTTTGGAAATCAGCCCTCTGCTGGAGAGTCCATGAGTGGACTGCAAGTTGGTGGAAATGGGAACAAGAGTGATCGGGTTTAGAGGTGAGAGGAGAGTACTGAAGAAACATACTGGGAAAGGAGTACATTTCAGGATCCTGTCAAACCTTGTAAGCTACAGGGTTGAGCCCAGCTAAGATTCCTAACATAGTGGATAGTCAGAACTGGTCATTTCCTGTGGCCAGGAAAGACTTCAACTGGAGGTAGCGGGAAACCAACTCAGCCACATAATCATCCTATTTAGGGTAGTGAATTTATTTGTTTGTTTATTATTTAGGGTCTTGATATGGGAATGGCTTTATGTATGCTATGAAATAAAGGAACTGTTTTTGGTCTATGGTGGGCACCATAGGTGTAGGCAGGGAAATCAGAGCATAGGTAGGAGAAGGAGGGCAGAGTCAGAGAGACATAATCCACCTGCCCAAGAATCAAGATGTAAGGTAATAATAGGTAAGCCATGGGCCACATGGCAGGGCAGATTAATAGAAATGGGCTTAATTAAGATGAAAGAGCTAGCTAGCAATATGCCTGAGCCATAGGCCGAGCAGAATGTAATATAAGTGTCTGTGTGTTTCTTTGGGACTCTGAGATTGCTAGTCCGGCCAGATAGGGCCAGAAAACTCAGTGTTACAGGGTCATCTGTAGGTCGAGCTGGCCTTGACCTTCCTGTATATTAGAGATTTGCACTGAACTTCTGCTGCTCATGCTGCCATCTTCTCAGCCCCTTCTGGCTCCTCCATCTCCTGAGTGCTACGATTATAGGCATGTGCCACTGTGTCAAGCTTATGTGGCACTAGGGAACACTGTCCCAATTGATCTGCAACCCTAACTTCTTAGGGCAGTGATTCTTAGAGGGTGACCCCAGAGCTGCAGCCCAACATCAGCATCATCTTCGGAGTTACTATGCTATGCAAATTCTCAGGCTACATTACAAACCAGAAATACACTAAGTCAAAAACACAGCCATCTGGTTTCAATAAGCCTCCAGGTGATGGAGATTGGCATGCACACTCATGGACCAGTGGAGGAGGAGGGAAGGGGTGAGGGGGAACATGCTTTTCCCATGAGTCACCTGATACAACTTGGATTTATTGCCTTCAGGTGTTTTAAGTCAACGGTAATTCAACCAGCGGCATGTTAACACATTGCCCACAGCATAAAGAGAGGGTAAAATTTATTCCTTCATCCAAAACTCATACTACAGTGAGCCCCCTCCCTTCTCTGCTGCATTCCACACAAGTGATACAAAACATAAGCTGACCTCAACTATTTTCCAGAGAATAAATAGGGGACGACAACATGGGCTCCTCCTATCCCTAGACGCCACTATTTCTAACTGGCTGAGTGCTTGAGCTCTGTTACTTCTGCTCTGGGGGTATCTGAGGTCTCCCTGCCAAAGAAGCACTCACAAACACTCGCTCTGCTTCAAATTTGCACAGTGCCTTTGCTGAGAGTGTTTTGGATGGAGTGTGCATGAGATGCTGGCAAAAGTCACACACACAAGAATGCTGGCACCATGTTCGTGCAGGCCAAGCTTGGCAGGAGACCTTCCTCCAGGGTCTGCTGAATTACTTTTCTTACTACAGGACAAAAAGCGGCTTAAAGGAGAAGTAGCTTATTTTGCTTCATGGCTTAAGGAGGGAGCAGCCCCTCCAAGTGGAGAAGACTTAACACAGGAGCCTAAGTTGGCCCATTGCTCTCATCAATCCGCAGTTGGGGGGCAAAAGAAAAAACTGGAACAGAAAGTGCTTTCCTAAAGCCTCTAGGCCCACCTCAAGTGACCCACTTCCTCCGATGAGGCTCCACAATCTTCCCAAATAGCGCCACCACCTGGGGCCAAGTGTTCAAACACATGAGCCTATCTGAGCTATGTCTCATTGAAGCCACACAACCTCCAATCTCTGAATGTGCTCAAGTGTGCCAACAGAGGCTTTACAGCCAGAAGCCCTAGAGTTCTGCTCCCAGAAGGCAGAAGACATTGTGTAGTAGAGGCTTATCCCTGCCCCTACTTCCCCAGAGGGATTCACTCTTTGGTCCCAGTAAAACTACAATCCCTGTGAGTCGGCATTTCCAACACCTTATTTTGTTTCAAAGACTAGTTCTGAATATAACTGACATCCCTAGTACCTGAAGGAAAGCATAAAAAGCTTCTCTCTCTCTCTCTCTCTCTCTCTCTCTCTCTCTCTCTCTCTCTCTCTCTCTCTCTCTCTCTCTCTCTCTCTCTCTCCTGAGAAACACCACCCATGTTCCTTCACTTACTTGCAGAGACTGGTCACATGGTCCTTATTGGCCATCTGCAACATTGGAAAACTTCAGACTGTGGCTAAGTCAGCCACATGGCACATCCAAACATGGTGTTAGGGGTTACCTGAGAATCAGTTCCCAGGCTCTGAAGAGACCACCCATCTCTCCCTATATGTGATGCTGAAGATGACTGATGTGTCATCTCACTCTGTAAATTACTTCTGATATTACAGCTATTGTGGGCAGTTTATAGAATGAGTTACATTATAGATCTAGATCAAGGATTGTGAACAATCTTTGTGTCTTCAGTACTTCATCCTTTGAAAGGGCTCCCAGAACCTCACCAGAAATGAGAACAGGGAGCCTGGAGAAGGACCCATAGACCATGGGGAAGTATGTGCCCCAGACCCTGCCTGTGCTTCATGGCTCTGGTTTCTCAGTCCTGGTGACACAGCCTAGAGTCATGTGAGGGATGAAGAGTTGCCCCTGAGATTGGCCTTAATTTTGTCAGTGGAAGACTGTCTAGACTAACAACTGATGTGGCAGTCAGAGCCCAGCTCCTTTTGGTCAGTGATAGCCAAGACAGATGGTCCTGCACTGCTAGCTAAGCTAGCTAAGCCTGGGTCTGAGAGTGAGCCTGGAGTAAGCCAGCAGACAGTACTCCTCTGTGGTTCTTGTCTCTAAGGTCTTGTCCTGAGCTCTTGCCCTGACTTCCCTCAGGATGGTAACTTGAAAATGAAAGCCAAATAAACCCTTTCTTCCCTCTGTTGCTGTTACTCAAGGTGAATTATCATAGTGACAGAGGGCAAGCTAGCTGGCTTTGCTGTCACCTCCTATTTTGAATTTAAGTCACCACACACTCCATGCCAGCTCTGCTCCGAAAATGAGTAGAAGGCAGCACCTACTTCTCTACTGGGGACAAGCATATCAGCTTCCAAAGAAATTCTTTTTTCCCTACTAAACAGCACACACACACACACACACACACACACACACACACACACACACACACACAAATGTCCATGAACACATGTATACCAATAACTTGTTAAGAGTTCATGTGATAGTTATCTGATGTTACCCTAAGCTGTGGCAACCCTCACTCTGTGTCATGCACACAGACTGATCTTTTGGATGCAGGAAACTGAGTTTAAATCTCAGTCTTGAGTAAAATATCAAGGAGCCCTGATTGCCTTGCAGGCTGAGAGTCCTGCTAGAGGTTAGTTTAGAAGAAAAGTCGTATTGCTATAAAAGACCAGCGGCAATTTTCTAGAGTCTCAAGGACCAGGGTTTGGTATATACATATATATACATATCAGGAAGCCCCTACGTCTTTTAGCCCTGAGATTATTTCTCAGGTCCTTGGAGTGCTTCTGTCCATCCTGGGTATTCTGTAGCAAATGCTTTGTGTTGGGGTATACAGGACTGTTATTGATGGGGTTTCTGAAACTCCTTCTTGCTCAGGATAAGAAAAACAGACACCTTAAATGCAATAAAGAGGCCTGAGGATGCCATTCACAAAATGGTGCAGAGGGCGAGGGCACAGCTGGGTGGGAATTTCCTTTCCTTTCATGCTTTACCCATCTTCAGTGGCTTTTAAAAAACACATTATCTGCCAAACAAGTTGTATTGAGATAGTCTGATCTAAAGTTAGCAAGGAAAATCATAATGGGAGCAATTAAAATTTTTATCTGGTCTCATTTAGCTGATTATCAGCAAAGTGACTGAACACAGCATTGATTTCCAATAGGTAATTTGTCTTAGGAATAGTGAATACCATCCGCTGCACAGGGCATGATGGGGGAGCTGGCATTCCACAAGCACAGACTTGACATTGAACATTCAGTTTAAAGGTTTACATTAGCAAAGAAGTTCTAGTCAGTTCAAGTTAGTTAGTTAGTTCAATAGTTAATTTAAGCAGTGGGCTGCTTGCCACTCTCACTTACCTATCATACTAAAGGAATAATGACAAATTCTCCCTGTCTCCCTGATTGTGTACACATGCAATTGTAAATGCAACTGAATTCATAGGGGGGAAAGGCAATTTTTCAAGAAGTCAGTATGAAAAGATTGTTTTTTAGACACTTAGAATGTCTTAAAAAATAACATGGTCTATTTCCCTTTGGGGGCAGTTATTCACAACTGGTCAGAATAAGAAAGTACCACATGTAGTTGAGGGCTTCTGAAACGTGTGTGTTAAGTGTTTAAAGGGCAAGTTCAGGTGCAACGGGTCTGCACTGAAGGCTGAGATGCTCTGTGAGAAGAGGAACCAGGACCCCTGCTGCGATGTAGATCATATTCACCCATTTGTTTACTGACAAGGTCTGGGGTAGTCTCACACTTTCTCTTTAGCCCAGAATGGCCTTAATGTTACAATCCTATTGCCTTTGACTTGTCTCCAGCGTTGGAATTATAGGCATATGCCACCATACCCAACTGTGCTAGCTAGTTATTGTCAGTTACACACACATACACACACACACACACACACACACACACACACACACACACACACACACGAGAGAGAGAGAGAGAGAGAGAGAGAGAGAGAGAGAGAGAGAGAGAGAGAGAGAGAGAGAGAGAGAAGTCACTTGGGAAGAGGGAACCTCAATGGAGGGGTTACTTCATCAAACTGGCCAGGAGGCATTGTATGGGACATTTCCTCAGTTGATGACTGATTAATGTGGGAGGACCCAGATTCCTGCAAGTGGGGCCAGCCCTAGGCAGTGGTCCTGGGTTCTATAAGAAAGCAGACTGAGCAAGCCATGAAGAGCAAGCCAATAAGCCACATCCCTCGAGGCCTCTTCATCAACCCCCACATCCAGGTTCCTGCCTTGAGTTCCTGCCCTGGCTTTTCATCAACTTGAGTTTTGCTCATGATGTTTATCACAGCAATTAAAACAAAACTAACCTCCCCAATGAAGGACCCAGAAGATGTGAATGAAGACAAGGAGTGAGAAGTCTGAAGACCCTGGAGCCAGAGGTATGAGTAGACACGATATTCACTAGATAAACAATCCTAAGGAAAATTCTAGAAGCATTTTGATAGTTTTCTCACAAGTAAATGAGAAATCATCATGACAGTTGCTCCAATCAAATGACAAAATATGCAGACAAGGGGTTCTTCAAAGGCGGCCCTTATATATAATCACTAGTTACAGATACATTTCTATGGTGTGCTCCATCAAGTTTTGAAGGAGACTGCTTTATGGTTACATACTGGAAAAAGTTCCTTAACAAAGGTGATGAATCCATTTCTCTCCATAACAGAAAAAGTCCTTCCTTCACTAAAAGCTTGGGATATCTTTGGGGTCAAAAGACTACATGTTCGTTGTCAAAAACGTTTAAGCCAAAACATCTTCTGGTTCTGTCAAAATCAGAGTGTGATGATGCCAGAGGGGGCGGGGTTCCTGATGTTCACTACCTCATTTTCTAGAGTATTCCTTTCCTAGATACCATACAGAGGACGTGAATGAAACTTTAAGGTACTTTAATATGTAGAATGGGGACTATCCTAAGCAGCATATTCCCAGCCTCTCTTATCCCATTCAGTAAAACCTTATTAGCTCCAAGACAGTGGTACCTATTTCCTGCAACTCAACTTGCTGTAAAGGAGCTTTGGACTTGCTTGAGAGTGCCCCCCCCTTAAGTTCCTGCCTATAAATCTATAATAAACTTCTCCCTAAAACTTATACTTTATGGTCTGAATATTTTATTCTTCAAATTTGTGAGACAAGATAATGAAAGCCTACAGCATAGGGCAGCGTTGGTGGCCGTCTAGCATTTGGTTCTCTTGCTTCCCCCAATAAACTCCACTGTTCTCAAAGATATCCCAATACACCCATATCATTTTCAACAGTTTGGCAGAGAGAAAGCAGTTAATGGGAAATATTTAACCACTGCTATGTGCAGCTTCATTGAGATTCAGTTCAACTGGTGACTGGTGACATTCATAGCTGCTTTATAAAAATTGAGTCTGACTGTAATGAGTAGGCAAACTGTTTGCTTTCTTGTGGACTTAGGACTTTGAAGGGCTTTGCAGACAACGGTGGGCCTTGACGAGATGCCACTGTACGCTAGCGAGCAAACACACAGTGTATGCCAGAGGACTTTTGTTTGCTTAATAGAAATCTCACAGCTGAACAAACTTCAGAGTGATGTTTGTCAGGGGGCTCTCTTTTCCTGTGTAAACCAACCAGGAAGGTGAACTCCTTGGGGGTAACCCACAGGCTGCCTTCTGGGTAAACAGCAGATGTGTAAAAAGTCTTTTGTCCACACCTTCCCTGTTTACAGCTGCTGACTTTTCTGGAGTGTCCTCTAGTTCCAGTGAATTCCAATGTGAGGGATGCATTTATTAACTCCATCCCTTACTCTCTTCCTACCCTGTCTGGAATAAGTAGAACCAGTACTTCAGCTCTCATTTAGTTCGTACTGTGGACAGGGACAGATCTGCAATAAAGGCTTTCTACCATCAGTGTACAGCACTTAGCGTTACACCTTACTAAATGACTAGGAAATAACTTCCCGCTTGACAGTGTCTTGGTTATGCAAGCTAATAAGGTGAGCTAATACTCTAGGCTGCTTTTGGAAAATTACCTTCAAACAAACAAACGCGCAGCTAGAATAGCAGTCACTCTCAGATCAATAAAGACATGAAATGCTTGTGAAATGATTGATGATAGATTCAGACTTCTTTTAAAGAAATCACCATTTTTCTCCTCCAATTTACCATGACCTCTTCAGAGAGACCTGTATCTATGCCTCTATGTCCTTTCTTCATTATATTGACCTAGCTAAAGTTTATTCAGGTTATAAGTTAAGGGACGCAGCTTGACTGCTCTTGACACATCTCTGAATCTTGAAAGGTCACCAAAGGTATCCACGCTGTTTTTATTTTAAATTATTTATATGTATACAAGTGTACCTGTTTGTATCTACTGTATGCATGCAATGCCATTTGTGACCAGAAGAGGGCAGTGGATCCTCTGGAACAGGAGTTAATATGCAGTTTGTGAGATACCAGGTTAGTGCTGAGAACCGAACTACTGTATATTTCTTCCCAGAACCTGATCTATACATTCTGCCTTTCATTTATTTGTTTTCTATCTCTCCCAATGAGGAATAAACTTTCCAAAGGAAGAAATTTAAACAATTTGTTCACTACCTTATTTCCAGGTGGATAATAGAGCCTAACAGCATTCCCTAAGAACAGGGATGGATGGATGCGCCAAATGGTGGCATGAGGCAAAAGAGACAAGAGACTCCTGTGAGCCATTTCTTCTTTCTGGGATTGTGTTCACTTAAAATTTTCTAGCAACGTGTGTCTAGATATTAGCCATACTTGTTCTCATTAATAGGAGGGTTCTTTCTCATTGTTTTTATTGAGAGAATTTTGTTCATATGTATGCTTAAACTTATATGGGTGTTCATCAGTATATGTGTATGAAAGCTAGGAGTCAAGATTCTCTCCCCCGCCCCCTTTCATACTTTGAAACAGGGTTTTACATTGGCTAGAAACTCAGCAGTGAACCTCAGTGATCTACTCTCTGCCTCTCTACCACTGCGATTACAAGCATATAGCCCCACACTCAGCTTTTCACAGGGGTTTCTGCATCAGGCTCTCTTGCTTACAAAGCCATCAACTCACTGACTTAGCCATCCGCCCATCCCAGGAACACATGTTGAAAATGGCCCATGACAAAGGAATTATATTTCTAGACCACCATTTAGACCTGATCCCCTAGAGGTCATGAAGAAGAAAACTGTCTCTTATGTCCAGCCAAAGACAACTGGAGCTCTACTTTCTTTAGATCCAGGCTCTATCTAACCTTGTAAAATTCTATCAGAAGGAAGAATCACTGAGCTAAAATGATTATCAGCCAGGCATGGTGGCGCATGCCTTTAATCCCTGCAGTGGAGAGGGGTTAGCAGGAGGATCCTGAGTTCCAGTCATCCTGGTATAAACAGCAAGACCTTGTCTTCCAAACCTGCAATCTGGAGATGTAACCCAGGGTGAAAGTTCTGTTCTTTGATGCCAAACCACCTTGGTTTGATCTTCAGAACCATAGCACAAAATAAAAACAGACAAATATTAACACTAACAAAACAAACTAGTGCATAAAAATGCCAAGACTTGAGAGATTCTGACATCTATATTTGGAAGAGTTACCAAGGAGAATACAAGATGCTCAGCTACATCATAATTTTAGGTAAACGAGTCATTTTCTGCTTTACCGCCATATTGGAACATACATAAAATAAAAACTATTATTGACTGCTATAAAATTGTAACTGGGAATACTGTGTTTTCATTTTCCAAACCTAGCAGTTATGAAAGAGACAATGCTACAGATCTGGAATTTGACACTAATTCTGTTTTCCACTCTCGTTTCCATTGTTCTACACAGACAATCTAGAAGGGAAACCTACCTTTTGTTATTGGTGCTGCTATTTGCCTGCCTCATCTTCTGCAGTGCTGGAATTAAGGACATGTGAACCCTCTTACATTTACAGCTTTTATTTCCACATAATTCATAGAGATATAACTCTACAACTCAGTGGTAGAGCACCTGCCTGGTGTGGCTGAGGGCTGAGATTTAATTCCTAGCTCTGCAAAACAAAACAAAAAAACCAAATAAACAACAAACAAACAAACAAAACCAGGAAGATACCTAAGAACATTCAGAAAGCCTCTATGTGTTAGGGTTTTATTTCCGTGAAGACTCTATGACCACAGCAACTCTGATAAATGAAAACATTGAATTAGGGTGGCTCGCTTACAGTTTCAGATCATTATCAACATGGCAGGGAGCATGGTAGCATGCAGGCAGACATGGTGCTGAAGAAGTAAGTGAGAGTTCTACAATTTGCAGGAAGTTGATTGAGATGAGACACTGGGCAGTCTCAAAGGCTGCCCTCCCAGTGAGATACTTCCTCCAACAAGAATATACCCACCCCAGCAAATTCAAACTTTCTAATAGTGTCACTCCCTATGAGATTATGGGGGCCAATTACATTCAAACAATCAACCCTTGTCCCCCATAAGCTTGCAACAGTATCATAATGCAAAACGCATTTAGTCCAACTTCAAAAGTCCCCATAGTCAGTCTATCTCAGTTTCAACAAGGTTTTAAATTCCAAAGTTCAATGTCTTTTTTGAGATTGATGCAATCTCTTAACTATAATCCTGTGTAAAATCAAAATTAAAAAAAAAAAACAATTCAACATACAATGCCACTGTATATATATTATGAAGCATAGGGAAGAGATCATATGTTCTAGGGGCACCAGCCTATTATATTATCTTCACCAGCTTTCTGTTGTTGATGGTTCCCTTTACTGCCTAAGCTTGGCTACTCTGGAATTTGCTTTGTAGACCAAGCTGGCCTCAAACTCAGAGATCTAATAACCTCTGCCTTTCCAGTGCTGGGATTAAAGGCATGCGCCACCACACCTGACTCTAAGCTTTTCTTTAGTTTCTTTAGTTGGAAACTTAGCTGAGTAGAATTTTTCCCTGCGGCCACCACTACCCCTAATTAATCTCTTAATCCCTTTATTTCATTGAACACAGGATTTAGCTCCACTCCACTTCCTGGTGCTTTTTTTCTTCTCAAAGTTTCTTTGTAATTTACCCTGCTCAGCTTGCTCTTTTTCATGATAAATCTTCATTAGAGTTACCACTAATAACCACATGGCACAGTCTATACTAGGCTGTTTTGGCATTTCCTCTGCCAATGGAATTAATTCAAAACTTGCCACTTTAGCCTCAGGCAGATTCTCCAGATAAGGGCAAAAGGCAGCCACTTTCTTCACCAAAATATCACGAGAAAAATCTCTAGGCAAGATACTAAAATTCTTCTCTTCTAAAATCTCTTGAGAGAGTACATCTCAGTTCAAGCAACTCTTCACACCACTGTCTGTCAAGGCCCTCCTGGTATGGCCCGCTAAGCAGTGCTTAACACATTCTACCACTTTCATAATCCAAAGTACCAAACAAAGTCCAAATTCCTCCCAACAAAAACATGGTCGGACCATCACAGCAGAATCCTATTCCCTGGGACCAACTTCTGTCTTAGGGTTTTTATTGCTCTGAAGAGACACCATGACCATGGCAACTCTTAAGAAGAAAACATTTAAATAGGGTGGCTGGCTTACAGTGTCAGAGGTTCAGTCTATTATCATCATGGTGCAGAGCATGGTGGCATGTAAGCAGACATGGTGTTGGGGAAGAAGCTGTGAGTTCTACATCTTGCAGGCAGCAAGAAGCTGACTGAGACACTGGGAAGTATCCTGAGCACACTTCCTCTACTAAAGACATACCCACTCCAATAAAGTCAAACCTCCTAATAGTGCCACTCCCTATGAGATTATGGGGGCCAACTGTATTCAATATGCCACACTCCAAGTACCAATCTTCTAGGTCTCTCTCCCTGTAAAGAATTGAGATTTTAATGCAAAATATGGTCAATAGCTTTTCTAATTATGCATTCCACACAGCTAAGAATAAGTATTAATATCCAATGACTTTTCATTACCAGCACAAGTAATTATATCTAGATAATTCCATTGATAATGCAATGAGGCCAGTTTAAAGGTTGTCTTTGACACTGAAGGGTGTTATGAAAAATTCATGTATTTTTGATGCTCATTTCCTAATAGAAATCACAAACCTAAATGGAATTTTGGAAATCATCTCCATGGCAACTAGTTACCACTTTTGTCATGGAATGGACAGTGTGAAATTCCCCAGCAAAGATTCAATATTTATGTAAACCTGACTTTCAAGTCAGTAAAAAGGCAAAACAAATATTCACAAAATAAAAATATATATCCAAACTTGAAACTGAATGGCTTTCAAGATATTTACTATTTTTCTGAAACCATCATGACAAGAACTAATGGATTGCTTTGTGATATTCAAGGATCCTGTTTTCTTTATGACAACCTGTGCCCAACAATGAAAATTCATTAACACAGTATGAAAGCAGGTTACATAATTAACTTACAGCCAGATAAATAGAGCCTTAAAGTAGCCATATAGCTGCTAGAAAAAAAATGCACGCTTTATTGCAGCACTTCTCACAAATATATAAAAAAATGTCAACAGTGGGTTCACATGTAGCTCAGTGGTAAAGTGCTTGCTAGACTTAGGGCTCTGAATTCAGTCTTGAGAGGGAGGAGGAAGAGGAGGAAGAGGAGGAAGAGGAGGAAAAATGTATTTCTCTCTCTCTCTGTATGTTTGTCTGTTTGTGTGTGTCTTTTGAAAACTATAATCTATAGTTGTTTGAATGAGAACTGTCCCCCATAGGCTCATGTGTTTTTACATCTGGTCCCCAGATGGTGGCGCTGTTTGGGAAGGTTATGAAACTTTTAGGAGGGAGGGCCTTGCTGGATGAAGTGTGTCGCTATCTCATGCTTGTGGTTGAAGATGTGTTCTCTCAGCTTCTTGCTCTAGCTTCTTGCTGCCATGCTTCTTCCACCATTATGGAATCTCTCTGGAAACACAGGCCAAAACAAACTTTTTCTTTCCTTGGCCAAGGTACTTTATCACAACCACAGAAAGAACTAATATGTATCCCATGGGCCGAAGTTGTATATTGCCCAGTCTTGTTATTGCTACCTTTATGTTCTAGTCTTTCTTTGACACATTGCCTCTCTGAGTTACCTAGGCTGGATTCAAACTCACAAAACTTCCTTAGCTTCCCAAGTACCACCATGCTGCTGTCTGTTATGAAGTCACTGTTTTGCTGGGCACACTCATGCCCATCACTTAATCATTTTCTACAGCTATGTTTGCTCTGCAGTGGCAGAGCTGGCAATGACATTGGAACATCGATTCTGAATTGTCCAGGCAGGCTGATGCTTGAACATTAATTAATAGCTATTCTGAAAGCCGTGAACCCTTTGAGAGGAGGCTGGCTGGTTGGGGGAAGTCACCAGACATTGGCCTTTAAAAGTTATTCTGGTTTTCTCTCTGTTCTTTCAGCTTGTTGGCAACCTGTGATCTCTGCCAGAACCCCATTCGGTGATGACTGTGTTCTCTGAGGCCATTAACCCAAATAAATTCCTTCCCTTAAGTTGTTCTACCAAGTATTTTGGTCACAAGTATGAAAAAGTAACTAATATATGTGGTGGCCTATGTTTAATAAAATGGTCTCCAGCTCTTCCTTTTTTTCAAGACAGGGTTTTGTGTAACAGTCATGGCTGTCCTGAAACTTGCTTTGTAGACCAGGCTGGACTTGAACTCACAGAAATCCTCTTGCTTTTGCCTTTCAAGTGCTGGGGCTAATGTTGCACCATACCATGGCCTGACTTTTCTGAAACTGAGAAGCCCTGAGCAAGTATTCACTGGCCCTTTATAGAAGACAACCTGGTAAAACCTGCTTTAGATCCCCAAAATCTGTTGTAAATTTCCTTGTATACAGAGGAACCTAACTTCAGTATTAAGGCTTACATTTTGAGTTCATGTAAAAACATATGTCAAAATTCCCAAAGCATTTTTTTAATTTACTCAAGTTACAGGTTTCAGGTCACACAACTGTGCCCTGTTATAAAATTCTGAGATAAAATGAGAAAAATGATTTTCTTGGTAAGACTCTGGGATAAGGGTCAACATTAAAAACAGGATTCAGATTGGAAGGTGGCTCAGTGGGTAAACTGCTTGTCAAAGATTTTTTTTTTTTTTTTTAATAAGCCCAGAGGCCAAAGTTTGAATTTTTTAGCAGCCCTATAAATTCTAGGTGAGCATGTCAGCTCATTGACATATCAGTTCTCAGGAAATGAGGGACCCTGGCAAGCTGGCAAGTAGGCTAATGAAATTGGCATGCTTTATATTCAGAGAGAAAACCTGCCTCTGTAAATTCAACGGAGAGCAAGCAATTGGTCTCCATATGCATACACACATGTGAACATAAACCTATACACATGTGCACACACACACAAATAGACAAAGAACAGAAGAAGGAGGAAGCAGAGAGGAAGAGGAGGCTAGACAGACATGAGAAGTGTGTGATGGAACAAAGCCCAAAGTACTGTGTGAGCCTGGTCTTTCTCCAGAGGGCTTATGCAGTGTGGCCCCACTGAGAGCACCCTACTCCCTCAGACTGGTAACGATCTACTGTACCACTGCCACCCAGAATGAGATAGCTTGCTTATTTCTCATTCTACAGTTAGTTAGGGAAGTATCCAGGTGTCACATTCCATATACCACCACTGCATCTGGGGAGCACGCTGTGTCAACAGAGACAACAACCTCAATTAGATGCTTCCTTCCCCTAAAGGATGGTTGCCTAGTTAGCTTTCTGACACAGGCTATGAAATTATTGACCCAAAGTCCCTTGGGTTCTTCTTGTTTACAAGATCTGAGGTAAGCTTCTTGCCTAAGGATTAAAATAACAACGACAAAGCTGAAGAGGAACAGAGAATCTGCCTGTCTGACCTGTAGAGCAAAGGTGTTTTAGAATTCAGTCTTTTCTAAGGTTTTAGAATATTTGCATAGACAAAGTAAGAAATCTTGGGGGAGACACCCAGGAATTAAAATGAGATTTCCTCATATTCTACACACAGTCTATACATACTGTGTGAAGAGAATTGGATAAGATTATTTTCAGAGTTTGGTTGTGTGATGATCAATCACATGAAGTCAGATGTAGAACTTTTTTCAAATTCTTAGAACATCTCAGATCTCAGGGTTAGAGATCAGGGATGCCCACATGTGTATGATCAGGTCTATATATTTATCTTAAACAAGCATGAAAGAAAACCTCCATGCTTAGTCTACAGGACCTCTTAGAGACCGACCATAACTACAGCTTCTCTCTCAGTGCTGGAAAGTCTCCAACCCAAGCCCCTCTCCTTAGTCTCATATTTGTTGATTTTCTTTTTGTTAGTATTTCTGTGATGAAACAGTGGTCAGACAATTTAGAAAAGGAACGCTTATTTGGGCTTATAGTTCCCAAGAGTCCATGATGGTGGTGTGTAAGCATGGCAGAGAGCAGAAGCCAAGACCACAGAAACAAAAGCTGATTGCTATCCACATCGTCAACCACAAGTACAACATAGGAAGAGCAAATTGGAAACAGACTGGGCCTTTTTGGTCTTAAAGCTGGTCCCCCAGCCATGTTTTTCCTCCAACAGTCTTTACTATGTAAATCATCACAAATAGTGCCAGTGGAGACCAAGTGTTTGAATGCTAAGACAAATTAGGAATACAAAAGATTTATCAGGAGATGTGCCCTGAAAGAGACACAGGAGAAGACCTGAGCTTGGACAGAGAGAACCTTTTTTTTTTTATAGGTTGGAGATCCATGAAGAAAAGAATAGAGGAAAGAAGATTGGCTTGGAAACCTTAAGGCTAGAGTTAGCTAAGTGAAGCCACAACCTTCTGCCAGTGTTGAAATGAACACAGAGGCCCCACTTTGGGCATCAGTCTCTAGCCCTGCTCCTCTTGCTCCCGCTGTTATGAATGTGTGCTAGATTCTTGGCTTGTCCCTTTAACATTCTATCAGCAGCATAAAGAGACCAAGTCACAGATCTTCCTAGAGTTGATAGGTCCCTGTGCAAGGACTAATTTGTGGTGGGAAGTAATACACACCAAGACAAAGGTGACTTAGCTATGTCTCCTCTGAAGCTCTGGTTCCTATCTCCTGCAGGAATAATAGAGCCATGTAAACAAATGTTCTTCCCTAGTTGTATAATACCTGGCTTTGAGTTCTTGCCAGGTTCTAAGCCATATAGTCACCATAGCAAAGCAATATACTGTCCTAGAGCATGTCCCCTGGTAAAAAGTTATAAAGGATTCTATTTTGTTTCCAAAGTTCACAGACCAGAAAGATGGCTGAAATGTGGGCCTGTTTCCAGCTTAGTGTTCGTTATGAATGAAGAATCTACCTACCTGAAAAGCTACCCTACCTGTCTGTGGAACCATGTCTCTCTCACTCTCTCTTCTTTTTTTCTCCAATCACAGGGAATCCTGAGAAAAGTCAGGACCCATCTTGGGACATATGTCTTATACTCTGCTTCAAAAAAAATTTATGCATTTGAGTTAGGGGGAAAGAAAAGTGAAAACAGGCATGACTTCTTGGTGATTAATATCAAATGACAAGTTGATAGAATTTATAATCATTATAGAAACTAACCCCATGGCATGTCTGAGAATCAAAAGTTCCTCCATCTTAGAGTCAGCAGCCACGTTAGGAAACAGATCAAAGAAACTTGCAAAAGATGTTATCGAAAAGGATATCCCGGCCAGGCCCCTAGCCTAACTACATAGTGTTCCAACCGTGGGGCCAGTCAATAGAAAGCCAGACCATTCGGACACACCCTGACCAAGTTAAGCAACTGCAGAATGTCCCAATCCTGCCCTGGGGCCAGTCAATGGAAACCCAATCCTGGCCCACGGTGACGACAGAGGCCAAGTCAACTCTCCTTTCCTTTCCTCATTTTTCACGTTCTTACCCCAGTTCACAGTTTTTGCCTATAAAAGAACATGTATTCTCAACTCAGGAACTTTTTTTACTGAGTGTGTGGACGAGTTCCCTGCCTGGCTTGTATTGTGTACTCAATAAACCTTGCATTTGCATTTCGGATTCCCCTGACTCAGGTGATCTCTCTGGGGGTCCTTCTCTGGGCAGAACAGTCCTAGATTTGGTTAACTGAGGTGCGAAGCCTCCCTGATAAGGACAGCACCACTCAACAGGCTGAATAAAAGGAGAAAATGAGCTGAGCACCAGTGTTTATATCTCTCTACTTCCTGACTGTGGATGCCATGTGACCAGATGCCTCAAATTCCTGTGGCTATGTTTTCCTCTTCATGATGGGCTATATCCCCAACTGTAAACCAAAGTAACTCCTTCCTTTTCAGGTGTCAGAGATTTTGCTATGGCAATGTGGTGGTTTGCATCAAAAGGGCCCCATAGGCCCATAGGGAGTGGCACTATTAGGAGATGGGTCTTGTTGGAGGAAGTGTGTCACTAGGGGGCAGGCTTTGAGGTTTCAGAGGCTCAAGCCTGGAAGTATGCTACTGTCACTTGCCCTTGTCTGAGGATCCAGATGTAGAACTCTCAGCTCCTTCTCCAGTACCATGTCTTGCTGCCATGGCAACAATGAACTGAACCTCTGAACTGTAAGCCATCCCTAATTAAGTATTTTCCTTTATAAGAATTGCCGTGGTCATGGTGTCTCTTCATACTGACAAAACCCTAAGTATGACAGAAAACTAGAAAAATCACTGGCACCGAGGCCACAAACAGCACGACTTCCCAGCAATCCCAGTTCTTCTGCTTTCATCTTCCCTGTCACCAGCTATGCTCCAGGTCTGAGTGTGCCTCACTGTGGCTGAGATCCCTGGTATTTCTCCCAAATGTAGGCTACTAGCCTGGAATCAAACATGTTTTCAATTGTACTTTAGAGCTATGAGGGGGTACTTATCTATACTAGGCTGAGGGTTGAGCCCCAGGAGATGCATTGAGGCCCAGTCCTTTACATAGCGAGTATATACAAGGGAAAAACAAAGGGAAGGGAGAGAAAAGAAGGGGAGGGGAGGGAAGAGATGGAGAGGAGAAAGAAGCTGAAGGGAAGGGGAGAGGAGGGGAGGGGAGGGAAGTGTAGAGGAGGAGAGTGTAGAGGAGGGGAGGGGAGGATCTCAGTTGGCTTGGGTTTACACACAAGTTTTTGACTGTCTTCCTAGCAGCAGCATGCAAGACTGTGGCATTTCTGCAGGCCAGGTCAAGTGTCAGGTGATTATAAATTGCACGATTGTCTTAGCTTTGAGTCTGTACCATTTGCAACCCATTTAATCAGAAGACCTATTACACTGCTTCTCAAACCAAATTTCATCTTTGTTGGGAAGATCCAAGCTTTGCCCTTTTGGGGCTCCAGAATCTGAACTGAGAACATTTTTTTTTTCTACCTAGCTGGCAATCAAAGCAGAGTCCCCCCAGCTTCCACAGAGAACAAAGGGCAGGAAACAGCTATAGCAGGCAGCCAAGGCAGCGGACACCCTCAGTAACAATCAGAGGGCTTGTCAACCTGCTGTCAGCCCAAAGGCACACAGGTCTTTTGTTGTTTTAAATTATCCATATACTTTAAGTTCAATAAGCCTTTCTCAGCCTTCACATGACCACTCCACTCCATTCTATGGACCTTGAAGCCTGAATTCAATCAGTTTAATTCTCTTTGCCTTTTGTTGGCCCATTTACAAAAATAGTGTTGCTCATTTACACATTTTTTCCTTTAAAAACCCTCTCATCCATGAGCTTGATGCCAAATTTCCTCCAATGCATCAGAACAAAGGGTTTTGACCCTGGTTTGGACTACTGACCCTCATGTGTTTGTATTGGAATCCAGCTTCCTGGTGGTCTTTGGGGTCCCTTGACATGGGTACAACAGAAGCTTGGAGGCAGAGTATGGTTTCTGTAAGGAGTAGGTGTCCCTGGGCAAAACATGGGAAGTGGAAGAGAAAGAACACAAGAAGTAGAAAGTAAAGAATTCAAAGAAACCCTGAGTGTGTCCCTAATTACAAGAGGTAATGGCATAACAAAACTGGAAGATTTTCTAATTCACTTATTTAACAGTTGCTTCCTCTGAATGCCTACTACGCTTTAGACATGCAAGAAAACAGTTCCCAGGCAATAGAATTTGGACTTGATTTGAGAACTAGCCTAGAGCCCCAAAGGCTTCCTTTCTGTTAGGTTATGGCCCTGCTTCCTGGGCCAAACAATGACCAATGGCCTTCCTGTATTTGAGCTGAAGGAAGAAGAGTCAGGTTGCATGTCAAAGGAAATGTTCTGCAGGGGGAGTTTGTTTTCAGGTCAGATGTAAGATCTGGGTGTTTGTTCCAAGGAGCAAGCATGACCCTTCCCATGCCTCCTGCCTGGCAGGAAGTGCACTTCCCTATAGATTGCAGAAATGCCAGGCAGATAACTCAGCTTTAGTAATGCAGTTGGGAAAAACACCGAGCAGCCTACATAGAAATAAGGATATCTCTGCCAGTGTACACGGGGACATGTGCAATGTCACACATGCATTTGCATGCATAACACACACACACAAGTAAATAAATAGCAGTCAAGCAAAAGTAAACACTGTGTATCGACAACTTTGAGCAGATGTAAATGGAAATATTAAACTTCCTTTCTAGATTCAGTGATGATTCCTAAGCCAGGATTTAGTGAACTGTAGACCAGAGAAATGAAAGGAAAACACAGCAGGATTTGGGCTATCACAGCGGGAGGAAGCCACTTCCTGACTAGAATGGAGCCTCTGCATTTCTGCTCATTTTGGTTAGCAAGGAAACCATGACTTCAGACTCCCCAGTACATTCTAGAACACTGCTGTTTTATGGGGTGGTTTTTCTGAACATATAGGTTCTAGTTAAGACAATAAAATAGAATATACTACTTCAGAGCATTTGCACTTGCCTTAAAAGTCAATAATGGCCAAACTCCAAAAATAGCAAGATCCAAAATTAAATAGTTCTCAAACATCATTCGCACCAGACAAGGATGTTGTCAACTGAATCCAGAGTCCAGAACTTTAATGATGTCCCCTAATTCTTATTGAAACTAAATTCTTAAAGCTTCATGTCACTCAAGCAAAGTGAATTGACTATTTGGCTCAGTTATCAGATCAAGAATTTATAATTAATTACTTAACCAGCTCGTGATCCATCTTGATAAATGGCAGGGACTGAGCTGGGTACAAGTCCATGTTCTCCACACCTTTTTCTGTGTCAGCTAAGAGAAGCAGAATTCGGAATTGCAGGCTTCTGTTTCTCTATATTTTGATCGTTTCCCTTTGCCGGGGAGGCCTTTAATTAGGGTCCTAAGTGTGATATAGAATATTTGTAAAGAGGAGTTGGCAGTGTAACTCAGTGGGTAAAGGAGCTTGCTGACAAGCCTGACTGAATAAATTCAACCCCTTAGCCCTATGTGGGGATATGCTTCAAATATAATAAAAATAGTCAGAGAGGGAGCTACCCATATAGTCAGTCTAGGAGGATCAGACAGTGGTAACTCACACCTTTAATCCCAGCACAGGGAATATCAGGAGTGGTGACCTATGACCTTAATTCAATCAAGTCTTAGTTCAATCATCTTAGTTTACATAAGGAGTTCCAGGCTCCCAGGCAGGCAGTGGTGGTGCCACGCCTTAACTGAGCAAAGAAAGTATTTAAGGCAGGCATAGGAAGACAGAAAGGCAAAAGAAGCCATGGCTTACACTGTTAGTTCCAGCACTTGGAAGCAGAAGCAAGAGAATCTCTATGAGTTCAAAGCCAGCTTGGTCTTCAAAGCAAGTTCCAGGACAGGCCGCAACTGTTAAACAGAAAACTCTGTCTTAAAAAAAACAAAAACAAAACAAAAAAACAAAGACTAGAAGAAGTGTATCTGTCCTCTGATATCTCAGGCTGTTTTTATTATATTTGAAACATATCTCCACAGCCCTACATGTTGGGGGGCTCTCCTTTCATCTCCATAAGTCCACTGTACCACATACATGACCCCAATATAACAAAAATTAATTAATAAATAATTTAGAGAGAATATTTGTGAAGTAGTTGATACAAGAAGAGCCAGGAACATTCTTTCACCTTTCCTTGGTTTTTATTTAATTCCCCCAAATTTTCTTCCTTTTAAAACAAATCACATACAAGTTCTTTTCTCCACACCCAATCTGGAAATTCTACCTCTTGCAGAATCAGCAGTAGTCAGTGTTCTGCCAGAGAACAACCCTCAGAGAGATCACCAGAGTCTGAGGAATCAGAAATGCAAATATAAGGTTCATTGAGTGCACAATACAAGCCAGGCAGGGAACTCGTCCACACACTGGGTAAAACGAGGCAGGAGGAGTTCCCGAGTTGAGAACATATGGATCTTTTATAGGCAAAAACTGTGAACTGGAGTAAAAATGAGCAAAATGAGGAAACAAGGGTTAACTTGGCCTCTGTCAGGGTGGGTCAGGATTGGTTTCTATTGACTGGACCCACCGCAGGGTTGGAACATTCCCCAGTTAGGCTAGGGCCCAGCCGGATGTCCTTTTGGATAACAACTTATGCAAGTTTCTCAGAACTGAAGGGGGAATTAGCCTGAGCTTTCTTTGACCTGTTTGCTAACATGGCTACTGACTCTAAGATGGAGGATCTTTTGGTTCCTCAGTCAGGCCTCCAAGGTGCCGCTTCACCCTCTCCACAGCTCCCTTCTTCACCAGGAGTGCCTTTGTTGGTGTTTGAATTTTTGCTTTTTCTGAAAAGCATGCCTGACTATCCAGTCCCCAGGACTCTCATTTAGAATGTATACTCAGGCTATATTTAACTTTAATTATCATGCCTACATATGCTATCACTCATTAACTTTCTCAGGTGGCTGGATCTATGAGCCGAATCAAGATCCATTTCATTGTTAATGGTTTTCGAATTCTGCTCGCAGTTGGATCAACTTTAAAGCACAACAAATTTCCCCCAGTATTATCTGTTTTGTTTTTAAGTGAAGTAAAAACATCATTATATACGAATGATTTAATTGATGGTGGACGGAACTGTTAGATTGTTCCACCCTGGGTTGGTCTTTTGCCTTTATTTGGTCTTTATTGTACTCAAACACATTATTGCCTTTGTTCTTCAGTTCTTAGCTGGGAATTATTATGATATTATCTTCGACTCCTGTAATTTAGGTCATTTTATTTCACTGGGAAGTCATTTCATCAGGTCCTATTTATAACATAGGATATTTGTAAAGATGGGCAACAGTGAGGCTCAGCCAATAAAGGAGCTTGCTGCCAAGCCTAATTACCAAAGTCCTATTCTCAGAACCCACAGGTAGGAGGACATAACTACTAGCTTTTAGTCACACAGTCTTCTTCTTCTTACATCAATTCCTTTACTAAGCATTAAATCAAAGGTAAGAATTTAGAACTGGAAAGCTCAAGATGACATATAACTGTCACCCTACCTAGGAAGAAATGAGGCAGGAGGATTGAGAAACCAAGACCAGCCTGGAACATACAGGGAAACCCTGTCTGAAAAACAAAGTAAAGCAGTACCAGAGAGATGGCTCCGTGCTTAGGAGCACTGGCTGCTCTTCCAGAGGACCCAGGTTCAGTTCCCAGGAAATCCAGTTTCCTTACTGCCCTCCACATGCACCAGGTAGAGGTACACTGACAGAAGATACTCATGTGCATAAAATATAAACCATACAAGCAGAACAAAATAATCAATGGACTGTCTACATTATGCTTTGATTATATTTCAGCTATTATTGAAATGAAAATGCAGTATTGTGATGCTATAACTTCATGCAGACAGTGGGCCTTGCTTTGAGACACATTATTATATAGCCAATAAAATTCAATTTCAGGTACTTTCTTGCTATTACCATTGAAATCTCAAGGTGTGTCATTTTGTTTGATAAAGCAGTCTATGGGAGCAAAATTCTACACTAATTCTCGCTCCCCTTGAGCCCTCTCCCCCCCACACCCTGTGTGTGAAGGAAGGAGTTAGTTTAAATGAGTCAGCAACTTGAATGGTCTTGGGGAAGGATGGTGATTTAGTGGTGTTTGAAAACTGAAGCTCTGTATTAGTCACTGTTCTGTTGCTGTGGTAAAACACCCCAGTTAGGGGCAACTAAGAGAAAGAAGAGGTTATCTGGGTTTAAGGTTTCAGAGTCCATAATGGGGAGAGTGGATGATGACATCAGGAGCTGGAAGCTGAGACTGAGAGAGGGAATGAAGAAGTAATGTACTTCCTCTAGCAAGGTGGCACTTTATAAATGTTTCCAAACAGCACGACCAATATTCAGATCTACAGGGGACATTTTTCATTCAGACCACCACACTGTCTATTTGTCATGACATGGGGAGCACTATGCTTCCTGAACTTATCAATTCATCCATAGACAATGGGGATGGGAACATACAAGCACTAAATTTGGGGGGCGGGGATTGTTCATTTTCCCCCCCATCATTTTGAGGTTCAAGTGTGGAGACACAGCTTCTCATTGTGACCTGAGAAATTCCTCTAGAGTTTTAAGGAACTCATCTCAGTCCAAAACAGGATTTGTAGTTTTGACAATGAAAAGTGAAGGGTTTGGGGTTTGGGATCCATAGACAAGCAGACAAGAGGATGGTAAGGCCTTGAAGGAGACTTCAGGCCCACATGACAGAATGGGACTCCTTATAGGTTTTAGGGAAATGAGATTTAAAAGTTGTCTCTTGGGCCCATACGTGGCCATAGCAGGGAATAGTCAGTGGGCAGTTAGCTAAAGAATAGTAGGTAATGAAGAATCATCTTTCCTGGGAAGCTATTGCTTGGGGTTTGAGGAACAGAGAACATCTAAGAGACATGGATTTCTTGAAACAAAATTATCAGTTACTGGAGTTGTCATAATTCAACCAAAATGGAGGAACTTTTCAATATGGCATGGTCCTCAGTACCAAAGAGTTTCAGTTTATGAAGCAGGGTTGGAGATTTTGTTATGTACATTTATGTAAATATTTCTTTATCTGTTTTTATGTGTATGAGTTTGTATACACATTTGTACTTTACATGCAAGTTTGGTGCTTATGAAGGCCATAAGCAGACACTGGACCCTTTGGTTGTGGAACTATATAGATGCTTATGGTCACCATGTGGGTGTTAGGGATTGAACAAGGTCCTCTGCAGCCTTTAGGAAGTGGTTGGCAACAGGAATCTCTTGCCCTTCAGAAGCAAACCCCCCCTCATGTTCAGGCTGCACATACTAGGTCAACAAGGCTCATTCCAAAGCAACCTGTGTGGTTCACATCTCTGACAGATGATGTGCAACCCACCCCTAAACTCGAGCTTCTTAAATGCCATATGAAGACTATAGTTATTATTACTAAGATGAAATAGCTTCAGCCTGAGCTTCTGTTGTATGGTCCATTTTCATACCGATCAGGAATATCATTAACTCTCAGTTGCAAGTGACCAAAGGGCCTGTACTTTGAAGCAATTTCACAGATCTGCAGGCAATTAGGAGTTAGTGCTAATGCTACTTCATGATAATTCTATTGAGAGATAGTCAAAGTTTGGGTTTCAGACTTGCTTATGTTAAGTTATGAAATAAATATACTGACCTCACAGAAATCATTAAACATTAACAAAAAGAGGGTTTTGTTCCCAGTTGATAGATTTTGAAATAGGATATTGTGCTCATGGCATTACACTGTATTAGTCCCTCAGCCTCAGCTTCCTAAATGCTGGGTTACAGTGACGCGCCATCACACCTGCTTAGTTGAAATTATCTTTGAGCTGGCATCCTCATAGCCAGTCTTTGAACACAGCATCCCATCCTTCATGGCTCCTGAGTTTACCCATTTTTATTAAAATTATTGAACCTTGCAACTTAGAGTGGCTTTGGGTGATCAGTTCACTTAAACTAATGAATTCCTTCCTATATGACAAATATTAGGTGTAGCTGTCAGCAAATGAGCAGTGGCCATTGGAACATGCTGACTGTTTTCTTTTTGCACCTGAATTCATTCACAAAATGCTTATTGAAGACTTACTACACAAGTCTGGTTTGTTTATTTTGCATTTTTTCTTCAATTTAGAAGTGTCTGAGAGGGTGAACTGTTTGCCCCTGTGTCAACTTGCCTGTCTCCTCCAAGAGGCTATTATTGGACTATTGTACGTGATGGTTTTAATGCACAATGACCTATTTTAATCTGCTTTTATTTTTCCTTGTTCAAGTGGCACCTTTAATTAAGTTGGAATACAAGGTCAAAAGGAGACTTTTAAAGGTTTAAGTAAATAAATGTTAAACATAGGAAGCCACAAACAAAACCTTTTCTGTAAATACTCCTGTGGCACAAACCAATGTACCGGAGCACAGATCTGCAGAACACACCAATGCTTTGCAGAATCTATCCAATTCAGCCTGCCAGAACACCGAGTTCCCACAAAGGGCGAGGGTGGCCTCGGCAAAGAGCAGTGTGTTCTGCTTGCTGTGATAAAATACCCTGACAAAAGAAACATAGGGGACAAGGACTTTATTTAGATGATGATTCCAGGTGAAAGTCCATCATCGAGGGGAAGGTAGGGACTCGAAACAGCTAGTTACTTCACATCCATAGTCAAGAGCAGAGAGAAATAAGAACACACATGCTAGGCTTCATCTAATTCTCTCCTGTATTGAGGACTTCTCACCTAAGGAGATGGTCACCCACAGTGGACTAGAAATTTCTATGTCAATCAAAACCAAATACAGTCTCCCACAGATATTCCCACAAGCCAACCTGATAAAGACAATTGTTTTTTAAGACACTCTTCCAGATTATTCTAGGTTGTGTCAGGTTGACAGGTAAAAAACTGTTGACCAGCACAGGTAGGTTGAACAACATGGAGCCTTCCCCACTTCCTACCCTCTACTGGAGGAATAAAGGACAGAATCTCCTTATCTTTCCTGTACAGGACAAGTGATCATAGTCTGCCAAACAAACATGCACAGAGAGAGAAAAAGGAGGGAGGGAGGGAGGGAGGGAGAGAGGGAGGGAGGGAGGGAGGGAGGGAGGGAGCTCTGTCTGCCTCAAGAACCAATCAGAACATGTCCTCTTATCATGAGGCCTCTGAAGAATTCAGCTACATCTGCTAATTTAGTTATTTAAAAAATCATAATTTTTACTAACCTCTTGCTGACAAGTAGTAGTTTCTTAAATTTTGAATATAGTAGCCAAATACAGTACTGATAGTACTAGTGGTTGTCATGATTTTTCACAGATATTTTTATGTCACAATGCTACTCAGACCTTTTTAAACATTGTAGGAATCTAAGCTGAGCCTGTAGCTGCCGTCATTCACAACTTGAACATAAAAGCATGAGTAGATTCATCTGTCTCCCCTTCTTTTCTCCTGACAGCTTGAGTTTTTATGTGAGCTTTTCCCAAAGAGACATGAGCACATGTCTACTTGCCCCAGAAAGAGTATAATGCCAGCCCTAGAAAGGAAGAAATGATTACACCTCAGTGGACCAGTGAGCTTCAAGATTTATTTTTATTTTATTTTATTTTAGTGTGTGTGGTGTGATGTGTGTGTGTGTGTGTGTGTGTGTGTGTGTGTGTGTGTGTGTGTGTGTGTGAGAGAGAGAGAGAGAGAGAGAGAGAGAGAGAGAGAGAGAGAGAGAGAGAGAGAGAGTTGTTCAAGTACCATGGAGACCAGAAGAGGGTGATGGATACCCTGGAGCTGGAGTGACAGGCAGCTGTGAGGTATCTACATGGGAACTGCACCCTTGTCCTCTGGAAATGCAACAAGTTATTGCAGTGATATTTATTTATAATATATTACAAAAATGATTGATATTTATTGAGGAGAATAGGAACACTTATGATGTAAAGGGGTTCAGAACCTCTGAGTTATCTCCCTAGCCCTAACCAATGGGTTTAAGGAAAATTCCTGACAGAAGTATTTACAGTTTGCAGGGTACACCACTGATGAAGAAAGATTCCTCCCTAAAGCAACAATTAACTGTTTATAAATCTTTGAGTGAAGCCACAGCTTGTTAACACCTTCCTTACCATGTCCATTGCATATCATTAGTGGTTCCAATCTTGTATAAGTCTGCTATGAATAATCGCAGCTGCTGACATTTCAAGAAGGTAATGACCATATCTTGTGCAGAAGACAATCTTCTCCCGATAGTCAACACTATATTTTAGTGTCCCATCAAACTCTTTTGTGCCCCACCTAATATGAATATTTAAAAATACAAAAGTCCTGCCTATTTCTCTCTTAGATGGCCTTAAATAAAACTGTTCTTTTCCACCAACTTCTGTCTCCTTCCTAGGTTTGGGGCAAACGTTGAGCAATAAGTAGCATAGATGCTGGGGACAAGATTACTCTCAGATTGGTTGGGGAGTGACCACCTGGGAATTTTATTAAAAGAGTAAATGGTTGAAAGGTGTTGGGTGGCACCTGAGGATTCAAGAGTCTATGTTTATAAGTGATCATGGACTCTTCTGAGCAGTGGGTCAGACTCAGCTGTAAGGTTCAAAGTCTTACTAGTGAACAGCCTTGTGGCTTTCTGAATGTTTATTTGGTTTTTAGACTTTTCTTTGATCTACTTGGTACTGAGCTGTTGATGGGATTTGTCAACGTTGCTTTGACTGTTTACAGCATTTGGAGATAGTGCCCTTTGCTTGCTAGACAGAATCAGTGCATGACATCATATCACAACAACCAGTATGTGTCCCCACCAAGCTAGGAAGCAAAAGGCTGAAAACAATCAATGAACATTTTATTGGTACCCTCCTTTTTTTTTTTTAATCAGGAGGACTGACTGATGGATTTTCCTGGTGTGTTATTTCAACGAGAATAAAAGTCCAGGGGCTGGAGAAATGGCTCAAGGAGAGTGGTTAAGAGCCCTGGCTTCTCTTGCTATGGACCCAGTTCAATTACCACACGCATGTGGCAGCTCAAAGCCACCTACAACTCTATTTCAAGAGGATTCAACACCCTGGTCTCCCCAGGCACTTCTTACATATGGTGCACAAACACAACTTCACACAAGACACTCACACACATAAAATACAAATAAATAAATAAATATTAAATAAAACAAGGATAAGAGGTTGGTGGTATTTAATGCAGAGGGATGAGAGTCTCTGTGAGCAGTTATATTGGTAGTTGTCCCTTAGGGAATCTGGAGAAACACAATAGAGGCTGTAAACAGCATTGAGCACCATTTCTAGCCTAGCTCGTGGTGACCTGATTAGACACATGGCCTTTACATTTCCTATCAATGGAAACATCTGTGCAGTTGGAAGATGGTTATCAAGCCAATCAGTTATTGTCACAGTTAGTGGTCCCTGGTGACCTTTCCTAAGCCCTTCCCCAGGGCTTCACTTTCCCAGAACCTTTATGAACATCAGGCCAATCCAATTCAATCTCATAGTAGAATTCACAGGCACACCTCATGGGAGTCCTCTCTAGAGAAATGAGGTCACTCTTTTGGTTAGTTCTTGGGCATTTCATTTCTTTTGGTGTCTCCTCTAATTATTTTTCAACCTGCTCTGTCCCAAGTGAAAGCAACTTGGGACACCAAATGGGACACAGATCCAGCACAGAAAACAAGGCCAGAAATGCAAAGATTGCAAAGGTGGCTGTAGAACTCAAGCAAGTTATTTTCCTAGTTTGATTCCCGGTTGCTGTGCTCAGATACCAGCCAAAGTAACCTGAGAAGGAATGGATTTATTTGGCTTACACATCCTGATCACAGACCATCACTAAGGAAAGTCAAGACAGAAAGTGAAATAGGAGCAGAAGCAGGGACCATGAAGGAATACTGCTTACTGCCTTGCTTTCACGGCTTGCTCATCTTGCTTCCTGAGAAAGCTACCAGCCCAGTGATGACACCACCCATAGTGGACTGAGCATTCCCACATCAGTCATTACTCAAAAAAAATGCTCCCTACATTGCCTCAGGACAATCTGATAGAAGAGGCAATTCCTCAACTGGGATTCCCCCCTCCCAGATATGTCTAGATGGTTGACAAGTTGACAAAACTTAACCCACATAATGCTCCATCGTCCTTCTGCCAGGTGTCAGAGCCCTGCCAGGGAGTTACAGCCTCAGTTCATGTCACATCTTGCTTCTTGGGAAGCAGAGATACAGGGAGAAGAAGACAGATGCTGCTAACTTCCCAAGAAGCAAGATGTGAAAGAACCAGTAAGTGCTGGGACACATGGCAATATATAGAAAATGAGAGGTTGTGGACTCATTCCAGATTAAAGTAAATAGGTTTGGTCAAGGAAGACCCCTGAAAAATCTCTGATGGGAGCAGATGGCCCAGATGATCCAAACTTTCAGAGTACCTATGTTGTCGTTTCCTCTGAGTTCTGCATGCAGAATGACTTCAGGGCTGTTATCTGAGATAATCCAACCTCACAGAATACTCCAGTCAGGACTTTACCATAATCCTAAATTTTCTCAAGGTCCCCCAAAGATTACCACTACCTGTAGTACAAGGTTTCTGGCCCAGACTTTAACAACTACCCTTTTTAATCAGGAAGTTGTGGCGGGATTAAGGTGTCAGCCCATAAGGTCATAAGACACTTCCGGGACCCTGGAGGGGGTGTGGCCAACCTGGAGGGGGTGTGGCCAACCCCATTGATAAGTGGCTGCTGGGACATGAGGAGCTCTCTTCCTGGTTCCTGGCTGCTGGCTGCTGGACAGACAGAATCGGAATCCATCATCCTTCCATCGCGCTTCCATCGCTCGTCCATCGCTTGGATACGCCAGTCCTTGTTCAGGTGCCACCATAAGCTGTTACTAATATTGTGAGTGTTAATTTATATTCTAATAAATATTAATTTTGGACTGGCGCCTTGAAAGTAAAACTCCATCTACAGGAAGTATTCTAGAAAACTATGCCAACATTCTCAAAAAGTGGATTATCAATGTTTGTCTTTGTTTAGAAGTGTTGGTCATAGTCAATCTTTTTGTTGTAAAGAATGTGGGAATACATTTGTGCGTACTGTATCTTTAAATAAAGGAGCTGGTTTGGACCATGGCAGGTACGTAGAATAGGTGGGAGGAGAATCAGAGCTTAGGTAGAGAAGCAGGGTGGAGTCAGCAGACCGCGCGGAAGCCGCCCAAGAGACGACATGTAGAGACACGGGTGAGCTAAGGGCCGAGGCCACGTGGCCCGTGGATTAATAGAAATGGGTTGATTTAAGATGTAGGAGCTAGCTAGCAATGTGCCTGAGCCATAGGCCAAACAGCATTAAGTTAATATAAGTGTCTGAGTTATTTCTGGGGACCCGGGCGGCGGCGGGCGCAGATAAGCGGCGCCAGGCAGGTCTGTGGATCCGAGACCTAACTACTACAAAAGAAGAAAACAAGTATAATATAGAAATGATGGAGAAAAAGGGTAGATTATTATGATGAGGAAAGTTTAGATATTAATTCTATTTTAATACAAAAACAACTGTAAATTTTACATTTTTACATCAGTATAGATTATAGTTTATTGATACAAATTTAAAGTTAATTTTGTTATGCTATATGTATATTTTTATTTTTGTTGTGCTTATATAGTTCAATTAAAAGTGTAATGTATAATTAAAATAAAGAAAATAAATAGTCTTCTATAATAGTCAAAATTATAGTCATGTTTAGCTAGGTTTTCTAGTTATATAAAGATACATTTCAGATAGATAAGCAATTTTTATATATTTCAAAGATCTACTGAATATGTCATTTAATATGTTTAATAACCTAAGGTTTTTCATGACAGTGAGACATGTCTGCTCCTGGCAGTAGCAGTCTAATTCAAAGAAGTTGATGGCCATTGAAGAAACTTCATATGGAGTTTGTTTTCTTTATAGCAAAATCTAGCCATGTGGGCACACAACTGCCCTTGCCTCAGCTGATGAGCGTTACTGTTCAAATTGGGCAAACAGGACACAAAAGAAAGTAACTGCAGAACTTTGCCAAGACAGAATGGAACAGTTCTTCAAAACTCCTGTTTCACAAATAAATCTTTAAAATATGCTAGTACAGAGTTGGATGCCCCAACATTACAGAGGAACTTTGGGTGATTATCCAGGTAGTCTGATGCTCCTGTCATTAGGTAACATATCACTCATCTGGAGTCTTTCATGGAGTTGAAGACTAATAGTTATAATTATAAGATTTTCTTCCTTAGACTAGGATGTAAATTAGATATAAGACCGTAGACTCACAAAAATAGAATAGATGATATAATTTTTTTTTTAATTTTACCGAATGCAAATAGACATTGCAATTGTAATTCTTGCTTGATTTTGCTTGGTAACTGTTTTGTTATAAGTATTTTTACTATATAAAAGTTAAAACTTTTCTTTTCGATTATACAGAAAGGGAGAGATGCTATAGGATGTCTTTCTGTATGCTATTAATATGTTTTATTAACCTTGGTTAATAAAGAAACTGCTTTGGCCAATAGCAAGACAGAATACAGCCAGGATATGTGCTATGTTAGGGAAGGGATTTTGCTTTTGTTTCCACAGGTGAACAAAAGTTATGGATACCATCAAAATTAATAAAGACTCAATTTGAAGCAGACAAAATTCATGAAGATAAGAATTGATAGCTTATCCATCCATATTACTATTCTTTAAGTTGTAAGAAAAAACAAAGGGTGGTGGAAGGTTTCTGTTTTTGTCTTTACAGAAAACTGGGAATACCTATCCTCAAGAAGTGAAAAGACCTTGGACATCTAGACATATAAAGCAAAAGGGAGGCTATCCAGAAAGATTTACAAGCAAAAGAATATTGTAACTATTGGTTCCAGTATACTTCATAGGGTAAAATCTCATTGCTTAACCTCTACAAATTTTTTGGTAAGTTGAAGTCCCAGATTAACTATAATTTAAAGCTGGCTTTAGAGTTGGAGTGTGGCTCTATCCTTCTGTAAATGCAGGAATGCTTGTTAAAAAAATACAAAATCTCTGTATCATATCAAAAGAACCACCTGATATGGGATAGAAGAATAACAAAAATAAGAGACTGTTCTATTGATACTAATACTATGCTGAATAGTTATATATTTAGTTTCCTGTACATTGTGTTGCATTTTAGTCTCTTATCAGTTTTCTGCAGTGATCCATGATAATGTCTATTTGTGAATTTGAAGTATCCAAAAGGAAGATGGGGCCTCACAACGATGATTTTACATGGACTCTGACAAAGCTACTAGGATAACTAACACCAACCAAAGATCAGATTTGGACTACAAACTGCTCAGGACAATTTTGAGGCAGCTCGCTGTGATGAACCAGTTTCACAGACTACTATAGCCAGGACTTGAGACAAGCCATGCACTTTTCTGTTACGCAAAGACTGGACATCAAATGACATAGCTACTTACTTCAGGACTTGACATTTAACAAAATTTTTCTTTTCAGGATCCCCAAAAGATGCTGTTGCCCCCAGATAGCAGGAAGTAAATTTAAGAACATGGCACCCACATTCCAAAGAGGTGGGTGGGCTGTTTTTGGTTGTTCAATGGGTTATGAATGATTGTCATTGTTTAGGTTAACTGGTTAAAAAATGTTAATAGTTATGATTAGAAAAAAAAATTTAACAAGAATGATTAGATTCAAGATTTGTGTTAAAAAACAGAAAGAAAAAGGGGATACAGATATATAGGATATAAGGATAGATTGTTGAATCTTCTTTTAAAAGGTTTTACTAGCTTTAAATATTTTACATTGGATTGGATTTTTGTATGTTGTCTACATATTGTATATATTGAGATTAATTGTGTTGCTGTACAAATATCTCTATGCTTGTTCAAGGTATTATACTTATTCAGTTCATCTAACAATGTAATACAAGTTTCTAGTTCATGAAAATTTTTATTACCAACTAATTTGAATATAAAGTAATACAAGTTAGTAGTTAGACGTTACATTCAAACATAGTCATATTAGATATGTTTTAAAGATCAAACAAATATATTTTAGATGAATAGGTCTTCTTCAAACACTTCAGAGATCCATAGAATATGGCATTTAAAATATTTTAAGAACTTAGACTTTTCTGGACAGTGAGACAGGTCTGCTCCTGGCAGCACCAATCTACTTCAAGAGAAAAATGGACATTGAAGAAATTCCATATAGAGTCTTAAGGTAGTAAATCTCACTTAAAATATACCAATACAAGATTAATATTTATTGGAAAAAAATTAACACTCACAATAACAGGCTACAACTTAGGAATACACTTGAGCGATCTGATGATCCAAGTAATGGATTATGATCCAGTCTCTCAAGAAGGCAGGAACAAACAGGGAACTCAAGATTGCAGCAGCCCCTCTTGAACAGGGCTGGCCACACCCCCTTCAGGAACCCAGGACCCTGGATAAGTGTCTTCCAACCTTATCAACTGACACCTGAATTCCACCACAGAGTCTACTTCCCTTGTGGCAACTGTTAGCCACTGGACAAGAACCTGTTCTTGTATTGACTGCTTGACAGTATGCTATTTAAACTGGACATGCAGGTTCTCTAGGAAAGCGACCTCTGAACTTTGACAGAACAAGCTGAGATGGTTCTTCAGGTTCCTGATTTTCAGAGAAAACTGTCATATATTCTTCAGGACACAAGGAGAAGCGACTGATGAACTATACCAGAATGGGCAGAGCAGAGTTCCTGCTTCACTGAAATGAAAAGAGACTCTGGGCCTGTAGGCTGAAGATGGATGCCCCAACATCATAAAAGAACTTTGGGTGACTGTCTAGGCAGATAGATGTCATCTCTGTCATTTCTAGATTTTGGAAGTTGCTTTCACTTCCTGTTTACTTGGGTAAATATTAATTCCTTCTTGGGTCTCTGAGGTAGTTGAAGATGAGATAGTTATAGTTATAGTTTTCTAGTGACTGTTTTAGAAAAATTTTGAAGTTAAAGTGTTTAAGTTTAAGAGACATTGAAATAATAGCTTTTAGTTAGTAATACAAGTTAGAAAGAAGGTAAATCAGGTATAATCCTTTGGACTCATCAAAATAGGATAATTAATAAAATATTTTATTTGAACTGTCAGTTGTTAATGGACTAGACATTACTCATTTATTGTTTGTATATATTGTATATAATTATTGTACCTATTGTATATGTTTTTTCTTATGTTAGCTATAACCTTTTTTAAAAAATTGATACAAAAGGGGATATTTGGGGATATTTTCAAAAATTTTAAAAATTCGGAGATATCAGAGTGATCTACCCACAGTCAGTCTAGGAGGATCAGACAGTGGTAACTCACACCTTTAATCCCAGCACAGGGAATATCCGGGAGTGCTGACCTACGACCTTAATCCAATCAAATCTGAGTTTGAGGTCATCTTAGTTTACAGAAGAAGTTCCAGGCTCCCAGGTAGGAAGTGTTGGGGCCACACCTTAACTGAGTGAAGAGAGTATTTAAGGCAGACAATAGAAAGACAGAGCAGGCAGAAGAAGCCAGGAGGAGCGAGGCTGAGGAAACTGGAAGACAGGTGGGTGAGATCTGACTGTGGGGTTTATTCTCTCTAATATCTCCGCTTTCCCCAGAGATCTGGCCCTGAGTTTTCTTTATTTGTGCAACTGTGTGGGTGATTCTCTTTTCTGATATTCCAGGCTGATTTACTAAATATACAATATATCACCACACAGGTGGGAAATTCATAGAGACACAAGAAGAAGAGCATAGAGTCAAGTAGACACTGCAAGCTGCCCAAGCAGCAAGATGCGAAAGAACAGTAATTTCCAGGCCACATGGCCATACACAGGTGAATAGAAATGGGTTGATTTAAGGTTATAAAAGCTAGTTGGTAATAAGCCTGTGCAATAGTCTAAACAGTTTGTAAGTAATATTAAGCTTCCAAGTCAATTATTTGGGAAGCCATTGCCAGGTGTTGGGGAACAGGCAAGTGGGAAAGAAACATCCATCTACAAACTTGTCTAAATCCAACACGGTCACACTCATCTTGTGTGTCTGCAGTGCTGTCCTGTCAGTATCTCAAGTATGAGGTGAAACTATTAAACAAGAGAGAAAAATACATATAGTGCTGGTCTTCCCATGTATCCTTTAAAGATATACTCATCCATTCACAAAATGTGTAATGAGCCCATGACATAAGCACTAGGGGTGGCTGAGAAATAGTTCCTGTCTTAAGAAAGTTTATTTTAAAAATATTAGAAATGCAACACACAAATCACAATATAATATGTCCCAGATGCTGCGATGGCAAGGAAAATATTACTTCCTGGTTGCAGGGGGGCTATTAAAGAATAGGTATGAACGGGAGAGGGTCATTTTAAACAGATATGTATGGATGACTCACGAAAAAAATAGAAAGATATGAAATAGCCTGGGAAGATGTTGTAGGTAGAGAGTGTGGTAGAGTGTATGCACATGTGCGTGTGTGCGTGCGTACATGCGTGTGTGTGTGTATGTGCATGCATGTGCGTGTGTGTGTGCATGCATGTGCGTGTGTGTGTGTGCATGCATGTGCGTGTGTGTGTGTGTGTGTGTGTACCTACATGTATTATTTGTACACAGTGTGTTATTAGTGGAAATGTAGATAGGCAGGATCATGAAAGGCTTAGTATGCCATACTAAGTGGTTAAAAACATGAGATATAGAACCACGCAGTATAGCTATTTTCATGCAAAGAGCATATGCTGACAGACTTATGCTTTGACTTACTCTTAGTAAAGTTTGGGAAGGGGCTTGAGTGAGTAGTATAAGACTAGACATCAAGCACTAGGTAAAGAAACTAGCACTAAGGCAAGTGACCTGAGTGTGGTCCCTGGAACCCACATAGTGGAAGGAGAAAACCAACCCCAAGCTCTCCTCTGACCTTTACACGTGAGTCATGCTGTGAATGCAGCCTCCTCCCACATAAAAATGAATGTAAAAATAAATACATAAAAGGAACTCCAAATTCTAATATTTTAGATAAGAATGATAATAAGCTGTTGAAGAATAATATTAAAAATATAGAAAATTAAAGATTTCAAAAGTTACTTGTAACTGAAGTTGGAAGAATTCAGGTACTAATTGAATTTGGAAGCTCTAGATTAAGGAGGGAACTTCAGAACTGATGGACGGACTACAAATTGTATCCCACATTATTGGGAAAAATGGGAGAGTGGTCTCTGGCTATTGCTGGGTTCATGGAGATTTGGGGGCAAAATACACTTTTTTAAGGGATAGCAGATGATAATGTAACCAAGGCCACAGCTGTGAACAGTGTCTGATTTTAAGAGAAACCGACTCAAGGAAAACTGACAGTGTTCCAGAACAAACACAGCAGAGGTGGTAAGAAAAAGATATAAATAACAGAAAAAAAAAAGACAGAAAGAATTTATGCCATGAGAATGAAGAGCCTTAGTGTAGAGCAAGTGGGTGTCAGCACCTTAAAGGTCAATGGGTACTCAAACAGAATTCATAATATAAAGAACAGGTAAATCAAATATTTATTGAAAAATATTCAGTTCAAATCAGGTAAGGCAAGTAATCTATTTTGGAGTGACCCTTCTTTAAACAGATGTGTGCGTGATGATAAATCAGATTGTGGCAAGAGCCTGTTAGCAGAAAAATATGTAAATTTTACATGTAGCATTTATGTTTCAGGCATGAGAGCACAAGTCTTTACAGTTTTCTAAAAATGCTTCAACCCTGACACTAGATCACACTACTGGGTGTTCATGACCCAGCCCTGACACTAGGTCTCACCATTGGGTGTTCATGACCCAACCCTGACACTAGGTCTCACCATTGGGTGTTCATGACCCAACCCTGACACTAGGTCTCACCATTGGGTGTTCATGACCCAACCCTGACACTAGGTTGCATCATTGGGTGTTCATGACCCAACCCTGACACCAGGTCACACCATTGGGTGTTCATGACCCAACCCTGACACTAGGTTGCACCACTGGGTGTTCATGATCCAACCCTGACACTAGATCACACTACTGGGTGTTCATGACCCAACCCTGACACTAGGTCTCACCATTGGGTGTTCATGACCCAGCCCTGACACTAGGTCTCACCATTGGGTATTCATGACCCAGCCCTGACACTAGGTTGCACCATTGGGTGTTCATGACCCAACCCTGACACTAGGTCACACCATTGAGTATTTATGTCCCAAATCAAAAGGGGGGTTCTCCAACATCCACAAAAAGGTGCTTTTTAACTCATTCTCATTTTTCTTCAAATTATAAAACTTAAAGCAATGCAAAATTATCCCTGAATTGTAGTGGGACTATGTTCAGGCACACTGTAAATAATTGTCTTGCCTACTGGTTTAATAAAAATGCTCATTGACCAAAGGCAGACAGGAACTATGGGCAGGGCTACCAGACTAGGAAAACTCTAGGAAACAGGAAGAGCAGAGGAGAGATACCAGAGAGATACCATGAAGACACCATGATGAGACACCAGCAGATACAGAGAAGTTGAAATGCTGTTCTGAGAAAAGGTACCGAGGCACATGGCTGAACAAGATAAGAATAATGGGTTAGTTTAAGAGTAAGAGCCAGAGACATATGCTGATCAGCATAAAATTAATACAAGTGTCTCTGTGTTGGGACTGTGGAACTGTGGGACAGCAAGTCAGAACCTCATGTCCAGGCTGGAAAGGCTGGGCCAGAGACTTCCTAACTTACTACACTAAATCAATTCAATATTTTATGGTCCAAACCAATCACTTGAGTAGATACCAGCCACACATGTCTGTTTGGATACAGGATTTTAATAGGTTACTCAAATTTTATTCATTTGTACATAGCATGCTAGTTTAAATGAGAATGGTCCCCATGACTCACATGTTTGAATTTTAGATCTCTAGTTGGTAGAACTGTTTGGAAAGGGTTAGGAGGTATGGCCTTTTGGGGAAAGAATGCCACTGTTTAAGGTTTCAAAAGACTCACACCATTGCTTGTGGGTCAAAATGTGATCTCTCAGCTGTTCCTGAAACAATATCTTTGCTCTGCCACCATTGAGTCTAATTCTCTGAGACTATAAATTAAATGCTTTCTTTAATAAGTCACCTTGAAACAGTGACAGGAAATTAGCTAAGACACATAATATCTGTTGTTTTAGCTCTTCCATCACCCAAGTAAATAAATGTCATGATATTTGGTAAGAAAAAGGGGTATATTAAGTAGTGTGTTAATCAACTTCAGTTTAGCATATTCAAGAAGGTCTGTTGCCCTTGTTAGGGCATGCTTCACACACAGGCAACTATACACCTATATGTGTGCTTTGGCAATTTTGCAATTCAATGTAAAGATAAAAGTATCTCATTGCACGTGTCAATTACTGGCTAATTCTGCAATGAAGAATTGATAAAATTTACCTTCACATCCCAGCAAATGGAATGTGATCTTATCTCTCAGAGGGCAAAAGAGAAGAGTTAATGAAGACAAAATAAAAACACAATATAATAAAAATAAATGAAGATTCACTCATATCTAAAACTATGTTATCCCAAGTAACAAAGAATAATAATGATCAGTTTCTAGAATATATGGAAAAAAATCCATGAAGACATTAATTTTTAACAACAGTATTGAAATGAACTTTCAACAATATTGCATGTGCCAATTTGAGTAGGTTAGGTATAATTATTTTTGTTTAATAAATATTGAATGAACACCCAGAATGGCACAAAATATCACGCTGTCGAAAAACATAAAGGTCAGTGCTCTTGTGAAATTTAAATGAGCTAATTAAGATATTTAATAGCCATGCTGATGAGTTTGAATGAAAATGAGAATTGCTCATAAAAGGTTGGTAGACCTGTCAATTGGCAGAAAGGGTAGGGGAGAAAATGTGCCGGGAACAATTTTATTTCCACAGGCTTTGAGATATATGCGCACCATTTTTGCTGGTAGCATTATTTTTGGGCTAATTTTTGTGGGTTGAGACAGGGTTTCATGGAGCCCAGGCTGATCTTGAACTTTCTATATATACAAGCTGATGTTGAATTCTCCACCCTCCAACCTCTATTGCCCAAGAGCTGGAATTGCAGGCATATACCATCCTGCTCTGATGGAAATAAATGACATGTAACTCAGTGATTGTATCTTTAAAATTTTGTCTTAGAGAAAGAGCCAAAGATGAAAGAAATATATCATTCTGTTTTTTTTTTTAAAGGTGTGTGTATGTGTAAGCATGTAGGTACCTGAAGAAACCAGAAGAGAGTATTGACTTTCTTGGAGCTGGAGTTATAGGCAGTTTGTGAGATACCTATTATGGGTACAGGGATTTGAACTCATGTCCCCTGGGAGAGCACCAAGTCACCTCTACAGCCCCTAAATGACAAGTTTCATGCCAACATCCAATTGGTGTTGTTGATATATGCAGATGCAATGGATTCCCTGTCTTTTCTCCTGCCTTGTAACTCCACTGTGTTCACTCACTATTTCTCATGTCATTTCTATGGATTTTATTCATGTTTCTACATAGGTGGCCATAATGGCTTGCAACACCAAACTGTTTTAATTCTCTTTCTCCTAATCTAAGTTTCACTCCCTCTTCCGTGTTCTCCTTTTCCCTCATTCAACTGGCTCAAGTTTGCTCTACAGCAAATGGACTAGGTGAGAGCTGACATCCCCCTCACGCCTACTCTTAGAGGGTATTCACTGTTTTCTCTCACAAATGATGCTATTGTAAACTCCTTCATAGACATCTTTTAAGTTGAAGGGAGAATTTTGTATTCTGAACTTGCCCTAGGTATTTTTCAATAATGGATTTAGTTTGTTTTCCCAAGTATGTTTTGCTCTACTGAAATGAACATGTGTTTTGCTTTTACACTTGAAATTATGGTGAATTACATTTAATGTCAAATCACTCTTTCATTATTGGGCTTCACCATACTTAGTCATTGTATATTAGCAAATAGCCCCCAAGAATACCCTTACTTCTGATTAAAATAAAAAAATGTATGTGGGTCTCCAAGAATACCTTAAGTTCAGAAATATTCACAAAGGACTCACAGATGTCACTGAAAGTCTTTATACTTTGTTTTGTTTGGGGGGAGGCAAGATCATGATGGTAAAACCCAAAGAGGAAGGTGACAGGAGCTGGTGAGAGCTCATGAACTTGGATGGACCTCTGGAGAACCTGCAGGAAACTGCATGTGGATGACAGCTGAGTGGCTTGCTGTTTGTAGGGTCCCTGGCAGTGGGACCAGGATTTATCCATGGTACATGAACTGGATTTGTGGAACCCATACCATATAGAGTGGTGCCTTGCTCAGCCTTGATGCAGGGGGAGGGGCTTGGTCCTTCCTCAACTTGGTATGCTGGACTTTGCTGATTCATTGTAGGAGACCTTATCCTTTTTGAGGAATGTACTGGGGTGTCATGTGAGGGAGTGGAAGGAGGAAAGGGAAGGGGAACTGTGTTTGGTACGAAAAATGAAAATAAAATAAGCTCTCTGCTGTAGTACAAGGTTTCCGGCCCTGACTTTCAGGCCTATTCTCAAGGTTTAGGACCCACAGACCCGCAGTCCCACAGACTCGCTGAGACACACAGATGCTTACAATAGTTTTCAGCTGATCAGCCTAAGGCCCAGGCATATCACTTGCTAGCTCTCTACCCTTAATCTAACCCATGATTCTTCCTGTTCAGCCATGTGGCTGGGTACCTTTACTTAGAGCAGCATAGATGTCCTCTGCTTCTTCCGGCTTCTCTCTGGCCTTCTGCCCTGTGCTTCCTGTTCTCAGAGTTTTTCTTAGTCTGGTAGCCCCGCCCATACTTCCTGCCTGCCTTTGGCCAATCAGCGCTTTTTATTAAACCAGTGGGTGGGACAATTATTTACCATGAAACAACACAATCCCCTACACTCTGCTATAAAAAGACAGTCTTTATACTCAGGGTTGGGAGCCATTAAAAAGGAATTAAAAGCAAGTTAAGATCAATCAGAGATAGAATCTAATAGTGTCTAGGCCGGTTCCAAACTCCCAGTGGCCTCTCACAGTGACATTCCAAAAAGCACTACCGTCTCAATGACAATATGTCACAATACTCAGAATCCTGTCAGCTAGGAAAGCTCATTGGAGTCATGATGATGTTCAGAGCATTGATGGAACTCCATCACATCATGTGGTTCACATTGCCAAGCTTAGCCTGCAACTGCTCCAAAGAGTGAACTATTGCCTAATCTAAAGCCTCCACTCCAAGTCACAAGATCACACAATCTGTCATGTCCCAGGGACACAATCACATTTATCAGGCAGGGTATTCTGACAATGTAGTGACTACCCTCCCCCAAGGAGCAGAGCAAAGTCTGGGGTTCTCTCTCCAGCCACAATATATAGTACTTTGTTCTTAATGTAATAAATGCTTATCAGCAATCACAAAGATATATTTTTTGTAGTTGTTTTTCCATAACTTGGGTATTGGAATATGATCGCTGGCCTTGTAAAAGGAACAACTTCCAACAGACTCAAGTTTCTGGAGTAAGTGCCATGAAGTTGATATTATTTCTACTTTTTGATATTTACAGGACTTGTGAAATTTTCCTTCTAGGAAGCTTTTTAAGCACAGATTCAATTTTGAAAACAGATTCAGGAGTATTATCCAAATTATCTAGTTCTTAAATGGGTTTTGGTAATTTACATACTTTGTAGAATTTGTTCACTTCATCAAATGTCACCAAGTTATTTATGATAATACTTTATTACTACATATTAATTTAAATTATTTTCATTCTACAGACTTTATATGGCAATTTGTATTTCTCATTCTAGAGATTAGTAAATTGCGCATACTGTCATTTTTCCTAATCAAACTCTGGCTAAAATTTTATCAATCTTATGTTCCCAGTTGATTAACTTGATTTATTCTAGTATTTTTATGTCTTCTGTTTTTATTACCTCCCTATTCTGTTTTCTTTGGATCAAATTCATTTTACTATTCCAGTTTCCTTGTGGAGAAGATGAGGTAATTGATTTGAGAGACAATTCTTTGCAAATATAGCTGTAGGGTCCAATAAATTTCTTTCTAATGTGGACTTCATGCCAGCCTCCAAAGCTTGGATTCTTTTGTTTTCATTTTATTCAATACAAAATATTTTCCAACTCTGCTTTTGAGTTTTTGACTTGATCCATTTAGAAATTTTCTGTTTTATTTTAAAATAGTTGAGGCTTTCCCAGAATCCTTGTATTATTAATTTGTAATTCAATAAGGTTTAATTGGAGGGCAAACTGTATATGACTGGGCCAGTTCTGAATTTACTGAGACTGTTTTCATTTATTGAGCCTGGAATATAGTCTGTTATGGTAAATACTTAATGTGTATTTGGCACTAAGCTTGTTCTGTGGTGCAGAGGAGCATGTCATGATGGGCGGTGACTTTGGTAAGGTGTACTGCACCGCCCTGATTTTCTGCTTACTGTCTTATCACTTATTGGGAGACTATCTTTGCATCCCCAGGAATGACTGTGAATTCAGTAGTTTCTCCTTAGAGTTTCATCAGCCCTTCTCTGCTGTGGTTTAGCTACTTTGTCACTAATTTCATGAAAAGCTAATGTTTTACATTCTTCCCATCAATTGATGCTTCCTTCACTATGACTTTACTCATATATAATCTTTTAGTTTTTTTTGAGAATTTCATACACACATACAATGTACTTTGAACACATTCACTCCCCAGAGGTTGGATGTTAGCATTTATGCATGATATACTTTAATGTATATGATGTGAAATGTCTTTCTGTATGCTGTGAATATCTTCCATTAATAAAGGGACTGACTGTTTGGGCCTATGGCAAGGCATCTTAGAAGGAGGCAGGAAATCCGAGCATATGTAAAGGAGGAGGGCGGAGTCAAAGAAGATGTGCTCCAGCTGCCCAAGAAGCAAGATGTAAAGAAACAGGTAAGCCACAGGCCATGTGGCAAGACAGATGAGTAAAAATGAGTTGAATTAAGATGCAAGAGCAAGCTAGCAATGTGCCTGAGCTATTACTGTCTTCTGTAACCCTAGTTCCAGGGGTACCCAGCTCAAAAGTGTCTGAGTCATTTTGTGGGGCTAAGCAGCAATGGGCAGGTCTGGACCTTGGGACTAGGCTGGGCCAGAAACCTATACAACATGTATATGTGACTATATATATAAAACCTATACAACATATATATGTTACTATATATAAAAACTACTGACTCAAGTGTTTGATAGGATTACTGTTTCCTTTTAACTTCTAACCAAACAAGAATCAATTTTACTTAGAACTCATCCTGGGGTTTTGGATAGGAATCTATCATGAGGTAAAAGAACTATTAGGAAGTTGTACAAGGTTAACAGAAGGTTGAGACATTCCAAATCTGAGGAATCTCAACAAAGCCATTGCAAACATGTTCGCTATGGCACAGACATGGGCAACTCCTTGTAAGATGTCTGAGTGGCTCTTCAGCCCTACCAACAGAAGACAATAGCCCTTCTTCAAAGCCTGTAATGTAGTGTAATTTAAATGTAATGTAAGTGCAGACAAGACAACTAAGACACACAGCTTCCAATGTTTATGCTTGGTGGGATGCAGGAGAACTTGGAAGAGTGTTGAGGCTTTTAGGAATCAACAAATGGTATCCCTCTCAAGATCCAGGCTTTCCACGCCAAGTGCAGTGGGTGTTCACTGGGAGTAGGAACAGACACTCAAACTTATCCATATGCCCATCACTCTGGGAACTCATCCATTCATCTATCCATATGTTTGCTTGTTCTGCAAGCACTGAATTGTGTGCTTGGAGAATACTAGCATATACAGGCAAAGCATCAGATGCTGCATCCAGACTTAAAAACAACATAAAAAAGAAATCAAGAGGGTCCTCATGTAAAGGCCCAGTCTGAGGACCGGAGCCACCTCTGGAACTCACACAGTGGAAAGAAGAACCACCTCCTACCAATTGTCTGCTCATCTCCACATGCATGCCTCCTCCTGAAACAAATAGATTTAAAATATTTTTAAATACTCAGTAACTCAAGAGGGTAATTCAAATAAGATGGTGCCATCTGCTATATTTGAAGATATATACAGATAACACATATTTAAGGAAAAGCTAAGATGTTGAGCTACCATGGTAAAACACTCCCATAATCCTAGACCTTAGAGAGTTGAGGCAGGGGGCCAGGTGTTTACTGCCATCCCCAGCTATATAGTGAGCTTGGGGCCAACCTGGGCTGCCTAAGGCCACGTCTTAATAAAATAAAATTATTGAGTGGGAAAATTTTAAAGTAGCAAATATAATATATACCATTTCACTGCTGATTTTAGTCATCCTCTGATCAAAATTGTCACACTGAAGAGGATTTTACCTATGTAGAATACAATTCTTTGCATGCTAAGGAAGCATAAAGGTAGACTTTAATTGGCATGACTGTAGGTATCATTCATGGCTCATCTTTGCATCCCTAGCATCTAGCACAGTGGTAGACTCATGTTTAATTTTCAGTGAAAATTCTAGAACAATACATGACAATCAAAACCTTAATAGGATCTAGCAGAGATCCTATTTTTTTGTTTGATTGTTAAAGAGCCCATGATCTATGTAAGGATGACTAATCAGTCAGTGGGGTTACAAGATGAACTTCATGGTATAATAATAACACTAGGCAATCAAATCCTGCAGACAAGCTCTCTATCCAAGAACCTTAGTGAAGGTTCCCGAGGGGCCTAGATAGTGGAAGTGGACCTTGAAGAATGAATGAGGATTTGTCCAGTGACAGGAGTGAAGGACACAGAAAGCTGCAGAAATGTAGTGTACATGTAGACAGAGCTCTGAAAGGCAGACAAATATGTGTTGGGTGGGGTGGGGCTAGACTGCAGGACTGCAATGGTGGAGCCAGGAAATAAAGCTGGACAGGAAATTTGAGCCAAATAGTAAAGTTTTATGTGCCATGCTAAGAGGGTTGGATTTTGTCCCTTGTCACTGGTTTTAGCAGAGAAATGACATGACCCAATTTGTGGGATTTTAATAAAAGATCCAAAAGTTTTGGAGATATCAGAGGACAGATCCACCACCTCCTGTCTTCTTCTTTTCTTTCTTTCCTTCTTTCTTTCTTTCTTTCTTTCTTTCTTTCTTTCTTTCTTTCGTTCTTTCTTTCTTTCTTTCTTTCTTTCTTTCTTTCTTTCTTTCTTTCTTTCTTTCTTTCTTTTTTCAAACAGAGTTTTTTTGTGTAACAATCCTGGCTGTCCTCGAACTTGCTTTGAAGACCAGGCTGGCTTTGAAGTCACAGAGATTCTCTTGCTTCTGCTTCCCAAGTACTGGGTCTAACCATGTGAGCCATGGCTTCTTCTGTCTCTCCTTCCCTGGCTTTCTATGCCAGCCTTAAATATTCTCTCCACTCAGTTAAGGCATGGCCCCACCATTGCCTGCCTGGGATCCTAGAACTCCTTCTTCAAACTAAGATGAGCAAGTAGCCTTTTTAGAGACCCAGAGGTAAGAGGCACAAGTCTCCCAGAACCATGGTTTTACACGACAAAAACAAACAAAATAAAACCAAAAAACAAGCACCCCCCCCCCAAACCCAACAGAGGGAAAAATGAAGAAACTTCTCTGACAGGTGATAAAGGGCCAGCAAAGAGTTGCTCTGTGACAGGATCTTGTAAGCACTGGTCATGGTTTTTGTCAACAGGACACAAATCTAGACAGCAGTAAAGAGAGAATCATGCCTTACTGAGGAGGATTCATGGCTTTACTGAAATGCCTCCATCACAAAGACCTAGGAGTATGTCTGCAGGGTGTTTTCTTAATTACTACTTGATGTCAGAGGGTGCAGCCTGTTGTATGAGGTTTCTGAACCAGTCTTTCCTGTGGCCTAGCCTCCTGGTCCAAACTTTCAGACACATAGTCCCATCGTCCCATTGAAACACACAGACACTTGTATTAATTGTATGCTGATTGACCTGGGGCCCAGGCATATAACTTGCTAACTCCTTCATCTTAACTCAAACCATGATTCTTATATCCTGTTCAGCCATGCAGCTCGTTACTCTTTTTTCTGAGCAGCATAGTTGTCCTTTGCATCTTCTGGCTTCTCTGGCTGTTTTTCCTGTTCCCAGAATTTTCTTAGTCTGGTAGCCACACCCACACTTCCTGTCTGCCATTGGTCAATCAGTGTTTTTATTAAACTAGTAGGCAGGACAGTTATTTACAATGTAACAACATAATTCCACTACATTTCCCTTTTTCTCTTTTTGAAAAAGAACCCCAAATATAATTTCATTTGTATAATTTTTTTCACTATTATCTATAACAACTTGCAACCAACACTGTTGTGAAGACAGAAAAATCCTGTTTGATTCTTTCCCCTTGACCCCCTTCCTGAGGTCCCTGAAACTAGCCAAGGTTGGCAGAGTTTCAGCTCGATTGTATCACTAAATTAGATGGCAGTTTGCTCAGGGCTCAGATTCTCAGAAAAGTTTTGTTCACAGGATTTATGGCAGCTTGCTCAACTGCACACAGGATGTACTTCCTGAGTTCTTAGGACCCACCTGGCCAGCTTGACCTTCTGGACACTAATCACTCTGAGTGGGACCACAAAGATAAGGATGTACTTCCTGAATTGTTTGGCTGCCTGACTCCCTGTGCCTCCCATTGTGACCATTGCTCCAGGAAATGAATATCCTCAGGTGGTCCCCAGCTTGCCGGTCCGGTCCCCTGCTTGCCCAAGCCTCTATTGTTTCATAGGAAATATGCCTGCCTGCCTGTCGCATTCCTAAACTCTGTCCTAAGCTGACCTTTGGCCCCACCCTGTTGTAACTTTCCTAGCAGGCCAAGTCCAGACGTATCCCCTTCCCTACCCAGAGTACAGTATAAGAATTCTATTCTGAAAGCATTTGGGGCTCTTGGCTTCCACAGTGCCTCGAGCCCGCACATGTGTGTACCAGTATATCATTCATTAAACTCTCTTTTTCTTTAAAGTTAACAGTGGTCATTAGCTGTGGTCTTAGGGTGTCTAGGGGCGCTAAAGTTAGGGGCGCCCGCCTGTTACACTGTAAACAAAGACAAACATCCGTAATCCAATTTTTGGGAATGTGGGCATTGTTCTCTAGGCTACTTCCTGCTGAATGGGGGCGCTGGCAATCCCATGGGGACCCAAAGAAAAATTTAGGATTATGGACAAGTCTTTAGTGGAATAGTCTCGAGGAATTAGTAATCTCCGTCAGTCTCCTTGAAGTTGTTTTGGATGCAGAGCTCAGAGGAAACTTCAACAGAGGTGTTCTGAAATGCTGAATCATCTGGGCCATCTGTTTTCATTAGAGACTTTTTAGGGGGTCTTCCTCTATCAAACTTTATTTTCTTTAATCAGGATTAAATCCACAGCTTCTCATTTTCTGTGGAAATAAAAAGAAAATCTCTTCTTCAAAGTATAGGTTGGATTAATCCAGGAGCATTTTTAATCAAATGTCTTTTAGCAGCTTTTACCATTTCATTTTCAGTCAAAAAACTTAAGACAATAACATACAGTATCCAGACACTCTTTGTACTTTCCATCTTTATGTGGCTTATTACTTTTCTTTACTCTATTTCTTTTTAAAGGACTTTCTCTACCTTTTTTCTTTTTTCTTTTCTCTCTCAAACCTATATATATATTTTAATACACTCTAGGCCATTTAGAATTTTTTAAAATCTGTTTTCACTGTATATCTCTTATTTCTTATCTTTTTCTTTTTCTGACTACGTCTTTGCTTGTCTAGGGTGACTGACTTTTCCCAGATTCCTCTATTTCTTTCTGTTTCTGTCCACACCTTTAATCTGTCAAGGTGTGGCTAAGGATTATAGACTTGGATAGGGTGGTTTTCTCCACCCAGTTCCCTCTATTTCTTTCCATTTCTGACCACACCTTTAATCTGCCAAGGTGTGGCTAAGGCTTAAAGGTTGGTAGAATGACTGGCTGGCTCCACCCATCTCCTAATCTAGATTCATAGGATTTATCTTTTTAGCAGAGGTACCAGCAAAACCCACAATTACCACTCTGGGGAATTTTAGGGCCCATATAATCACCAATTAAAGCACTGCCATCTGCTGCTCATGAACTCCATTTAAGTATTTGGCAGCAAGACCTCTTAAAAGACTCACAAATGTTTTGCCTCTAAGACTGAATCAGGAAGCTTCTCTTTAACAAAAAACTGCTCCTCTGCTTGGCTCTAGCAAACAGAGCTGACCCAAGAAAATGCTGCTGCTACTAAGAAGTCATCTTTGACTCTGTTTCTTTTCTGTCTTCATAAACAGAAAGCTTAAATACATCATTTACAACTTGTTGCTTAAATCTAGGTTCCTTGAAACTTCAGGAACTAGCCATGTTAAGCTATACTTCAAAAGCCCGCCATTTTTAGCTCAAGCTCACACACCTTACCAGGGCATCTCTGTACCTCGGCTTATATGAGAGACACAACTCAGAAATTGTTTTTGGCTCCAATTCTGTGCTCTTGAACCCCTTTTAATCTCTCTCCAGCTTTATGTGGGTGCATATTACCCACATTGGACTGCCATTTGTTCTATGGGGTTTCTGAACTTGTCTTTCTGGCCTAGTCTTATGGCTAGGACTTTCAGACCCACAGTCCCATAGTACCACTGAAACACACAGATTCTTGTATTGATTGTATGCTGGTTGATCTGGGGCCCAAGCATATAACTTGCTAGCTCTTGCTCTTAAACTAACCCATGATTCTCAGTACCTTTCTCAGAGCAGCACGGTTGTCCTCTGAATCTTATGGCTTCTCTGTGGTATTTCTGCCCTGTCCTTCCTGTTCCCAGAATTTTCTTAGTCCGGTAGCCCTGCCCACACTTCCTGTCTGCCTTTGGCCAATCAGGGCTTTTTATTAAACCAGTGGGTGGGACAATTATTTACAATGTAACAACATAATCCCACTACAGCGGCCCATTGGGGTACATGACCCCTAGGTAGGTTGACCTGAACAGTATGAGACAGATGGCTGAGCACAGAGGAAGCAGCAAGTCAAGAAGCATTCCTCCACGATCTCTGCTTTAGTCCCTGCCTCTAGTTTCTGCCATGATTTCTCTCAGTGACAGACTGCGACCTAAAGTGTAAGCTGATATAACCCTTTCCTCCCCAAGTAGCTTCTGGCCATGGGTCTTCTTGACAACAACAGAAAGCACACTAGAACAGCATCATTACAACTGCTTAAAAATTAATAGAAATAGAAATAGGCATCATTAATTACATTTCTCCTTCTGAAATGCTGTAATTTAAATATGTAAACTTTAGACAGGACTGGGACACACTCCCTGAACAGCCTGATTTCCCCCATCTCCTTAATGATAAGATTATCCTATTCTTTAAGGACTTATGAGTTCTGAAACTCTATAGCATTCTGCTCTTTTTTCCTCCAGGGTAAAATTTCATAGAAATAAAGTGAGACCAACTGCTGCTTTTTGCTCATCTAGAATTAAGAAGCTCTGACATTTTCAGGAAGACAGCTTCTCTTTCTCTGGTATGAGAGACCGTCATTTAAATGTGGCCTCCCAGCATCTTGCTACTGGCTGCTGCTTTTGTTTATTTTTTTACTTTGGAAACAAGCTTTCTCTTCCCCACTCAGAAAACCTTGTGTTGAGTGGTGATTATCAACACATTAGCCAACAGGTGGCGCTGCAGGTCTGTGCCGATGTAACCACCAGCACCTCTGGTTTTGTATAGTAACTGAAAACCCACCTCTCTTCCACAGGAAATCGTAGGGTCTCCCGGAATCGCCAAACAGGCTTCCAATAAATATAAAACCTGGAGGATTTATAGTATGTCTTAGCTGCTTGCACACAATTCTGTGCTAGAGAAAAGAATACCCGAAAAGTTTGACACTTACAGCTGTTTGGATATATGGGAAAGGGGCAACGCACAGTACTAAAAGTCAACATTCCGCCTGGGATCATATAGCATGATTTATAGATGTCATGATGAAGACTGGGAAGGTTGTTAAAAGCACTCCAACTATTTGGGTCTCAGTGTTCAGCTGCCAGATCTGCAATGCTCATCTTAAATATGCTATCTAGCCCTGGATAACCTTATATACCTTATCCTTCTGACTCCAGTCCCCAAGTCCTGGCATTAAAGGCATGCAGCATGCCTGGTTCTATGTGACTCTAGAACTCAGACACAGGGCTTCAGATACATTAAGCAGGTGTCAGCCGAGCTACATTACCTGTCTGTAGAACTGCCATTTGTAATCAGAGAAGCATAGTATCCTACTTGACAGTATTCTTGATGGTAGCCTAACAGAAGCAAGCCACTGTTGTTATAGAAGGAGAACCAAGGATCCAGAAATACTGAGAGTATTGAATAGGAGACCCCAAATCCGAGCTCGAGTTTGCTTAGAATAAGTTCCTGACTTGGGTAAGACCTCAAGCCTCAGTTTTAACATTTAAATAAGTAAATAATAAACTGACGAACCTTTATAATTCATATTCACAAACCTTTCATATTCACAAATATATGTGATAAAAGTGGGAAGCTATTTCCTGGGGAGTGGTGGGTACTAGGACATTAGGACAGTAAACATAGTCCTGTGTGTGGGTAGGAACATTTTCTTTCTTTCTCTCTCTTTCTTCCTTTTCTTTCTCTCTTTCTTTCTTTCTTTCTCTCTTTCCTTCCTTCCTTCCTTCTTCTTCCTTCCTTCCTTCCTTCCTTCCTTCCTTCCTTCCTTCCTTCCTTCCTTCCTTCCTTCCTTCCTTCCTTTCTTTCTTTCTTTCTTTCTTTCTTTCTTTCTTTCTTTCTTTCTTTCTTTCTTTCTTTCTTTCATCACTTTCTCACAACCTTGGAGCCTCCCAATTAGGTCAGACTAGTTGTCAGGTGACCCTCAGAGATCTGCTTATCTCTGCCTCTTCAGCTCTGAGGTTATGAGTAAGTACCACTGTGAACAGGAACTTTTATGTGGAATGTGAGAATTAAACTCAGGACCTCAAACTTACAAGGCCAGCACTTTCCTGACAGAGCTGTACTGGGATTCAGGTGTTAGCTGGCAAAGCTTGGAGGTGTGTCTCTGGAGCCTGAATGGGGCGTGGCCAGGCCCCATTAAGACTGCCTGTAGTGACACTGAGCCCCTCCCTGTGTTGTTCTGGATCAGCAGTTCCTATCTTAAGTATCTTAACCTTGTCTTAAGGTTCAGTTTGTATTGTGAGTGTTCATATACTCCTCAATAAATATTAATTCTTTATACAATATGTTGCTAGTGAATTTTCCATGATGCAAAGCTATCTCTTCAGCAAGCCAGACATCTTTCTATAACATATCCTTTGCTTCCTGGATGAGTTACATCACTCAGACAGCTAATTTAGAGTTTCTTTGTTCAAGAACAGACATATAGGAAGCAGCTGTTTAAGTTTTAAGCTCACAGAAGGGCAGAATTGCAGTACTGCTGTGGGGCAAAGGTGGTCAATATTGCTTCTGCCTTATTTGCCACAAAACTGGCCCACAAGGCCACTCTGGGAAGAACTTATATATTTCCTGTGACCCTGACTTCTGAAAGAACTCCTTTAGACTGCCTCTTGACGAGACATGATGTCCAGTCAACTCTGGTACCCTAGGTAGGTGCACAAAGGCCTTCTACATTCCAGGTGATCTGTTTTATAAATTGATCTTAGTGGTGATGTCTTAAGCTGCTGCCTGGAAAGGTTGAGCCAACTGAAGCTGGGGAAGGATGGTTCACTTTTTCTTCCCCCAAAAAGTGATGATTTAGGAAATTTTTTAAAAGTATAAAACTGTGTGCAGTTGTGCCCACCTATGACCTCCGTGCTCAGGAGGTAGAGGCAGAAGGATTGGATGTTCAATGTCACCAATGGCTACCTTGAGGCCAGTCTGGATTATATAAGATCTACTCTTACCCAAAATCCCCCCAAAAGAGGAGAAAAGAAAAAAATATATAATTCTGTAAGAGAGAGTATATTATCTGCTAAGTGTTAATTAATAATAGCTATGAAGTCAGTCATTGATTTTTCTTGCTACCGCCTGAATGAGTGGACTGGGTTCATTTGCTTGTGAGAGGCTAGATGAACTGAAACCCCATTCTTACACATGGTAGGCAAGCCATGGTGCTGAGCTACTCCTCTAACCAATCCAGGTCAGATTTTTGTAGTTTTCTGTTGACAAAACTCTGAGATTCATACAGGCTAAATTAGTTGTCCAAAGTTATCATGTAATAAGGAACCAGTAGGTAACTACAAGTAACTCATACCATTCACAGTACATAGTAGAGCCACTTTCAAATTTGCCTGATCCCTTGCTAAGGTTTTGTGTTTGTTGTCATTGGTGGTGGTGTGTGTGTTGTGTGGGGCCCAAGACTCTAGAAGATTATCGTATTTTAAGTGCTATGATCAGATGTCTTAGACTAAAGCATACCCCTTCGATGTATTATCTTATTAACATATTCCCTTTTGGGTAAATCCACTGCGATCTGATGGAGAAATCCATCATTTTAAACACATAAAGGTCTACAGCATGTACCCTTTCGTGCCAATACAAAGTCTCCTTTCAAAATCAGACATCTGGGCCTGTGAAAGCTGAGAGGAGAGGAGAACTTCAAAAACCAGGGAGCCAGGCAAGGCAGACATGTGAAATACGATTCCCTGCTTTTGCTGCTCCTTAGAGAATCCCTTTTCTCTTAGGAGTGAAAAGGCAGAGCAGCCCCACTTTCTGGCACCCCATTTTGTGCAGCTGGGGAAAGTATCTCACAGGTGTGTATTGTAAATATTTTTATTGCCTAAGAGAACGGAGATGGTTTTTCCACTGAGATGTGAACTGGCAGAGGTGATTTAGTTTCACGGCTTTTCCCAGCTTCCTTCTCTGACAGTACCAGCCAACAATGTGAACTGCTCCATGCTACAGAAAGCCTGCACCCACAGTCCAAGTATACAGGCATTAATTTTTCTCCTGTGGCCATACGGTGAGCTTTGGGAATGGCGGACACTGGTTCAAGGCTGGAATGGTTTCAGAGCTAACATTTACAATATCCCATCTCACCTTCAAGTTTGAGGATCTTTGGACACTTAGTACAGAAATGTCTGAATTTAAAACAAAAAAGAGACAGCGATGACATGACTTAATGTCTGCTTGTTTGTCATAGTCAAAAAATAAAGTTTCTCTGAATATGACTGTTATAATAGGTTTCTGGTCCCGGGCGGCCAAAGGTCCAGACCCACAGACCTGCAGCCCCAGACCCCTTAGCCATCCGCTGCATGATTGTGCTGTCTGCTTAGTTCTCACTGGCCCAAACAGCACCATGGCTAAAAGTCTTGGCAGCAGACAAAGGAGTGGTAACTCTGATCTGTTTATGTTTATTGAGAGGAGGCAAGGAGACAATGGTAGACCATCTGCCTTAGTGTTTGTTCTGTGGGAGAATGCTTCGGCTGTGAGGTGTGTGTTAGTAGCAGCAGGCCCTGGCTCACACTCAGGAGTTCTTAAAGAAGGGGCAATGACTGTAGATAGCAATCTTGGTGACCCTCATGTCATACAACAGATATCAGCCAGGACATTATAATGGAGAACTGCGTGTGGTCTGTCCACATGGAGGTTCCACTCTGCCACGAGCGAGTCACATGCCTCCAGTGAGGCCTTAGCTGATCGGCCAGCTGATTTGATGATGTTAGTAGTCATGGGCTGGTTAGCAAGTGAGCACAGATAAGCATGAGGCCTGGAGTAGGCTTCTCTCATACTCCTCCCACCTTTGGTTGGCTGCCAGTTGAGCTCTTTGGCAAGTAGAATTTTCAGCCTGTCTATTGGCACAGCTGCTCATTTCCTTCTCTCCTGCCTGTTTGCCATAGGAAAACCACTAGATTTCAGTTGTTCAAAGATGGGGCACTAAGGGACTGGGGTGCCCTCCCCAACAGGAAACAAGAATGTTTTTAACAAGACCAGTACACCAAGTGAAAATCTTCTCACAGTTCCGTTGGCGCTTGTAGTTGCCCTGGGGAGTTTGAAATCACTTATTTAGCGTAGAGACAACCTTATGTTTCTCCTCATGTATTTAATTTCCTTTCTCCATAGGACTGACTAGATAAACTCTAGATCCCAAGATGTGAGTTTAAAAAGAGATGTGGTGTGTGTGTCAATGACATAAAAGCAGAAACAACTGTCTATGAAAATAAATGTGCTAACAGGAATGAGAAGAGAAGACAGAGCAATGTGGAGCAGATGTGCTCCAAGGTCATTGTATACTTGCACAAAAATGGTCGTATTTTACCTAGTTAAATAAAATGAAAGTTTTCAAAAGGTATGAAGGAGGTCATCACCCTGACTGGCAGATGTCAGCCCACTTTGTGGATTCATGTTGGCACCGTGCTGAGCACCAAAACCAGACCACGTGCACACAAGGCAAGCATCTTAGCACTGAGCTGCATCCCTACCTGTGAGTTTTTCTACTTTGCAGTCTGAATGAAGAAAGTGTTGTTCTGCTTTTTGCTCATTTGTTTTGAATTAATCCCTGAGCTATAGCCCATTTCAAATCCCCAGGAAGGGAGAGCGACTCATAAGACAGTCAGTGATTTTTACATCCCCTGGAAATGGTCACAAATATAGCCACAAATCCATCCCCTTGCTGCATGAGAAATAACATGTAGAAATCCAAATACTTCAAAGTATTCTGCTTCATCCTTGTAACTGTCCCAAGAAATTTCTTAGCTTTTCCCTAAAGCATGGCTATGATTAGTTGGCTGGTCAGTACTCCAGGACAGTGAGTACATCGAAATTGAAATTACCAATGGTCACTCTAAAAACAAACCAAAACCACCCATACACAAACCCAGAAGCAGCTAAATTCTTCTCTTGTCTAAGTTTCCTTTGAGGTATAGGGAGGGGAGGAGGTGGCTGAACACTCCATGAAGATTCTCCCAGGAGCCTTGCAAACTAAACTCTCCCCTGTGATGTGGATGTGGATGGGTAAACACATATTTTCTACTGTTTTCTCACCCTCTTATTTTCCACATGCTCTAGCTTTGTGTTACAAACATAGCTTTGAACTTAAAACTTTCTATTAACCTCTGGTACAGACATAAAGCTCACAATAAAATTCTAATTCTGTTGTTCTTTGTGACTAAGGATTCAACCATCCTTGCATGCCTGATTGCAATGTACCCCCAAATTTCTTCTGCAGGCCTTTCATTATCTAGTAATAGGAACATCATTTGGGGTGTTTTGGATGTCTGCTCTGCTGGAGATACTCCTAGAGCTGGAATTATAGGTGGTTATAAACCACCAAATGGAGGTGCGCACATTCTCTGCAAGAGCCCTTGAATATCTCCTGCCTCCTGAAGAAAGATATTTTATGACCATATACTAAGGTGAAATAAGCCCTATGTGATATGATAGGACATAATTCAATATGTATTAATATAAAAATATGTATTAATATAAAAAATTTATTAAAGGGTATATTAACATTCATTGACATAAATTAAACCTTAAGACAGTTTTTAGAGATAAGAACGGTCTCACACCAGGGCTACTGCTGTGCTCTCCTGCTTGCTCTCTGAGAATACAAGAACAAAATAAGAAAGAGATTAGTGTCTTAGCATCTCTTATAATGGGTCTGGCTATGCTCTGTTCAGGCTCCCAGAACTCGAGAGACACACCTCCAAGCCTTGTCAGCTGACACCTAAATTCCACCACAATTCTCAAAAGAAACACAAGTATCCAATAGTTTTTAAGTCTTTAATGTTCTTAGCCCTGAGGGAACTATGTTGAGATTCTGTCTTACCCAAAAGAACACCCATCAAAAACATAAAAATAGTAAAAATTCTGATGAAGATATGGGCAAAGGAAAACCCTTAAATGGGAGTGTAAATTTGTGCATCCACTGTCACAATCACTGTGGAACTTTCTCAGACAAGAACTAGAAGTACCCCATGACTTCTGGACATGCCCAGAAGACTTTATTTTAATACAGATACTTGAACATCATGTTTATTGCTTTTCTATTTATAACAAGGGAATAAAACATGCCCAAATGTCTAACAGATGGACAGATAATGAAAATGTGCTCAATACACACAAAGGAGTCGTATTCAGTCATAACAAATGAAACTGAAAATTTCAGCTGTAGGAATTATTACAAGTGAGGTAACCCAGCCCAGAAAGACAGAAGCCATGTGTTCTCTTTCATACACAGGACTCTTTTATTTATTTATTTTGGTTTTTCAAGACAGGGTTTCTCTGTGTAGCCCTAGCTGTCACCCTGGAACTCACTGTGTAGACCAGGCTAGCCTCCAACTCAGAGATCTGCCTGCCTCTGCCTCCTGAGTGCTGGGCTCAAAAACATGCACCACCATCACCCGGCTTGTAAATTTCTATATGTGTGTGTGTGAGGATATAAGACATAAAAGTAGAGAGCCAGGATAGGGGAGAAAAAAGGAGGGGGAAAGTTGGGAATGGAAGACACGTGGCATGAGAATGCAAAGGAGATGATGTGCAGAACCCGAGGAAGGGTCAGAAGAGGGATAATAAAAAGGATGTGTGAAGCCACCATAATGAAACCCATTACAATTGTACACTAATTTACAAACAAGTAAACAAAAGGTTAAGGGCCCACAGGATGATTGCAATTATACAGACTCCTAAATGTACAAGCTAATCTACATAAATTCCTAAGCATGGAAATTAAGTAGCTCTCGATAGCCAACTGAGAAGTGGGGGGTGGGGGCTGAGAAGAGACATAGGGACTTTCAAGGCTCATAAAATTGCCCTATTTGTTTTGGATATTGGCTCTATGGGTCAATACGAACACCGATGCCTCAAAATTTACCCAGGCTATCTGCAATTCATTAGGCATCAACTCATACCAATAACGTTCTTTTGAAATCGTGTTTTGTATTTGAATTGTCTCAGCAGTTCAGCATCTTCCTATTTGTTTTGATAATTTCATGTAGTCGCAGAGAGCAGGATGCCTAGGGATATAATTTGGTTGAATTCCTGATCCCTTAATGTGTTTAAAGTGGGATTATGGATCTGACTTCAGAAGGTCTTTAGTGAATGAAAATAAATGCTGAAGCATAGTTTCTGCCCTGATTACATCCAATAAAAGGAAAGATATTAATGGCGGGAGCAAGAACTCAGCAATAATTTGAGTGGCCAGCCACAAGCAGGCAAAGGTGGCAATATCTACCACGTAAACGGTAACAGGACCAGTATGTACATAGAAAGGCCTTGATGAACATTTTTGTCCTTCATGGAATGTGTAGGACATAATGATGCTGTGTAGGCAAAAACCAGGGGAACACCTTTTACTATATCTTGAAGCCTTGGCATTGTTTTCTTGAAGTAGCTCTCACTTACCTATTTATAGCTTGGGTGACGGGAACTGAGCTTGCTCATCTTTATCAATATAGGGCAGTTAACTCCGAGTGCTACTCAGAAATGGGATTTAATCAGTTGCATCCAGGTTCTGAGTCTATAGAAAAGTATCAGGGCATTCAGATGGGAAAATTGCCTGATATCTATTTTGTAGGATTCTCACTATTTTGTATTTTGACATCTATTACTTGGGCAAGAGCACAGACACCATATCTGTATGATTTAAAAGAGTAACAATAAAATACTTGAAGAATCCCATTAGCTCCTGGGTATGTGTACTCCATCCTTGTCCTGCTACCTCCTTGTAGAACAACTGTTGTGCAGAATAACAATAAGCACCAGTCTCTTTTCCCTTATAATCTGCTAATTGTGTATACACTTGTAAGAATGTCTCATTTTGTTTTATGTCTTTCTAAAATTACATGTTTTAAAACATATTCTTTACTTTTACTTTGTTACTGCTTGAGACAGCATCTGTATTAATTACTTTCTATTGCTGTGCAAAAAGCCATTTACAGAGGAAGGAACTTATTTTGACTTATGGGTCCAGATACAGTCTCAGTAGGGTCACATATCAGATATCCTACATATCAGATATTTACATTACGATTCATAATAATAGCAAAATTACAGTTATAAAGTAGCAAAAAAATAATTTTATGGCTGGAGTCACCATAAATTTAGGAATGTTGAGAGCCACTTTTCCAGGAGACTCTGTATTGGGGAAGGCTTGGCAGCAGATAGCTGGAGCAAGGAGGTAGAGTTCCTGTCTTAATTGCAAACACAGAGAACACAGACTGAAAGCGAGGCAAGGCTAGGAATCCTCAATACATTCTAGAAGTGATGTGCTTCCTCAGCAAAGCTCTGCCTCCTAAGGTATCATAACTTCCCTAAATCACATCAGCAACTAGGGATATTTGTAGTGCATTCATGATGTTACATTGTAAATAATTGTCCTACCTAGGAGTTTAATAAAAAGCGCTGATTGGTCAAAGGCAGACAGAAGTGTAGGCAGGGCTACCAGACTAAGAAAATTCTGAGAACAGAGAACAGAGCAGAGATGCCACAGAGACTCCAGAGTTGCCAGACAAGCCAGAAGATGCAGAGGACAACAATTCGCTCTGAGAAAAGGTACCGAGCCCCATGAGTGAACAGGATAAGAATCATAGGTTACTTTAAGGGTAAAGAGTCAGCCAAGAGATTGGCCTGGGCCCCAGGTCAATCAGTGTATAATTAATATAAGTATCTGTGTGTTTCATTGAGACTAAGGTATGGTAGCCCGGAAAGTCTGGGCCATAAACCTCATACAACAGCTATTTCTAATTTAAAGCATCAAAGATTCTTACTCTGTGACTTAGCTTCTCCTAAAACTTCCTATGTAGCTCAGGATGACCTCAAAGACATAAAACTTCCTGATTTAGTTTCCCTAAATACACACACAACCTTAGTCATGCCATCTGCTACATAAAATATAAAGCATTAGGTCATGGAGACTATATTATGATAATATCTTCCTTTCTTTTTTCCTTCCTTCTTTCTCTTCTTTTTTTTTTTTTTTTTTTTTTTTTTGGTTTAATTGTCCTGAACTGGAAATCCCTATGTAGACAAGTTTGTCTTGAACTCACAGAAATCCACCTGCCTCTGCCTCCCAGGTGCTGAAATTAAAGGCATGTCCCACCACACTCAGAATTTTTTTCATTTCCATTATAAACTAATTGTGGATCCCTGTGCCTTTCCACTGTTATATGCAGCTACAACTTCTTTATTTAAATGATTCTGTAATATTCCATTATGTGAGGAAACACACACAGACACAGAGAGACATAGACCAACATACACACACAACATGTATATTAAAGATAAAGGGATTTAAGCAGTATTATGATTTGAATGAGAATTGTGGATCTCTAGGTTGGACCTGAGGTTTAAGAGCCTGGCTCTGGTTCTTGCCCAGAGCCTGCATTTTGGATGAATACACATTGTAAACAACTGCCTCATTGTCCAGCTTCCATCTCTCATCTGCAGTTGTGGACTGTATCCCCTCAGGGTATAAAGCCCAAATAAGCCCTTCCTCACTTAAGCTTCCTGAGGTCAGATGTCTGGTCATAGGGAGGAGGAAAGTAAAGGATGCAGACTACGCTTTGCATGAAGTATGAAGTATCCCTCACAGGCTCATGTGTTGTGAATAGTTAGCTCAGGCTGTTGGTGATGCTTGCTAAGGTTGGGTAACCTTCAGAATGTGGAGCTTTGCTAGCAGAAATGGGATACTCGAAGGCAGGCCTTGAAGGTTTATAACCCTGCTCCCTTCCAGTTTACTTCTTCCTATGTATGGATACAAAGTGGGCAGCTGACTCACTGCTGAGACCCTGTTTTCCCCACCAGGATGGACTGCGCCTCTTCAGACCATAGCCAATACAAACCTGTCCTTCCTTAGGTTGCTTTTTATCAAGTATTTGGTCACTGTGATGAGGTAAGTAGCAAGCGTGGATAGACTCATGCTTTGTGACAAGCGATGTATTTATCTCTGTAGGCTTGTTTATAAACTACACAAAAGTCATCTTTAAAGGGAGTGACGGCTGTGTATACTCTAAGGATTAGATTCTGATAGCTTGTTTTCAATTTAGTTTCCTCATTTATATTGGTGTACGATGCTCCTCATTAACTCACTGTATTGGCAATACTTGTTAAAACTGGATTTTATTCTCACTAATAGCTGTTTAATTTGGTATATAATTTGCATTTTCCTTTTGCATTTCCTAACTGCTAATAACTAGGCATGGGAGTTACTAGGGATCGAACACAGGGCTTTGTGCATGGAAAGCATGGACTTTCCGCTGTATTTTATGGGCAACTCCTCTGATTGCTGACAAAGTTGGACATCATCTTAGTTGGACTGGTCCCTTGTGTCACTTTTTTTGGAAATGTTTCTCACTAACTTTTTCTGACTCTATTAGTGTCTCACCAATGTTAGGGGAGACTGTTTGATGACAAAAAGTTCTATTGCGTTGGGTACAGATATAGTAGCCAATGTTTGTTTATAATGTCTTGAGTTTAATACAGTTGAGTTTATTATTTTCTTTCTACTGTGTCTTCAAAATCAGATTAAAGATCATCTTCTTTGTATTGAAGTCATCAACTCTCTTTACATTTTTGTTCTTATTTTTTATTTTACTTTTAAGTAATTAAGCACTTAGAATTGATTTTTTTTTCAGTCTTAATCATTTAACACGTGATAAAGGAACACAGCTTACTCCTGAATTTGTTTTGCGTAATATACTTTCTCAATATACTTACTGAACACTTTTATCCTTCCCCAGTGATTCAAAAAACCAGTTCTTAAATCTGTTGCTCTATGTGAGGGTTATTTTTTCAGTGTATTTTTCTACCCTTATATTACATTATGAACTGCCAGAGATTAAATTAAGTTTTCTTACCCTGGTTGGGCTAATTATTACATGTTTTTCATCTCCTGCCTTTTCTGTTATTGTTGTTGAAATATCTCTTGTTTTCAGTAACTTTTTTTTCACAAGGATACTGACCCCAGTTTATATATTGGCTTCCAGGAACAGGGATCATTTTTCAGTTTTGAAGAACTAGAGCCTTAGAAGTAATTATCTTGCATTATTGAGAGTTACTTCACTTAAACAAGTAAATTTTAAATATAGCTTTGAACTATAAGATACCATTTTGCTCCCAAGAGTAATTAACTCATTGTAGGCCACATCTAAGAGTCCATAAATTGGAAACATGTGGGAGGCAGGTCCTTGGTCAGTTTATATGGAGCATGATTTGCTACAGTGGAAGAAAGCCAACTTAACGAAGCAAGTCATGTGATTAGCAAGTTCTAGCTACCGACAGACCTGGGCCTGGAAAACTGTAACTTGGCATCAAGGACAGTCTGGAAGGGCATGTCAAAACTCCTTAGTTCTCCACTTCTTCATCTGTACCTGTGGTGATTCATCACTTCTGAAATACTCAAATGAGAAGAAAAGGACCTAATTGAAGTTGAAACTTAAGATGTTTAATTAAAGGTCATGTGTCAGAGGAAGTGCTGTTTGTCTAGCAAGGATTAGAATGAAAAAATCTGTTAGAGTCATAAATCTCCTGTTCTTCAGTTACTAGTTTTTTAGAATTAGAAACCCAGTGTCTTTAGATATGGACAGTGGATTTATCTTTTAGGAGTTGACTCCATTCCTTATACCTAAAGAGAGATAGATGACAGAGCATGTCATTTTTTTCTTACTCATAATCACTGCAGAGTTTGTGACAATCAGGTCTAGACCTTCATTATAATCATGAGATAGATTTGACTACTTTTTGATTTTTTAGTACTGTAGGTTGAATCTAGGTCAGGCACATACCACAACATTGAGCTACATCCTTAAGCCTTCTGTACTAAGGAGCTGTGGAGATAGTTCAGTTGATAAAGGGCTTGCCAAGCAAACATGGAGACCCATTTTTAATCCCAAGAATGTGCATACAGAAGTGTTTGTAAACCCAGCATAGGAGAGGTAGAAGCAGGCCACCTGAAGGCTTGGTAGTCAGTCAGCCTAGCCTTGTTGGTGAATTGCAAATCCTAGGGAGAGATCCTGTCTCAGAAAAGAAATGTAGATGACTTTCCTGAGAAACAACACTTGAAGCTGACCTCTGACCTCCACATGTAAATGCATATACATGCATGCCTACCTCATTTCATAGAGAGACATGTGTGTGTGCACACACACAATTTATGATGAAATATTACAAGAAATTAGAGTGTGGCTTACAAACTTGACTCATTTACTATTTCATATATTTTACTCATCTACTACCAAGTATCTGAGTATTGATGCAACCTGACTTTAAAACACTAAATATCTACCAAAGCATGATACCACATGGCAGCAATCTTAAAACTTCCTGCTGGGCAGGAAGTTCCAAACCAGCCAGGGCTACAACATAATGAGACCCTGTTTCGAAACAAAAAGTCAGAATATCACTTACATTGCTCACCAGTATAATCTATTATTTTTGAAACACAAAAGAACTACATATTTGAGTTCTATGTGGAAAATGTTAGAAGACCCTGGAACTTGGAAGAAGCTTGGGTGATCTGTCAGTTGGGCAATAGAATCATTTGAAGTTTTACTTCCTCAATTGTCATGATGAAAGCAGGTTGCCTCTCCATGTGGCCACATGTTTTCCATACAACATGGTGGTCAGGGACCAAGCATTAACTCCTAACAGCCAAAAGACAGAATTGCACAGAGACTTATGAAATAATTATGATACTCCAAATATCACCTTCAGAGATTCCTTTTTTTTGAAGAAGGGAGTTGAGCTCAAGAATGGAGGAAGTATCCCTTATCTCTTCAAGAGTAGCATCCCAGTGATGCTGATGAATGCATAAGAAGAGGGGTGTGTGGCTTCCATCAACAGAAAAATGTAAGCTGCCCAAGGAAGAACTTCAGAATCTCAAGGTCCATCTTTCCACAACTGAGACAGTGACTTCTTGGGTAAACAGATAACATTTCTAGCCTCATTTGGGACAAAGCCTAAAAAAGTCATTGATTTTCAGATGGATAAATCTGACATTTGAATCTTTACTGGTAATGAATGTCAAAGATGCATGGATTAGTAAAAAAAAAAAAAAAAAAAGGCAATTGATAGTTAATTAAGAGGCAGATATATCCCACCCAACACTGCTATTGTCTGTAACACTTTAGACAATGCCCCCTCTCCTGACAAGAGTTCATAATGTGACTTATATTCACACCAATGGTACCTGAATACCTTGTTCATTTAATATGTTTTTTGTATGCATATGTGTCTGTGTGCATGTGTATACATGTGAACATGGAACTAATGAACATTCTTGAGTGTCATTTCTTAGAGGCTATCTACCTTGAAAGACCCAGTCTTTCACAGGTCTGGAGCTTGCCAATTCACCAATGATGGCTGGCCAGTGAGTTCCAGGAACCCACCAGTCTCAGCCTCCTGGGCACAGCAATTATAAATGTATGACATAATACACAGCTACTTCATGTGAATTCCAAGGATCAAACCCAATTCTTCATACTTGTGCAGCAAGTCATACTTAATCAACTGAGTTGTCTCTTCAACTTAATATATTCTCCTTTTCACTCTCTTGAAATGAAATATGCATTTATTTGGGAGGTGGTAATGCTGTTGGAAGATGCAAATTTTAAAATCTGAATGATACCACAAGCTTGAAAGCCCTCCTATATCTTTGCCTGACATTTAGAGAAGTAACAAATTACCTTGTCAGCAAACTGAAGTGATGTGGGAATGTTTTTCTGCATGCTGTGAATATCAATCTTTAAATAAACGAGCTGTTTTGGCCCCTGACAGGCACCATAGAAAAAGTAGGAGGGGAAATTACAGCATAGGTAGGAGAAACAGGGTGGAATCAGATCAGATTGAGCCAGCCACTCAAGAAGAAACGTGTAAGGAACTCAGGTGAGTCACGGGCCATGTGGCAGACAAATTAATGAGAATGGGTTGAGTTAAGATAGAGAACTAGCCAGCAATATGCCTAAGCTATAGGCCAAACAGCATGAAGTTAATATAAGTGTCTGAATCATTTTGGGGGACCTAAGCAGCAGTGGGCAGCTAGGTGCTCTGGTCGGCAGGTCTGTGGGTATGGACCTTTACCTGACTGGGCCAGGAAACCATATTGTAACAATGAAAGCCAGTCTTAAAGACACCAGAGCCACCTTTACCTCACCAAGAACATCAGAGAATGAAGAGGAATAGAAGGTGACTTAGAGAACCCAGTCCTGGTTCTCTAAGTTAACCCAAAGAAAGATATGTTGAGTCTTCTTTGGAGAATTTTGAGTTCAGTTCAATGGAGGCTGTCACCTTCCTTTAAGCAAGTCTTCTCAACTTCAATACTATTGACTAGTAAAGCTAGATAATTCTTCATTGCTGGAATCTATCTAAACAGTATCCTGGCCTCTACCCAATCAACACCACTGTTACCCCCTTGCTCCATAGCAACAACCAAAAATGCCTTTAATGTATGGAATACAATGGTGTTTAGTAGAAATGCAATACTTTAGTGTGTTATGCTGAGATTTAAGGAGATAGATATTCTCTTCCCATTAATGGCAGTAAATACAACAAAGTTTGAAATGTATTAAGTGCTCTGCATTGTGGGCAGTTAGGCCTCCACAGAAGTGAATTTCATTTACTGACTCAGACCCAAGATTTCATTTTAACGGACATACTTGTCACTTTCACAGAGATTGATTGTTCTTTTGTTATGGTTTGTTTTGTTGACTGTAAAGGCAAGCATGACTTTGAACTCCCAGTCTTCACCTCCTGAATGTTGGGATTGCATCTATGCACTACTACATAGTTAATGTGACTTCAGGATACAATCTGGGCCCTGTGTGCACTAAGCAAATAGTCTAACTTGTAGTAGGCAGGCACCCCTAGGGCACCCCAAGACACCCCAGGACCATGAGTAATGACCGCTGATAACATTAAAGAAAAAGAGAGTTTAATGAATATGAATATGAATACCGGTACACACATGTGTGTGGACCCCAGGCATGATGCAGAAAAGCCTGGGGCCCCGAATATTCTCGGGGCAGGATTCTTATACCCTATTTTAGATAGGGGAGGAGGTACAGGGCAGACTTGGTGTGCTAACAGGGCGGGGCCAAAGGTCCAATACAGAGTTTAGGAATGCAAGCAGGCAAGCTATTTTCTGTGAAGCAATAAGGACCACCTACAGACATTCATTTCCTGGAGCAGGACATTGAGTAAACTTCTAATAGTTAACAGATAACAATTCTCATTGTAGGACTTTCCTGGGTGACCCCACCTAGGTTGCTAGATCTGGAATGCGGCCTCAGAGCCTTATCTTGGAAAGTCAAGCTCTACCAGGTGGGTCTCAGGAATTCAGGAAGTATCTATCAGGCTCAGGCTGCTGGGTGTGTCTCAAGCAGCCATCTCACCTAGGCTAGTTTCAGTGACCTCAGGAAGGGGTCGAGGGGGAGACAGTTACAGGATTTTTCTATTTTCACAAACTAAGCTACTGTTTGTTGGCTTGTTCTTTAAAGATTTTTTTTGTTATTTTTATTCATATGTGTGTATGAATGCAGGTTACATTTGTGTATAGCCTTGGAAGCTAGAAGAAGATACTGGATCTCCTGGATCTGGAGTTACAAGCAGTTGTGAGCCCTGACATGAGTCTTAGGAAACAAATTCAGGTTCCCAAGAAGAGCAGCAAGATCCCTTAACCTATGAGCCATCTATTCAGTCCTTGCTGGCTTGTTTATAGATCCTAAGATGATGTTGCCAGTTTACTTGGGCTAAGGAGCATTGTTTTACACATTCTTTGACCACCTAGGTTTGCATACACTTGACTCTCCCCTAAGCAGTAAGCAAGGACAAGGTCTTTTCAGATGAGTGAACCACAGGGAATCATCTGGTCTCTTTTTTTCTAGCAGAGAGGGATGCAATTAGGAAGGCTGAATCATCTGTGGATTCAGAGATCAATCCTAGGTCTTGAGCAAAAATGGAAAGAGATTTTCATAATTAGCCTGACAAAGAGCGCTAATGGGGGAATTGAAATGCACAACAAATATGTGACAGAGATAAATGCTGGCAGTAGTGGTTCTTTGTGTGAGAAGCCACTGCTGCTGACAGAGCTATTGATACTCATTGTCACAGTGAGGTGAGGAAGGCAGACACATGCTTAGTTACAGAACTTGCTTTCAATGGCGCTATTAATATCATTGTGCATCTGTGTGCTCACTAAAATCATGTAAGACCAAGGTGGACTAGAAAAGATGGAGTCCTGGACAGCCTCCAGGTTTTCTATAACGCAAGGTCTAGTAGTATTGTATTTTGTGTGCGCATGTGTCAACATGTTTGTGTGTGTTCTGGTACACAGGAGTATATATGGGAAGTTCACATGAGCATGTATGTGCATGCACGCGGAACTGAACATTTTAAATCCCTGATAGTGAGTAACACTGCCATGAATGTAACAAGAAAGGCCAAATTAGTAAGTGTAGGTTTAATTTGGTGGTCCCAGGGGAAGAGGGAAGCCATGAAAGAAGTCTTAGGCCTTAACTACCCCTCGGACCTTGTCCTTGCTTACTACTTAGGGGAGAGTCAAGTGTATGCAAACCTAAGTGGTCAAAACCTAGGTCAGGATTTTTCAAAAGCAGAGTTTAGAGAGGGTAGCTCCAGGAGAGTCTTCATCAGAGGCCAGGGGACAATCTCGTGTTTCCTCAGGTGTTGTTTTAAGACAGAGTTTCTAACTTGTTTAGAACCAGGAAAGAGATCCAGTGTAGCTGGACAGAAAACCCCAGGGATCTTCCCTACTCTGCCTTCTAAGATTCTGTCTGCACTTTTAAATGGGTGCTCATAGTTGCAAGGTGAGCAATTCACTGGTTAGCTTTCTCCTCAGCTTCCCACTAGTGGGTCTTTTCATCCAGTCAGAAATTTACACTCTGGGTCCCTGGCTGTTGGCCCTGTTTGGGGAAGCTAGGGAAGCACTGTGAGGAAGAACCTTGCTGGAGAAAGGACTTCAGTCTTTGGAGACAGGCTTTGAGAGTTCCAATCTCATCACACTTCTAGTTCTCTCTCTGCTTCCTGCTGCCATTAAAGAAGACATTTCTGAGATGGCTGCTTTTCACCTACCACCATGCCACCCTGCCATTACATACTGTCCCTTGGATATCATCCACAAGCCGCCTTTGATCATAGTGTTTTGATGTGGGAATAAAAGACTATTTTGGCCATGGCAGGCACCATAGGAGTAGGCCGGGAAATCAGAGCATAGGTATGAGAAGGAGGGCAGAGTCAGAAGGGATGTAATCCAGCCACTCAAAAATCAAGATGTAAGGAAATAGTAAGTAAGCCACGGGCCATGTGGCAGGGAAGATTAATGGAGATGGGCTGAATTAAGATGAATGAGCTAGCTAGCAATATGCCAGAGACATAGGTCAAACAGTAGGAAATTAATATAAGCATCTGAATCATTTTGTGGGGGCCTAAGCAGTGGTGGGCAGTTAGGTGGTCTAGGACTGCAGGTCAGTGGGTCTGGACCTCTGGCCAGACGGAGCCAGAAACCTTCTATTACAGTGTTTTATCATAGTAACAAAAAGGAATTGGTACAGCACATACATGTACATGCCTCCACCTCCACAGATACAGTATTTTAAACTTTTAGAATATGCAATTTATTTCTCATAGGTACGGGTAAAAAAAATCAAGCACATATCAACAGGAGGGGAGAGTTTTGAGAGTCTATGAGGACTAGGTGGCTTTTGGCTCTTGGAGACAACTGAAACTGGCAGAAAATTTAACACTTAGAATTCCAGCAATTGTCTGGATGGGAAGAGGAATATACAACAAATGAGCCACACTGGCAGGGTGGGGACTCTGTTAAAGAGAATAGGCATAGGCTTTCTTGGAAATAATAAGCCACTTGAGTGTTTTGAGGCTTCCTGAAGTTGATGCAAATGAGTCTACTTCTGCGTCAGTCGCTAGGTGAGAAGCTATGCCACATACACTTCTTCAGGAACATCTGAGTCTGAGGTTCAGGGAGCTCTCAAAGGAAACAGAAGCTGCAGCATATCATAAAGCAAGCAGAAACATCTCACCTCTGCAGAACACCTCACCTCTCCACCTTTTCCTAAGGACAAAGCATGGCTCAGATGCCACCATCATCCTGGACAAGAGCTGGCAAGTACTCCCAGGTGAGCTTCTGTGGAGATGAGCAAGTGAGTGGAAGACAAGAGAGTCCTATGCTATTTTAGTATCTACTGTTGTAATTCTTATTAGGGGGTTATCAGCTTTTCCTCCACAAAGCACATCACAACACCTCTGATGTCTGATCATAATGCTATCCGCTCTCAGACCCTCTGTTTCTTGCTCTGAGTGCTTTTTTGTAAGTCACATGACTTAGGCAACAGGGCAGAATCACTTTTGCCTTGGGTGAAGGTAGTGACAGGCTCCCGAGGCTATGGAGACACCATCCATCCCTGTGAAGTGTTCCACTCTCAGTGTATGTGGCTGAGGCTGGGGCAACACCATCTAGCCCCCTGAAATGTCCTGTTTATAGTATTCTGGGCTCCAGAGAAGGTAGCCCTGCCTGTAGGCTAAACCAATCAGAGCAACCCTCACTGTTTTCTAATTTGGTAATAAGTTCATGTTAGCGTATGTGAGACAAAATGAAATATCCACATTATTAGGAAAGGGAAAAAAAAATCATTTCCACATGGGTTATGTAAGTTGAACAGAAGTCTGGAGCCTCTGGTGGCCATGTATGCTGCCATAAATGAGTTTCCAACTTGAAAATCACTTTCATAGTAGGAAGATTATAGACGAGAACTGGAAAGGCTGAAGGTACTTGCTTACCACACCTAACTGCATCCCGAATTATACTGCACTGTTGCTGATGAAAGTGCTTTTCTGCTTAATGCAGATTAAATTGAACTCCTTGCAACTTGGAGTTCAATGATAAAGAAACCTTATTATTCCCGGTCTAAACATACAAAGAGGAAACTAGAGATGGACAAGGTGAAGTCATTTGAGCAATTCAGCAAAGACAAAAGCTGACAAGACTTTTGTCTGCAGACTGTGTTCCTTTACACATACTCTAAGATGCTGATAATGTCTGATAACTTATGCTAAACACATCACTCCTCTACCCAGGAAGTCCTTTTATTAATCAGCTACCACGTCTTTCTTGAAATTTCTCCCATAATGATGCTAAGCATTTTTGCTAAATTCAAGTTGAGCTCCATGTCCTCAATTCACAGAGTCTAATCAGAGAGCAAAATCTACTTGCTCCTAGTCATTCTCATGCAGTGGAAGGCACAAAGATAAGCATTGTTGAATAGGTAGTGCAAGGATCGGAAGGTCTGAGGATGAGTGTGGCATGGCTCTGATGCCTATTTGTGACAAGCACTCACCTGTAAGAAGCATAAGAAAAAGCTTCCTTCAATCCGACCACAAGAGGAGTCAGAGTGAGGTTGGCCCCAGGAATACTTCTGTGCCTTAGCTTCTCCTCTCTTTGCTTTTCAATCTGGAATCTTCTGTCCTGCCCTGTCACTAGTCTGGGCAGCACCAAGTGCTTTTCTGTATATCTGGTAACTGAAGACAGTTCCTCCCGTTTAAGAAGGGACTTAACAGGCTAAGCAGTGTGGGAAGATCTGAGGTGGAGGGCTATAGGTCTTCAGCTAGGTCAGTGTCATCTGCTGTGATTGTACCGGTACTGTCTCATTAGACCCTCCCCACAACAGAGTGATGACATGCAGATGGTGGGGAGGGAAGGCGTTACCCAAGGCAGAGCTCAGCCCTATAAAATGAGATATATGGTGGGTTAGTAGGCTAATGAGTGTATATACTGGCTGAGGGGAAGTTTGACATAGGGTGCGAAGGACAAATAGGATTGTGAACTTCAACATAAGACCAGCAGAGGATTGGGAGTAAAAAGAGATGCTTGGCAAGGCAGATGGGCCCTCCAGAATAATCCCGGTGATGTAATGGAGGGGGAAAGGGGCAGGCTGCTGCCCTGCCCTCTGTTTCATCATCACTTGGAAGTGGCTGCTTTCAAGTGACCCATTGCATGCCACCATCCTTTTTGTGTTTTGAAAATGTGTGTATGTTTATATGTGCATGTGTGTGTGTGTGTATGAGTGTGTGTGCATGTGTGCATGCTTGTGTGTGTGTGTGTGTGTGTGTGTGTGTGTGTACTATCTCTATGCAGGTGTCCGTAAAGGCCAGAAAAGGGCATCAGATCCCCTGGCTGGAATTACAACCAACTGTGATATATCCTCTGTACACGCTCTACCCTGTCATCATGCCTGTTTTCATTCATTTGCACTAAGGCTGAACGTTTAGAGATATTTATTTTTTCGGAGACACAAATTTGGCAGTTTCTGGGCCAGCACAATTCCACAGTGAAAGAAGGGAAGATGTTCAGCAGCAGAGTGGGGAGAGCCTCTGCTCACTTTTACACACCCTCCCGTTTGCTCATGATCATGAGACTGCTGGGCACTGCTCAGGGGTGTAGTAGGTTCTTTAATGACCCCTCCATACTCCACCTTAAAGCTGTCATCAGGAGTCAAGCTCCCCCTTCTCCTCCAGAAGAATATTTATAAAAATATAGACTAGATGCTAACAGATGTCAGAATTCTGCCTCTCCAGCTATTAGAACGCAAACAACAAATTGCAGTTACATATCTGCTTTCTATGTACAAAACAGGAGAAGCACCCTTTATCAATATGCTTGTAACAACAAGATATAGGATCAGACTGGGTTTTTGAGGTTCTGAACCCAATATTCTGCCAATAAATAATAATAGACAAGCAAGATTTATAGCAGGTTTCATCTGGACAAGCTTGGACCTCAGGAAGAGTGATGCTAATGGCGAAGGGGGGATCCTGGAGGCACTGAAGGGATTCAAGTGTGATAACTGGTGGTTTCCGGTGAGCATGTCAGATTTAGGTCAGATGAGAGACTTATCCCATGAAGGTGTATTGGAATGATGTAAATACAAAATAAAAATATCCCTTAGGTGTGGAGATATGCTTCAAATATAATAAAAACAGTCAGAGATATCAGAGGACAGATCTGCCTCCTCCGGTCTTTGTTTGTTTTTGTTTGTTTGTGTTTTTCCAGACAGAGTTTTCTGTCTTAACAGTCCTGGCTGTCCTGGAACTTGCTTTGAACTCACAGAAATTCTCTTGCCTCTGCTTCCCAAGTGCTGGGACTAACAGTGTGAGCCATGGCTTCTTCTGCCTGCTCTGTCTTTCTATGTCTGCCTTAAATACTCTCTTCCCTCAGTTGAGGTGTGATACCACCACTGCCTGCCTGGGAGCCTGGAACTCCTGTAAACTAAGAGGACCTCAAACTCAGACTAGATTGGATCAAGGGCATAGGTCACCACTCCCGGATATACCCTGTGCTGTGATTAAAGGTGTGAGTTACCACTGTCTGATCCTCCTAGACTGTGGGTAGATCCCTCTGATATCTCCTACTGTTTTTTTTATTATATTTGAAACACATCCCCACACTTAGGAAACAAAAGTGGTGATGGGGAGCAAAAACTGAGCAGGAAGGAAGCATAGTCTAATTTAATATCAGCATCAGGGTGTTTACATGGATTGCAGAAATAGTTCAGTGGAGAAGCTCTCACTGTGAAAGTTTAAACAGCAGAGTTCAGATAGCCAGCACCCATGTGTAACATGGGGTTTCTGACCCTGTCCAGCCAGAGGTCCAGACCCACAGACCTGCAGTCCCAGATCACCTAGCCCCATGGTCTGGGCCTGCCCGCCCTCCTTAATCTCCCCCCCCCCCCCCAAATGACTCAGACACTTATAATAATTTCATGTTGTTTGGCCTATGGCTTAGGCACATTGCTAGCTAGCTCTTTCATCTTAATTCAGCCCATCTCCATTAATGTCTTGCCACCTGGCCCGTGGCTCACCTGTGTTACCTCACATGCGGATTCTTTGGCTGCTGCTGGCTTGTCTCTTTGTCTGACTCTGACCTCCTTCTCCTACCTATGATTCAATTTCCTGCCTACTGCTACAGTGCTGGATATAGGCCCAAACAGTCCGTTTATTTAAAGAATGATATTCACAACATACAGAAAGACATCCCACACCACTTCCCCTTTCCTGTCTAATCGAAAAGGAAGGTTTCAATTTTAATATAGTAAAATTTCATATAACAAAACACCTATCAAGCAAGAATTATAGTTACAATATTTAGTCTATTTGTATTTAACAAAAATTAAAAAATTCTATCATCTACTTTATCTTTGTGAGTCTAAAGTTTCATATCTAATATAACTTTTAAAAACAACTAAAGAAAACTACTTATAATATCTAATTTTCAACTACATCAAAGACCACAGAAGGTTGTAATATTACCTGAGTAAACAGGAAATGCAAGCAACTTCTAAAATCTAAAAATGTCAGAAATCTTCCTGGACAGTCACTCAGAGTTCCTTTGTAACATTGGGGCATCCATCTTCAGCCTACAGGCATAGAATCTCTGGCATACCTTACAGTGAAGCAGGAAATCTGAAGGACTGCTCTGCCCATTCTGGTATAGTTCGTCAGTCCCCTCTCCTTGTGTCCTGAAGAATGTTTGGCAGTTTTCTCTGCAAAGCAGGAACCTGAAGGACCATCTTGGCTTGTTCTGCCAAAGTTCAAAGGTCACTTTCCTAAGAGTCCTACATGTCCAGTTTCTACAGCATAATGTCAAGCAGTCAATACAAGAACAGTTTCTTGTCCAGTGGCTAATAATTGCCACAAAGAAAGTAAATGCCATATGGAGTTTCTTCAATGCCCATTATTCTCTTGAAGTAGATTGGTGCTGCCAGAAGCAGACCTCACTGTCTCACTGTCAAGAAAAGTCTGAGTCATTAAAATATTTTAAATGCCATATTCTGTAGGCCTTTGAAATATTTGAAGATTATCTATCTAATTGTAAAAAGGGTTCTCCGGCCCTATGTGGGTGTTCGGCCCATGTTGGGATGCCATCTGCAACAGGAGAAGAAAAGATATGGGTACCAAGGAAATTGATAAAGATCTGTTTTGAAAGGGAGACCCCTCCTGAGGAGAAGTAGTGGCTCATCCACTGATACAACAATCGCATACACGGTAAGGAAAGCTCATTTAACAAGGCTGACAGACGTGTGGAGAGTTGACATAAGCCCAACGAATAAGAACTTTTGAGAGTGTGGTTAGGGTGAGGCACCACCTGGCATGTGTGATGGATTCAGAAACCTGAAAGGAACCAAAGGGAAGAATGGAAACCAAAGGCAGAAGCTTCACCTTGATCAAGCCCCCTAGCCCCATCTGTCGATATGGCTCTCGGGTCAAGAAGTATGGGTGGAGCAGCAGCCTATAATTGAACCTTAAAGAATTGGTTGATGAACAACTAAAAACGGGGCACATAGAACCGTCCACAAGTAAACATAATATCCCCATATTTGTTATCCTTAAGAGGTTGGGATGCTATTGCTTCCTACAGGATCTTTATGTAGTTAATGATCAAATGAAAAAAAAATGGGGTCTATAAAACCAGGCTTCCCCCTTACCCTAGTACTATCTTTTTTCTTATTATATATTATTATATGTTAGTTTTAGATATTAAGGATTAGCTTTTTAAAATAGCTCTTGTGCCACAGGATCAAGATCATTTTACCTTTACTGTGTGGAAACCTAATATGAATAAACCAGCTAAGAGAAATCAATGGACTGTTTTGCCCCACAGTCACACAGTATGCCAACTATATGTCTCCCATGCTTTAATTAATATCCAAAGGATGCTCCTCTGGTCCATTATATAGACGATCTCCTCCTTGCACATCCAGAAACAACCAACTTAAAGGGTATTACAAGAGAAGTGTTGGAGGATTTTATATCATTGCATCTGATTGTTACACAAGACGAAGTCCAAATAGTATCTCCTTTTGCCTTTTTGGGATTCTCCATTGCTAGGCAGATCTGTCCTCTTTCCTTTAAAGTGGAAGTGAGAAACTCATATTCTTTCTCAGAATTACAACAATTATGTGGCACAGTTAATTGGTTTAAATCTTTCTTACCTGTCTCTGATGAAAGCAGCTCTGTTCATTGTTGGAGGGCCCCACCTATCCTTCCACTAAGGTTAGACTTACCCCAGAAGCTAAAGATTTGCTACCAATGGTTTTGACTATTCTAGCCACTTTCAGTCTACAAAACCATGATTCCCAAATGCCATTATTGGCCATGGTCCTCTGGAAACCCAGAGAGCTTGGGGCAATATTATGACAATCTAGACCCTGTCTATGAATCCATCAAGCACATTTTGGTCTGTACAAGGTTACCTCTAAGTTCTCTCAGTTCTTCTGTAATAGGCAGGCACCCCTAGGGCACCCCAAGACACCCCAAGACCACAGCTAATGGCCACTGTTAACATTAAAGAAAAAGAGAGTTTAATAAATATGAGTATGAATACCAGTACACACATGTGTGGGCTCCAGGCACTGCAGAAAAGCCTGGAGCCCCGAATATTTTTCGGGGCAGAATTCTTATACCATACTCTGGGTAGGGGAGGGGGTATGGGTGGGCTCTGCGTGATAACAGGGTGGGGCTAAAGGTCAGCTTAGGACAGAGTTTAGGAATGCAGGCAAGCAAGCTATTTCTTGTGCAACAATAGATAGAACCACCCGAAGACATTCATTTCCTGGAACAGGACACATTGTGCAAGCTTCAAACAGTTAACAGTTAACAATTCTCATGGTAGGACTTTCCTGGGTGACCCCCTAGGTTGCTAGATCAGGAATGTGGTCCCAGAGCCTTATCTTGGAAGGTCAAGTTGCTCACCAGGTGGGTCTCAGGAATTCAGGAAGGCTCAGGCTGCCGGGTGTGTCGCAAGCAACCATCTCAACATTGGCTAGTTTCAGGGACCTCAGGAAGGGACCGAGGGGGAGAGAGTTACAGGATTTTTCTATTTTCACACTTCCAACCTTAAGGCATGGACATTGGCACAGAGAACATATAGACAAGAGACAGATAAGCTTGTCCTCCCCTTTTCTTTAAAAAATACCCAGTCCCTCTGGGCGAATTCCAGGAGATGGTTGCGGGATTCTCAGGAGCTGTTGAGAGTCATTTGCCAAAAACTAAGACCTTAGCAGAACTTCCCACACTTCCAATAAAGATACAGCCCCATGCAATCCCCTCCTCCACTCCCATCCCTCACGGCACACTGGCCTTTTCAGATTCCAGTAAAACAGACATGGTGTTCTTAGCCACTGGCCTATCTTCAAAGATGTTTTACATATGTCATGGTCATCCCTAACCCTGGTTCTGTTCAATTGGGTGAGTCATTGGCCCTCCTCAAGGTTAGTGAATTGCCAGGCTGAGGCCGTTAACATTTTTTTCTGACAGCTAGTGCACTGTGCAGGCTGTTCCTGTGTGGTCTTTTCCAGAGTCAAAGACTCCCTGATCCCCATTGCCAGCACTATGCTGATCCTATAAAATATCCTGAATCAGAAGAATAAGCTTTGGTACTCCTCACCTATTAGATCCCACTCCAAACTGCCAGGAATATTGGCCCAAGGAAATGAGGTTACAGATACCATTATTTTAACAGCTCCTAGAGCAAGTTAGGGCTCTTCACCAACAGCTCCATCTGTCTCCACAGAATTTGCATAGCCTTATTCCAGATTTACCAGATTCCCAGTGTAAACATTTGTCCCAGGCATGTGCTACCTGTGCACCTCTTGCCCCCTTAGGACTTCTTCAATGTGCAGAGGTTAATACCTGGGGCCTGTTGCCTAATGCCATGTGGCAGATGGATGTCACACATTATGCCCCCTTAGCAATATTAAATATGTTCATGTGATAATAGATATCTGTTCCTCCTTTATTTGTGCCCTTGCCCTTTCTGGAGGAGAAGGTCATCAATGCCATCGGGGCCTTTAAGTTGACCCTGGTAGTTATGGGAGTACCTTGGGCACTTAAGACTGACAATGGTCCCGCCTATGCTTCTCAACAATTCAGTGACTTCTGCGGTCCTGGCATATTTCCAATACCACTAGAATACCCCACCTATAATCTGCAGGGACAAGCCATTGTGGAGAGAACCAACAGAGCTCTTAAGGAGCTATCGGCCAGGACTATCTCGTCAGAGGCTAGGAGAGATTCTCATTTAGCTTTAACAGAGGTCATTTTTCATGTGAACTTTCTCAGTTTTGATGACAAGGGGCTCAGCCTGGCCTATAAGCACTGGGTGTCTCTGCCAAGGAAATTGCCCCTGACCCTGGTGAGATGGAGAGATCCCATCTCCCTCCTATAGCTGCCACCAGCCCCCCTGCTGGCCCACGGAAGAGGGTATGCTTGTGTTTTTTTCTCAGAGTGCCACTACACCAATATGGATCCCAATAAGAAATATGAGCCTAGCCATGGATCAGCAGGCTTCTATCAAGGCAGAATTGATCCTGGATGGGTAATGTACATACTCACCACCATTGCCCCGTTTCTTCAAAGGCGGAGGACTTGGTTCTCTTGCCTTTCATTCTGTTGCCAGTGACAATGAACTGTTCTGCTTTCCCTATGATATTTACCACCAGTTCTTCCCTAGGCCTGCTGTTTATGAACCTGGCGCTAACCACCAAAAAATTTGAGGGCACCTGGTTTTTGGAGGAAGCCCCCCTCTTTTTTAACCTCCCCTTTTCTTTCTTCCATCCAATGCCCCCATTTCAGTCTCCATCCTCAATTGGTCACAACAAAAAATTGATCTTTTGGCTATTTGATTCATCCTGGATGCGCACATATGTTTTGACTGGCAGAGTGGTGCTTTTAATCTTTCTTCTTAATAAGTGTCTTCTAGAGCTCATCCAGCAACAGCAGGAGGCCACTGGGGTGACTCTACAGGTGCTAATGGCCTTTAGACATCCTGCTCATAGCCCTCCACAGGAGGTTATGCATATCTGCCTCTCTGAAATTCAAAAGCTCACTGTCTAATCCTCTCTACCTAGGCAGCTCTCCAGAATATTCTTCCAGGGCTGGTAGTCAATGACAGGTAAGAGCTTTTTAGCAAGACAGCCTAAGACAAGCACAGTCCAGTTGCTGAGCCCTCCTGAGGTAGGGTCAACAGGATCAGGGCAAAGTACTCCCACGGACTCCCACTTAGCACCCATATAATAAAATAAAAGGGTGGATATGTAGTAGGATAGGCCCATAGGATCAAGGAAATTGACTCAAACCAGCTGTCAAGGCAAGCATATAACATACTTCCTTATGAGCCAACCTAGAGTCTGTCTGAGGGCCTAGCAATGGGCACTGTCAGAGGTCCTGATCACGCTCAACCCATGAGAGATGACTGCACAACATCATCAGATCAGGACACAGCCTAGATGCTTGGAGGAGGGTATATAAGGCTCTCTCTATTGTTGAATAAATGAGTTAGTCCTTTGATTTTCCACTGACTCCCAGAACCTGTGTTGCTGGCTCTGCATCTTCTCACCCCCGCCCCCCAAGGTTGCTGTTAGAACCCAGCCACGTTATTGTATCAAGAACATGCCTTCAACACACATTTAGACTCAAACTGTGGAGACTAAAAAACCGAGATGACAAGTTTCAAAGAAAAATATTTCTTTATAGACGCCAGAAATTCGTCAGACAGCATGATCCACAGTAAACCCACTGGCAATGGATTTACCAATGTAAGAAAGTCCTACAATAGTTAGAAAAGAAACCAGCAAAGTAACAAGACTGGTGGCTTTCAACCTTCCTATCCCTGACCCTTTAACACAGTCCTCACCCCAACCATAAAACTACTTTGCTGCTATGTCATACTGTAATTTTACTATTGTTATGAATCAGAGTGTAAACATCTGATATGCAGGACATCTGATATGTGACCTCCAAATGGGTCATGACCTTCAGGCTGAAAACACTCAACTCAGACCAATGCAGCAGCTAAAGGGCATTATGTAAGACAGTAAAAAGTGTACAGCATTAGGGAAATTCTGTTCCGGGATGACTCTGTGAAGATGAAAACCACAAGGGACATAGGGAAGCATTAAAAACCACAGGCCTTCAAAGGGAGGGCTTAATCTATGAGCCAGAAAGAAAACAGTTTATCTTAAGATAAAGTAGATGCAGAGTAATTGGCATTCGGGCAGATCCTGGTTAAGCTTTTGAGTTCTATTGGAAAGAAGAAATTCTTCAGGTGCTCAGACAGCAGAAGAGGAAGTGCCTGCTTGAGCTTTGAACCTTTCCACATCAGGACACAAAGTCAGAATGCAACAGAGTCTAACAGAAAATCTACCAGTGACTCATGAATACTAATGCCTCATCAAATTGTCATTCCTAAATAAAGGTCAGAGAACCTCAGCCCAGGCACTGACAGATTGTCTATGGCATGAAAGAATTTGGTTATTTCCTAGTAACTAGGAAAGGTCCCTAAGAACTTGGAAAAAAAGACACATCAAAACCATCAGAGAGCTTAGTGTATAGGAAAATTGATTTAAAACAATGCAAGCTTAGATTATAGATTAAAGTATAAATGGATTTTTATGCCATACACAGACACACAGGCACTGACAAACTCACTTTCTTAATGAACTCTGTGGAAAACTTATAAAAACCTAATTTCACTGGGAGCCACAGGAAGCCATCCAAAATAGAGACCTACATAAAGGTATTAAAAAACAATCCAAAGTTTTAATTGTTTCATAATAATTTTTATATAGCCTGATCGATTTTTACAACAATAATATATGCGAGGCTTAAGAAATATTTGATTCTAGATTTTCAAAGTGCTGTATTACATTCGAGTTTGATTCTTGTGGTGGGATTCAGGTGTCAGCTGATAAGTCCGGCAGACACTTATCCAGGGCCCCGGGCTCCTGAAGGGGGTGTGGCCAGCCCCATTCAAGAGGGGCTGCTGGGATCTTGAGCTCCCCGTTTGTTCCTGCCTTCTTGAGAGACCAGATCAACATTCATCCCTTGGACCCTCTGATCGCTCAAGTGTCTATATAAGGTGTTACATGTATCCTGAGTGTTAATTTATATTTCAATAAATATTAATCTTGGATTGGTATATTTTAAGAGAGATTTACTCCATCAGGTTCTGTATCATTTGGCATAATAGAATCAGTTCACTTAATTTAAGGATGACTATAGAATTTATATTTATAAAGTCCCACTTCATTAGAACAATACCCAGACCTAAGAGAGGGTCACTTACTCAAAGCACTCCCACACATAATATCAAATAGGCCATTCTTCTTGTAACTTGGCAAAAATAGAATACTTGTGACTCTGATAAGCAACATTTATATTAAACAAATCTTATTGAACACATATGATATTGTAGTTTGAATATGATTGGTCCCTAAGTTTATAAGGAGTAGCACTATTAGGAGTGTGCCCTTGTTGGAGGAAGTGGGTCATGGTAGGGGTGGGCTTTCAAGTCTCTTATGCTCAAGCTACCCCTTGTTCAGTTCAATTTCTGTGACCTGAAGATCCAGATGTAGGACTCTCGGCTCCTTCTCCAGCACCATGTCTGCCTGCATGCCACCATGCACCATGATGATAATGAACCAAACCTCTGAAAATGAAAGCCACCCCAATTTAATGTGTTTCCTTTGTAAGAGTTGCTGTGAGCATGCTGTCTGCTTACAGCAATAAAAACCCTAACTAAACAGATGATGACTATATGGGCAGATGGAGACAGTACAGGAGCAGCAAGATGGCTCAGCAGCTAAAGTCACTTTCTGTCATTGATAATCTGAGGTCAATTCTAGAACCAACATGGTGGAAGGAGAAACTATCCTCCTCCCCCTCAATAACTAAATGCATGCAGAATTAGGATTTACGAAAATAAGTATAATAAACTGATTTTCATAAATTGTCCTAATTGGCCTATCAGTAACCCAGCACAGTTTGTAATTTCTCATCCTTTCATTTAAGATCATTTCATGTACACAAAGATTTCCCTTTTGATTTATTTTTTTCATCTAGCTTAGATCCTTTCAGGTGTGGTGTTCATAGGAATTAGCAAACAGTCTGCAGACATGAATACATAGGCTATATTGTGCAAGTCATTTCATAATATTTAGAAAAATAGTACTTTGTGCAAAAATTTTAGAAACAGATTAAGGTAAAGTTATCATATTACTCAGCATTTAAATAATTTAATTATAAGGTAAATTATATATATATATTCCCTTTTATTTTTTTGGTCATGGTAGGGAGTATGTGCATTCATGTATACCTATGTATGTGCATGTGTGTGTGTGTATATATATATGTGTGTGTGTATATAGATGTGTGCACCAAGACATGCATGTATATGTATGTATATGTGTATGATACATGTATGTGTATTTGTGTGCATATGTATAAGTGTGTATATGTGTATGGGTATGTATGTACATTTGTATATGTGTATTGTTGTAGTGAGGTTTCTTGGTCCCGGGTGGCCAGAGACCCAGACCCTGCTGCGCCAGACCCCTTAGCTGCCCACCACTGCTGCTCAGGCCCCCAGAAATGACTCAGATGCTTATATTAACTTCATGCTGTTTGGCCTATGGCTTAGGCACATTGCTAGCTTGCTCTTACATCTTAACTCAACCCATTTCTATTAATCTGTCTGCCACGTGGCCCATGGCTCACCTGTGTTCTTTACATGTTGCTCCTTTGTGCTTCAGCTTGGTCTGTCTGACTCCACCCCATTTTTCCTACCTATGCTCTGATTTCTCTTCTTACTTTTTCTGTGGTGCCTGTCATAGACCAAAACAGCTCCCCCATTCAAAGATTGATGCTCACAGCATACAGAAAGGCATTTCCACATCAGTGTACGTACATGTGTGTGTGTTTATACCTTTGAGCTTGGTTAAATGCATAGTACAAATGTGAAACTGAGAGAGCTGTCTCCAGTGTCAGTTCTCAGGTACCCTCCATCATTTCTAAGATCTCCCACTGACCTAAACCTTTAACACAGGGGCCTGTAAGCTTCCAGAGATCTCTTGGCTCTCTCAATTCAATCTCAATATACTGACATTGCAGGCATGTGATGCTGTACCAGTTTTTACACAGGTCCTGGTAATCAGAACTCATGGCCCATGAAGTAACATGAGATGAAAAAAAATCTATAAAAATACTATTAATTTATTTTTGCATTGCCCATCTACTGCTGGACATGAGGACTTCCCCTAAGTAAGAATCATATAACTAGTAAGACTCCCTTGGAGGAAACTATCTTTTCCTTTGCAAGTGGTTGCCAATTGAAGATAGTTCATATGCATTTCTCCCTGCTGGCTGGTCAGTCTGTCTTGAACCCCTGCTCAACATTCATGTAGGCAACAGTCCTAGTGTGTCTGGAAGATACAGTTTGTTTCCTTGGTGTCATCTATTCCCTCTGCTTCTTACAATCTTTCCCAGTCCTCTTCTGCATAGCTCCCCGAGCCCAGAGGGGCATGGTTGATGAAGACATCCCATTTACAACTCAGTGTTCCAAAGTCTCCCAGTCTCTGCACATTTCCCCGTTGTGAGTTTCTGTGTTATTTCCCAATTTCTGTAAGAGAAGTCTTCTCTGATGATGACTGAGACACTGATCTGCAAGTATAGCAGAGTGTCACTGGGAGTCTTTATGGCTATATTCCTTCAGCAGATCCCTGGCCTAGATAGTCTCAGGTTCTTAGCCAACTGAACAGTGTCAAGCATGGGTCCTATCTTATGGAGTGGGTTTTAAATTCAATCAGAGAATGATTGGTTACCATTCTAGTTAGGGTTCTACTGCTGTGAAGAGACATCATGACCATGGCAATATTTATAAAGGAAAACATTTAATTAGCATGACTTAGGTTCTCAAAGGTTTAGTCCATTATAATCATGGCAGGACATGGCAGCATGCAGGCAACATGGTGTGACTACGTTTTGATCAGAAGGTAATAGGAAGTGGACTGAGTGGATTGAGAGTATATTAGGCCTCAAAAGCTACCTCCACAGTGACACAGTTTCTCCAACAAGGCCACACCTACTCAACAAAGCCATATCTCCCAATAGTGCCACTCCCTTTGGGGGCCACTTTTTTTTCAGACCACCACAGTTATGTCCACAATGTTTTTTGCTGCTATAGCACTAGCATAGCATGAAGGCAGGTCTCCATTGTAGATGACAGGGTTTGAAGCTACCTTTCCTCCTCTGGTAGCATGCAAAGTACCTTTCAGCATCACGAATTCTTCTCAGTAGGGGTGGAGGTTCTAGTTAAGTATCACCTGATGTGGGAATGCATTTGTGTGTGCTGTATCTTTAAATAAAGGAGCTGTTATGGGTCATGGCGGGCACCATAGAAGAAGTGGGAGGAGAGTCAGAGTTTAGGGAGGAGAAGCAGGGGGAGTCAGAGGCAGATCGAGCCAGCCGCCCAAGGAGCAACATGTAAGGAACACGGGTGAGCCACACGGCCACATGGCCATCAGATTAATAGAAATGGGTTGATTTAAGATGTAAGAGCTAGCTAGCAATGTGCCTGAGTCATAGGCCAAACAGCATAAAGTTAATAGAAGCGTCTGAGTCGTTTCTGGGGGCCTGGGCGGCGGTGAGCGGATAAGCGGTCCCAGGCAGGTCTGTGGGTCCGAGATCTCTGGCGGCCCGGGACCCGAGAACCCGCTACTACAATCACCTACTTCTTTCCATTGATTAAAATATGTTAGGATTGTCTTCAGAAAAATGGCCTTACTGCCAGTTTGTAGAGCAAGCCAAAAGTTTTTGTAACAATATATTTTTGACCTAGCCTTTCTGGCCTTAGCCCTGAGATTCAGACCCTTTTGCAGCCCTGCTGCTACTTACCCCCAAATAATCACACAAAAACATATTAATTTCATGCTGATCAGCCAATGGCTCAGACATATTATTAGCTAGCTCTTTCATCTTGACCTATTTCCATTAATCTGTCTTCCACATGGCCAGTGGCTCACCTGTATTCCATTAGATCTCATTCTCTAATTGGAAGCCCACAGCATCTTTGACCTGCTCTTCTTCTTCCCAGGAGTTTTCATAGTCTGGTAGCCCTGCCCACACTTCCTCTCTGCCTTCTGGCCAATCAGCATTTTATTAAGTCAGTAGGAGGGACAAATATTTACAATGTACCAGAATATAATCCTATAGTATTACCCGTTTTAAAACAAGAGCCCCAAATCTACTATTATTACAAATGGCCTCTATCTGAAGCCTGAGGAAGCTTAAAAGGGGTTATAGAGGACAGAAATGAAACAAAACGCAGCTTCTGAATTGTGTCTCTAAAGTACATCATTGTATGGAAATGGCATGACTTGGTGGATTTGAATTACAAAACAGCAGGTTTGCTGTGTGCAACCTGAGCTGGAGCAAGGCCTATTCCTGAAGTTTCACAGGAGCCTTAATGTAAGCAACAAGCTGCATGTGACAGATTTACGTTATTGCTCTTGCAGACAAAGAGCAAACAGAGTCAAAGAAGGCTTCTTATTAGCTGCATTTTCTTGGGTCAGTTCTGTTTGCTTGGGGTGAGGAGAGGGTTGGCTTTTTCAAGAGGCTTTCTTTAAAACTCAATGTTAGTGGAAAAACACTTGTAAGTCTTTTAAGAGGCCCTGCTGCCAAATACTTAAATGGAGTTCATGAGCAGTCCATGCTGGTACTCTACTCGGTGGCAATGTGGACCCTAAAATTCCCAAGAATGGTAATTGTGACTTTTACCAGTACCTCTTTTAAAAAGCTAAACTCTCTTTGGAGCTAGACTAGGATCTGGGTGGAGCCAGCCAGCCAAGTAGCCAAACCTTTAATCCTTAGCCAGACCTTAGTAGATTAAAGGTGTGGTCAGAAGTGGAAAGAGGTAAGAGATATGCAGCAAGGTTAGATTCAAAAACAGAACAAAATAAAATCTCTAAATGGATTATAGTGTATTTAAAAATATATGTAGCCTTGAAAGAGAAAGGAAAAAGAAAAAGGGATAGAAAAAGTCCTTAAAAAAGAAACAGAGTAAAATAATAGTAAACCACTTAAAGATAGAAATTACAGTGTCTGGGTAGTGTATATTATTGTTTTGTCTTTAAGGTTTTTTTGACTGCAAATGAACTAGTTAAAGCTGCTAAAAGACATTTGATTATAAATGCTGCTAGATTAATCCAGCCTATATATTTTGTAAATAAGTTGACTTTAAAATTGAAATCAAAAGATATGATATTTTGGAGACGAGGTTTTCTTTTTATTGAGAGGCTGTAGATTTAGTCCAAGTTAAAGAAAATAAGATTTGATCAGGGAAGATCCCCTGGAAAGTCTCCAATGGAAACAAATAGCTCAGTTGATCCAGCATTTCAGAGCACCTCTCTTGCAGGTTCCTCTGAATTCTGCATCCAAAACAACTTCACAAAGGCAGGCTGAGATGACCCAGCCTTATAGACAACTTCACTGAGGACTTGTCCATAATCCTAAATTTTTCTTTGGGTCCCCATAAAATTACCAGAACCCCCAATTAGCAGGAAGTAGCCTAGAAAACTATGCCCACATTTGCCCCAAATGAATTATGGATGCTTGTCTTTGTTTATAGCATTGGTTACAAATTGTTATAGTTAATGATGAAAAAAAACTATACAAACAAAATTAGATTTTTAGGTTTTTTTTTAAGGGGGGTACTATGGGATTATGATCTAGTATATTGTAAATATTTGTCTCTCCTACTGGTTTAATAAAATGCTGATTGGCCAGAAGGCAGACAGGAAGTGTGGGCAGGGCTACCAGACTAAGAAAACTCTGGGAAGAAGAAGAGTCAGGCAGAGATGGCAGCAGATGCAGAGGAAAGAAGGCCAGGATGCTGCTCTGAGAAAAGGTACTAAGCCACTTGGTTAATCATGGATTAGTTTAAGAGTAAGAGTTAGCAAGTAATATGCCTTCATATGGCCACTCAGTATGAAATTAATAGAATCTTCTGTTTGATTATTTGGGACCAAGCAGCTGTGTACTTTTTTTTGGGGGGGGGGGATCGCTGGGCCAGAAACTTCATATTACAAGTTTAGACAATAGCTTAAATTGTTTCAGGGTTTCCATAGGCCTTTTTTGACCAAAAACTCAATTAGGTATAGCTATTCATGGCACTGGATATTTCATTTGATGGCAAAAAATGTCTAGTTAAAGCATTGTCTCTTCTATTATTTGACAACTTCATATACTTTTATTTCATAGATGCCTCTGTAGTAGTAGCTTCCATATTGCCCTTCAAATGGATCTTAGTATTAGCTCTTTCTTCCTGCATTTCTTCCCAGAACCTTCTCGTCTCTTCCACTTCCCATTTAATGCTGATACAACGTCCCCCTGACTAGGGGTATGTTAAAGTTATCATGCATTGTTGCAGGGGAAATTGTGTCACTAACCTCTGTTCCTCCAGTCAGTACATGAACAGGTCTAACCCCAGTGACTATGTTTAGAGACTACTCCATAGAGAAGTGTCTTAGTTACTTTCTTGCTGCTATGATAAAAAAATCTCCCAACAAATGCGACTTAAGGAAAGAAGGGTTGACTTTGGTGTGTGGTTCCAAAGGGAAACAGTCAATCATAGAGGTGAAGACATGATCATAGTTAACAAAGAGAAGGAAGTGGGATTATGAACCTGGCTAGTCACATCAAATTCACACAGAGGAAGTGGAGTCTGGCTGTAAATCCTCACCATTCGACCTTAGTGACATACTCCCTCCAGTAAGGACCCAGCTCCTAAAGGTTCCATACCATCCCAAATAGTGCCACCTGCTCTGTGCTGAATGTTCAAACACAGGAGCCTATGGGGAACAGTTATCCAAATTTCTCCTTCTACCCACTTTTATAGATAAAATTCTGTGGGAGCACAGCCCTGTTCACTATTTACCTATCACCCACCTATGTTTGCTTTAATGCAACAATGTCAGATCTTAGTTGTGACTGAAGATTTAGAACATGAAAATCCAAAAGATCCACCATCTAGGTAGTTAAAAGGCAATTACCAGCCTCTGCCCTAATGGACAGAACATACGCAGAATAGTGGTATGTACATGTTTAGTTACAGCAAACAACTGTTCTGAGGATAGTAAAAATGAGAAACTGCTTTAGGAAAAAATGACACAAGGCTCCCCAGAGCAGCAGGGCAGGCAGGACAACTTTGGCTAGTGTGGGCATAGGTTTTAGAATTCTAAGGAGTACAGCAAACCATTTAGCATGGCAGAAGACATTCATTATTGTGCCCCTAGATGGTCATTAAGAGGAAATTCTAAACGGAAGGAGATATTAAAGAGGAAGTCGTCCAAACCTGGAAGGCTACAAAGGACCCCTATGTCTCTAATCTCACCGCATCAGCTTTGAGCCTCCTGAGTGCAGAGTGCAGGACAAATGCCAGAAATAGTGAGGACATGATTAGCATCGGATAAAACCCTCTGAGAATTTACCTTCTCTCTCTCCGGAAACACAAAGGGCTTTGGTGTACAGGGTAGTGGTGGGTCAACTCCACTTCCCACAGTTATTTTTAGGTATTTGCAGAGCTCAGAAAAGGGAAAAAGGGAAAGGAGACTCCAAGAACAAACGGAAGCCTCTGTGAAACACTGGAGAGGTAGGAACCTTCAAAGATAAATGCTGAATTCCAGCAAACTGATAGAGGATACAAGATGGCAGCCCTTAGTTACTGGTTCCTTCTCTAGAGAAGATGCAGTTTGGTTATTGCTGGAGCCAGAGATAGCGAATGCCTCACATTTCTAATGATTTCTTATGCAACATATTTAATATTAGCATATCAGCATTTGTGTTGCCAGTAAGGTGGACAGAGGTGCTGAACTGCAGAGGAACCCATTGATTTAAAGCCTGGTAAGCACTGTAGACTTGGTGCAGGGCAGGTCCTTGTAGGGCCAGTAGAAATAACTGCCAGTAGTGTTACAAGACCACAGTTCTGTGGTACTTCCTTCATCTGTGATAGTTAGCAAAGGCTATTTGTGTTGAATCTAGAATGTTATGTGTTCTTTGTATATATTTAGATTAAAAATTAGAAATAGAGATCATACATAATGTTGAGCATGTTTTGATACATATAGGGCTGGGCCAGAAAGATGGTTCAGGGGTTAAGAGCACATGCTGTTCTTGCAGAGGACCTGAGTTTGGTTCCGGCATCCACATGGCAGCTCACAATTTCTTGTTAACTCTAGTTCTATGGAATGTTGTGTCTTCTTCTAGGTTCTCTGGCTCCTGAATGGATGTGGTACACATAGACTCATACAGGTATACATGCACATGCATAAAATAACAAACAAATATCCTTTAAAACAACAAGGACAGGCTAAGAAGATGGCTCAGTGGGTAAAGTGTTTGCTGTGTACATATGAAGACTAAAGTTTGATTCCCAGTATCCATGCAGAAGAAGATGGACACAGATGGAGAGGTAGCTCTGTGCCTAATAGTACTTGCTGCTTCTCAGAGGACCTGGCTTGCACTCTCTCTAGGCACCTCACAATCACTTATAACCACAGTTCCAAAGGATCTAATAAATCCTCTTCCGACCTCCACAGTCACTGCATTCAGGGCACATACCTCCACATAGGCACACATGCATACATAGATCTAACTGAACTAATACAAATAAAATATTTCTTAAAAAGCATGATTTGGTAATATGCATTTACAATTTTGATAATGGCGAAGCAGAAGCAGATGAATTTCTGGGGCTTGTAGGTCAGGCAGCCTAGGTTACACGGCAGTCTTACATCATTTAGACACTGTCTCAGAAAATGAAACAAATAGTTTCAAAGAACTGACATCCTTGACTTCTAGCTTCTATATGTGCATGTGAACACATATGAATATATCCACATACATGAACATGTCCCCACATATATATACAGAAAAAAATTAATTGAGTCAAAGTTTAAAAAAAAAAAAAACTATGGAAAATCCTACAAGATCAAGTATTCTGATGAATTTACTGGAAAGTATTTAGCACATCAGATGTTAGATTATTCCTGTGAGGAGGTCAGAGGAAACACTGGGGAATACTAGATTGCCAGAGGAGTACAATATACTGTGTCTCTGCTGTGATAGAGAAGCCAGTTGAAGAAGCTACCGAGCTGGAATTTGTCCTTTCAAAGTATTGATGAAAAGCCAATTCAATTTAAGATGAACCATCACCACTATATGACCCTAAATAGTTTCAATCTTTAGAAAGGGATAACGGCCTTTTTCCAGTCCTGAAGAGACCAAAGCTTTTGTTAAAGGGGCTCCTTGGAGGTACTCTTACACTATGGGAATTGACAGTGCTTTACACTCTCAGGAGAGCCTGCTTTCAGGAGCCTAAAGATAATTTTGAAGTCTTGGTAAATGCGGAGAAAGGCAAGTTCCTTCCAGACTCTTATGGCCTTTGCTATGATTCTGTCTTTACACTCAAGATCGTCTTTTCTCAAAAGGACTTCTGGTATTTTAGCAACTATATTGATACAAGGAAGAGTGAGAAGAGAGAGCAAGCAAGCAAGAATGATAGAGTGTGTGAAATGTGGAAATATTTGCCCTTATTCTGCTCAGGTACCATAACAAAATAACAGAGTTTAGACACCTGAGGTTTTTTTTTTTTTTAAAGTCAGAAATACACACTGGAAATAAGAAAAGCATTTTCAAAAAGTGGGTGCTGGTTGAACTGGACAGTTGCACATAGAAGAACACAAATAGATCCTTGCTTATCACCATATACAAAATTCAACTTAAAATGGGTCAAAGACCTCACCATAAAACAAGATACACTGCGTTCTATAGAAGAGAACATAGGGAACAGCCTTGAACTCATTGGCACAGGAAAAGGCTTTCCGAACATAACACCATTATCACAGGCACCAAGATCAACAAAAATAAACAAGACCTCATTAAACTGAAAAGCTTCTGTAAGGCAGAAGGACACTATCAGTCATGCAAAGCGGTAGTTTGCAGTGTGGACAAAGAACAGTAGGTGTTATTAACCACCAAGTATCTTCCCAGCCCCCAAACGAGGCTTTTAAAACATGGGTTTAAAGATTCAACTCAGGTTCTCGAGTTTGCAAACCTAGTACTTTATTGACTGAAATATCTCCCCAGACCCTCTTCTTTTGTCTTATAGACAGGCCAGCCTCAAACTTAAGATGTAGGTGAGTGTGGCCTTGATTCTCCTTCTATCTCTCTCTGGAGCACTAAGATTTCAAGCATGTGCCAATACATGAAGCCTGCTCTCTGTTGAATTTTAATGAAAGTGGAAACTGCTGTGTGCACTGGGAAATGAGGAGGGTTCTTATTCTCGATGAAATGGTGTTATTAAAGAAAGAAAGACAAGAGTCATCATTTTAAATGCCAGGTTTTGTGGTGATATGTTGTATATTTAATAAAACCAGTCTGGAATATCAGAGAAGAGATCCACCCACAGTCAATCCACAAGGATCAGGGAGTGGTAACTCACACCTTTAATCCCAGCAGATCTGAGTTTGAGGCCAGAGGAAGTTCCAGGCTCCCAGGCAGGCCATGGTGGTCCCAGGCCTTTAATCCCATAACTCCAGAGACAGAGGAAATCTTTCTGAGTTTCTGTGAGTTCAAGGCTAACTACCAAATAGTAGTAGCCCACGCCTTTACTCTTAACCTGGAATAGAAAGACAGAGCAGGCAGAAGAAGCCAGGAGGAGTGAGGCTGAGGAAGCTGGAAGACAGCTGGGTGAGATCTGACTGTGGTGTTTCCTCTCTTTTGATATCTCAGCCTTTCCCTGAGATCTGGCTCTGAGTTTCCTTTATTACAACCAGAATTCATGCAACAAGGTTTGTTTGTTCAGAGTAAAATTGTATAAAAGTATCTTAAAGAGACAGTCACTGGTCCTAACAGGAGGTCTTATACCCATCAGGAAAGGACAGTATTTAGAAAGAGGTTCTCTTTAGTCTGACACACACCTTTAATTCCAGTACAGGGGAGGCAGAGGCAGACAGATCTCTAAGTTCAGGGCCAGTGTGGACTCCAGAGAGTTGTAGGATAGCCAGGGTGACACAGAGATACTCTGTTTTAAAAAGCCAATGGAAAAAAATTCAAAGTTTCTTGTAAAACTTAAGATCTCTTTGAAACTTCAGTCTCTTGATTGTGGGCTTATGTAAAATCAAAAATAAATTAAATGCCTCCTTATTTCAAGAGGGAAGAACCAGGGCATAGTCACGGTCTGAACAAAAAAAACCAGAACTTCAAAAAGTGTAAATAACTCAATGTCCAATAACCTGAGATTTGCTCAAGATCTTCTAGGCTCCTTCAAGAGGCTTGGGTCACTTTTCTAGCTCTGCCTTCTACAGCTCACACAGCTTTTCTTCCAGACTCCAGCTGGCTTCACTCTACTGTCAATCTTTTGGTGGCCAGGGTCGTTGATGGAACACTTTCTGAGGAGGGATTTCACCTCAGTGCAATAGGAAGTTTCTGGCCTGGACTTTCCACCCTAGCCCAGGGGTTTGGACCCGTGCTCAGCCCTGATGCTGCTTAGCTCCAAATAATCACACAAAGGCTCATATTAATTTCATGCTGATTGACCTGTAACTCAGACATATTGCTGGCTATCTCTTTCATTTTAACTTAATCTATTTCCATTAACCTATTTAGCGGTGTGGCTTGGGGCCTTTTTGTCAGAGCAGCATCTTGGCTTCTTTGTATCTGCTGGCATAGCTCTCTGTTGGCATCTCTCCTGACATCTCTCTGGTGTCTCTCTTGGTGATTTTGCTCTGCTCTTCCTGTTCCCATAGTTTTCTTAGCTTGGTAGCCCCACCCACACTTCCTGTCTGCCTTCTGGCCAATCAGCTTTTTATTAAACAAGTAGGAAGGACAAATATTTATAAAGTACCAGAACATAATCCTACTATACCTCAATAATGCTGATTTTCTTCATCACTGCTGATTTTCTAGCCACAGCTAATCAGCATATATTGTCCCAGTAAATCAAAGCATTGACTTTTGGGGTTCTAGTTTCTTGTTGATCACAGCAGATTCTTTAGCCTCAGCTAACCAGGAACCCCAAATTCTTAACTCAAATGCCCAGGAGAACCTTTACTTTCCTTTGAAATCTCACAAGTCAGACCTTTATTATATGCACTGCTCTCCACATTCTGATTTTTCAAGTTCCCATAAAACAACTCACTGAAGTCTCAACACTCAATGGCTTTTCTAGCCTAAAGGACCAAAGTCCTTCCACAATCTCCCCTGAAACGATGTGGTCAGGTCTGCCACACCATTATCCTGGTATGAACTTCTATGTCCGTTAGATTTATTATTGCTGTGATTAAACACCACAACCCAAAGCAAACTGGGGAGAAGAGAGTTTATTTCAGCTTCCACACCATCAGGACAGGAACTCAAACAGGGCAGGAACCTGAAGACAGGAGCTGATGCAGAGGCCATGGACGGTGTTGATCACTGGTTTGAAGCTAAGCTGTAAAAATGGAAACATTAGCACATCCTGGTCCTCTGGGGTTTTCAGGAATCCTTTCTAGAGCAGTCTCTTTTAGTAAGGGACAAAGGCACTGGCTGGGCTCAGGCCCGTGTCTCATCACTTCGAAGAAGAGGCAGGAAGACCACCTCACATTCTGATCAGTGCCAAAATAAAGAAAGAAAAGGAAAGAAGGCAATTAGAAAAGTAAGAAATAGGCATAGGACTGCCTAATTCTTTATTCTTTGTTTTGAGATAGTCTTTCTGGGTAGCCCAGGCTAGTCGTTAAGTCAATATTTTCCTGCCTCAGCTTCCTGAATTCCAAAATTGTAGGCATAAGCCACCACATCTGGATGGCTCTTTAAAAAGTCATTGAGCATAAAATATAACTAATAAATATACCAGCCATCTTCCTGTATCACTACCCATTCACATATAGTATTTATTTATTATTTACTGACAGGGTCTTACTGAGTAGCCTTTAATAGCTTGGAATGCCTCACGTAGACCAGACTGGCCTCAAACTTACAGATCCACCTGCCTCTGCCTTCAGAGGACTTAGATGAAAGGGTTGCACCACCATACCTGGCCACACAGAGCATTTAAACCATGAATAAATATATAAATAAACAAACAATGAAACCGATATAGCCTTGGAGTCAAAGTAGAAACAAAAAACATTTTAATAAAAACTGAACACAGAATTTTCAACAAACACTGCCTATGTAGTGAAGATTTTATTAGTCATGTTCTTTTGTATTGGATAATTTTTAGGTCATAGCTGACCTCTTGTGTTGGATAATAACTTGAGTCTGAATCCATACTTTATTCAAGAATTATTACTAAAATTACCACTAAACACTCAGAGTCATGGATCAGAATTAAAAGTTGAAAATAAGGACATGTAAAAGGATTTCACTGCATTTGTAAATTCTGGAAAGGGGAGGGGCTTGGGAAAGCCAGACTTCCTCAAACCTCCACCCTTCCCACTCCTGGCCTAACACAATGATTGACCGGAAAGTGCTTGGCTCAAGACAGATTGAAAACATAGGTCCCAGAAAACTATGAGTGGCAGGCAGGCAAAGCGTGTCTCCTGACTAAAAGAAAGAAAGAAAGAAGGAAAGAAGGAGTGAAGCTAAAGCTTGGAAATTAAACAGCAAGCTTACAATCTGTGGTGTCCCAGAGCCCTAAGGCAGCGTGATTCAAGGTCCTTCCATTCTCTGGAAAATATGTGGGGTACTGTTGCACGAATGAATGAGACTCAGGGATAGATCTCTGAGGAAGTCGGAGATACTAGAGGGAATAAATACCACAGTCAGATCTTACCCAGCTGTCTTCCAGCTTCCTCAGCCTAGCTTCTCTTCGTTTCCTTCCCTTGGCTTTCTCTCCTTGTCTTTCTATCCCCGCCTTAAATACCCTTTTGGCAAATTAAGGTGTGGCCCCACCACTGGGTGCTTGGGAGCCTGGAATTCCTTCTATAATCGAAAGTGACCTGACTCAGTTGGGATTAAGGGTGTAGGTCATCACTCCCAGGATACTCCCTGTGCTGGGATTAAAGGTGTGAATCACCACTCTCTGATTTTCCTAGACTGACTGTGGATGAGCTCTGGGACTTCTGGAGCTTTTACTAACCCCCCACATAGACTGTGGGTAGATTCCCTCTGATATCTCTGAAACTTCTGAAACTTTTATTGAATCCCCACAGGGTACTACTACATTTTTATGTATGTTTTTGAGATTGTGACTAGCCTAGGCTAGACTTTCACTTCCTTTGTAGCTAAGGGGGACCTTTAATTGCTTATCCTTCTTTTTCTGCTTGCCTCTTCTGAGTCTTGGGATCACAAGTGTGTGCCCTTCATGCTTGGTTACTTAGAGATGGAGATAGAAGTCAGTGCCTCCTAAATGTTAGGCAAGCATTCTAAACAGAGCTAAATCTCCGGCTCAAATAATTGCTATTAATTAGGATGAACACAGATGAAAACTTGCAAACATACAGTTTTATTAAGGCATTAATTTTAGCAAATGGGTGCAAATTATTTCTCTCATAGATACACAGAAAGCATTTTTTTTTTGTGATGTATCTATTCTTCCTTTTTTTTTTTTTTTTTTTTTTGAGACAAGTTCTCACTATAGAGCCCTGTTTGTCTAAAACTCACTATATAGAGCAGACTATCCTCAAGGAAATTTATCTGCCTGGGCCTCCCAAGTGCTAGGATTAAATATGTGGACTGTCACACCTACATGAATTTTTCTCTGACATAGAAAATGAAACCAGAGACTGTTTCATTGTCTCTCTGGACTTGTAGTGGTTTCTTGAGTTTAACTTACAAATAATAGTTGAGCATTTTTTATTACACAGTTATCTTCTCTTTTGAAGACATGTACAAAGGTGCATCCATTTTCTGAAAGAATAAAATGCTCATCTTACTGCATCTTTTCTGACTCCTTTGCTCTGTTCATTGATAGGTTTGTGCTGTTCCATCTCCCAGTTGCCCCCCTTGTTAATAAGCTGGAATAAAACTCTGGCATATGTTCAGTAACTATATAAGTCAGTTTTAAAGAAAAACATTTTGAAAATTAAACTTTGGAGAGTCTACAACAGTGTTCAAGTTTGCTTTTCTGCTGCTGTGATGAATACCATAGCCATAACTTGGGGAGAAAATGATTTATTTGGTTTATGCCTTCATGTTATAATCCATTATTGAGGGAGGTTGTAGTAAGAACTCAAGAGAAGAACCTGGAGGCGGGCACCATCAAGGACACTGCTTGTTGGTTTCATCTCCAAGGTTGCTCAGTTAGCTCTCTTATACAATACAGCGCCACCTGTCCAGAGAATGGTGTCACCTGCAGTAGACCCCCCCCCCCATAACAATCAAGACAGTTGCCCACAGACATGCCCACAGGCCAGTCAGACCTAGGAGATCACTCAGTTGAGATAACCTTTTCCCAGAAAATTCTTGGGTCTATCAAGTTGAAAATAAAAACTAGCTTGGGAAAAAAAGTTTGTATTCTTTTGGGAACCTAATTGCTCAATACAGAAAGCATGCATATCTTTGCCCAAGGAGGTAACATTAAAAAAAAAAAAAAGTGTCATCTTGGCATGCAGTTGAGGACCCTTTCCCTAGAATAGTTAATAAAGTTTTAGCCATATTTTTTTTCAATAACTGAGACAGAGCATTCTGAATGATATACTCTTACCACTTTCTTCATCCTGTCTTCCCTACCTTCTAGTCTCCATTCTTATGATCTGACATGCTACCATATCACATTTTATGTATACCAGATCACACCTGTCTCAACAAGCCACAGCCTTTCACTCCTGTGCCCATGGGAAGTAGTTATGCCTGAGAAGAGGATGGACTTGAGTAATAGATTTGGTTGGGTCAGAGCACCAGCTCCTCTGTGAGGGGACAGGTCTTGAAGAAGTCCTCAAACTTTGAAATCTTTATCTTGTAATCTGTCAGCTCCTGATGATCCTCATTTCAGTGGTGATTAAGGTGGTAACACTGATGGATCCTTGATTTTATTCAGTCTGCTATTTATTCCATTAATTCAACTTGGTAATGAAACAGGCACTCACTGTGCATTGGTATACAAAGACCTGTAATTATCAAGTTAATACCAGATAATTACTTATTAATCAATGTCCCCTTGACCAATTTCAAAATGCATGTAATTCATTTAAAAACAATTCAGCATAGAGGGTTATTTTGTGAATATCATTTGGACAGGTTACTAAATAGATGATGCATGCAGCATTCATTCTATTAAAAAATTCTTACTTCAGCATTGTTCAGCCAGAAGGCTATTGTGGACCTGGAAGCCAAAAATTCATTATCACAAGGTGCTTCTGTTAGCTTGATGTCTACCTATGGTGATATATTCTATATTTAATAAAAACAGTCTAAAATTTCAGATGATAGATATATAGATATATACAGAGCTAGACATGTAGATAGATACAGAGCCAAGCCAGGAAGGTCAGGGGGTGGTGACCCACACCTTTAATCCCATCACTCAAGAGGTAGAGATCCCCTTGGGTGTCTGTGAGTTCAAGGCCTAACAGAGCCAGGTAGTGGTAGCACACACCTTTAACCCTAACTCTAGGAAAGTTGAACCAGGAAGTGAGGTCGCTGGATGGAAAAAGGAAAGGGGGGAGTTCTGCTTCCCCTGCCACTTCCCTGGTTGGCTAAGGATGGAGAAATTGGGGTCAGAGGATTCAGGAAGACAGGCCTTGAGGAGCTGGCTGGATGGTCCTGGTTTTCTGAAGGACTTAACCCCAGGTCTCTGTCTGAGTTTCTGTTATGTTTTTGTAAAGAGACACCAGGACCAAGCAAGGTAACTGTTATGAAAGAAAGCATTTAGTTGAGGCTTGTTTATAGCTTCAGAGGCTTAGTCCTTTATTGTCATGGCCAGAAACAGGGCACTGGGGTAGTAGCAAACAATTCTCCTTCCTGTTCCTAATCTATGAACCTTTGGGGGCCTTTCTCATTAAAACCACCCAATCTCTTTTAATGTATGTAGACTGGGTGGTCCTAGTTCAAGTTTGTGGTTTGGGATTCTTTGCAGAGAGGGGACTCAGGACTATCATCTACTATGAGCACTAGAACCAAGCAGTCCCACATGTAGATTCTTCAAGAAAAGCTCTAGTGAGTCTTTCTGCATACAGCTTGATGTGATTTTTGCCTTGACCCAGTTTCCTGGAAGCAGGCAGGTTTTAAATCCTTGATTAAATTAATCGTAGCCTCTGGGATGGCTCATGAGTCTCCAGAGATTATTAATAATTTCCAGTCAAGTGACTTCCCATTGTTTTTAGGATGAGAAAAATCATTCAGCAAACCTGTGACACTTGCCCCATTACTCTGAGGGTGGAGAGTAGATTCTAGGTTCACTGGAGAAGTCATGGTGCTGGTCTCAAAAGTCCCTCCCTTCTGTCTCAAGGAAGGACTGTCACAAGACCCTTTCAATGTCTCACTGCCCCAGAGCTGTCCCTCCATGACCAGTCAACCTCCTCTATCCTTGTACTTCCTTCATCCTTTGGCTTTGACGCAGTAAATCCCCCAAGATCTGGCCTGCACTATGCTGAGCTTTCTGCTCTACAGTCAACCCTAGACTGCCAGCTGCCTCCCTCCCTGTCAGTAACTAAAGAACTGCCATCATTTCACCCAGGTTTGAAGCATGAGTGAGCACAGTCTTGCCTCTCTGCTCACAAATCTGTGGCAGCATTTGGCAGGCAAAGCCGGAGCAAGGGATCAGAAGCAGGCTTTTGTTCCAATTCTAGAACAATACAGACTTCCTCCAAGGGGGAAGCCACACCTGTGTATGTATTCAGCTAGTGAAAGCAGCTGCTAGCCACTGAGTCAAAAAAAAAAATGCATTGTGATTCCATGTGTTTTCTCCATTATCTTTTAAAGTAAGTAGAGAGAGACATAATTAGCCTTATAACAAGATTAGGAAATCAGCCCATGGAGAGATCAAGAGAATTGCAAAGTTCACTTAGTGCATTAGTAGGAAATCATTGGCCTACAAAGATCCTGCCCCTTGTCACCTGATTTTTCTCATTTACTATTCTTTCTCTCTGCATCTGCCTATTTTAAAACGAATTTTATAATCTTATGATAAAAGCACAAGGCAAATGAAGAAGACACATGTAAAGGTTTAGAAACAGTTTTAAATTCTTCAGAGTGAGGGGAAAAAACTCGCTTTTCACATGGAAGGTCACAGTTATCATGCTTGGGTTCTACAAGTAGCTTTAAGCTTCCTGGTTTCCAATATAAAAAGGAATCAAGGAGGTTGGAGAGATGGCTCGGAAGATAAGAGCACTCCTCCTCTTCCAAAGGTCCAGAGTTTGGTGCCAGAACCCATGTTAAGTGATTTACATTTGCTTATAATTCTAGTTCCAGGAGCGATGGCTTCTTCTGGCCTCTATGACCATTCCATTCATGTGTTCATGGGTGTACACACACACACACACACACACACACACACACACACACACACACACACACACACACAATTTTAGAGTAATCACTCTGAGTCAGAGGTCTCAAATTGCCCAAACTATATATTACTCTTCAGAAAACTAAAGTATCCATTTCTAGTCTAAATCTAAACAAGTATTCAGCTGTGATAATGAAGAAGAAAAGTAACAGTGGGGACTTTTTCTGCTTTCTGTTCTTCGAGAAATAGGGACATACTAGTAAGTTTCAATTCAAAATGAATCGTCCTAGTTGGTCTCAACTGTCAACTTGACATAATCTAGGATCACCTGGAAAAAGTGTTGTTGTTGTGTGTGTGTGTGTGTGTGTGTGTGTGTGTGTGTGTGGTGCTCTAGATGAGGTTAGCCTGTGTCTGTGAGGGTTTGGGTTTTTTGTTTTGTTTTGCTTTGTTGTTGTTTTTTTTTTAAACAGTAGTTGATATAGGAAGTCACAGTCCACTGTGGGTGGCAGTATTCCCTGTGCTAAGAGTCCTGGACTTTATGTAAGTGGGGAAAATAAGCATGCATGCATTCCTTTCTGCTTTCAACTGCTAATGTGAGTAGTGGCCTCAAATTCTGGCCTTGACTTCCCATAGTGATGGGTTGCAACCTGGAGTTGTGAGCCAAAGAAGCCCTTTCTCTTTTATGGTTCTGTTAAGGTATTTGATCATGGCAACAGGAAGGGAAAGCGGCATTCGCTGGACTGATATTCCAGCACTTTAAATGAGGCACCTCAGCCACACAGCTCTTCCCTTAGTCCTCTACTTCCAAATCTCTTGAACTTATGCTGAGTCACATGACTGTCCTTTGTTGATGAGGTTTCCACAGGGTGAGTAGAAGAAAGTACTGGAAACAGGATGCTGAAGTTACACTATGTTTCCTTCATCTCAATGGGTCTCCAAAGTGCTGCAGCCTAAGGACTGAGTCTTACCTATCAGACCCAGGCCTGCAGGGCGACAGTAAGAAAACAGTTAAAGGTAGAACCTCTGTGTTATCCAGGTCAGCTCTGATCCTGTCTGTTCCCTGCCCACCTCCCAGGTCCTTGACATTCTAGGACATTTAAAATTACTCAGTTTGAGAGAAGTTTATTGTGCTACATTTAAAAAAAATTTTTTATTCATGTGTGTGTGTGTATACCACACACATGCAGATGCCACAGAGGGTGTCAGAATTTCTGGAGGTAGATCTACAGGTAGTTGTAAACCACCAACAAGGTTGCTAGGAACCTAACTCAAGTCCTCTGAAGAGTAGCATCGTTAACTGCTGAGCCATTTCTCCTGCCCCCTGCTACACTTAAAAATTGAAGTTCATTACTGCATAATTTTCGGGACAAGTCATTCACCCTTTTTTAGGTACACTGTATTATGAATTCCAGAACATTTCTAGAAGCACAAAGCAGATATCATCCCAAACAGCATAGAACATTTTTGTCATTTGTTCATTCAGTAGTGTCTCTTTCTCTCTCTCTCTTCTCTCTCTCTCTCTCTCTCTCTCTCTCTCTCTCTCTCTCTCTCTTTCTCTCTCTCTCTCAGCACACTGGATTCGTGCTTCTGCACCTGCCTTCCTTAGATTAAATGACCTGAAACCAACTCATGTCCCTGTGCTTGCTGCTAATTTGTCATCATTACTGGATTTATTCCACCACGTGGCTCGCTCCACCCCAATTTCCTCATGCATGGCCCTCTCCAGCTTGTGGTTATGGGATTGTTTCTAACTTGGGTCATCAGAAGTGAACACTTGTTGAGATGGTTTTCTTATTTCTCACTGGGGTTACGTGTACTAGTGTTTTTCAACTTGACCAAAGCCAGGGTCATCTGGAAAGAAGGAACTTCAACTGAGAAAGTGCCCTCATCAGATTAGACTGTAGGCAAGTCTATGGGGCTTTTTTTTTTTTTTTTAAATTGATGACTGATGGGAGAGCCTTCCATTGTGGGTAGTGGGTAGTGCTACCCCTGGAAGGCAATCCAGAGTGTTACTGAAAAGCAAGTTGAGTGAGTGAACCAGCAAACATCATTCTTCCTTGGTCTCTGCTTGAGCTCCCACCTCCATATTCTTGCCCTGCTTCAGTTCTGCTCTGACTTCCCTCAAAGATCACCTTGATTGACATGCGTAATCCAAATAAAGCCTTCTCTCCCCAAGTTACTTTTGTTTATAGTATTTGTCACTGCAACAGAAAGCAAACTAGAACACTCAGATATCAAAAGACAGGCTAGAAAGAGAGGAGGAAACCGAATTACTTTGCAAGTCACTGGAGGTTTGGAAAGAGAACTCAGAGTGGAAATGTTCAGTTTCATGGTTAGGATCAAGATGGACAGGAATGTTGAGATGGGAATGGATGCATGAGGGAGAGCTGTGGGAAGAGTCTGAGAAGGTGTATTGATTCCTTTTCTCATTGCTGTGATCAAATACTTGACAACAGCAAATAGAAGGTGAAATGGTTTATTTTGGCTCACAGTTTGAAGGTGGGGAAGTTACAGTGTCATGGTGACAGAAGTGTGAAGTGGCTAGTGATGTTGCATTCACAGTCAGCAAGGAGAGAGGGGGAGGGAGGGAGGGAGGGAGGAAAAGAGGGAGGGAGAGAGGGAAGGAGAGATGAAAGAGGAACCCAGCTGGTACTCAGTTGATATTCTCCTTTTTACTCAGACCCCAGACACAGGATGGTACTAGCTCCATTTAGAATGAGTCTTTCCACCTCAATTAATGCAATCTAGAAACTGACTTACAGACATGCCCAGAGATTTGTCTCCTAGGTGATTGTAGATCTTTTCAAGTTGGCAATCAACATTAAGTAGGGGAGTAGGGGAGCACAGCATGGTTTGTCTATTGTAATTTTCTTCAGCATTACTGTGTAGCCTTCTTGCATTCTAGGTACAGGGCAGGGCCACTCTGGAGTAGGAATTCATTCTGACCATTTTTGGATACTAGTAGGCCATAGAAATTTCTTTATTGATGACTACTAGCATGGATAGAAAACACAGGTGAAACTGATCTTTTTTAGAATGTTCAATGGTACTTCCTATTTTCTCCAATAATGCAATAAAAAGCATCTGCTCTTTGATCCACCGTGACTACATGGCTAATGGGTAATTGTGTGTTCTCTGCCCATTCCCATTATTCTGTCTTCACAGTTTTATCACCAAGGCCTCTGTCTGGTTTGATCATTGACTGAAACTGCTTCAAAACCTGCATGAGTTAATTCATAGCTTCTATTTTCTAAACAGTTTTGAGATCCTCCAAGCTCCAATCAGATCTTTGGAGCTGGAGAGATGGCTCAGCAGTTAAGAGCACATGATGTAGAAGACCCAGGTTTGGTTCCCAGCACCAGTATATAGCAGCTCATAATTTTCTGTAACTCCAGTTCCAGGGATCTGATATGCTCTTCTGCCCTTTTGAGTATCAGGCACATGTGTAGTACACATACAAGCAAAACACTTATATCCAATAAATAAAATAAAATTTGATTTTTAATAACCAGACCTCTAGCACCCAATACAAGGAAACTGCAAAGAGAAGTTGGTCTGTATTCCAGCAACGAGTCTCCTCAGTAAGGAGACTTCAAAAATGTGCTCTTTTCATTTAGAACTGTTACAATGGTAAAGTAGGCTGGTGGCCTTCCAGCAGATTTCCTGCTAGATGAAATGTTTTAAGTGGAATCTGCACTTTCTGACTGCATGGTGCCATTTAGCATAATCCATCTTAATTATTGTCAATCATAAAGGAGAAAAAACTAGGAGAATACAAAATTGGATTTATGCGTTTCTGATTGGCAGCTGGTTTAATGACTGAGCAAGCCCAGTTCAAAGGCATTGGAGAAGCAGCTGTGTAGCCATCCCTTCTGGCTTCTTGAGGCTGTCCCAGATCTAGGGGATGTGCTTTGTTATTTGTTTAGGGAAAAGGCTCCACAGATACAAGTCTTTCCCCAGTATCCTAAGGTTTTCCTCCCGGTGATATTTATCAACATCACTTGCAGGAATGCTTGCCCCAGGAACGGAAACGCTGCCACTCTGCTCAACAAGGCATGATTACTGTCTTTCAAAGTTGTGATCTTGTGAAGCCACAAATAATAAAATAAAATAAAATAAAATAAAATAAAATAAAATAAAATAAAATAAAATAAAATAAAATAAAATAAACCCTCCTCAGAGGGAAGCAAGAGGGAAGATGAGTGGATGCTGAGAAGTTAGATGGTCCCCAAATTGGGAGCCACTATGTCCAATACCAGAGCCACTGGCCATCTGGGAGGAAAGGTGCTTAGCATGTCCTTACAGCCTGAGGACTCTGAGCCTGGGGTCTCTTGCATGGACTAGGACTACAGAAATGATCCTTGCATCGCGTCCTTGCTAGAAAGAATTTAAAAAGAGGCTTTCTTGTCCTTTCTCCATGCCCTGTCAGTTTGTTCTTCCCTTCTTCCCTCCCCCCTACACACACACACATACACACACACACTTTATTGCAGATACTTCTGGTAAAACCTAGAAAGCTGCACTTCTTAATAACTCCTAGTTTTTTTCCCCAGGGAACTTTGATCTCTTTTTATGCCAAAAAACCCCCAAAACCAACCAAACAAAAAAACTAATCTAGCCTGATGATGCCCTTACCCCTGTGCCATTGTGCCATGAAGAGAACATCTTTACTCATTGGGAAAGCACACAGAGAGAACCTGATCATTGCTAGAGAAATCAATGGTGGCTGACTGGAGATGTGGGAGAGCCTACCATGCACAAACCACTAGATTTGATGCCCAGTACCACCACCACCACCACCACCAAACACAAAAGAAGTGGCATCAGGAGTCAAGACTGTGGGGAGGGCTCAGCTTTGCCTGTTATACGCCTCTGTGTGCGCTATTCACCTCTTCTGTCACGGATCCACTATTTCAGAATCATAAGATGGTAGGACACAAGATTCCTGAGAGTATCCAGTGTTTCAGCTTACAGTCACATGTCCTTAAGTCAGGAACACACCACCTTCCCTTGCATTCATAAAAGAAAATCCTAAAGAGGACGGAGATATCTACTTCTGTGGGTCCAGGGCAAGGAAACATCTACAACTGGCCAATTTGAACAAAAAGAAAGACCAAAGGTCCACACCAGCTACTGGCTGGAGTTCCTTCACTAACTTGGAGCTGTGAGATGCTACTGCAAGTAATTTTCCAATATTAACTCTTGTAATAAATGTCATCATATCTCTCCTTTAAAATTCATAATTTATATGAAGAAACTGAAGCATAGTCTACATTGGGAATTGCCCAAGGTAGCTCAGGTTCACAAGGTTCACAAGGAATGAGACCTTTCAGTAGTACTGTTTCTGGGTCCTTCTCTCATTCTTTGTCTGCATCTCTGTGAATTTTTATCCATTTACTGGGTGCATTTTCATAGAATGTCTACCATGCCTATCTTGTTGAGCCGTTTTCTATCCTTCCCCTGCTGATGGAGGGATGATCTCTATTTGTCTGAGATGCCAAGAACTGGAAAGTATTGGCATCTCACAAAGGAGCAATTTATTTTCCTTTCTCAAATGTGTCCTGTGTAGTTAAATGTCACTGCCTTATGCCTCTGCTGACCGGATTTCACGAAGATGGCCTGTCAGAGGCTGCGGGAGCATTTGAGAAATGGGTGTCATCTCTATGGAGATATTCCAATTACCATTTCTTGCAAGAAACCCAGCTTCACCCCAGAGATCTGTGACCATCAGGAAAAGTGCCCAGGCTGAAGGGACATCCATCTCCCTTCCCAATGGGGACACCGCCATCTTTTCTAACTTGCTCATCTGGAGCAATAGAGAACTCTAACTAAATAAAGGGAAAAGGGAGACAGAAAATAATCCATAGTGACTTATGCATCCTCCTTCATCCATAAATAACATTATATTTCAGCTTTGGCAGCAGTGCTGAGCCAGAAGGTAATGAGGCATTGTGCAAAACCCATCTGTTGCTCATAAGGGGAAAGGCCTGATTCACGGAGGATGAATCTGGAGTGTGAGTCCTGTTATTCTCAATAGCAGTTGCACATCTAATTGGTCATGCTGAAAATAGACTCCATTATATATATTTTTTTCCTTATGGCCAGATGGATATGTGTGGCTGCTATGCTATGAAGAAAAATGGACCTAAAGAATTTGAGAATAAGAGTGGTCAGCACAGGCCATACAAAATTGAGAGTTCTAATGAGGACAGAAGATGCTCGTCTGTGGGCCTGATTTAAAGATGTTTTCAAATGAACCCTCAGGGCCTCTTTCAAGGCAGATGTATCTACACAGAGTATGGGGTCTGGTCCTCTGGTTTCAATAGTATATCATCCCAGTGGACTTCTCTAGACCCGTAATTAGAGAAATTTCGGCTCCCTCCCCCTCCCCGACATTTCTTTGTAGCTCTCCCGTTGATACACATCACAGCTTCGAGACTTTCTCAAACCGGTGGTAGAAAAAAGCAAATCAAAGCTACTCCCTAAGGATTTCTCTTTACTGTGGTGGTAGGATGCTGAATCATCAATGGCAAGCTACATCTTTAGAAAGCAGTTTTAAAAAGATTGTTTTATACTTATAAATTTTTCTGCATACAGACAAGTGTGCCACATGCATGCGATGCCCATGGTGGCTAGAGAGAATAGAAAATCCTCTGAAACTAAGGTTAGGGATGGTTGTGAGCTGTAATCTGGATGCTGGAACCCAATCTGGGTTCTTTGAAAGAGGAGCAAATATTCTTAATGGCTCTAGCTTTCTCTCTCTCTCTCTCTCTCTCTCTCTCTCTCTCTCTCTCTCTCTCTCTCTCTCTCTCACTTTAGCCCCTCAAAACCTCATAAAAGATTTAGGTTGGGGCTATGAATTTCTTCAAAGATGTATTGGCATACAATAACACAAGCTCTTCTTAATGCCAAGGCTTAATTGTCTTCTGGCTTGTTGACTGTGATGAGTGTTAAAAAAATAACTTGGCAGCAGCTCATTTTTGAAGGCGCCTCTGCCAGCTTGAGTCCATGACCAAATGAACAGGAAACACTTGCACATACCCAAGCTACCACCTCAGAGCAATAGAGTTACTTACAGTCATACTTTGCCTATGCGATCATGAGTCTAATAAATTTTACAATCAACAGGGTGTAAGCGATGAACCCATGCAGGTTGTGGCTGAGAAATAAACAAATGTAAGCAACAGAGAGAAAGATAGTCTTAGATGACATGTGAGATTATATGCTCCTGATTATTACAAAATGGGAGGAAGGTTAATAATGCTTTGGGCTTTATAAACTGTCCTTTGAACTCAATCAACACCCCGTCCTTCTAGGCTGATGCTCAACTTTGCCTAATCGTTAAACAAACTTCTCAGTTGTTGCTCTGAGAATTAATGTTTCGCACAGGAGGGGCTGTGATTTGTTAATTTTCTCATTTTCTGACCAGATACCTGACAATAAACAGCTTAAATAAGAAAGGGTTTATTTTTCTTCACAGTGTGAGCCTACAGTGTATAATAGCAGGGAAGATGTGGGAGCCAGAACAACTCATGGCTGTGGCAGGAGGAGCTTTGGGCTGTTCAAGTCTTGAAGGATCAAGAGTCAGAGATCAATCAGGAAGTGGACAGGACCATAAAACCTCAATGTCCTCCTCTACTGACCTACTTCCTCTAGCAAGTCTCTGTCCCTTAAAAGTGCTACAACTTCTCATGTCAGCATCCTCAGCTGGCTACTGGAGACATGATACATTTAAAGCGTAAGAGAAGAGAGAAAGTGTAATGGCATTCTGTGTAATTATCATCATGTGATCCTGTCTACTCTTCTTTTATAGTCCCACATGGTAGACGGGATCTAGGAGGACTTTTCAGGATGTTATGATCAAGTCCTGGAATGAAATGTCACATTCACCACACACACAGGCTCGGGAGCAGTCAGTCTTTCAGGCTCTCCCCTGACCATCCCAGATGGCCCAACAGGAGCTCCAAGTGAGGGTGGGTTTCGACATTTCACTGCTCAGTGACAGATTCAGGGCAAGAACTCTGAGTTCTTGCTGATACCATGAAGTGAGGGGAGAGGTTCAAAGATGAGGGCAGGGTAGACAGAGGAAGATGAGAAAGAAGAGAAAGGAGAGGGTGAGCGGAAAGGAAGGAGGGAAGGGGGAGATGAAAAGAGGAAAGACAATAGAGATGACAGGAAATGGGGGGAAGACACCGACACCTAAATCCACATTTTCCCTGCCCTTCATCCTGCAGGTCACAGATAAGCCTGCCATTCCCACTCTATAAAGGAAAGGTTTGAGTAGATTGTGACTGAAGCTCTCACAGTCTCTTCTGTTAGGAAACCATATGCAGAAGGAGGCTGCCAGCGAGGCAAACCCAGACGTGTGAGGTGAGAGGCAGACATAAAGCAGGGAAAAGTCTCTGGCTAGAACCTTCCAGCAGTAGGCTCCTGGAGACAGCACAGCACGCAGTGTGCTCACCTCAGAAGTCCTGGCATTGTCCCGGGCTTTTCGGCACCACCCCCTGTTTCTCTGTCCCCATTTCAGACCAAGTAACTTCTCCTCAGAGACATGCTGCCCTAGCAAGCACTTCTGGTCCTTTCTCGGACCTGGTCCTTATATCTTTAGGAGTGCTAATTGCAAAGGGACAGGGATCAGGGATCCCAGTACAGAAGCATCATTAACTGTTCAAAACAGCTGAACCAAGAGACTGTCCAGAACACGGGGTGAGAGCAGGCATCGCTCTATTACAGCCAGCAGCAGGCCCAAATCCCATTTCAAGTCTGCCCACTTAGGCCTGCTCAAAGGGAAAAGGGATGGGTTTCTGAAATGAGCCTTTTCCTCAGAAGGGGCCAAGTGCCGCTATAGCACAGCGGGAAACTGCAGAAGCCACACTTGTGCCTCGCTGAGCGTTTCATCTCAGAACTGAAAGTCCTTTTCAATCATTCATGGCTTCTCTAAGCTGCCTGCTCTCAGAGCGGCGAGAGAAGTGGAAGCCGAGTTAGACTTTGCTGGGACCAGACCTCAGAAAGGCTGCAGCGAGGACACGGCTAAATTCCCACCTTCCTCCAGGATTCCATAAACATGTGAACAGAGATAAAAAACACCACTGGAAATAATGGGCATCCTCCTGAGACATTTCTCAGTCCTAGAGAAGGAGGGATGGAGTACAGAATTAGGAATTTCACTCTCTAGCGTTGGCTAACGTCGGCATCGGTGGCATGACTGGATCAATGGCTTCATATCTCTTTCGAACCTGCTTGTCTTCACCTTTGTCTGGCTTAAGATGGCAACATTCCCAGTCACTTGGAGAGACCCAGAGATGATGACCTTTGATTGCAAAGGCTCAGAGGGTTTATGTTTGTGGAAGGTACCAATTTTCAGCTACAAAAATCAAGTGTGTAGAAAGAACTGCATCCTTCCATCCCCCAAACTATCACATATCAGGACTCCAGGCTTCAAGTCATCTCGGCAGGAAAATGGAAGGTTTAGTCCTGGCATCATGGAGGCTGTGTATCACTGGCATGTGAAGTCATGAAGTTTCAGGAACTTGTTGGCTACATGTGTATATGTGCATGAACATGTGTGTAGAGGCAGAAGATCAACTTTGGGTGTTTTCCTTGACCACTGACCACATTTTTTTTTTTTTTTTTTTTTTGAGACAAGTTCACTGACTGAGGCCTGAGTTCATGATGGGCTACATTACCTGGTGAGCAAGTCTCATGGATCTTCCTGACAGGTCTCCCAGATTTAAGGTTATAGGTCCCATTGATACTCTAGGGTTACAGGTCCCATTGATACTCTAGGGTTACAGGTCCCATTGATGCTCTAAGGTTGTAGGTCCCATTGATGCTCTAGGGCTACAGGACCTGTTGATGATACAGGGTTACAGTCCCATTGATATTCTATAGTCACAAGTCTTGTTGATGCCTTAGGGTTACAGGTCCCATTGATGCTCTAGGGTTACAGGACCTGTTGATGATACAGGGTTACAGTCCATTGATATTTTATAGTCACAAGTCTTGTTGATGCCTTAGGGTTATAGGTCCCATTGATGCTCTTGTTTTTTTTTATGCCGATGCTAAGGATCTAAACCTAGGTCTTCATGCTAAGCAACAAGCACTAGCCCACTGAGCCATCCCCCCAGCTCTTGCCCTCCAGGATTTCAGGTTGCTATTTCTAATCATAGGGATATCTATAATGATACCGAAGCTTCTGCCCCACAGTGTCTCTATGTCCACAAGGCAGCTTCCCTCTGGTAGCTAATGGTCTTCCCATGGTTTTCACAGTGAAGAGACTGGGGCTTTCTCCCTGTACATAACATGGTGATATTCTTCTTCCTACCTCTGGGTGTCCATTGTCCTCCCTTCACCATTAACAGAGTCCCACCTTCAACCAAATTGAATTATGCTCCTCTAAGTTCTCTATGTGATGAAGTCGACAACTGGTCTGTTTGGATGTTCAAGCTGAACTTTAACAAAAACTCTACTAGGTCAGTTTAGGGAAAAAAAGTCTTACATTCTCTATTTCAGACAAAATTTCTTCTTCTATTTTCTACTCACTCACAGCCCACTGTCAGCAGCTAACTGATCTTAAGTCAGTTTATCCAGCACTTCATACCTCTGATGATCCTGCTGATGATTATTTATCCACTGATTTATCACTGTTTTCTGCCTGTTATTTTTTTAAATTATTTTTTATCGCTTAAAGTTTTTATGCAAGCATTTCTTGGTTATTTTGTTATTGCTATGATAAGATTCCATGACTAAGGTAATTTAAAGAAGAGAGAGTTTGTTGGAGGTTTACAGTTTCAATGGATTAGATTCTGTGATCATAATGACAGGGAAATGACAGCAGACAGGCTGGAGCAGTAACTGAGAGCCACTTAATCCACAAACATGAGGCAGAGAAGGCTAACCAGGAATGACATGGGCTTTGGAAGCCTCAAAGCCTTCTCCAGTGATATACCTCCTCCAATAAAGCCACACCTCCTAATCCTTCACAAACAGTTCCATCCCCTGAGAACCAAGCATTCAAATATATGGGTGCTATTCTTACTCAAACCAGTGGGTGCATAAAATGTGTGTGTGTGTGTGTGTGTGTGTGTGTGTGTGTGTGTGTGTTTTATCAAATCCATCCCACCCCACCCCCTCCAAATCTCTTCATCTCATTCACTGCCATGGGATTATAAATATTTGTCACTGTAAATATTGGTTTAATAAAATGCTGATTGGCCAAAGGCTAGGCAGACAGGAAGTATAGGCAGGGTGACCAGAAGAGGACAGTTCTGGGAAGAGGAAGAGCAGATAGTGGAAGACTCCGAGGAAGGAAGATGAGAATGCTGCACTGAGCCAAGGTACTGTGGAGGTGTGGGGGTGAAGAATGTCCCCTACCATGCCCTCCAGTACCACCATCACAGGAGAACAGGGCACACAGAACAACAAGAAAGGCAATCCACAGGAAAGGCCTGGTAGCTCAGTCGGTAGAGCATGGGACTCTTGATCCCAGGGTTGTGAGTTTGTGTCCCATGTTGAGTCCCAGATATTTCATGAATTCTATTTGGTATTATAATAAAACCTGGAGCCTGATATTGGGGAAAAGCTGAACTATCAGAGGGACAGGGAATAAACCACAGTCAATTCTTACCCAGCCAACTCCTCAGGTCCAACAGGGTAAGTCCTGTCTCTAGGAATTCTCGGATTGATTGGGTGTATAGGCGTGTAGGCAAAGGGAAGAACTTCTGCCTTCTACTTTATTTTTCTTTCTCCATCCAGCTATTTCAGTTCCTGGATCAACTTCTCTAGTGCACCAACACCTGGCTTTGTTTAGCCTTAAACTCACAGAGATCCAGAGGACCTTTGCCTCTGTGTCTGAAGTGATAGGATTAAACGCATAGGTCACTACTCCCTGATCTTCCTGGCTTGGCTCTGTGGTGGCTTTGTCCTCTGATATTCCAGACTATTTTTATTAAATATACAACATATCACCACAGTTCACCACTATTTTCTTCTCAGTTTATGTATTCTTTAAACAAACAAAATAAAGCGTGCTGAGTCCACTTAGTGCTATCAATATGTATATGACATAAGGTCATCTCTGACAGCATGGGTAACCCTTACACCGCTGAAGAACACTGACCCTCCTTATCTCAGCAGTCATCAATACCTTCTCAGTTAGGGTTAAGACTTGGTGACCCCCTTCCCTCAACCATGCTTCGATTTGGGTTGATCTTGCATAGTCATAGCCACTGAGAGTTCATGTGACAACAGCCCTCTCATAGCTAGAAAACACTGTTTTGTCATAGTTATCCACTATCTCTGGCTCTTATCATTTTCTGCATATCTTCTACAAGTATCTCTGAACCTGGGAGTGGCATAGATGTCCCAGTTTTTACTTGACCTTATCATATTGGGAGTCAAACCTGAATCAATCTTCCTGTCCTCCTTCCCTTCCTCCTCTCTCTTAAGAACACCTCCATTGTGGTAGCCCCCTTGAATAACTCTTTAACATTACTTTCGGGTCCATTCCAATATTTCACTTCCTACACTACATCTCCTTCAGCTCAACAGGAATGCACACGTCCTGGATGCTGACTTGGAAAATATTAAAGAAAACTGAAAAAATAGTTTAAAATATTTTTACAAAGTTACCACCTTAACTGATGTCATTAAAACAAAACAAAACAAAACAGCCCAGACAACCGATGTTATTAAAAACAACAACAACAACACAAACAAAAAATACCCAGCCCAGACCACCAGCACCTCAGGGGACAGAAGCAAGTTTGGGGAAGAAAGACAGAAGAGACTGGTCTTCAGGGCCATGTGCCCATGAGCCTCAGTGACATCTTCCTGTCACTATTGTTTACTATAAACAAGATCTGTGGACAAACTGATCACTGAAACTTGGTATAACTCGAGTCATTCTGAGGCCTCTGCAGGAATGTTTTCTTGGTTCCATGTCAGCTGTGGATGAGGTCATCTCCTCCCCCATCCGGCTGACCTCTCAGAGAAGTCTGAATTGCTAACTTACCCGAGAGGTAAGTTAGCTGACTTTCTCTTGAGGAAGCAAGTCATAGATCAGAGCCAAACCTCAGTTTCCTTTAGCTGACCACAAATCCATCCTCTGGTCCAGAGGCACAGCGGTGGTTGGGAAGGGGATTAGACCCTCCCAGCTTCCACTCCACATTGTGCAGCACTGTTTGCAATCACTTCACACAAATCCTGAAAAGCTGGATGAGCACTCCAGAACTCTGAGATGCAGAAAGGAATGAATCAATTTTCCACGTCATTTAGGAGAAGAAATAGGGATGCTCTGGCTTTAAAGCAGTGACTTTCTCACTGCACTATGCTGCCTGACAGTCTATATATGCATAATTCCTTATAGAAAATTGTGTTGGGGACCACTCTCATGTCCCTACTAGCTGTTCTATGTTAATGGTTCTTTTATCCTGAGAATGATAGATGGAGGAAAGCTTCATTGAACACTTCTTCACAGTCAAGGCTTCTAATTAGCCAGTACCTGATCATGAGAATACCACAAGTACCCTGGGAAGCATTAGATCAACATTCCACAGCCACAGTCAGCAATGAGGCATGTGATGTGTGTTCATAAGCACTGTCTCTGGGGGCAGAACACATAGGCTGCTGGGAATTTAACTCAGGACCTCTGGTAGAGCAGTCAGTGCTCTTAACTTCTGAGCCCTTGGAACACCAAATATTAAATATGGTATATACATGGCAGCTAGTCAACATTAATGGGGGAAACTCAGTTCCTACTTTCTAACTTGTCCTCTAGCTCCTCTTAGTAAGGTAGTTAGATCACTTTTCAGAATCCACTATCACTATTTCCAAATATAGGATGTTTTTGCAAAGAATTGAAGCTTTTAAAGATAGCTAGGTCATTAAGTCAAGCATGGGAGATATATCTAGACACTTTCGTTCACCTAGACTACAGGTAAGCTGAGGTCTTGTTTACATTCTTCTGCAAAGGTCGCCCAGATACTAACTGGACAGTCAATTTCCTGGATGTGTTGGTTCTTTTTTAGGTCTTTGTGATGTTTAAAGAGCACGTTCTACTTGGAAAGGCAGGTTCAGCAAACATGGCACTCTTTCCTGGAGGAAGGTAGAGGCTCTACAGCTTAGGATGTTTCAGAATTAGAAAATCACTACATTCAGGTTCTCTTCCCACAACAGTACTTGAATAGATGTTAATTTGCTCACATACAAAGGAGATAGAAATATATGGTATATAGGAAATATATATGTGTGTGTGTGTGTGTGTATATATATATATATATATATATATATATATATATATACAGTTAGAATTGAACTTAAATAATGTTTGACAAAGCCACCACATTCAAATTGGCAATCAGAAGACAATGGCATTATTATTAAAATATTTATCATTAAATGTGTGTGTGTGTGTGTGTGAGTCAGTGCAGAAGAGAAAGAATGTCAGACCCTGGAGCTGGAGTTATGGAGTGATTTTGAGCTACTTGATTTGGTTGCTGGGGACTGACCTGGCTCCTCTGGAAGAGTAGCAAGGCTTTTAAACCATGACTCCAGCCCTATCATTTTTTAAAACAATGCCTTATAAATTAAGTAACAATTATACAGTACCACTTTTAGAAGACTTATAATCTCTATTTCAAAAAAAAAAAAATCAAAAGAATCTCTTCCTATGTTAAAGAAGGCTAGCAAAGCCATTAAGTTAGTTTTTACAGCCTGTGACTTTGTTCTCTCAGGGAGTCAAGCAAGAAGTCCTTCTATGCTTAGTTCTAATCTACCCAGGTTTCATTTGAAGGTCCACATGATGTTACTCTAAAAAATATTTCCAATTTACTTTTCAGTAGGAGTTTGTGTATAGAAACCATTTGTTTCTCTGCTCTTGTCCTGATATATCTGGGGCACGAGGAAATTACTTAACTTGGTACAATGGGAGTAGGAATGGCAACACCCTCTCACATATTTGAGGTCTGGGTTAAAAGAATCTTCTTAGACTCATCACAGCATTTAGTACTGGCTCCATCATTGAGTTTAACACAACCTAGACTGTAGGTGAAGTTTACTTAGAAGGCACAAGTGTAGGATAGATATTTATTAAAATATAAACCAACACTCATGGTACAGGTAACAGTTTATAGTAGCACCCGAACAGGACAGAAACAGGCTGTAGACAAAATACCTCATCCACTATCGTTGCCCAACTCTTCCAGTGGGTATCTTAGCAAGTGGTCTATTTCTGTGAAGAGACACTATGACAACAGCAACAAAGGAAAGCATTTAACTGGTGGCTTGATGGTAGCTTCAGAGGTTTTTTTCATTATCATCATGGCAGGAAGTGTGGCAGCATGTAGGTAGTCACGGTGCTGAAGAAGTAGCTGAGAGGTCTACCTTTAGATCCACAGGAAACAGGAAGAGACTATCGTGTGATATTTTGATCTCATTCTAACAATAAAACTTGTTTGAACCACAGGGCAGGGCTATCCACTGACTGACCAAAATTAACCATAGAGGTTTTGGAGTGAGGATAAGGAGATAAGAAGCGTTAAGGTGAGGCTTAGAGAAAATCTCAGGCCTTTTGGATGAAGGTCATTGGTTGCTTTTCTGCTGCTTCTTTGATCATTCAGGTTCATACAGCAATATTTGGCTTTTAATTTTTTTGTTGATAAACAATAATTAGACAAACATATCATCTGGCACCCCACATTGGGTGTCATATATAGGTAGACTTTTCTGTCTCACTAACCGCTCCCCAAATAACTACACAGAGACTTAGCATGAATTATAAATGCTTGGCCAATAGCTTAAGCTTGCTTTTAGATAGCTCTTAAAACTTAAATTAACCAATTTATATTAATCTGTGTAAGAGCTCATTTACCCCTTCTATAAACTTCCTATGTTTCTTCTTCTGTGTTTGGATCAAGACTCATAATACTCTGACTTTTTTCTTTCCAGCATTCTCTCTGCCTTGAAAATCTCCATTTGCTATCAACCAATCAGCTTTTTCTTAACAATTAGAGCAACACATTTTTATAGTGTATGGAAGGATTATTCCACATCATTTATTTGTACTATACTATATGCATGCTTCTACTCCTATTTGGGACTTTGTGCCTATGTAGTTTATTTAAAATGTAATATATAATTGAAAAATACAGATTAATAGTTATTCATCTATAAAGGTAAATTATACCCTTCTGGAGTCTTTGATGGAGTTAAAAACTAAATAATTAGCTTAAAGTTTTCCTCAGTTATGATAAAAGGTAAATTAGGTCTAAAACTTTATTCTCAGAAACATAAGATAAATAATAGAATTTTTTTCTTTAAATTTGCTAAATACTGGACTGGATATTGTAACTATAATTCTTACTTGATAATTGATTTGTTGTATATAATTTCACTATTTTAAAGTTGAAATCCTTTCTTTTTTATTTAGACAGAAAGGGGGAAATGCTATGAAAATGTGTTGCTCTCATTGTTAATAAAAAGCTGATTGTCTAATAGCAAGACAGAATTTTTAAGGCAGAGAGAATGTTGGGAAGAAGGGCTGACTCTGAGGAATCTCAAACCAGTTGTGGAAGAAGCAACATGGGAAGTTCATAGATAAAATAAACAAGCATCAGGGCAACTCAAAGATTAATAGAAACAGGTGAATTTAAGTTATAAGAGCTAGTTTAAAAACAAGCTTAAGCTATCAGCTGAGCATTTATAATTAAGATTAAATCTCTGTGATGTTATTTGGGGAAGCAGCTTGCAGAGCAGAAAAGTCTGCTTGCAGAAAGACCCCAAGCTTGGAATGGGGTTTTGAGACCTCACAGCCCACCCAATGACATGCTTCCTCTAACAAGGCCATACCACCGAAACCTTTCAAATAGTGCCACTCTTTGGTGACCCAGTATTCAAATCTATGAGCCTACTGAGAAGGGCATCTTATAGTTGATAATGAATGAAACTAAACCCCACAAATCCAAGCCAGCCTACTCCATATGCTGAAAGAGCTGGAGCAATGGGTAACTTATAAAATATTTTAAATGACTTATTCAATATCTAGTTTATAGGATAAAATGGAGCTATAATTGAGTTTTGTCAAAACAAGTCAAGATTGTGTTGAGTTTTGGGCTCTTTTAGACTCTTGATCTCAGAGCTAACTGAAATGAACAAGGTTCTTCAGGTCAGATCCTATAGTCTGAAACTCTACAGCAAGTCTAAAAGTCACAAATCATAAAGTTTTCAAAATGGAACTAGTATTAAAGATGGTCTACCAATATTATTGGAGCTGTCATTCAAAAGAACTAAGAGATTTCAATCATTGGTTCATTCATCTAGCAGGTCCTGTATTATTGAGTTCCTAAGTTCTTATATTTGGTATCTCCAATTACTGAAGATATTGGTAATTGAAAGGGGGAAAAAACCCTTTCAGAATGTTGTTAATGTTCTAAAGAAGACCCAACTCTACCTTCAATAATGTTCTCAATACCTTTGCCTTTCAAATATTTGGATTTTAAACAGAACAGCTAAATGCTATAATGCAAGTCTGAGTGGGGATAACACGCAAGCATCTCTCCTAGTCTACTGAAGAGATGCGGTATTTCCAAATGTGTCAATTTGAGAATTCCTTGGGGGGGTGTGCACAAAGAACCAATAAGCTGCATACCAGGAAGGTGACTTCCCTAGAATCCAGGATAGAAGAGAAAAGGCAGGAGGAGTCACAGCCAGTGGGAAAGACCGAGCTCAGAACCTCAAGTATGAAGTCTGACACTGAAAAGAAAATCAGTGCTTAGATAATATCTCCACCAGAGTCGGCTTCCTTCATTTGCAGAAACAGAGATTAGTCATCTCTTCTTTCGCCTCCACTCTGAAGCCGGATCTTTACCCTAGAGGAAAAAGGCTCTAATAGTGAGGTACTTTGCCAACCTTCTTGTTTTCATATAATCTCAGCAGAAAAATTTCAAAGACGTGTGGAAAGTGTTTTGGGTTTTTTTTGCGTGTTGTTTGTTTTTGCATTTGGGATAATATGTCAACTGATGTCTCATCTTTTGTCTTTCACACTGAACCCCAGAAGCTAATATATACATCCAATAAAGAGATACTCTATACAACTGCTATGGGCCATTAAAATATATCAGTAATTTCTGACCTGAAGACTACATGTGCCAGTATTCCCAGTAAATACCTCTATGACACAAGGACCCAGTTCAGAACCAATTACTCCTTTAATAGTCATTTTAGCCTCTTCTGATTGGAAATAGCCATCCTTTCAGTCCATCTTGTTTTCTGAGACTGTATCTCTGACTGGGACATGAGGCTCTCTAAACAAGGCTGGCCGACTCAGGAGCTTCAGAGGATATGCCTATTTCTGTCTTCTAACACTTGTATTAGAAACGTTTGGTGAGTTTTTGCAAGGGTACCAGGAACTGAACTCAGGTCCTCAACAAACAAATGCTTGGCCAACTGCAGGATCTTCCCAAGTCCCTCATTTGTAATTTTTATATGCACCGGAGAGCCTAGAAAGACAAATTAAGGTACAAAGAAAGAGTTAAGGCTAAGAGCTTTTATGCTAGTTTGGAGAAAGCCCTTTGTATCTTGACAATATGACAAGATAAGGTGATGTGGGATAAGGTAATTGATTATGGAAAAGGATTAGGTAGATAAAGGCTAGTCTGACAAGATTTGTTTGTTCAAATTCCTTCTGGGTTTGGCTCTTCTGTGCTGTGATAAGAGACTCTGTCCTTTGTTTCACAAGGAAGAACTTTTCACTTGGGAATTTTTTTTTATCTCTTGTTTTTACACAGGAAAAGGAAGGTCAGGAGCTGGGTGCCCTGTTTTACAACTGCCATTTTTCAAATGCTTTAATTCAAAACCAGCAATCACATACTTGGGAGTGAGATGACTTGAAACCCTCCACTATTCTTGTGGGAAATGTGTTAGCTATTTGTCTTACAGCTGTAACAAAATACCTAATAAACTTAGGAAGGAGAGGCTTGTAATCTAAGGGATAGAGTCCATCACAGCTGTAGCTGTGTGTGTGTGTGTGTGCTCACATCTAAGAAGAGCAAGAAGTAGAAAAGGGAGATGCTGCCTTCTTAGGGTTTTAACAGCATGATCTACACCTCTAACCCCAGTACTAGGTAACTTTAAGCAAGAAATCATGAGTTCAAGACCAACTTAAGCTACAGAGTGGGATACTGTCTCAAAGGAAAAATGAAAACAAGTGTTACCATTAAAATGGTAATAAAAATGTACTACTAAAATAACAAATATTAAGCCACGACAACACTATCTGTCTTTATCATTTTTTTTTAACATCCACATAGAAGATATTGTGACCAAGAAAGATGCTTTAGTACCACCTGGTTTTGTTTTGTTGTTGTGCTTGGGGGAGGGGGTTTTCCGTATTCTGTTGTTGTGCTTGTGTGTGTGTGGGGGGGGTCCTTATTCTATAAATTCCAAATCTTAATCCACAAAGCAATCACAGGGATCTTTACAAAACAGAGGCCTTATTTTGTTTTATTCTTTACAATCCTTATAAAGCTTGTCATCATAGGCTAAATGCATGACATCAGGTCTGGGTTCAATCAGGAAGATGTGCCTTATTTTCTCGATAGACACTTGCAGACATGCCACTCTGAAAATGCTAAGAAACAGTTTCATCTTCTAGGATATCATGGGTTCCCACTTAGAGTAGAAGGAAATCAAAAGTGTGTTGGGGTGTGTGTGTGTGTGTGTGTGTGTGTGTGTGTAAACCAGAAGAGGGCCTCAGATTCCCTAGAACTGTTACGTTATGAGATACCTGACATGGGTGCATGGGTGCTGGGGACCAAACTCAGGAAGAGCAGATAGTGTTCATAACCACTGAGCCATCTCTTCAGCCTCTAGAATGTAGCCAAAAGGGAAAAAAGAATCAAAGAACAAACTATACAAGGTAGAGAGAGTTAGAGCTAGAGAAGAGTTGAAACAGGAGAGAGAGTCAAGAGGATGGAGACCCAGATAGTCATGCCTGAATCAGTCCTCTACTAGACCTGGCCGTCTAGACTATCATGTGCCACTAGGTAATGGCTGTCCTCCACAGATCTTTATGTGAGTTTATTTTTCATATTGAATTCCTTATCTGCTTTGTACAGCCCTCTTTGAGTTTATGAAGTTTGCATTAGAAAGATCCCCAGCTAATAAGAATGATTAATATATTAAGAATGATAACAGAATACCAAGGCTTTTTGTCATTAAATACTTGGTTCACATGACTCTTACTAAGTCAGGCACAGGTAGCAAACATTCCTGGGGTCCAGGAGATGAACCGAAGAAAACAAGTTTTGGTATTTCTGAAAAGTTTTCATTTTCTGATTGACCCACACTTTTGGATTATCCAAAACTAACTAGATCTTTAGATTTATAAATACATATCTAGGTCAACACACACACTAAGCGTACATGATAAAATTAATACAACAGAGTAGCCCACACTTTTGAAAGCCTTTTGCTTGCTATAGTCCCTGATATTATTCAGTTAAAACCCAAAAGAACTTAACTTCATCATGGTTTTCTACAGATGACCTTGCAGATGGCAGTGACCTTCTCCCTGCAGATGTTCAGGGCTTCCAACTTTCTAACATCTGGCACCATTGCTACGTAGAAAACTCAGAAAGTCAGCAGACAGCTGGACTTTGCATTTATTGGGGTCTCCACGGAAATCTCCAGTCATTAAGTCTGAGTGTCTCAAAAGATTCCATCCAAATCTGTGCTCTCTGGCCCTGAAACTGGGATGACCTTGGAATTTCGAAGCCCTTCATTTGTCCAGCAGAAGCACTGGGGACAACCAACAAGAACAAACCACACATTTGCTTTGGTCTGTTTTATTTCTGGACTGTCCCTTTTCTTTCCTAATTAAATATGAAGTTAGTGCACAAAGCGTTGGGTTTCCATTATGGTGTTTTCCATGAGTCATTAAATTTTGTTCTTACTCATCTTCCTCCTCCTCCACTACCCTCTGCTTCCTTCTTGCTGGTATACATCTTCTGCTTTCATAATTCCATCGTCTCTTCCTAAGATTTCTTCTTTCTCTCTCAAGGTCCCCACTCCTTTACCCCAACACACTTAAATCTAGAATCCACACATGAGAATAAATGCAGTATTTATCTTTCTGAATTTTATTTCTTTTACCAAAATGACCTCTACTTTCAATCATTTTCCTGCAGATATCATGATTTAATTTTTCTTGATGTCTGAAAAAATCCCATTGTTGATATATACCATATTATTTTATTCATTCATCTTCTGATGAACATCTAGGTTGGTTGCATTTCTTAGCTATTGTGCATATTGTCACAATAAACACAGATGTGTACATTTATCTAGAGTCCTACTGATAATATATTTATGAGTGGTTATCTTTTTTGTTGAAGGGGAGAGAAAAAGAAACAGAGAGAGAGGGGAATTTAGTCAAGGATAACTTTGAACTTCAAATCCTCCTGCCTCAACCTCCTGGGTGCTGATATTATAGCTTACATAGCCATAATGATGCACTACATGTCAAATCTTATGCATACTTGGCCTATGTACTATTAACTGAACCACACCTCTGCCCACTCTCTCTTTGAGGGCTGTCTTACTTCTTAATGGCTTTGTTTCTTATGTCATTAATTGATTTAGAACCACACCTTACTATATTAGAAATAGACTGCCTACTTATCACAGCTCACTTAACCAATTTTGTGCAGTACTCTCTTATCTTTCAAAAGTGAGCAAAGAAGTTACATTTGACAAAATGCTATTATTATATATAACTTTCACTACTTTGTGATTTTCCAAAAATGGTTAATTTATCACAAAAAGAAATAGGAACTTTCACACATCTACAGCTCAAACCAGCAGCCCCTAAAAAAAGAACCCATGGATCCATTCCCGAGTAAAACACCTCTCTTTATCACATATGGGCAATGCAGGTACATGCCAGAAGTTCTGACACTCTTGGGCATGGCATAATGCCAGCTGCAAGCCTGTGCACATACTGATGGTCACCCTCTCCGTGTCTTCTGCATTTCCTTTCATTCCCTTGTCTCCCATTGAGATCAATCACCTTTCTTGCCCTAGGTCTGGTTCTGAGGCAGCCTGCTGTCCTGTTCACTAGTTGGGTTGATTATGATTTAATTTTATGGATGATGTCACACAATTATCTCCAGATGGAATAATCAGGGTACAGAGCTGCCAGGCAGAGTTGGGAAAGAAGTAGGTTCATCCAGCAAACAGCCATTTCCATATTAGAATTACTTTTGTTTTGACTCTATAAATTTGTCAGCAGTGGGTGTGCCTTTTAGGGTCTCATTTGTTTACTTCAAATCAGAAGACCTTACCTCTTTCTCTGTATTTTCCCTTATATATTTTTTTATTACATAGGATCCAAAATAGAAGAGTCATAAATTAAATTTGTGAAGTTGAATATTTATGTTTTCATGTTGTGGGCTCACATGTATTTTCATGTGTGGGCTCATCTGTGTAGACTGTGTACATGAGGTTATATGTGTGTGTACCTGTGTATGAGAACATGTGAAGGCACCAAGTTGATGTCAGAAATAGCCCTCTAATATTCTTGCACTTTATTTAACTAACTCAGTCAACCCCAGAGTCCACAGAAATATCGGTTTCTCTAGCTACCTTCCTCTGGGGTTCACATTTCTTTGCCTTAGGAGATTAGAATTACAGTCAGGATACTTTGCCCATCTAGTGCATTGGATTCTAGGGATCTGAGACTCTGGGAAGCACTTTGAGCACTGAACCATTTCCCTAGGTCCCTGTTTAGATTCTTCTATTCTGTTTATATGGTTTATTATTAAAATGTTGGTAATAATTTAAGAAATTTTAGCCTTTAAAAAATTATTTTTAATTATATCCAAGTATGTATCTCTGTGTGGGTATACCCACTATATTTGTGCAGTACCCATGAAGGCCAGAAGAGGGTATTGGGTCTCCTGAAACTATAATTATAGGCAGTTGTGAGCTTCCTGACAAGGGCTCTGAGAACCACACTCAGGCCCCTAGTGCTATTATGAGTTACTTAGACATCTCTCCAGCCCCTCTGCTTGCATTTTAAATATATAAATCACATCTATGATTTTTTTCTGAGCATTGTTTTGTTTTGCATATGTATTAACATATTGCCTTTCAAGGGTACTCAATTCAAAGTATTTTTTGATCTCCCTTATGAGTTTTTGTTTAATCTATTAGTTATTTAGCAATATGAATTTTCACATAATGAGAAAAATAAAATGTTAATTATATGATTTATTTCTAACTTTAATCCATCAATAAGTAAAATTAGAATGTAACAGCTTATAATGTTGGAAATATTTCTAAATTATTGAGTCATTATATATGGCTTAGCATATGTTCTTTTTATGACTTGACATTTGGTCTATACAGTAAAATAACATTTTTATTTTGATATTTATTTTTAATTTTTATATATTGTAAAATCTGAAATATATCTATTACATACATTATATAATTAGTAATATTTTGTTTTGTCAATTTTTCTTGTGCCAATCTGTGCTTGATGATTGGAATGTGGAATATATTTACATTAATGTCTATATTAATATTTATATCTGGCATTTATTTTCTATTCATTTCTCAATTTAATTGTAATTATTTTTTGTTTCACTAGCCATCCATTTATGTTTTCTCTTTAGTTAAATGGATATTTTCTGCTGTATCATTTTAATTTCATTTCCCTTTATTAATTTCTTTCACTAATTAGTTTTTATTAGTTTTGTGCTATTTTCCTCATAATTGCCTCAAGGGTTATAATGAGTACCCTACAGAAATTCAGCTCGGTGGCTAGAGAAATGGCTTTGTGCTTAAGAGCATATATTACTCTATGAGAGGACCAGAGTTTGGTTCCCAGCACCCATGTTGGGCAGCTCACAAATGCCTGTATGTATGCTGGTTGATTTTATGTCAGCTTGAGTTTATGTCAACTAGAGTTATTTGAAAAGGCAGAATTACAAGTGAAAAATTGTCATGACTGGCATCTAATCTGTGGGGTATTATCTTGATTAATGATTGGCGAGGGCCCATCCCAGAGGCGTAGGCTGGTGATCAAGCTGCTATCAGAAAGCATACTGAGCAAGCCAGTAAACAGCAATCCTCCATGGTTCTGCTTTAATTCCTGCCTCCAGGTTTCCACTTTGAGTTCCTGGCCTGGCTTCGCTGGATAACAAGCTATAAGATGAAGTAAACCCTTCTCTCCACAGGTTGCTTTTGGTCATGGTGTTTTTCACAGCAGTAGAAAGCAAATTAGGACAGCTTCTAATACTCTTTTCCAGTCTCTGGGGCACCACGAACATAAGCACAGACTCACAATTCAGACACATACACACCTATACATAAAAAAATTAAAATAAATCAATTGTAGTGAAGAGCAGTACCATCACCTTTACCTAAAGGTGTGGCCTCTTGGCCAGCATAGATTTGGGGTTCATTTATGACCATTGAGGCTAAAGAATTAGGGCCACAGTTGAAGGGCATGGTGCACATAAGGTCAAGGTGCACATAACCGTTCTTTCTTTCCCATTCACTTTTGGATAGAGGACCTGATCCACTGAGCTTCAGCTGTACGGACCAGTCCAACCTTCCAAGAACCACACAACTGTTTAATCTCTTGTATCAGTGAGTCTCCCCTCAGAACCCCCTAAATAAAATATATCCTTCTTTATAAGTTGCCAATTTGTGATAATAACCAACTTAATTTGAAATGACATTAACTTGATTTTAAAAATATACCAAATTTTACTCAAATATGTCTTCACTGCTCCTTTTGTTTTGCTTTTCTCACCACCAATATACATTTATGCATTTTAAGATTATTGACCTAGTTCTATAATAATTGATTTATGACATCTGAATAAGATGAAAAATTTGAAAGTGCATTGGTACAGTCTTTTATATTTATCCACATTGTATTAGCTGAGGTTTTCAGCTAGATTGTCTTGTCAGCAAATCCCTGGGATATACATGTTCCTGCCTCCTCGCATGGGGTTACAGATACATTGGGCCATATCCAGTTTTACTCTGGTGCTGAGACACAAACTCAAGTCCCCACCAGTGTACAATAAATGCTCTAGCCTCTGAACAATCTCCCCAGCACTGTCTTTCATCTCAAAGGGAGATTCATTTGGGATTCCTTTCAACTGTTTGTCTTATGAAACGAGAAGTAGAAGAAAAAATTTCCATTTTGTTCATTATGAAGCAGATACTCCCCAGTATAGCATACTGATCACAGGAAGTCCAAACTGGCCTGACAGAGATGATTAGAGAAAGCATTCACCAGCTAACTGTCTGAAGCATCTGGTACCAGACAATTAGCTCTTCAGAAATGACTCTGTAGGCTCAACTAGTAAGAAAACAATCAAACCAAATCAAACAAACAAACAAACAAAAAAAACAAACAAAAAACAGCTCAATTTTGCTTTCCCCCAAATCAAAGCCTTGGCAACCAAAGGTTTCCTATTTTGTCTGGGCTCTTTGTCCTCAACCACTGCCCTTAGGATAATTCTTCATTGCCAGGATGGAACTGTGTCTAACAAGTCTAACTTACTCACTGTATTACACTTAGTAACTTTCTTGGTCTCTCCTCTACATTGCATTAGAACCTCCTTCTCCCCACAAGACAATGAGAATATTGTCCTAATGTCATGTGAGAAAAGCAGGAGCCAAATGTCTTCTGTGTGACCAGACCCAATTGTTGACATCAGAGAGGCATCAATACTATTAGTTTAAATTACATTCTTCAGTAAGGCTAGGTCGTTTACTATGATCCTCAGAGGCAGGAATAACTGACCTGATCTGATGAAGAGATCAGTAGAGAAAGCATTCTTGAACTAATTCAAAGTATCTGGCACCAGACACTTGCAGAGGTTTGGCATTTGAAAGGTAATTAGGTTGGGAGAGTAAAGCTCTCTTGAGTAAGATTGATATACTTCTTGGAAGACGTGAGATGGTCAACAGCCCCCTTCCAATGATGTAGGGACACAGTGAAAGATGGATATTTCCTGCAAACCAAGATAAAGGCCTCATTTGATTCCTTGTTTCCTGATTGCCTTGATTATATTCCCTTGAGATGGAAGATACAGATTCCTGTGGCTTATTCTACCATCCTGTTATATTCTGTTACAGGATCCTGAACTGACACAGATACAGTCTTCTCAATACACCTCAATACATCACCACAGCCACATGGCCTTTCCTCTGTGCCTGCCTCTACCAAGTGACTTCTCAGATGCCCCAAGGCAATCTCTTTATAAGAACACCAGATAGAATGGATTAGGGAATTTCCTGAAGTCATAATTTTAATTTAATTACCGTTTCAAACCATATCTGCAACTATAAGCACATTAATGGGCACGAGGAGGAGAGAGCTTTCACCTAGGAATTTTAGAGGCCACAGGTGTCAACCATCATTACTTCCCTACATGAAAAAATGAAGTATGCTGAACAATGCTGGTAGCCACAGAGGTTGCTTATGGAGACTTGTACTATATGGTCTTCTCTTTCTGTCCACTTCCCTGAACCTTGCCCTCCACATCTGTGGCAGGGCTGAGTAACAAAAGTTTGTCTCAGCCCATATCAACAATAGAGCACAGTTTATATGTGGTTGTGACTGAACTCAGGGAACCCAATTGTCTGTAGATATCTACTCATGCTAGCTCCTGCAACATTACCTCTCTTTTGCAGCTCCCATTGTTTTTATGGTAATATCGGTATATCAATGTTTACAGCAGGTGAAGGCTGTCACCAAAAAGACTGAGATACTGGTTTCAGTTGATTTTTTAAAAATTTATTTTATTATTATATTTATTTATTTTGGGAATGTTGAGATAGGATCTCATGTATCCCAGGCTGGTTTGGAGCTCACTGTGTACCTAAGAATGGGTGTGAGTTTCTAATCCTCTTGACTGACCTCTCAAGTTCACAAAGTTGAACTATATACCACTTCTATCCCTTACACACCACCTCATTTCTGGTTGCTTGTTTTGTTTTTAAAGCTTTTGTCTCCCCATCTCCTACAGGCAACATGTTCCTCTATAAATGTTTCAACATATATTCTGTATTCATTACATGTTATTAAATTATGTAATACTGTTTAGATAATTTAATATCCCTCTGTATTTAATAGCACTTTCCAGAATAGAACAATAGGCTGTGACTCTGGTTACACATAGGAAGAAAAAGAGCCTTGATGACTATTTGGTCCCCTTTGCTTTGATTTATACCTGGAGACTCAGATAAAATGAAAACTGGAATTTTATAAAGTGACATTTAAAAGTATGATATAACGGGACTGGAAATGGGCACTTTTTTCTCATCTCAATCAGAAATCCCCCAGATGTCTAAGGTCTTCAAAAATAACAATTTTAAGATTCTTTGATGTCAAAGTTTGCTACCAGTTTTAAGGTGGAAAAAGGATCTATACCAAAATTTTCTCAATAAAGTTAGAGGTTTTCTGTCTTCCCTATTCATTCGCCACTTTACCATTTCTCATATTAAGACTTACTTTTTAAATCACCAAAAACTATTATTTGTTCTTCATAAACGCTTTTGTCAGTCATATGAATTGATTTACTTCTATCAAGAATATTATTATTGCCAGGAGTGGTGGTGCAGGTTCCTACTCCCAAGACTGGAGATGCAGAGGCAGACAACTACTTGTGAGTTTGAAGCCAGCCCATTCTACACAGACAGAACTAACTTTCTCAGACATCTTTGTTATTAGCTCCAGCACAATTTTGATCTCAATCCATCAAGTTCATTTTTGTGAAGGCTAGGAGACAAAAGCAGTCCAGGGACACCCTTCGGATAATGTCGGGTTTCCTAGAGCTGCATTAAGGTTCACCATCTTGGTCTAGGGATAAAGCTCCATGGGGGAGTGTTTGCCTAGGATGTATAATGCACTAAGCTCAATCCCTAATGCTATGAATGTCATGAGATGTGACATAAGATATCGGTTTCCCCCAGCAAACATCTAGTAGACAAGGACAAAGATGTATACACATAGGCTCACACTTTCACTAGTGGTTCTCTGATGGAATTTCCTACCCACCAGGTATTCATCTAACAATGATGTTTTGTGAGATGTTTATGGCAACATCAGGACCTAACACCTTTTGTCCATTTTGATATGTCCACATCCGGAAACCTTGGACACTTGTATTTTCCAGCAATATTTTTTTGCCCTGAACTCATTGAATTCCCTTTCCTCTTGCTATAAAAGTAAAATCAATATACTTTAAGAATATATTTTAGTCTACTGAAACTGGAAGAAAGATAGAAAGCAATGGAATGTTGTGCTTCCCAAGATACTGAAGCAACTTGGCTCGTTGGGAGTTTTTGTAGACTAAGATCATATGATACCACAGTATCAAACAGGAAGAATGGGTGGGAGTCTTACAGGTGTAACAGAGTGAAGATCTAGTTTAGACTTATTTTTTTTTCCCTTTAAAGGTTTTTCTTTTTCTCTCTAGTAACATAAATTTTCATTTTGTGCAAAATGGGGGAGAATAAAGTTGGCAGGAGATTATCAATTTTAGAATTAAGGAGGACTGTGCAGTTCTTGTACAGCATTGTCTAGAATGTCCATTTGAAGTCCAGCCAGGAACATATATCATCCTACTCCTGTATGCATCCCCCGGGCAATATAAAATAAGACAAGGTTCAAGATGTTATAAACCAGATTAATCCTTGTCTTAAGTTACCATGGAAACACAGTAAAAGGACACGGAGGACAGAACAGGAAGTCTTTCAACGGGATATATGGGAAAATAAGGTTAAAATGAAAGGAGATAAATACATCAAAAGTGTTCATATGCATGTGGGAATGTGTCCACGGCATTGTTTATGCCCTCCCAGTCAGCCTGGAGCCTTTGCTCTCATAATCTCTGTAGTGGGGGCTCTGTTTCCTCACTCAAGTGTCGATCCAAATGTTACCACCTCAGCAGCATTTTCCAAGTAGTTCCTAAACCAACTCCACTGCCCAGTGTGTCCTTCCCATGACCTTATTTTGTAAGTAGTTATCACTCACTGGCTTTGCATGTAGAATGCTTCTCTAGGCATTTCCATCTTTGCAGCAGTATGTGGAACATACCATAATAAGCTTGGGAGAGATAAACAAATGGATACTACCATGAGTCATCTCTTGGCTGGGGTGACGCTATGGCATTGAGGAACATCACAGAAGCATTCTTTCCAAGAGAAATAGGGGTGAAATAGCCCAGAAGGGATGGTGACACATCCCTTTAATCCCAGTCTTCATGTGGCAGAGGCAGGTGAGTCTCTGTGAGGTTGAGTCCAGCCTGATCTATAGAGTGAATTCCAGAACAGTCAGGACTATGTAAAGAGACCCTGTCTTAAAACGAAGACTAGTGTGTGTCTTGAAAAGGGATGGCGGTAAGGTATTGAGTACTGCAGAAGCATTTTTTTTCCATGAAGATTAAAATGGGAGGTTACTAGGGTCAAAGGAAAGAAGTAGATGCCTATTAAAATAATCCCATGGGTCAAATCATCCAAAACAGAAGAAAACAACTATCTTCAGTGACAAGTGCTGAATTTGAGGCAAGTTTCCAGCTTAAGGTGGAGAGAAGTAATGAATGGAGAGCTGTTGGGGAAAGAAAGCTGAATCTTCCTTCCACATGAAGAATTTAATACAAGACCTTTTCTATTATTGGTTCTTATTTTTAGAGAAGAAGTTTGGCAGGAAGTGGAACTCGTTTTAGCTAATAGAATAATTATTTTGACCTCTTTCATTTTGTTTCTTCCCTACATCTCTAAATAGTACAAATATCCTTTGTCCCCAAAGATTTTCCATCAGCCCTCAGAGCTGGGGTGGAATCAGGACCTACCCTGGGGTCAATTGCTTGTGGCAGGCATCATTGAACACCACTGATGACAAGGGTGTGAGTTTAAACTAATGCCTAAGGGATAATTCTTGTCCTGTGCCTGCTTAGCTATTTCCAGCCACTTCCATCCTTCTGCATCATCCTGTATGTGATTTTATATATGAAGCTTGCCATCATGAATGCTTGAATGACTCCAAATCTCATGATCCTTACAAGATTTTTTTAAAATTTCACCAATTCTCTACCCTCTTTCTATATTTATAGCCCTACATAGTGAAACCTGTCTGTCTATGGATTAATGGTTAGACAGATATATACTATCACACTTGACCCTCTATGTCTTAGTTAGGGTTGTACTACTGTGAAGAGACACCATGACCACAACAATTTTTATAAAGGAAAACATTTAATTGGGGCTAGCTTACAATTTCAGAAGTTTAGTCCATTGCAGTTACATAGATGTGGTACTGGAAAAGGAGTTGATAAATCTACATCTGGATTGGCAAGCAGCAGGAAATGAATGCCCCACTGGACATGGCTTCAGCATTTGAGACCTTAAAGCATGCCCTCACAGTGACACACTTTTATAGTCAGACATTTCTGGCCTGGCCTAGCCCTGGACCAGCAGTCTAAATACACAAATTTTATATTAGTTATAAGCTGATTGGTCTCTGGCTCAGGCTTATTACTTGCTAACTCTTATACTTTAAGTTAACCCATATTTCTATTTTTGTTTACCAATGTGAATTGGTACCTTTTTGCTCAGTACAGCCTTTTCATCCTGCTTCCTCTGCATCTCACTATGATTTGCTGCTCTGCTCTTCCACTTCCTAGAATTCTCCTAGTCTGGTTGCCCGCCTCTACTTCCTGTCTAGCTACTCAACCAATCAGCATTTTATTAAACCAATATTTAAAATGACAAATATTTACACTGTACCGAAGCATAATCCCACATCACACTTTCTCCAACAAGGCCACACCTCCTAATAGTGCTACTCCGTATGGGCCAGTGGAGGTCATTTTAGTTTAGTTCAAACCAGCACATGCTAAAAAAAGCTTTTACTTCTGTTCTCTCTCCTCTATCTAGAATGCCAATCTACCAAAGATTCCACACGCCAAGGATGAGATTTTTCTCTTAATGCTGTCATTATATTCAAAACTGCACAAATCCTTGAGAGTAGATAAAGGTAAGGGCTAAAAGAACCGTGCACAGTCATTCTCACAGGTGTGAGGAAGATCACAGACTAGGCTAGCTCTGACCTTTAGTGGAGAGCTCTACATATTCCTAGGGCCACAGCAGGGTGGAAGCCAGCAGGGTGCATAAATCTAGGAGATCTGAATGCTTTCACCAGCTAAGGGGGCCTCTGTGGGCTGTGGCAGGAAGGGAAACTGTGAGAGGCAGAGTTAGGGCACACCTAGAAATGTACTGTGTCATGAGGGTTAATATTGATTGTCAACTCAGCAGGTGACACATCTTAGGACAAAAGGACTGTCTGAATTCAATTCATCGAGATGGGAAGATCCACCCTAATTGTGTATACCATGACATAACCCCATGGACCGAAGTCCAGATATTGGAATATAGCAATTCCATGCTGGGTTACTTAGGCACTTGGTAGTGTCTGTACAGAAGAACAAGAACTAAAACCTAACGGTTGAACATGTTGTCACTGCCACGTATACAGTCTAGACACAAAAATGCAGGTTAATGCAATTGGAGCACAGGGGAGACAGGAAGACATTTGAGATAACTGTGTGTCCAGAACCTGGTCAATATTCCTTAAATGAAACATTGAAAGGGATTTTGGGGACCTAGAGAGATGATGCAGTAACTAAAAGCACTGGCTACTCTTGCAAAGAAGCTGGGTTCAGTTCCCAGCACCAACACGACAGCTTACAACCCACCTCTGCTCCAATTTCAGGGGATCCAGTGCCCTCTCTTCTAGTCTCTCTAGGCACCAGGCACACACATGGCACACATAGGGACACACAGACACAACGACTATATATATATGTATTTAAAAAGGTGGTCCTAGATCTTTTCTTTTCCCCTGAAGGGCAATCAAGTAATCAAGTGAGGTCTTTTTTTAGGGAAACAAAGAAGCAGCTTAGGGGTACTGAAAATGCTTAGTTTGGCCCTCAGCCCTTCTGTCTGTTGATGGTTTTACGTAAAAGGCAGGAGACAGAAACATCTTACTTGACATTTGAAATTGACAATATAAAAACCTATGTTTAAAATTATGGCTGAATATAAATCATAAAAACTAAAATAATGAAGAAATTTGGTCACTTCATAAATGGGAAACACAGCTATAAAACCTCTTTTATTAGTGATGGTCAGAGTGCTAATGTGTTATCAAGTGCTTTGTTGAACAGGGGTATATTCCATTCTGTCAGTCCACAGCCAAGGAATATAAGAAAGCTAATAGTTTTCATTCAGAGCTCATCCATGGCTTTCTCTCCAGCAAGTCTAGGTTACTCTTCTCTTTCTCACTTCCAGGTTTCCTCATCCTTTTAAGGTCTACTCCCTTCTTAACAATTATTTATGCATTTCTTTCTCCTCTCTCTCCAGAGTCTCACTGTGTTGCCCAGACTAGACTGAAACTCACTCTGTGACTCACGCTAGCCTTGAGCTCACAGCCATCCTTCTGCATCATTCTCTCCAGTACTGGAATTATAGGAACATATTACTCTGCCAACCATTTCGTCCACTCATGTCCACATTAAAAATAATGTGAATCTTGTTAGTGACCAACCAACCAAGGGAGAATAATTTCTATGTCTTTACACTTAGGGCTGCGTTGAGTGGATATTTAACAGCTGAGAGTCTAAGCACACTGTGTAGGACACTGAGAGTCAAGTTGTAGTTCAGAATCCAGCAGTATCTCCCACATGCAAGAGCTAATAAAAATAAGTGTCATAGCAAGGACTGAGGAAGATTTATCACAATCAGTTTTGCACGTACCTTAACTCCAGAGAACATTAACGATGAAGAAGAGATTGCCTTTTTATGTTTCCAGTGTTTAAGATTTACTCTCAAATTTTACTGCCCGGCATGCATTTCAGGAAAAAGATGAGTAATTTCAGTGTATATTTCCTTGGATCCAGATAAATTACTGTCTTGTATGTTATTGTTTATGGCTTTCAATTTGATCAGAGACATAATTAATAAAGAGAATACAAAGATGTGAGCAGCATGAAACATTAGAAATTTCGGTTCCCAGCACCTATGGAAGTGGCTTACAACTATCTATAACTCCAGCTCTAAGCACTGGATACCTGCTTCTGGCCTTCACATGTACCCACACACGTGCACATGCATCTATACACATACACATAAGCAAATAAATAAAATAAACAGAAGAACTGTCCGTGTAGAAATTCTGAAACACAGACAGGGAGGGGATTTTATTAAAATCATTTAGCATGAACGCTATCTGCAGAGTAGCTACACTCCATGAATACTGTTATTTAATCCATGTCAGAGATTTATTTGAGTTCCACAGGATGTAAAATTTTCAGTCTGGTTCTGCCTTTTCCACCTTTACCTGTGATGTGGTAATAAAAAGGCAAGCTTCAGGGTTCATTTTGATTTTGGCACTCAAACTTCTAAACATGGAAATCAAAATATTCTATAATCTCTTCCCTCCATAGGAAGCTAACTTAAGGGTATGTCTGATGCTACATGAGCACATGTCCCCCCACAGAGAGAAGTTTACAAATGGACAATATAAAGCCTCTTCAGGGATGGAGAAATGTCTCTGAGGCTAAAAGCACTCTTTGCTTTGATGAAGGACCAGACTTGAGCTCACATTAGGCAGCTCACAACCTCCTGCTACTCTGGCTTCAAGGAATCTGATGTCTACTTCTGGCCTCTTTATGCACTCCATTTACATGCCCAAACTTCCACATACACACTAATGCAAACACATAAACAGAAACAAAATAAATCTTTTCTTTAAAAGTGTCTGTGTGTTCCCTGGTTGGGAGAATCAGGTTTGCTAAGGAGAGAGGGTCAGAAATACAATATGATACTAGATCAAAGTAGTGGGGAACCCAACCAAGACATGAGTAGCTGATAGAATTCAAAGCTGATGATTTGTTGAGTCACTCTGAGAAACACTTGGAGGTGGAGTGAATTGTCTGAGGCTGAATCCTCAAAACTAGACACAAGTGGGGGGCATTCATGCTAGTTAAAGACTAGCATTCTTTAGTCTTGGCCATCCTACAGGCTTCCAAGATGACATCCTCTACAGCTTTAGGCTCTCTAGAGATGGATAATATTCAGTAGTGAGGGATCGTAGGTGTTCTAACCATGGGAGTGAGGTGGCCCAGCAGAGGCTATGGAGCAGGGAAGATAAGCCACATGGCTGGCATCTGTGATGGCTGATCTTGGTTGTCAACTTGACATGCTTGAGAAATGGGAACCTTGGTTCAAGAACTGCTTCTGTCAAATTGGCCTGTGGATATGTTAATTGGAGGCATTTTCATGATTGTTAATTAATGTATGAAGGTCCAGTCCACTGTTACCATTCCCATCCTTAGACAGTTAGGCCTGGGATGTGAATGTAGTTGAATATGAACTCTGAAGTAAGACATCACTCCTCCATGGTTCCTGATGTGGGAATGTCTTTCTGTATGCTGTGAATAGCAATCTTTAAATAAAGGAGATGTTCTGGCCCATGACAGGCACCATAGGAAAAGTAGGAGGAGGCATGAGAGTAGGTAGGAGGAACCAGGCGGAGTCAGACAGACAGAGCCAGAAGCCCAAAGGAGCAACATGTAAGGAACACAGGTAAGCCACAGGCCACGTGGCAGGAAAGATTAATAGAAATGGGTTGAGTTAAGATGTAAGAGCTAGCTAGCAATGTGCTTGAGCCACAGGCCAAACAGCATAAAGTTAATATAAGCTTCTGAGTCATTTCTGGGGGCCTGAGCAACAGCGGCGGGTGGCTAAGGGGTCTGGGGCTGCAGGTCTGTGGGTCTGGGCCTCTGGCCACCCAGGACCAAAAACCACATTGTAAAAGGTTCCTGCTTTCGGTCCTTGTCCTGATCTTCATGGTTGCCTTAGTCAGGATTTCTATTGTGCAACTAAACACTGTCACCTAAAAGCAAGTTGGGGAAGAATTTATTCAGCTTACACTCCCACTTGCTGTTTATCACCAATAGAAGTCAGGATAGGATCTCAAGCAGGGCAGGAAACCTGGAGTCAGGAGCTGATGCAGAGGCCATGGAGGGGTACTGCTTACTAGCTTGCTTCACATGACTTGCTCAGCCTGCTTTCTTATAGAATTCAGGACCACCAGCCCAGGGGTGGCAGCACCCACCATGGGCTGGTCCCTTATTGATCACCAATTAAGAAAATGCCCCACAGCCAGATCTTATGGGGGCATTTTCTCAATGGAGGATCCCTCTTTCCTGATGGCTCTAGCCAGTGTCAAGTTGACATAAAACCAGCCAGTACAATGATGCTCTGTAAGCTAAGAGATAAAATAAACCGTTTCTTCCCCAAGTTACTTTTGGCCATGGCATTTATCACAGCAACAGAGAGTGTGGTAGAACAGAGACCTTTATGAGCATATGGGTATTATTTTTTACAGAGTAGAGATCTTTGTGTCAGCTGGGGTTTGCTCATGAATGTAGAATCAATACTCATGTGTTCCAGGTATAGCATGTTTTATGTAGAGTTAGGGATTTGAGTGACAGGGATGCTACTGAGAAAAACAAAGGAGCCACCACTAAACTCAGAGGAACAAATGCCCAAAATCTGAGGCCGTACTTCTGCTCTGTCTCTCATGAATCACAAAGCAGGGTAAACTTCTGGAAGCCTTGGCTGGGGTACCTGCAGAGGTGCTTCTGCTCTGCTTATTCTTTTCAATTTGACCAGAGTGCCATAAATGGCAGATGTCACCTTGGAAACACATGTAGAAGAAGATGATGATGGGGATGCAGTTCCCAGTCTTGCTCAAAAGGGATTGCAAGCATCGTATCATCATATTGTCTCTCACAGAAGGAGGGGAACACAGTACTTAGTCACCAAGAACTGATGCCAGCCGGACAGTGTTGGAAGACACCAAAGCAGTCCACATACAGAGTGAACTGGAACAATGAAAGGAAAAATTGTTTTGTTCTTAACTAATAATGATGACAGCTCAGGCAAGAAGAACAAAGAATAAGAATCGGGTAACAGTGCAGTTCGTTTAGAAATGGAGACTTTGAGAAGAATGAATTCAAGTGCCCTGAGGATCATTGGGGACCAGAGAGGCATTTGGTTGCAGATGCAAGCTACAGGGATGAAATTAACTTTCACTTATAGAAAGAATTTAAAAGTGAGAAATATTTGAGGCATAAATAGATGTCAAAAATTGTAAAATAAGTCCTTTAAATGTATTGGTTGAAGAGTCATTTGAAACTGATGTACAGTTTTATAATAAAGTACATTTTTTCTCTTAGCGTTTCCCCTCAGATTATATTTGTGTGTGTGTGTGTGTGTGTGTGTGTGTGTGTGTGTGTGTGTGTGTGTGCTTGTACACATGTCTGTAGTAGTGGGGTTCTCGAGTCCTGGGCGGCCGGAGGTCCGAGACCCACAGACCTGCCGCCCGAGACCGCTTAGCCGCCTGCCGCTCAGGCCCCCAGAAATGACTCAGACACTTATATTAACTTTATGCTGTTTGGCCTATGGCTCAGGCACATTGCTAGCTTGCTCTTACATCTTAAATCAACCCATTTCTATTAATCTGTCTGCCATGTGGCCCGTGGCTCACCTGTGTTCCTTACATGTTGCTCGATCTGCCTCTGACTCCACCCTTCCTTTCCTACCTATTCTGATTCCTCCTCTTACTTCTTCTATGGTGCCTGTCATGGCCCCAAACAGCTCCTTTATTTAAAGATTGAGATTCACAGCAAACATAAATGCATTCCCACATCACATGTCCACTTGTGGCAGCCAGATATAGATGTCTTATATCTTTCTCAGTTATTTCCCTCTTGTTTTGATTTTTATTTATATAAATGTATATGAGTACAGATGCTCTCAGGGGATCATGTCTTCCTGGAAATGGAGTTATAGGCAATGGGGATCTTCTTAACTGAACTCAAGTACTCTGGAAGAACAGCAATCATTCATAACTGCTAACCATTTCTCCAGCCCTAACACTGAGTTTAAGATAGCATGGTTGCTAGTATCACTCTGGTTGTACATATTTACATTATTTTTATTCACTTCTTCACCCATTTTTTTCTGCCAGAACAGTCTACTCACCCAAGCAAGCCGAGACCTTAGATGTATGAACATAATCTTCTAATAGCCTGGTATATACATTCTTTCCCAGACAAAATAGTTTTACTTGAGAAAACAGAGACAAAAATAAACAAACAATAAAAATAAAGACAAACAATAAAAAACAAATATAAAAAACAACAAAAAAATAAAATAAAAAACAACAACAAAAACCCACATCCAACTTGAAGGCATCTACTTGTAAATGCAAGGGCTCAGATCATAGGTTTTTGTTGCTTTCTGCCAACTAGCCTTCACCAGACATGTGTTGGAAATGTCCCTCTCAGGAAGACTAAAAAATGTTCACCCTTAAATATTGGAAAAAAACTCACACTGAGTCCTTGCTACATTTTAGCTGTTGTACCTACTCCTGTGTTGAACAACCTAACTCATCTCAGCCTGCCTTTGAGACACAGGCTGTCCACATGTCTCCTTCATAAATTAGGAAGTTTGAGATGCAGAATTCATGGCTCATGCTCAAAATCAAAGAGCTTGCTATAAAAGAGCTGTGATGAAGAGCTAGGATTCTGGATTTATGCCTAATCATCTGATATATGCTGAAGCACTAATTCCTGCCGCCAGTGCCCACAGCTCTCATGGATCTGTTACACTGCATTTTTCTAAAATTATTTTTAGGCTTACTTTTTAAAATGTGTCTATGTGTGTGTATGTGTGTGCGTGTGTATGCACACACACTTGTGGAGGCCTGAGGACAATGATCAGGAATCAGTTCTCTCCCTTTACCATGTGGGTCCCAAGAATTGTACTCAGGTCATCAGGCATGGCAGCAGATGCCTCTACCCACTGAGTCATCTCACCAGACTCTTACTTCTTAAAAGAATGAAATAAAATAAAAATGTTAGGAAGAGATTTGGAAAATGATCACTCAGAACACAGAAATGTTTTTATTTTTTAACTCCTGATAGTTTTATTTTGTGTTGAAAGTCACAGTTTGTTAAATATTTCTTTCCAGAAGTCCAGTTCTTCCTGAATGCTTTGTAAAGATCCCTGGCCATTACTAAGACTCTATACTTTAGTATTTTATGACTTTTGGGCGGGGATGATTATCAGCAGCGTGATTCATCTTCTTAAATATTTATTTTTAAAGATGTATTTATTTTATTTTATGGCTGTTTTGCTTCACATACATCTGTGCACCTTGTGCATGCCATTCTCATGGAGGCCAGAAGAGGAAATGGAATCACATTGGACTGGAGTTATACAAGGTTGTGAGCAGCCATGTGGGTTCTAGGAAAACAAACCTGGGCCCTCTACAAAGGCATCTCTCCAACAGAATGATTTGGTGCCTTTCAATTTCAGCAAGTACACACTCATGACTCATGATTGGTTGGAAGCCCTGCTCCCTCCCTGCACAAGCTGGAAAACCCTGTCTTCCCTACTTCTCCCAACCTTCTGCAGCCCTGGGCTTGCCTTCCCTCATGTAGGTACCCTTGCTAACCCCTTTTTAGGCCTTCCCTTATTCAACTCCTACACTGCCTCAGTTTTCCCCAAGGCAGAGTCCTGGACCTCGGTTTTCCTTTTGTTACTCAGGCTTGGGTTCATTCCCTTTCTGCACCATCACTAATCTGCCATCAACAGTCATCTGGGCACCCTGGGGATGGTTCTTCTGATGTAATGGGGCCCTGTCTAAAAATCTCTCATTCACCATCTCTCCATTCACTTCCGTATGTCTTTCAGTGACTCCGGTCCTCCAGCTAACACTCTGTGAACAAGCTGACTTTGCCAAGATTTCCTCTTCTTTCAAGCCTGACTTGGGCTGGATACACCCTGTGGTCTTTCTCCCAGTAATGATAGGCATCACTTTGGCCTCAGCTCTGGTGGCGTTTGGTTTAGATACAGGCACCATAACGCACTCAGTTACTGCAACTACAAAATTTTCTGAACAATTCCAGAGGGCTGTCAAGGACTCAGTAGAGTCCTTGGCCTCTCTCCAGTGCTAAATCACCTTAGTGGCTCAGGTCAAGGTGCAGAACTGCAGAGCACTGGACCTCTTCAAAGGAGACAAAGGGAGGCTCTCCTAATGTTCTGGGGGAGAAATGCGGTTGCTACATCAATGTGGCTAGACTGGAATAAACCTGAACTGAGTCATTCCAAAAACCGGGGGGGGGGGGGGAGTGGGGGGGGCGAGACCTCAGGCATCACAGCTAACCCACTCTCCTTTTCTCCCGTGGCAGTCCTCTCTTTTTCCTAGCTCACTCTAATTACGGCACTAGGTATTCTCGTTTGTCTATTTTTACTTCTAGCTCTCTGCCTTCTCAGGTTCCTACAGCAATGAATTCAAGAAGTCTCCAGGATGACAGTTAACCAAATGCTCCTTCATCCGTACCTCCCTTTGAATACCAAACCACAGACTTCAACTACCCCTCTCTACCACATGCTACGCAAGCAGGAAGTAGCCAGATTGTAACCAGGGTCCATATACTCAAAGAAGTTGGGATGTTTGTTTGGTTGGAACTTCTGCTCACCCCTGCACAAACTAGGATACCCTGTCTGCTCACATTAAGAAAACTCTGAACAAAGAAATGTTCTTGTTCCCCATTTCTGGAGGCTGATACAACCTGCCTTTCAGACATGGCCAGCTACCCAAGTGCCCTCCCCAAGTGTGCCCCCCCCAAAGGCTTTAGCTTTTGGGCATACTTGGACACAGTCCCAACTCCTGGCTGGCACGTTATTACCAATTGTCTAAGGTCTATAAAACCTCTGTTCCTTAGTCAGGGGTGGAATTTACCTGGACTCATTCTATGGGACCAGTAAACTTGTCGGGAAGCAACGTGAAATAAAACTGCATTTATCTGCTTTTATCTGGTCTAATCTGGCTTTTTGCATCAGCAGAAACTTCTCAATTCATGCATAGAAACATGCCTTATTTCATATTGGCCTTATATTTGACAAATCACTGAGTTCATTTGTTGGGATTCTACTGATTTTCTATATAGCCAATCATGTTCTGTGAAAATAGGAACAGATTTTTTAGTCTTTACTCTTTATATTCTACATGACTTTGAAATTTCCTTACTTCAGGGGTTATAACTACAGGACTATTTTAAACACATGGTAATGCAATGGTGTCTTTCTCTTGACATTGGGAGAAAGTGGCCTTTCACTATTAAATATGAAGTTTGCTGTGGGGTTTTATAACTATTGTGTATCAAAAGAAGTAATTATCTTCAAGTCGACATTTGCTGAGAATGCTATCATGGAGGGAACCAGCATTTTTCCAGATGTATTTTCTGCATCAGTTGATATGGTTATATGATTTTCTGCTCAGCTAATTGACATGATTGATCACACTGATTAATTTCACATGTTGAGACAGTTTTGCACATCTGGAAGGACGGCCACCTGGAGATGGTAAGTAACTCACTCCATTTATCAGTGTATTCAGTTTCCTAGAATTCTTTTAGAATTTTAAAATTAATTTTTGGAGAAATATTAGTCTGTATTTTTCTCTTTTTATATTTTTGTCCAGTTTGGGCATTGTGCCACAAATATCCTGATTCAGGAAATGTTCCCAGTATATTTTTTAATAGAATAATATGTAAAACTATTGCTAATTAATTTTTAAATATTCTGCAGCATTTTTCATTGAAATTCGCCAGGCCCAGGGATTTTCTTTGTGGAACTTATATACTGAATTTTTAAATTTTTATTTGGGATTTAATTTAAATGTCAGTTTAGATATGGATTTGATCCATGAATTCTTAAGATTTATTTTTTAGAGTGGGTGTGCGTGCGTGTGTGCATGTGCATCAAATCCTTTAGAGCTGGAGTTATAGGCAGCTGCCAGTTGCCTGATTTAAGTGTTGAGAACAGAATTTACAGCCTCTGGAAGAATAGCAAGCATTCTTAATCACTGAGCCCTCTTTCCACTCCCTTTAAGTCACACTTTTGCTAGGGGAAAAGATCTTTATATCTTCTTCCAAATTAAAAAAAAAAAAAAAATTATGTAGCAGCCTGTCCTCGAATGGGCAGCATGGGCACTGTGGTTGGAAGGCTGCCTGTGGGCTCTCGGCATCAACTACTCTCACATGAAAAGCTGACAGTAGGAGCTGAACATCAACCCCCGTCTCCTAGAAGCCCTTATATAACTGGCAGCTACAGAGACCCAGAGGCAGATGAGTCCTTATCCCTAAAGATATCCTCGAAGCCACCAGCAGGTGCCTCATATTAGAGATGACACAACCCTGATACTTACCATTGCTCTTGTGGAGTGAGAGAGTGATGTGGGAATGTCTTTCTGTATGCTGTGAATATCATTCTTTACATAAAGGGACTGTTTTAACCATGAAAGGCACTGTAGAAGAAGTAGGTGGGGAAATCAGAGCATAAGTAGGAGAAGGGAGGAGCCACACAGAGAAATGAGCCATCTAACCAAGATTCAGCATGCAGGTAACACAGGTGAGCCAGGGGCCACGTGACAAGACAGAATCATGGAAATGGGTTGAATTAAGAAGAAAGAGCTAGCTAACAATATGCCTGAGCCATAGGCTGAACAGCATGAAATTAATATAAGCATCCGTGTCTTTCATTGGGACTTTGGGATTGCTGGTCCAGATAAGTGGCAGCGGGCAGGTCCAAACTGTGTGGCTAGCCAGAAAACTCCTGTTACAACAGAGTTTATGAATAAGTCATAACATATTGGTTATGTTTTTTTGTCACTGTGATCAAAATATGTGAACAAAAACAACTTTTAAAAAGGTATGTTTTGGTTTACAGATTCAGAAGGTCCCAGTCCTTAATGAGAGAAAGGTATATGGGGGCCAAAAGGCTCCACCTGTAGAGAATGAGGGGTCTGTTTACATCTTGGGAGACAAGAGAGAAGAATCAGGGGTGCAATCAGGGGTGGGTGTAGTTTTCACAGTCCCAATCCTAGTAACCTGTGTCTACCAGCCAGACCTCAACTCTAGATGAGACTCCAGTCTGCAAACCAGCTTCATAATTTGAGGACCAAAATGTTCAAAACATGAGCCTGTGGGGCGGCATTTCATATTTAAACCATAACACACGGTAGGAGAAAGAAAAATAAATCTACAGTCACAATACAATGTGATAACTCTTCTTTAAAACTCATGAGTTACTTATTTCTGGAATTTTCTATTTCCTCTTTGCAGACTATGGTTGGCTACAAATTACAGATACTATAGAAAACAAACCTGAAAATAAATGAGGAATATTAGATGTCAGTTCTTTGTCCTTTGCCTGGCAACACCAAGGGATACATTTCCACCGTGTCCTGGAAACCTCCATAGAAAGAATCTCTTGGACTGGGAAGACAACTCAGTAGGTAGAGTGCTAAATACTTGAACATAAGAACCTGAGTTTGGATCCTCAGCATTAAGGTAACAATGAACACTTGGCATGCAGTGCAAGCCTGCAACCCCAGTGCTGGGGGCAGGAAGGAGGCAAAGAAAGGATTCTAAGACTTGATGAATCTAGCTGAGTTCATTCAGCGGTAGAACGTGTCTCAAAAACTAACGCAGAGAAGTATTAAGGAAGACATGTTCTCCCAACTTCTGTCCTCCACCTGTACTGGTGGATGCATGCATCCACAAGTGAACACATACCACATATAAACTCCTGCTATCCTTAATAGGAATACATTTTGAAGATCCCTATTGCCAGCTTCTCTCCCTCTTGTCTCCCAGGCTTTTATTTACCCACATTTCTTCTATTTCCCTATTTATCTGCATGTAATTATTAGTCTTGTAGTATGTGTTGGGACAAGTAAACATCAGATATTTAGTATCTGAATGCTTTATGTTTATGGAATCATGCTTAAAACTGGGTGTTGTGCATTGAGAACCAGAACATTGTAAAGAGAAAAATGGAATCTATATTTCACTCTTCCATTTAGACCTTAGGTGCTTTTGTATGTATGTGCATAAATGATCATTCTATAGGATGCATTCAAAGTAAATTTAGTGGAAATAAGTGTGGTATTTTTCAAGACACATTTAAATAGAACTGCCTTGTGGGGCTCCCACCACGCTCTTGGAGGCTTGTTGGAATTTTCCCAGCCATACTTACTGGACATAAATCCAAGATTTCTCCCCAGCCTTTTCCACCATGAAATAATATAAGAAAACTAAAACAATAAAAACATGCTTGAGATAGCCATGAGGGAGAGAAAGCAGGACTCTAAGTTTTATAGTAGGAGGAGATAATGGTTATTATACTTTTTGCAGTTAAATTATATCAAGCTCAAACCAAAAAATTTCTACATAAATTAAACATTTTTTCTGAAAAAAAATGTTTTGTGAGTCAAAATGAAACAGGGCTGGAGCAGTTAAAACCTCTTTGAAGACCTGGGTTCTGTTCCCAGAACCCACATCAGATGGGTCACAATCGTCTGTACCACCAACTCCTGGGATCTGATGCCCCCTTCTAGCCTCTATGGACACTAAACACACACATCACAGCACTGATTTTAACAGACAACTTTTTAAGTAAATAATTTTAAAAAATGAGTTGGTTTCTATTTGAGCATTTTATTTATTGGCAAGGAGTTATGTGAAGCTGTCCTGAAATGGTATGGCATTGTGTATTTGTATCAGGAGTGGAGGTGGATGCTGCAATATTTAGATTTAATGAGGTAGTCTTGGGGACAGTCTATTCAGTGGAGCAGGCTAACATTCCAACAGCTGTGCAAAGACAGAATCTGTGCTGAGAGGGTGATGGTAGGCATCCTGCTGACAGAGAAAGACAGACTGGGAGAAAAGGAAGGATGGAGCCTGCAGTAGACTCAGCTGGTTTGGCCCAGAATGTCCACATGTTTAGTACTGGGTGTTGATGATGGTGGTGGTAACTACAGCTAGTCTCTAGGAACTGGAGTTACAGATGGTTGTAAGCTTGGGGACCAAATATGTCCGTACAAGATCAACCAGTGCTCCTACTCACTGAGTCATCTCCCAAGCCAGGTGGGTGAAGAGCTTTTACAGTCCATTTTGACTGCACACATGGGTTATGGAATAGCTTAAGCACATGCTCTGTTGGCACCTTCTTTATTTTGAGCTTGATTTCTAGCCCTGTTGGTGTCTGGAGGAGCATGGAGTTGCTTCCAGCCCACACTAACTAGACTCAGCATTCAGAGACGAACACCTAGACATCCAGAAAATGAAAGAAGAATATGAGGGGTGGTAATGAGTGAGGCATGGACATCGCCAGTCTCAAAGCTGTGGGCCAGGGGCCAGGCTGAGCTCCGAAATGACTGACGGTTGCCTTTGTGTCTCTCGGTTCCTCATAAAATTGCTGTCTAGAGATGAAAGGCTCTTTGCCCTTGCCTCCTCAGATCACTGGCCCTCTGAATAAAAAGCGGCTTTAGAGATTCAGTTCCTGTCTCTGCTCTCTGGCATTTGCAGTGACAGGAAGCAGACACCGGGTGTCATGCTCAGATCTACAGCTGTCTAACACCCAAATATTAGCCACAGTGAGCAGTGGTGACTGGAACAGGGTCCTAGAGCCTGCTAAGCAAACACTCTATTTTTCTCTATTTCTTCTTTATTATATTTTCATTATTTTTTTAATTTGGAGGCTGGATCTTGCTAAGCTGCTCAGGCTGGCCTCCAGAGCAAGGCTCCCCTATTCCAGCTTCCTAATAGCTAGGATCACATCCTTGTCTACTGCGGACTCAGCTCTGCACAACCTGCTTCAAGCTCGAAAATAGTTTGGATTCCTTATCTCTCTAATAGCAGAAAATACCAGAAAAGGATTTTGTACATTTAAGACTTGGAATGTAGCTGTGCCCACAAAATCTCAAAAATACGGTTCCCTAAACAAGACTTGTAGGATTGCTATGCCAGTGACATGCCCGTGTGGATGGGAGAAATCTCACAGGGCCCACCCCTAGATGAAGAGCTACAGGCAATTACTGGCTATGGGGAAAAAGAGAATCAGTTTTCTCCAGTGACAATCCCTGATGGGTTACCCAATCCCAAGCTGTCACTTCAAAACAAATACAGCATGAGAAACATTAAATAGACACAGCAGATTGTATTTACATATACACATACATATGTGTTTGTATAAATACATACATAAAAATGAGGTAATAAATTTGAGGAAGCTGGGGGGACACTGGAGCAATGGAGAGAAGTAAATGATATGAATACAGTCCTCAAGTATATGACATTTCCAAAAAGATTAAAAAAATAAACATAAAAACATTTCATAGTGTACTGGAAAAAAAGCAAACCTGGAATGTGGGGCTAGAGAGATGAGTACTTGCATGCACTATGAGGGCCAGAGCTTTGATCCCCAGCTAGGGTGTTGGGGGGCAATCTTTAGCTCTATGCAGAAACAGCAGAGCCCAGGTCTCCCTGGGGCAAGTTGGCTAGCTAGACTAGCAGTATTGGGGACACTTGGCTATGCTGAGAAAACCTGCCTTGATGGACATTTTGGAGAATGATTGAGGAAGACTTCTGATGCACCTTTGTGTACACATGTGCCCACACATGTGAAAGCATGCATACATGAAAAGCACATCACACAATGCACATATGGAAAAAAGACAAAAGACAATTGGAATGTGAAATTTATTAATAGCACTTAATTCTTTTACTTCTATCTGCATGTGCCAGTGTGTATGCACATGCCTGTGAGTGTTTCTGTGTGTGTGAGTGCTTGTGTGTATGTGTGTGTGTGTGTCTGTATGTGCTCACAAGAGCATGTGGGTATCACAGAGGCCAGAAGACAACATTGGATCTTCTGAAGGATCCAATGTGGGTACCTGGAGCTGAAACTCAGCTCCCCTGGAGGAGCAGCAATCACTTGGAACTGTTAAGCATCTCTCCATTTTAAAAAATATTTCAGACTGACCTTGGAAAGAATGATATAAGAATACCACATCAACAGCCTTATGCTTCACTGGTATGTGAGATGACAAGATGCTGGTGTCACAAGGGCCTTCTTCCTTGCCATAGAGGCAGATTTCCTTGAGATGTAGGCTCTTCCACAGATATGAAATTGTTATTTATGGAAGAGCTAAGAGTTCACAAAGGGCCTACACACATTTTAACCAGCTCATGCTCTTTGCTGCTCTGTGAAGTAGGTCTTAATGGATTCCCTTTGCTCTTACTTCTCAGGTTTAAGGAAGGCAACTTATCAAAGGGCTTCATCTTACAAATGTCCCTGGGAATTAGTAAGTACGGTCTGGAGGAAGAAGAAATAATATGAGGCAGTTGTCTGCTTGAAATGCAAGTGAGAAGAAAGTAGATCTTAGAAGGTGAGAAGGTGCTAGAAGCCGAAGTTTTGAAGTGCATAATTTGCCTAGGACCATCCCTCAGCAAGAATGAGGGCCTCTAGGCATGACCACACTTAAACCCCAACACTTTCATTGTGAACCACTGAAGAATTCCCTAAATATCCCTCCGGAAGCTTGCTTCCACCTTCTATAAAGTTCTGGGAGGAAAAAAAAAAGTGTTTTCTCTTTCTTCTTTAAGTGTCTATAGTATTTAGGTCAGGCTGATCCCGATGGGGTCTTGTGTTTAATTCAATTACGGTAGAAGGCTTGCTTTCTCCACCTAGTGGCCGAGAATGAATTCAATGAGAGGGGAAATAGAGTTAACAGAAACCCAGGAGCAGCAGCCATAGGAAGTTTATAGGATTAGCTGACTGCTCATACTCACTCTATGCCACATGCTCCACGTCTGTCATCAGTCGTACTTCCCAGACAATGGGAATTTTTCCTGACCTACTGAAGCACAAGAATTCAAGTGACTTTCTCACATTCATGCTGCACTCTACTGCAAACTTGCTTCCAGAACTCACAATGGCATGTTGAGTATCAGTCTCCAAGCTTAGAGACAGACAAAAGTGAGTAAGAGGATCTGGGACTAAGTGCTAGGAAAATCTAACCTTAATAATAGTGTGTGTGTGTGGGGGGGGGGGAAGACACAGACAGACAGACATAGACAGAAAGAGAAACAGATAGAGACTAAGCATGTGTCAGGGTGACCACATACATGTAAGTGTATGAGGATATAGCCATTTGTAGGAGAGTATGTGTGTGTGCATTTGCAAAAGTCTAAAATGAGTTTGGGTATCTGCTTGAATATGTTCAGATTTTTTAGTGTGAGATTCTTATGTGTGAGTGTGAAAGTGAGTTTGAACATGTGCATATGAGTATGTGAGAATGTGAATGAGTATGTATGTGCATGAATGAATTACATGTTTGTGTGTCTAGGTGTCTGCGTGTATTTATGACAGATGTATGATAAGAGGGACTGTGTGAATGTGTGAGTGAATATTCTTATGTGAGTGTATGGATCAGAATGTGAATGTGTGAGATTTTTTAAGTGTTTTAGTATAGGAGTGTTAGAGGTGATAGTATGTGTGAGTGTCAAGTGTATGTGAATTTGTAAGTCTATGTAAGTGTGATATGTATAAGAGTGAAGGCTTTGAGTGTGTGGATTTGCATGCGAGTATGTGGGGACTGCATTTGTGTGTGAGGTGTGAGAATGTGAGATTTTGAGTGTAAGGAATTTTGTGAATATACAGTGTGACTATGTGACTGTTCACAAATAGATATTAGTGTGTGTGCCTGTGTGAGTTATTCTGAGTGTGTCAGTATGTATAAGTGTGTATGAGTGTGAAAGAAGGCATGTGAATGCCTACATGAGTGTACAAATGTGTATGACTGTATGTAAGTGTGCATGGATATGGGTTAGTAAGTGTGCACATGAGTACGTTCTTGGGTATAGGTATGAGTATGTAATTTTGGATATTTGGTGTGAATTATTGATACATAGGTGTGAGTAGATGCATGAAGATGTGGATATGAGTGTTTTACATAGGAATGAGTGTGTATGTGCACGTATGAAAGTGTAAGGGTGCATCTGCCTGATCAGGACGGTGGATTAAAAAGTTTATTCAAAATCAAGCAGTGATTATTTCCTTTCTTCCAGTTGAATCCAGAAGGGGGCGCCCAGAGGAGATGGCGCTTCACAACGCTTCACTTCCCACTGCAGAGTTGACAGACTCCACAGGGATCTCTCACCAGGAAGGAGGTTGGGTATGCAGAAGAGTCTCTCTGCTAATGAGAGCGAGAAGAATGGAGAGACTGAGGAGGGAGAAAGAGGGAAGGGAGAGAGACAGAGAGAGGAAGAGGGGAGACTAGAGCCAGAAGAGAAGAAACGGTGGGGGGGGGGGGAGGGGGAGGGGGAGGGGGAGGGAAGGGAGAAGGGAGAGAACAGTAAGTACTCTAGAAGTTAGAGAGAAAACATGTCCAGAAGTCAGAGTAGCCCTAAGAAAGGAGAAATTGTGGACGACTGTTTAGACTTTCACAGAAGCATGCAAAGTGAAGTAAGGCTCAAGATAGAAGGGAAACAGAATGAAAGACTAGTTAGTATACCACTTCTTGATTCCCAGGGGCATGCACCTGTCACACCACACTGACACTCGTGTTTCTCAGCCGTTAACAACACAACATCAAGTGCTGTAGGAGATCTCTCCTTGCTACCCCTCCCCCCAATTAAAATAAATTAAAAAATAATGTAAGCAGGGCTTGAGAGTATTTAGTGGTTAAGAGTACTTACTGAAGGCCGGAAGTCATGATATATGCCTTTAATCTCAGCATTCTGGAGGCATAGACAGGGGGATCTCTGTGATTTTGAGGTCAGCCTCAACTATAGAGTAAGTTTTGAGACAGTTGGGGCTATACAGAGACATCCTGTCTCCAAACAAAACAAAAACTTACTGCATTTACAGAGGACCTGATTGGTTCCCAGCACTTACATTAGGTGGCTCATAACAGCCTGTAACTCTAGTTCCTGGAGATCTGATTCCCTCTTCTGGCCTCTGTGCAAAGGTGTATACACACACACACACACACACACACACACACACACACACACACACACACACACACTCTGGCACACACAGAGTAAATAAAAATTAAACAACCTGATGGTGAGTGATAAGTTTGGGAGCATGTAATGGTTGGTAAATGGAATGTAAATCTTGGTATATCTTAGAAAATACACCTAAACACGACTAGTATCAGTCTCAGTTTGGAGGTATAAGCATGATGCCCTTGTCAATTCCACTCTAAGATTGACATCATCCTAAATATAAAGGTTACAGGCCTAGGGAGATGGCTCAGTGGGTAAAGTACTTGCCTCAAGACAGTGCACAGACGGATGGATAGACTGACAAACCAACACACACACACACACACACACACACATACACACACACACCTCATACACTACATAGTTAAGACAAGGAGGCTGCAAAGTGTTATATGATATTTTGTTTGTGTTCTGACAAATAAAGCTTGTCTGGAGATTAGAGGGCAAAGCCAAGCCACTAGTTAACCATAGAGACCAGGCTGTGGCGGCACATACCTTTGATCCCAGCACTTGGGAGGAGGAAGCAAAAATATCAGGAGTTCAAGGACACCTGGGCTACATGAGATTGAATCTGTCCAAAAGAGAACAGAGGTAGGCTGTTATGGTGCACACCTTTAATTGCAGCTTAACTGGGAGGTGGAGACTGGACTATAAGGTAGATGGAGATAAGATATAGGTACCCATTTGGTCTGAGATTTCTTAGAGGTAAGGAATCTCTAGTGCCTGCTACTCTGCTTCTCTGATCTAGCTTTCACCATAATATCTTACTCTAGGTTTTTATTTAATAAGACTAATTAGAGTCATGCTTCATCTGGTGTCCATCTTTCAGGGCACAAGTTCACAAAAAAAGCTGCTTGCCTGTGGCTTTGTAGACACTGGCATACACTGGAGCTATACATAGGGGCTCTTGACAACTAGGTTTCCTTTTATTTTTTTCCTCAAGCCCCCTGAGTGAGTTTGGGTTTTTCTCTTTTAGTCTCTCTGGAGCAAACTTTGTAGGTGCTTGGGCTCCAAACACTACTAGAGTTAGTCAGTTTCTCATGCTCCCCCCATGCAGAGGGCTGGCTCTTTGGCTTCTTCTCTCCTGGTAGGTTGAAGGCTTTGCCTGGACCCACTCCTTGGGTTGATGCTACACGAAGTAGCTGCCTGGACACCAGTTCTGGCTTCTAGTGTTCTACCCAGCAGCAATCAGGTTCCCATGTCACCATCATAATCAGCAGATTTGGTAAAACAATTGGGAATTCTTAAAGGAAAAAAATTAGTTTTTTTTTTAAGAGATTTTTTTCCCCCAGAAAAAAAATGGAAAACATTATAACAATGGAGAAATTTAGGTCTCTGTATGATTATACAAGAGATGTCTTAAAAATGGAACAATTAAATGAAGGAATAATCAACAGGAATTTACGTAATGTCATGTATCATTTTGATAATCCTTATTGTTTGTTTGATAATTCTTGGTTTAACCTCTAAAAATGTCTGTTGAAAAGAGTGCAAAGATACAGGCCTTAGAAAAAGCTTAATTACAACAGGTCATAGAGACATTCAGACCCAGACAGAGAAATTTAAAGGAGAACCAACAGCAGCATTACATTATAAAATTAGAAAGGAATAGCCAAGGTTTACAAACAACTGTTTTTTATCCAATCACCTTACAGGACCAACTGTCGAATGACAAATATCCTCAAGGCCATGTAAGAGCTGACTGGATTCCTATGAAAATGTTAGATTTAAAGAGATTTCAGAAAACCATAGGCTCATATGGTATGCATTTACCTCTTGTGAAGATGTTACATTCATGGTTACCTAGAAACATAAATGTCCAACAAGACTTAAAAGCAGTATTGAAATCTGACACTCAGGTATAGTGGAAGATCCAGTGGAAAGATGAGACCAGGACAGTGTAGTGGATTGTGTTATTACATTGTAAATAATTGTCCCGCCTACTAGTTTAATAAAAATTCTGATTGTTGAAGGCAGACAGGAAGTGTGGGTGGGACTACCAGTTTAAGAATAGGAAGAACAGAACAGAAATGTCACAGAAATGCCACAGAGAAGCCAGAAGATTCAGAGGACAACTATGCTACTCTGAGAAAGGTACTGAGCCACATGGCTGGATAGGATAAGAGTCCTGGGTTAGTTTAAGAGCAAGAACTAGCAAGTTATATGTCTGGGCCCCAGGTCAATCAGCATACAATTAATACAAGTGTTTGTGTGTTTCGGTGGGACTATGGGACTGTGAGTCTGAAAGTCCGGGCCACCAGGAGTTAAGGCCAGGAGGCTGGGCCACGAAGTAAGGCTGGAAAGTCCGGGCCAGAAACCTAATACAACAGGACAGGATCTCGGACAATGAAGTAGGGCTAGAGATATTGAAATCTTCCAAGACCAACTTCTTATAGAGGGTGATAATGCTCATATACAAGGACAGTCTCCTTATGATGATCACACTCTGGCTCTATGGCATGCAGCAACTTTGAATGCTTGGGACAGAACTGAAAAAGTTAGAAAGAGAACTGAGTCATTTACTAAAGTTATACAGGACCCAAAAGAAAGCACTGATTTTTTTAAATAAAGATTGACTTCAGTTGTAAATAGAATGATACCAAATTCAGAAGCTAGACAAATAATAATTGAATCTCTGGCTTTTTAAAACGCTAATTCATAATGCAAAGGGGCGATTAGGCCTTTCAAGGCAAGATCAGCACCCATAGAGGAATGGATCTGAGATACAGTTAATATTGAATCTAATAACCAGAATGCAGCTTGGATAGGAAATGTGATTTCCAGAGGCTTGAAGGAAAATAAAACATCAGGTATTTTGACTGTAGCAAACAAGGTCACCTAAAAAGGAATTGTAGACAGGGCAATCCTAAAACCTAATTTTTTTCTAGAAATAGTCCAAACAGAAAGCTCCTTCCTCTGGAGTGTGCAGGAGATATAGCAAAAGCAGACATTGGACCAATGAATGCAAATCAACAAAGATAGAGAGAGCGTAACTCTTTGCTGTTGAGAAATGCCTTGAGGAGACCTCGTGCTAGCCCCATGTCAAATTTGGTTCAGTAATTCTTTGGGACTATGAGGTAAACTCCTCCACAGAACAGCTAAAAAATGAGATTTGAACATGAGAGACCTCTTGATTAGAAGAGATGATAGATCAAACAGCATGACCACTCAATCTAAACTAACTTATAAAATCAACACATGCTTGCTTTTTATATGATCTGATAGAGTATGTCAAAAGGGAAACTCCCCAAAGTTAGAGTTGGGGAAGGTATTGATTTTATCCTTTTAGGAAAATAAAAACAACCATCTTGAGGAATTTAAAGACTTTTGGACAAATAAGCATCTTAAGAAGTGAGAACTATACAGAAAAAAATACCTAGAAAATGAATGATCCGGACTAATGTGGTATCTGAAGTCTCCAAAAAGGTGATGGGATCCCATAATAAGGATCCCACATGGACAATGGTAAAACCACTAAGCTGACAAACACCACCTAAAGATCAGATTTGGACTTCAGATTTCTCAGGACATTTTCAAGATGCCTGGCTGAGATGACCAGTTTCAAAACTACTTTACCCAGGATTTGAGACAAGCCTTGTGCTTTCCCATTACACAGAGACTGGACAAGAAGTGATACAGCTAGTACTTCCAGCACTTGACAATTATCCCCCTTTTCCCCCAGCATCCCCTAAAGTTGTCATTGCCCCCAGACGGTAAGAAGTAATTGAAGAACATGATGCCCATATTCCCAAGAGGTGAGGTAGATGGTTTTTGGTCATTCACTGGGTTATGGATATTTATCATCATTTAGGGTAGTTTGTTACAAGTTGTTGTTGGTAAGGGTCAGGAAAAAAGCTGAACAAAAGAGATTAGATTCAGGGACCTTGTTCTAAAAAGGAAAAGGGAAGATATAGGAATAGGTTAAAAGAATAGATTATTTTATCTACTTTTAAACCAAAAAAGCAACCACTAGTTTAAAATAGTTTACATTGATATGGATATTTGTATGCGGATACAAAATTAAGGTTACTTCAGTTAGAACGTACTTTATATATGTTTCTACTCTTGTTCAAAGTATTGCACACATACAGCTCATGTAAAAATGTAATGTAAATTTCTGGTCCTTAAAAGTTATTTTTACAAACTGTTTATGATAATAAAGAAGTTCAGATTAGTCTTTAGTCACCTATTATAATCAAATTTGTAGTCATGCTAGGTATGTTTTCAAGATCAAACATATATTTTAGATAGACAGGTCAAATTCAGATACTTCAGAGACCTACATAATAATGTCATTTAAGATGTTTTAATTATATAAGGTTCTTTTTTATGATAATGAGACACGTCTGCTACTGGAAGTATCAATCTACTTCAGAGAAGATAATGGGTATCAAAGAAACTGCGTATGGAATTTACTTCCTTTGTGGCAAACGTTAGCCACTGAGCAAGAAAGTGTTCTTGCCTTGACTGCTGACAGTTTAATGTCTGAAACGGACTAGCAGAACACAAAAGATAGTGACTGCTGAAACTTGCCAAGACAAGGCAGGACAATATTTCAAAAGTCCTGCTTAACAGAAAAGTCTGTCAAATACTCTAGGTCTATGGCCGAAGCTGGTTGCCCAATTTTGCAGAAGAACCTTGGGTGACTGTCCTGGCAGCCAGCTATTTCTGTAATTTATTATTTTTGGAAGTTGTTTGCTCTATACTTCCTGTTTACTCAGGTAATATTATATCCTTCTCATATCTCTGATGAAGTAAAAGATAGGATAATTATAGTTTTCCTTGTTAACAAATTCAGAAAAAGAAATTCACAAAAGAGGTGTAAAGTGTATATGGTTGAAAGACATAGAAAGGTAGTTTGGGGTTGGTAATGTAAATTAGGATAGAAAGTGAATTAGGTACAACACTTTGGATTCACCAAAACAGAATAGATAATGAAATGTTTTCTATACATTTGTCAAATACTAATGGACTAAACATTGTTAATGTAATTATTACCTTTATATATTTGTATATAGTTATTGTACGTATTGAATATAGTTTTTCTATGTCAGTTAAAGCCTTCATGTTTTATTTAGACAAAAAGGGGAAGTGCTGTATAATATTTTGTTTGTGTTCTGACAAATAAAGCCCCCCTGGAGATCAGAGGGTGGAACTGGCCTCAAGTTAAAAATTGAGGCCAGGCTGTGCTGGCACACACCTTTGATCTCAGCACTTGGGAAGAAGAAGCAGAAAGATCTGAAGTTCAAGGCCATCCTGAGCTATACTAGATTAAATCTGACTAAAACAAAAACAGAGGTAGGTGGTGGCAAGGGTGGTGGTGGTGGTGGTGGTGGTGCATGCCTTTATTCCCAGCACACTTGGGAGGTAGAGACGAGAATATAAGGTGGATGGGAACAGAATCTAGGTGCTCATTTAGGTCTGATATTTCTTAGAAGTATGGACTCTTTGGTGGCTGGCTGCTTTGCTTCTCTGATCTTTTCGCTTTCACCCAAATATCTGACTTTGAGTTTTTATTTAATAAGACTAATTAAGATCATGCTTCAGCAATGCTTCCCAGTAGCACCTTTACATGTGAACGTAATGACTTGAAATGCTAAATACGGAGTCTGGAGAGATGACTTTATAGCTAAGAGCATTTGCTGTCATTTCAGAAGACCTAGTTTCAGTTCTCAGCACCCATATGGTGGCTCACAACTGCCTGGAACTCCAGGGTAAGAAGAACAAGCACCCTCCTCTCATTTCCCCGGGAACCTGCTCATATATCATACACATAAATCCCTGCAGTCTCACATGCATAAATATTTTTTTAAAGTACTCAACAGAATTAAACCCAGAGCTAACCTCCCTTCCCCTAAAGCTGAGCCAGTACACACCCCTTGGCTTAATGTAGAGTTTTGCAATATTTAAATATATATACCTCTTGGATTTTCTTATTTTATACAAAATCACTGCTCCTAGAACATCTTTCACATTTTTAAATTAGAAAATTCTGATTTTCACCATTTGCTAATGTATTCTCCAAAACTGAAAAGTCCATGGAGGAAGGCACCATTTAGAATTCTATTTTTCAAGACAAAGCGACATCCTTCACAAGCAGAGAATGTGGTGTAACTCTGTGTTCCAGTGACCATAGCCCACACAAATTTGCTGATAGACAGTAGCAGGGGTGACTAGTGGCTGTCACTCCTCATGGTCACAGAAGCTGAGTGGACAGGAACAGGATGCTGCTATTTGGGAAGTTGTCCTATATTTGTCACCACACTTTAGCTGTCGGTGACATTTTTTGTAATCTTTTCTTTACAGCTGAGCTAGGAAGATGTCAACAGATGGATACCGGGATGACTGAGCTTGGCATCTCTCTTTCTCTCACTATGAAGTCTCTCCTCATGAATACAGTGGCTTCCAGCTAGCCTGACATTTCACAGGATGACTCTGCACTCCAAAAGTGCATGTCTCAAAGAGAAAGTAAACTGTGCCCTAAAGTCAATACATCATTTTTTCCACATTTGCTAGAAGCCTGTCAATCATCCAGGCCATAATCGAGGGAAAGAGAATTAAACTTCACTTTTTAAAAAAAGTCAAGAAAATGAATGGGTCTGGGAATTACATATCGACTTAGACTAAGAAAGGCAAATACCGCATGTTCTTTCTTAGGCAGGTTTTAGATTTTAATTTTTATACATATGCATTTATACAGAAGTGGATGTATATGCATGAAACTAAAAAGGGGTCCATGAGAGAAAAAAAGAGGCGACACAGATAGAAAAATAAAGGTAGGGGAGCAGAAGGATAAGGGAGGGAAATAGAAAAGGAGGATTAGCAAAAATCATTATGTATGGAGCTGGAGAATGGCTCAACAGTAAGAGCATGGGCCGCTCTTCTGGAGGACCTGGATTTGGTTCCTGGTGGCCACATGGGGGCTCACAACCATCTCTAACCCTAGTCATAGGGATTCTGATGCTCTCTCAGCCTCCTTGGGTACTGCATGAATTGGTGTACAAACATACATACAAGTATTCTACACATAAAGTAAAATGAATTAATACTTAAAAGATAAAAAATAATCAGTCATAAAAATGCTATGGTGAAACTTATTACCCTGTATATTAATTAAAAGTAAAGAATAAAATCAAACATTTTTCTTAAAGAAAAGATTTTATCTCTTAGTAAGAAAAGGAGTGCAGAACTTATAGAAACATTTAGGTTCGGGCAGGTTGAACATATAAATTTAAATGGAAACAAATCACTTTTTGATGCGTGTATGCATTATTTAAACACTTGGATAATTTCTTTGATTTATATCATTCCTGTTATTATTCTCCCTCCCTCAAAATATGGTTATATTTTGTATATTTAATAAAAAATAGTCTGGAATATCAGTGGACAAGCCACCCACAGAGCCAAGCCATGAAGGTCAGGAAGTGGTGATCCACGCCTCTAATCTCATTACTCTGGAGATAAAGATCCATCTGGATCTCTGTGAGTTCAAGACCTAAAGGTAGTGGTAGCACCTACCTTTAATCTTAGCTCTACGAGAGTTGAACTACAAAGTAAAATACCTGGGCTAGGAAGGAAATATAAGGCAGGAGAAGGCAGAAATTTAGCCATTCTGTCTTAGTGACCCATGAAGAAAGGACTTGCCCTGTTCAGCCTGAAGAGTTTTTTTGGGTGAAAGTTGGCTGTCGTCTGTTTCCAATCTCTATGATATTCCAGCTTTTCCCCAATATTTGGCTCTTGGTTTTTACTATAATACTAAATTCTAATAATAGAGGCCCCAGCTTATTTCCTGATAAAGCTGAATTGTGGCAAGCTGATGCAAGAGTCAGAACAAAAAACTAAAATCATGCAGAGTATTTATGAGTCTGAAGCCTGAGTTACTGACATGCAGCCATACTTTATCTCCCAGTAAGGAGCTGTAAGTATTTTTATAGGAAAACAGGAAGGGCTCTGTGTAGAGACCTGTAGACGTTGACTTTTGGAAGTCTCTCAGACAAGGGCTAATTCATAAGCAAATACTCTGAACCTATTCATTCAGTGCTTCTAAGAGCCCTGGATCTTCTGCATGAAAGAAGCCAAGCATCAGGAGAAAGCCTTCCATCCAAGAGGAAAAAAGTTGAAAGTGAACAGAAATGTAGGGCCATAAGGCATCCAGTCCTTAGCTACGCTATGGGATGGACAATCATAGGGGTCCTTAGGAGGCTGTCTTATTCTTAGAAAATAATTGTAATGGTTACCGTAGTATCCTCAGTAAGGATGCTGAAGAGTGGGGTTTACCTCACTCATCCCTGTTATCAAATCTTATCCAAAACTTAGTTCCCTCCGTGGGGCTCAATGATTCTATACCATACTCACCTCTTTCTCTACTTACCTTTCAATGATGACAGTTTTAAAATAATGTACATATTATGTTATACTTTGTTTCCTAATTGCCCATGTAGACTTATTTAACATTGTGTCTTAGCTGTATACAATGCTGAGTGTAGGAAGACTTTCAATTCAGTTTGTGATTCTTTGTGGTGTGTGTGTGTGTGTGTGTGTGTGTGTGAAGTGAACTGAGTGCATATCCATGTGATAGCCAGAGGTAACTCCAGGTGTTTTTCCCCTGAGAACCTTTCACCCATCTATTTAGAGACAGGGTCTCACTGCAATCTAGGGCTCACCAATTAGTTAGACTGGCCCACCGGTGAGTCCCCAGGACCTTTCCACATCTGCTACCCTGGAGCTGAGATTATTATTCAAAATGAAACCTATTCCCTGACTCTGGATGACAGTAAAGAGAGTGGTAAACACAAGGCAAAGGACACAACAAAAAGAACATAAAATGGCTGGTTTGTAAAGACCTGATTGGGAAAAATCCCTGCCCTCCAATAGTTTTCACATCCTTCTAACATATCCCCCTGCCCAAATTCCCCATCCTATTAGTTCAATACTCAGTGAACTCCGTTACCCTTACTGAGTGAACATCCTGAAGTCTGAACCTGCTCCCCTTCTGATCCTGGGCAGTAAGTAGCAGATCAACTATAGATCCCCAACTCTCAGAGTTCTGAGGCAAGTAGCTGCCAGTCATCATCTGGGGAAGAAAGGGGCCTCAGGCTTCCTTATCTGTGACTCTGGTGAACTCTAAAGCATACCTTATACTGAAAACAGACCATAATGACTTCTTACATCACAGATGCATGTCACCATGCCTGGCTTCTTACATCACTCTGGGAATCAAACTCAGATGCTCATATTTTCTTGGCAAGCACTTTACCACCTGCTGGGTGACTCCCAGATGCCCTTAGTTTTGTGGGCTATTTTGCAATGAGGTCTATCACTTTATTTCCTCAGTGAAAACAAAATGTCTTAAAATATATTCGTCTTTCAGTGAAATTCTACCTTGAGGTCTTAATCAACCTCAGTAGTTATTCATATGTACCCCTTATTTTCGTAAAAATATATTAAGGAGTAGGCTTCCAGGGTCTTAATGACAAGAAGAAATCAGACTTTAGCTGTAGTAAGAGGTTTCTGGCCCAGATTTTCAGGCCTAGCCTCCACATTTGGACCTGCAGACCCACAGACTGGCAGAGACACACAGATGCTTACATTAATTTTAGGCTGATCAGCCTAAGGTCCAGGCATATAACTTGCTAACTCTTTACCCTTAAACTAAACCATAATTCTTCTCCTGTTCAGCCATGGGACCCAGTATGTTTTCTTAGAGCAGCATAGTTGTCCTCTGCTTCTTCTGGCTTGTCTGGCAACTCTGGTGTCTCTGTGGCATTTCTGCTCTGTTCTTCCTGTTCCCAGAGTTTTCTTAGTCTGGTAGCCCCACCCATACTTCTTGTCTGCCTTTGGCCAATCAGCACTTTTTATTAAACTCATAGGAGGAACAGTTATTAATTGTCATAACATCATAAATCCACTATATTTAACCAATGACAGGAACATATGAGAGACTAGGAACTCTGAGAGGCAGGAATTTAGTGTTCAGCTTTGCAGTGAATAGGTGCTTCTCTTCTGTATAACCTCAGACACCACAGAGGAGAAAGAGCCCTGACAGAAACTAATTAAAACATGACAGTGGGAGTGTTAGCCAAATTTTAAAATTCCAAACCAGAACTACCATGGGCCAAGCCATTTGAGAACATTTTGAAAGAAAGCTTAAAATTCAACACAGGTAGACAATGCTGAACTCAGTGGTCCTTGAGACAGAGATGGGGTATGTGTCTTTGAGATAATAATTGTTGCAGGAATGAAGGAAACTCAGGGCCAAATCTCTGGGAAAGGCTGAGATATCAGAAAAGAAACACTAAAGTCAGATCTCACCCAGCTGTCTTCCAGCTTCCTCAGCCTCGCTCCTCCTGGCTTCTTCTGCCTGCTCTGTCTTTCTATATCTGCCTTAAATACTGTCTTTGCTCAGTTAAGATGTGGTGCCACCACTGCCTGCCTGGGAGCCTGGAACTCCTTCTGTAAACTAAGATGACCTCAAACTCAGATTGGATTAAGGGAGTAGGTCACCACTCCCGGGATATTTCCTGTGCTGGGATTAAAGGTTTGAGTTACCACTGTGTGATCCTCCTAGACTGACTGTGGGTAGATTCCTCTGACATCTCTGGCTGTTTTTATTATATTTGAAAATATCCCCCACAAACAATGGCTTGGTTTTGCTGTCTCTAAAGAAAAGAGCAAACATTTCACTTATGGTGATTTAAACCAGAAATATGTAAACCCAATGTGTGTGTGTGTGTGCGCGCGCGCGCGTGCGCGTGCGTGCATGTCTATAGGTAGGTGGGTTTGCATATGCTACAGGGTTTATGTGCAACTCAGAGAACCACTTGCATGAATCTGTCACTTCACCCCCATCTACAAACATTCCAGAGTTCAAGCTCGGCTTGGCTACAAACGCCTTTACCCCCTGAGCCATCCTGCTGGTCCAATTCCTGTGTTTCCATAACAGTATGTAATTTACTAGCTACCTTTGCCAGTATGATGCTGATTGACTGTCAGACAATGTTGGCAAGCTTTATTTCAAAGTAAGTTTAATTAATGAAGGAATCTTTGAGTAGGATTTAGGGCTGTCACACTGAACATATTAAGGTATAAGATACCAAGTAATGTGGCTATCTGGTAAATAGTAAAGGATATTTTAGTGTGAATATATGTCCTATGCAATATCTTGAACCCAATTATAATAAATGGATACATAATCAGTGGACATCTAAAATGCAGTCTCCACTAGGTATTATACAGCAAACCTAAGTGGGTATCAAGGGGAAAAATGTAAGAACATGTGCAGTAGTTTGAATGAGAAATATCCCTCATAGGCTCATGAATCTGAACACTTGATCAGCAGCTGATAGAGCTGTTTAGGAAGGTTATGGAACCTTTGGGAAGAGCTGCAGGAAAGATGTGAAGTGTATAGCATTGCTCTACTTACAGTTAGCTTTCTCTGCTTTCTGTTAGCTGTTGGATGTGTGGTCTTTCAGCCACGTGATACCATGCAACAGTAGCTACAGCCAGTCAATCAATGAGCAGGTGATGCTGCCCTCTAACACAGCAGCATTAACAAATAGGTAATGGATTACACTCACCTACAGACTGAAGCCTGCTAACCCCTGAGCCAAAGGTACACCCAAGGGAATTAGACATTAGGTGGACTTTAACCGACCGTGGAAGGATATCTGCTGCACTAACCCAGCCACTTCTGAGACCAACAGGGCTGTCCAATAACCAACTTAATTTCTAGCACAGTCTGGAGAAGCCAGGTTTGCACTGGCTTGGGCCTTTGAAATGAATGTACTCTTTGTGTTTATAGAAATGCTTTTCTATGTGACTTTAAATAAAAACAAAAATTGACCTAAAACATTTCCTAGCCTTTGAATATATTGCCTGTTCACTGTTTATCTGCAGGATTTGGTTATCTATGTTATTTTTATTTAATGCTTATCATGTGTTAACCTTATTTTTTTTTCAAAGATTCCTCATTATATAGATTTATGGTCATTTTGGTGTCTGTTATTTTGGATTAAGGATGGAGGGCAGAAGAAAGGGGTGATCAGAGAGAGAAGAACATAGTGGAGTCTTCTATTCTGAGCTGATCATCCACATATACCCAACCATAAAAAAATCACTTTTAGCTTATTTTTTATTGTTGTGAGAAAATGCCCGATGACAGTGACTTGAGGAAGGAAAGGTTCATTTTGTTTGTTGGCTTAAAGAGAGACACAGTGTATCATGGCAGGGAAAGGGGCATAAGGAGTATTGCATCTTGAGTCAGGAAGCAGAAGACAGGCAGGAAGGGGGGCTAGTCTATAAAATCTTAAAGCCCACCTTCAGAGACTCACTTCCTCCCCCAAGCCTTCACCTCCTATAAGAATGATAACCTCTCTAAACAGCACCGTGATCTTGGGACCATAAACATACAAATCTATAAGAGATATTTCACATTCAAACAACATGGTCTTAAATTTGACAACCTATAAAGTTGGATGTCTTGTACCCCTCTTTATCAATTAATCCTATAGTAATATCTAAATTTTCAGTAATTTTCCTTGGACAGAAATGGACCAATGAATATTACTGGTTAGAAATCAGATCTTAGAGTAAGAGAGTAAAAGTGGTAGGCAATTGTCTCTATGAATGAATACATGCGAACAGCAAACAAATCTGATACCACTGTGTGTGTCTTAGACTTTTGACCATAGGAGATGTTCTAGTTGCATTTTTCTTGGGTGATAAAATCACCCTGATCAAAAATCAACCCAGCAAGGATTTTCTTGGCTTATAGTTCCAGTTTGCAGTTCATCACTAAGGTAAGTGAAGGCAAATACTTAAAACTTCACAACCACAGTCAAGAATACACAGAGAGAGTAAATATGTGAAGTCTTGCTTGATTGCTCAATGCTTAGTACTTAGCTAATTACTCTTACACAGTCCAAATCCTCCTACCTAGGAAATGGAACCACCCATGATAGGCTGGGTCTATTAATAATAAGGACAAACATGACAGATTGGATTAATCAAGACAATCACCCACAGACATTCCCACAGCCCACTATTATTTGGCGAATTTCTCAACTGAAACACTCATCCCAGATACTTCTGGAGTATATCGAGTTGACAGTTTAAAGTAGGCAGCATAGCAAGTAAGGTAAAGTGCATTTTTTCTCCTCTGGGTTTCATGTACAAGTAAAACTGTATGAAGAGATTATGTTGACAGTTGTGTGTTCTAAGCCTAGATCTCAAGGGTTCTCAAATGTTTCTGCTTGTTTTGCTGTTCCTGATGTCAGTGTGAGGAATATTCTAAGCTTTATTGCTGGTCTTAGAAAGGTTGTTAGAAACATCTAGTATAAAGCTAAGCCAACCCAGGCTAGATCTGCCCACCCTAGCTGATCCCATAACTGTGTAGACTTATGGACTAGTGTCCATTTACCATCACTACTTAATACAATCCCACAGCCACAGTAATCTCTTGCACATGCTTGTTCTTGTGTAACATTATTTCCCTGTTAGTGCCATCAATGTATATGAACAGAAGGATTCCCAGAGGATTGGATGGTGTCAACATCAATGCAATAAGAGACAATGTGATAGAGACATTGTCAGGTGCCATCTGCCTTTCTAAGCATTTTACATTAACTATTGGAACAATCTGATAAACTAAATTGAATGGAGGCAGAATTGGAGAACTTGGGATCCTTAAGTCCTATGTGCTCTCAGAAGTTTAACAAGGAGTAGACTTTCTTCCTAACAACGTCACTTTTCCCCCCAGTTCCATGCCCTGTTGTGACCTAGGTGCTCCCTTCTCTCAATAGATCATGTTGCTTCCACCATAATTGAGTAGTGCAGTCACAGGAGCTTTAAACTCAGTGCCCCTCTAGCTTGGTCTACTAAAAATCCAGAGATGTCTGTTCTGATGCCCAGGGGCTTTCATGAGTTCTGTGGGACCGATTGTGAGTGTATCTTGTCTTTGTCTACTTTGTTTAACATAGTACCAATTATCCTTTCTCTACAAGAGAAAATAGAGCTTCACAAAGTTCAGAAGTACAAAGAGGATAAGAATAAAGTTATTTACAAACAAGACTATGTGAGTAAATAAATAAAAACATTATGTATTACAGCCATTAATTGATAACATCTTAGTAGGGAAATTTAATAGATAGACTTGCTGACATTTTCCCACATGGAAAAGAAAATAAAGACACTTTAGAGAAAAGGTTCAGAAACCAGATATCAATACCTTCTTGCAGCGAATGGAACTTTCCAAGGATGGCTCACCAATATTCTTTAGTGTGTATATGCCTTTAGAGTTACTTTTTATTTTTACATTTATTATTTATCATCTCCCCACAAACATGCTTCCTTATAATATGACTTTGTATTTTTCTCATCTTGTGTTGGAAACTTATTCATCTCCTCATAAACTTTAAGTTTTTGGAAAAACCTTAATCAACACAGTGAATCATGATTTCTAAGGTTAGTACAAATAAAGGTGGCATTCCACATGCGGGTGATATATATATATATATATATATATATATATATATATATATATATATTTGTCAATTTGATATAAGCTAGAGTTATCTAGAAATAGAGAATCTCAACTGAGAAAATGCCTCCACCATATTGACCATTGGGCAATTCTGTGGAGCATTGTTTTGATTAACGGCTGATGTGGGAGGGCCCAGACCCTTGAACACAGTACCACCCTGGGCAGTAGGATCTTGGTTGTATGAAAAACCACAGTGAGCCTTCATAAAACTCAAGTCCAAGTGAATCAAAATCCTCAATATAAATCCAGTTACACTGAACCCGATAGAAAAAATAAGGAGAAAATAGCCTTTAATGCATTGGCACAGGAGACCACTTTCTAAATATAACAGTAGTACAGACACTAAGAGCAACAATTAATAAATGATACCTCCTGAAACCGAGAAGCTTCTATAAGGCAAAGGACACAGTCAATAAGACAAAATGACAGCCTACAGAATAGGAAAAAATCATCACCAACCCTACATATGACAGAGGACTCATACCTAAAATATATAGAGAAAAACACAAGGGGACAAATATCCAAATAATTCAATATAAAAATGGGGTTCAGAGCTAAATAGGAAATTCTCAACAGGAGAATTTCAAGTGGCTGAAGAACACATAAAGAATTGTTCAACATCTTTAGCCATCAGAGAAATGAAAATCAAAACTCTGAGATATCACCTTACACCTGTTAGAATGGCTAAGATTAAAAAAAAAAAAAAAAAACCCACAAAGGACAGCCTGTGCTGGAGGGGATGTAGAGCAAGGGGAACATTCTTACATTGTTGGTAGGAATATAAACTTGCATAGCCACTTTGAAAATCAATATGGCAATTCCTCAGAAAACAGAGTAAATCTACCCAGCGATCCAGCAATACCACTATTGGGCATATACCCAAAGGATGCACACATTCTTGCCTCAAGGGCGTCAGCTCAACTATGTTCGTAGCAGCATTATTCATACATAATAGCCAGAATCTGGAAACAACCTAGTTTTCCCCTCAGTGAAGAAAGGATTAAAAAAAAAAATTATAGTACATTTACAAAATAGAGTTCTACTCAGCAAAAAAAAAAAAAAAAAAAAAAAGACATTCTGAAATTTGCAGGCAAATGGATGAACCTCCCAAGTGAGGTAACACAGACCCAGAATGATAGACATGATATGTACTCAGACTTAAGCAAAGGATAACCAAGGTATAATCCACAACCACTGAGCAGCTAGGTAACAGGAGGAACTTAAGAGAGATATCCAGGAATCCCTCTGGGAAGGGGAAATAGAAAAATCTCCTGAGTAAATAGGGATCATATGAGGGGTGGAAGCAAGGGGGAGAAATCATGAGAGAATGGGATATTTGAGGGGGGGGTAGCAGGAAGGAGAACAATGAAATAAATATATTGATAAAGGGAGTCATTGTGGGGTTAGAGAAAAACCTAGTGCTAGGGAACACCCAAGAACCCACAAGATGACCCCAGGTAGGACTGGACAAGCAGTAGTGGAGAGGTGCATAAATAGAACTTCTCCTATAATGAAATGAATGACTACCCTAATTGACATTTTAGAAACTTCATGTAGCAACTGATAGAGGCAGAAGCAGAGATCCATACTTAGCCCCAGGTCACATATACAAGTACGATGTAAACACACACACACACACACACACACACACACACACACACACACACACACACACACACACTTCAAAGTCATTCTGGAGCTCAGTTTAGAGGTATACAACATGCAGATTCCCCATAGCTTCATTTCCCTGGTTCCTTGTGGTCAGGACAGAGCTGGGGTGCAAGAGACTACATAGCCACCACTGCACATCTACCACAGACCTAGATTATCACTGCACACACCATCATAAACTTATGACATCATTACACACAGACTTATGAGATTGTTGAATCACGGGCTTGCTTATAATGTTACTGCACACCCCACCACAGGCTTATGGTGTCACATTTGATAGAACTTCATTCAATGGCCCCAACTGTGATAACTCAGGACACAGAAACTAGCATAAAAGGTAGAAACTGTTTTAACATGATATCATGAAATAGTCCACTCCTGCACACACCCCAGGTCTAATAAAGGTTCCCCCCTCTTCAGATTTCTGCCTCCTTGGGAGCTGCATTTAGAAGGCCCTCATCACTTGGTGGTTTTATAGTATGCTGTTGTATTTTAATGGCCAGTTTAGATTGACTATTAAAATATAGCATCATGTTAAGAGCTATAACTTGCCACACTGCTAGGAAGAAAACAAAGTGGGAAAGAAAACCTTTCCTGGAAGTTTGCAGAGGGCATTGCAACAAGGGAAGGAGCTCTGACACCCAGACTGAGTAAAAATGAGCTCTCCTCTCTTTGCCTCCAGTTAGGGCCAATCAGGAAAGATAATATCGTTGAAGGCGAACACACCTGTGAATACCATACAGGAATCGTTTTGGTCTATGGCAGATCAGCTTAGAAGCAGGTATGAAAACCAAACATAAATACAGGGGAAGTAGGGCAGAGTCATTGGAGACTCTATACAGTCATCCAAAAAGCAATATGTAACAGTGTAGTGGGATTATGTTACATTGTAAATAATTGTCCCATCCACTGGTTTAATAAAAATGCTAAAAGGCAGAAGACAGACAGGAAAGTGGGCGGGGCTACTAGACTAAGAAAACTCTGGGAACAAGAAGAACAGAGCAGAGATTCCACAGAGACGCCAGAGATGCCACAGATGCAGAGGACACCTATGCTGCTCTGAGAAAAGGCACAGAACCACATGGCTGAACAAGATAAGAATCATGGTTAGTTTAAGGGTAAGAGTTAGCAAGTTATATGCCTAGGCCTTAGGCCGACCAGCATAAAATTAATGTAAGTATCTACGTATTTCTATGGGTCTACGGGTCTGGACCACAGGCCAGATAGGCCAGAAACATAATACAACAAATGGCACCCAACGTGGGTGATATGCACCCACAGAAAGCTGGAGAAAGATTAAAAACAGTTCTAGAGCAGTGGGGCAGTAGAGCAGAACCTCAAGGGTAAGCTGGAAAAGCCTGGCCAGAAACCTCATACAACATAATAGAGCACAGGTAGGCACAAACCACTTGGCAAGATAAATTAATAAAAATAGATTGAGTTAAGAGGCAAAAGCTAGATAGCAATAAGCCTGAGTTATAGGCTAAACCATTTGTAATTAATATAAACATCTAAGTCCTTTTGGGGGGCTAAGAAGCTGCCAACAGGTCAGACTTTGAGGCTAGGCCAAGTGAGGCCAGAAACTCATACAACAAACTATGTTCCACAATGCATGCCAGGTATAGTGGGTATTAATCACTAGTAACTAATTATATTAAAAGATTAATATTTCTTAATATTTCACTGATATAAGAGACTGAAATGTAGGGCATTTCCTGGAAATTTGGGCTGACCTACTCACTGGCTTCAGAGGTGGGTCAGATCCTCTCTCCAAGGGCATGAGGGAACAAACAAGAAGGAGAGATGGCATACCGTCCATGTGTCCTCAAGGCCAAAAGGCCACACCTCTAGGTCAAGGTGAATAATGGCCAATTCCCACTACACACACCAATGAACAGAAGGTTCTTTTCTCTGTTAGAAAAGTTTGACCAAATGGTCTTACTCAGGCCTGAACTATCAAGAGTGCTTTATATCAGGAGAGAGTGAATGATAAAACAATGGAAGCTGGGCATGTGGCCACACATCTGTGTTCTCAGGACTCATAGTCAAAAGAGGCTGAGAGCTCAAGGTCGGCATGAGCTTGAGGTCAACTGGATCACATACTGAGATCCTGTCCAGTAAAATAAGCCAACCAACCAACCAATCAAATAACTGTTGGCATTTTTTTTTGGTTCAGAGTTACAGTTCCCATTTTGGGATAGCCTCAGGCAAGGGTTCAAGTCCCTATGATCTTTCACTCTGCAATGAATTTATAGAAACTGGCTCTGATGTTACTATGGTGGTTAACTGGAGAACTGATGAGGTACACCACAGGTTTCTTGTTGTTATGACCTTAAGCATAAATCAGAGGATATGACCATCATGGTGAGGGAAATGTGGTCCTGTGAGGCAGAGAAAAGGGATGCCAGAGCTCAAACAGATCAATCATTTGCATAGAATGCCTATCCATTTCTTGAGCCTCTGAGGAGCTACAGCAGAAGACACCACACTCTACCCACAGCCTCAGGTTTACCCTGTTTGATGGTCACTGCACAGGCCTTCCATCCTTGCTCTCATTTCACTGACACACATGGGGATCTACAAGTGCTCTGTCTTGTTAATAGAAGTTAAAAATAGATTCATCAGAAAACACGAGGAGCATTTCATTATCATCTCAGAGAAAAGCAATAGGGCAGGCAAGCTGGGAACTGTAAGAGAGGAGAGAAGTGGAACTCTTCAAGCCTTAAGGGTGGGGCTTCTCATGAACTTGTTGAGGGTATAACTATTTCTCCCATCTCCTTAGCCTCTCTGAAGATGAATCAGCTTTCCTGAAAGAGTGGTCTCCAGGTCATATGACTGACAGGCCAAGCTGCATTAATGTTTAAGGGGAGAGATGGTAATATGCAGTATTCTAATATTGAGGCAGATCAGAGTGTCTTGTCTCTACCCAGGACTGGAAAGAGTGTAGTATGAGTTTCTGGCGTGGCCTTTCCAACCTAGCCCAAGGGTTGGACTCACATGCAGCCCCACTGCTGCTTAGTCCCAAATAATTACACAGAGGCTTATATTAATTTCATGCTGATTGGCTTATGACTCAGGCATATAACTTGCTAACTCTTAATTCTTAAACTAATTCATGATTATCCAAGTGGCTTAGTACCTTTTCTCAGAGCACTATTTTAACTTCTTTCTTCTGTGTCTGCTAGTGTCTCTGCTCTGCTCTTCCTGTTCCCAGAGTTTGCTTAGTCTACAGCCCCACCTATACTTCCTATATGCCTTCTGGCCAATCAGCATTTTATTAAACCAGTAAGGGGGACAAATATTTACAATGTACCAGAACATAATCTCACAGCAAAAGAGAACTCAGATTTAATCATTTTGAGGAGGAGGGAGTAACTCTTCTTTTAATGAGTTTCAACTCATCAAAGTCCTGGTACTCCATATTTTATTGGTATTTTATAACTTAGAGGGGGAAAATCCAGGGAAACACAGAGAGGCCTATTCTCAATGGCTTCCAAGCTAGCATTGGCTGCCTTCTCTAGCTACCTAAAACCAAGAAGAAGGAATTATCTCAAGAGTAATTTTTCTTATCTTAGGGAAATTGTAATTCTTATTTCTGTCCAAGGCATGAATCTAATTTTACCAGACAAGAATCATTTTCAAGCTGTAAATGGCACTTTAAAGGATTGTGAATGTCACCCTCTTAACACAGATCTGCTAATAGTAGTTATTCAACATGTAAGTATCCTATTTATCTTCACATACCAGCACTTCTTGTCAGCCTTTCTTCATCAAATATTCTTTCTGTATATACAACATGCCATGGGGACTACACAAAATAGTGTATTTAAGAAGTAGCAGGAACTTAGGATACATTTTCAGCAATATTAGATAAACCAATTTTGGTACAATTGTGTATTGAAATGTTACACAACCAATAACACGAATCAAGCTATTCCATAAGCATGATGTATTGTTCCTTAGATAATTTAAACACAAACCAACAAGTGCATTCTCTCTGGTGTGTACTCATGTGACTACCTTTAGGGAGAAAAAACCCCAACAAATTGGTAATGATGGTTTCAGGGGAAGGCTTGCATTTTGTGGTTTGTAACTCCAAGCCAGTGTATCCAATACCCTTTTTTCCAGCCTCTATGAATACCTACACTCAAAGAACACATAAATAAAAACAAAAAATACATTTCAAAAGACTGTGAGAAATATCAAAACATTGGCAGAGTCTCACAAATGTAAAAGTACTAAGGTAGTTGGCTTTCTACTTAATTTTATGAAGCAGAAAACAAATGGCTGATAAAACTTGACACAGGGTTCTAAGCTCTGAATGAAATTGTTCCAGGTTGGCACAGTTGAAAAAGTCACATGGATGATGTCAGTAGGAGTTCTGGGTATGATTTGACTTCAATGCCTCCCAGTGTTTGATTCTCTACCACAAAAGTTTAACATTACCAGGTAGGTGGGATGTCAGGGCTCCATTTTATGTCACATGCGCCAACGTCTCCCAGAGGAAAATGGTGTCCACAGCACAGTAAGAGTGCAGTAGTCCCTCAGAAGGAGCCTTTGGTAAGCCCATTAGTAATAGAAAGGCTCTTGGTTTTCCACGTGAAATCCTCACAGTAGGTCACCAGTTTTAAAAGCAGAAGTCCAGCTACGAATGGTCCAGATATTGGTATCTAGCCAACACTCACTCCAGATGGATAACTTCAGATGTTATTCTAGAACTACCCTCAAAATAGCTTACTTCAGTCTTCTCTGGCTACTCCCAGAATACACTGGCTACTCTCTCATTATGCAGACAGATTCCCGTAGGGAGTGTATACCAAAAGCTTTGACAAAACACTTACTCCTATGTGACATAAAGAGGTGACTATCACATGAGTATACAACACTTCACAGAACAGCCAGAGGAAAGTAAAGCTGTTTACTTTGCTCATTGTTGCCTTTCCTCCCTTGAGAACATGGCTTTCATCCCTTCTGGGGATCCTTGCTGTCATCTTACAGATCAAGATAGGACTCTCTCAAGACATCAAATTTGCCAGAGCTTTGATCCTGGACTTCCCAGGCTCTACAACTATAAGAAACAAATTTCTGATTGTTGTAAATCATCCAGCCTCATGTATTTTGTTATATCAGCAAGGAGAGAGCAGGACATTAAATTATTCTATTTCTTTTCATAAGCTTTCTCTCTTCTTCTAGAAATATTTACTTGCATTGGGAGCCATAAATTCCAAAAGGGTCAACTTAACACCACTTCCCCGACTGCGGTCAGTCATTCAGTCATTCATTTATTCAGTCTGTCAGTCAGCTGGCAGCTTTGGGAGGTCACCCTTGCTTGAAATCATTTGCTTTCTTTAAAACCCTGAGGACTCAACTTGTTTTTAGAAGCATTGTGTCTGGTTACTGTTGCTGGAGTGAAACACCAAGACCAAGGCAACTTGTGGAAGAAGGTGGTGCCGCTCACTGGCTTGCTCCCTACGGCTTTCTCAGCCTGCTCTGTTTATGGAACCCAGAACCACCAGCCAAGGGTGCCACCACCACATACTATGGGCTGGGCCCTCCAACATCAATCACTAATTAAGAAAATGCCTTACAGCCGCTCTTACGGAGGCATTATCTCAATTGAGGGTCTCTCCTTTCCAGTGACTCAGGCTGTGTCGTATTGACATAAAACTAACCAGCATACCGGGTCCCTTCCCACCCTGACACACAAACATATCACTGTTAAGCCAGAACCTTACCTTTCTTGTTCTTCACCAATATCACACATTAATATCAACACGAATGCTCGAGACCCCTTTCCTCCTACTGGGTTGCCTTGTGCGGTCCTGATAGGAGGGTTTGTGCCTAGGCTTATTACATTATGTTAGCCCGTGTTTTCTGAAGAGAAATGAAAGAACAGTGAATCCAGGAAAAGGGGAGGTGGGGTGTGGGGGAGGAATGGAGTGGGGAAGGCTTCAGGCAGGGTATAGTATACAAGAGAAGAATACATAAAAATTTAAAATTTAAATAATTCTAAATTTTAAAAGTCCCACAGTCTTTAAAATTCAAACACTTAAAAAAAAATTCAGTCTCTTTAAAAATGCAGTCTTTTAAAATTCAGTCAACTGTAGGATCCTACCAAAATCAATTAATCAAGTTAAATACTATCTTACTCTAAGAAGGGGGACCAAGGGCGAAGTCACAATCTGAATAAAACAGAACAAGCTGTAAATAACTTAATGTTATTCACTCACCATAATCTGGGCTTCACCAAAGGCTTGAGTCACTTCTCTGGCTCCACCCACTACAGCACACACAGCTTGTCTTCTCGGTTCCAGCTGGCTCCATTCTAGCGTTGTCACTGCTCTTGGTGGCCTTCCCTCGGTACCGGCATCTCCAAAAAGCTGGGATTTCTTGCTGCAGCATTTCTTGGTTTGCTTCTACTGGGCTCAGTAATCCAGCCCTGTCATACCGTGCCAAGCTTCAGCTGCTCCCCTTGACCTTGTCATGTCTTGAAAACCAGTACCACCCGGGTGACTCTTACACTGCTGGGCTAACAGGGCAAAGAATACCTTGGCTACCTCCAGACACAGCTTGCATGTGCTGACTCTGAGCAAACACTTCCCAGAAGACTTTACCTGATTGAAGCTGGTCTCTTAATCACAGATGCTTCTCAAGACCCAGCTGGCCAACATCCACTGTCCCAGCAAGACAAAGGTGTCATTTTACTGGTTCTGGTCTCTTGTTCGTCACAGCTAATTATTCAGCCTCAGCTGACCAGAACCACAGATTCTTAACTCAAAATAGCAAGCATCCCTGATAGAGTCTTTGACTGACTCAAACTTCCCTCTGAATTTCACAAGTCAGGCCGTCATTGTCTGCAGTGTGCACAACAATCTTATCTTCCAAGGTCCCACAGAACAGACAAAACTCTCCACACTCAACCACTTTTCCCACCCAAAGTTCTACAGTTCTTCCACAATCTTCCCCCAAACAACATAGTCAGGTCTGTCGCAGCAATACCCCACCATCCTGGTACCAACTTCTGTCCTAGTTAGGGTGACCATTGCTGTGATGAAAAGTCAGTACCAAAGCAACTGGGGAGAGGAAAGGGTTTATTTCATCTTACACTTTCAGGTAACAGTACATCACTAAGAGAAGTCAGGGCAGGAACTCAAAGACTATAGGAACCTGGAGGCAGGAGCTGATGTGGAGACCATGGAGAGTGCTGCTTAGTGGCTTGCTCCTCGTGACTTGCTCAGTCTGCTTTCTTATAGAATCCAGGACCACCAGTCCAGAATGGCACCACCCACAACGGGCTGGGCCCTCCCTCATCAAGAATTAATTAAGAAAATGCCTTACAGCTTGATCTCATAGAAGCTCCGTCTCAGCTGAGGTTCCCTCCTATAAGATAACGTGAGCCTACGTCAAGCTGACATTAAACTAGCCAGCATACACTGCTCCACCTGATGCGAGGAACGAGAGGAAACGCGAGAAGGAATTAAAGAGAGCACAGGCTCCTTTTTTTCTTTCAGCCTTCTCTCAATCACAGGCAAGAGACTAGCACATACATGCGGGGCAAACAGAAGCAGGACAGAGGCTGGTTTTGCTACCAGGGAACAATGTAATAACACGGACACGCTTAGGCATAATCCGTTTGTCTGTTGAATAATAGTGTGGCACAATCATTACTGAAGGCTTTCTGCAGTAGGAGGGGAAATTAGCAGATACGGGGTTCCAGCCAAAGCTGCCTCCTTACCCCCCACAAACAAATGGGAGCCTTGGAGTATTTGTGAAGCCTTCATCAGCTCTAGTCAATATTTCTTGCAGTTAAGATCTGGAATGAGCAGATGATCAGCATCTCCTGGGAATTAGGTAGGACCTTGGAAATTCAATTAATAAGCAGCCTTCTGGGTGTATTTTGTCTTTATTAAGCTATGAATGCATATACTAGAAATGGAGCCCAAAATAAAGTGGGCTCATAGAATTGATGTACTGTGAAAAGTTGTACTGCTTTTGAAGGAAGCGAGCTAGAAATACAAGTCTGGGAGTTTGACTCCCTTGTTTTTTATTTGACATTGGAGGTCTGATTGATGTGTGGAGTTTTAGGCATACCACTCATTACTTCTCCATTATTTCTTAGGTTAAAGTCCAGCCCAGAACATGTCACACAGTCCAGAGAGGAGAGATTACCCTGCACTCTGGGCTAGTCTGCTCTTAGTGAGTCTCCAGAACCCACCCATCTTCAGCAGCTTCATGGCTGTCCCATTCACTCCTCCCTCCTCCTCTTCTGTGCTTCCTTCTTCACCTCATCCTCTCTGTTCTTTCTCAGAAATGGAGCAGCACATTCCTCCTCTTGGCTTCAGACTTGCTCCTAACTCGACATCCTCAGCATGGGGACTTGTCACTGTTCTAAACCAAAATGTGGTTAAATATTTTGTTCATCTTGTGTAAGTCTTGGGTTGGTGGAACATGGCCTGATGATTCCTTCTACGTCTCTTGGGCAGAACAACCAGTGGCTCCTTCCTATACTCTCCAATATCATGCTTTGGTATATACTCTCTCTCTCTTCCCCTCCCTTCTTTACACACACACACACACACACACACACACACACACACACACACACACACACACACACACACGAGCAAGCAAGGGGTGGGGGGTCTTCTTCACATGAGAAAGCCCTGCTCACTGGACCCCTTTGAGGCAATGTCTGTAGCAATTACTCTACTTGTGGCTTCTACATGTAGTCAGAACCTTTTCCTACCACCACTGAGTACTCCAGTAAGGTGTTACCTCCCTTAGCATTTTCCTTTCTAACAGACTAATCTATACCCGCTCCTTCCTAGACTCGGGGAAAATTGACAATTTCTTGCATATCTTTAACCCTCGTGATGCTGTGCTGTAAGCCTGGCATACTGAAAAAGGCGATGACTTAGAGGTCAGGAGCTGCTTCTCCCCAGCTCTAAAGCTAACATATAAAAGGTCGAAAGCCATGTGGTGTCATTTACCAACACAGATACAAATATCTTAGAAGGGATTTTTTTTTTTTAAAAAAATACACGGTCCATGTAACCCTGGCTAGCCTAGAACTTTCAATGTAGACCAGGTCTTCCTTGAACTCACAGACATCCACCTGCCTCTGCCTCTGTATGTATTGAGATTAAAGGTACGCTGCACCCTGGCCAGCTGGAAACAAACAGCATAGCATGCAACCCTACAACTCAGAAATACACAAAGACAGTGCTAGCTGATAGACTCGTGAACATTAGTGCAGGAAATAAACACAAACTAAAGTTGAATTGTTTTTCTAGTTTTAAGTGTCATAAATTTTCAGTCTTTGGTAGTTGGATAAGTGTGCTTGCTAGTTAAAGTCTAGATCTGTTGTGAAGCTCCACGGCTTCAGCGCACCTGTTCTCGTTTATAGAAGTTCACTGAAACAGACGGAGTTAGGATCTGGGTAGGTTTTCTCTGTGGTGGTTTTTATTGATAAGTTCTTCAGAATAGTTTTAATACATTTATTTTTAAACCTAATGTTAGAATGTATCATGACATATGGTAAATTTTTCAGAATTCACTTGCCTTACGAGCTAATAGAAAAGACAGTGGCTTAAATGCAATGCCAATAATACATAAAATAATTAATAAACTAATAAGAGAAGAAAACTGACTAACCTTCCAAAGATATTGACAAATCAGCAGGCAGCGTCATACCTCATGATGAAGGACTAGAGACGATTCCACTAAAATCACAATCAAAGGAAAGGTGGAACTATAGTCCATCTCCCTCATGCTGCCTGCCTGGGTACTCATAAGAAAGCAGTGGGGAAGCTGAAGTCAGAATCACAGTAACTAGAGAGCTGAGTAGAAATACCACTCTTCTGAATAATAATATTGAGCATATGCAAGACCAAGTTAATAGGGAAAGTAAAGAAAAAGACTCAAGAAAAAGTCTAAACTACATGAAAAGTTTTCCCAAATGGCTGCAATGGTAGCCTAGTAGAAAATGTAACAAATGTAACAAAAATATTCTCCTCCAGTCTCCAACACAGTGTAACAAAGGAAATAGGGACCGTGTTAGACTCCTATGATAAGTATAAACACTCAAACTATGTTACAAATGTTAGAAAACAGACATCATCATGTTCTTGAAACTTCTGTATCATTTTTTTTTTAAATGGCCATTATTCCAAAATGTTTCCAGGCATGTTTCACATGATCCTAGCTCATAATCTAGGATGATTCTTTAGTACCTGGTAAAATAATATTTTATTTCTTCTCTAGAGAAAAAAATAAAAAGAAGAAAGCATTGTGTCTGGGAAATGTAGTTATAGGGTGAGTCATTTGGAAGCATCTAGGAAGTCAGGTGTATCACAATGTGTTGATACGTGTTACTTAAGTAACAGCAAGTATTGAGAGGCAGGTTTGTGAAGTAACTTCTCTCTGCTGTGGCTGCTTATCAACATCTCCGAAGGTGCAGATATAGAGATCCTGACCCCCAACCCTTAGCACTATTGAGAGTTGAATGATCAATGGGTGTTGATAAAATCTGAAGAACTCATGGATTACTAGTTAGAGGAAGTAACATAAAAGTCGGTTTGCCCCTCATCCTCTGCTAATGCTGTTTTCTCTTTTCCTTTTTTCTGTTCCCAGGACACCATGAGGTGAACAGCTTTGCTCCTCTGGATACTGTCACCAAGAAGATCTTCTTCAACCCCAGCTGAGTGAAATAACTACAGATTGCCAGCCCGGAAATAGTCACACACACACACACACACACACACACACACACACACACACACACACACACACACACACACACATTATCCATGAACTCTGTGTAAATTAGGTTTTCCTTCAGGATTGTTCTGTGCTCTGCCTTCCACTCCATAAGAGGAATATTCTTCCCTTTTGTTTGAGTCAGTTTAACTGCAGAACTTGAGAGATGGTCCCAGGTCCTCCTCTGGAGGCCAAGGCTAAGGGCCATTTGGTATACAGAGATCCTCCTTTCAAAATAAACATGTAGCTGTGACAAGCCCTGTTATACCTTTGGCAGGATCCTGCTGCTTGCTGTCCTATTGGCTGATGTAAGTTATACAAGTCATGCATCAATCTTTTAATATGTTCTTCATCATCAGCACCATTCATAACCAACATTAATTGTTCCTTGAGATCTCTTCAAACCCAGAATCTCACGATTCAATGAAAATGTGCCATTTAACATGTACTGAGTAGACAGAACCTAACTAGTTTTAGAAAGGTAAATGCTTTGGAAGAGAAGGGACATTAATAGCAATTTTTAAACTTAGGTTTTCTATACTTCTGTAAGACAAACCTCTTAACACTTTAATACAAAAAGCGGAGCTGTTTAAAGACACTTACATGCCCCCAGAAAATGTCAGTAAAGCTGGAAGTCAATAAGAATTCCAACTTTAAAACCATTGTTTTCATTACAGAACTCAGTGGAATTCCTCATTCATCCATTAAAATTCATCCACTCATCTACTTTATGTATGTGCAGGTGTTTCTGCCCCTGTGGATGTGTATGGAAGCCAGAGGTTAGCATTGGGATGTTTTCCTTAATCTAGTCTGTAGTGGTTGAGAAAGTGTCTCTAATGAAAATGGTCTTGTTAGTTTGGTGTCCAGAGGCTCATATGATCTGCCTGTCTCCACTCCTGCCCACCTGTGCTGAGGTTACAGTCACATGACACTATGTCAACAATTTAGAGGAAAGGGGGGGGGCCCTGAATGCAGGTCTTCAAGTTTGTGTAGCAAATGTTGTGCCCTCCCCAAGTTCTGTTTAAAAAAAAGGAGACAAAGTAGTAGAAAGCCCTCCCCAGGACTGGTTTGTGACTTGTGTGATGTCCTTTAATGTGTATCTCTTTTGTTTGCTTTGTCATTTAAAGAGAGACTCTTGCCAGCCTAATCAGAGAGGTGCCCCCCAGCTTGAGATAAAGCACAGACAGGAGCATCAAGCCTGAACTCTAAGACTGTTAATAGCTGTCATTGGCCAAGGCATTATCTTAATTAGCAAGGCAGACTCCCGTGTGACATTAAGCAATCTGAAAACCTTCAACACCTTCAAGCCTAGAAGATTCTAGACCACAGAAGCCTGACATTTTTTGAAGGTGCTTCCTACTTAGGAGAGACTGCCACATTTGAAGTTCACTTTCTCCTGTTAACTATTGACTTAATTGCTTTCTTAATGTATTTTCAGATATAAGTGCCCCTTAAGTCAAGCTGAAACTACCATAGACCAATCCTAGAAGTTTATTCCCCAATTACCATCGAAAGGTAGCCTTGTTCTCTCGAAAGGCGTTTAGAGAGAAGGGAAAAAATAAAATCAAGTGGCCTTTCTCTTCCTCATCTGCCAAATCACTTACTGATTATGAGAAAGTTTCTAGGGACTCATCCAAAGGGGTTCTTATCAACAGTACTGCCAGCCAACTTCTGCTTCTCCTGACCTCCCACCCGTGATGATTTTGTTGGGATTCTGATCCAGTTCCTGAAGCCCTGGCCAATGGCAATTAACCTTGCCCTTCCAGTGTTCTGAGGTCAAATTCCATTTCGGAAAGCTTCCCAGCTTCCCACCTTCAACCCCCCCACTCATTCTTTTCTTTCACCACTTTGCCAGAGGGCCCAGAGCTCTTTAGCCCCTGCCCTCTGTCTGTCTGTCTGTCTGTTGGTCCATCTGTCTGTCTACTCCCTTCTTACTCTATACTAAAGTCTCTTTCTATATGAGTCCAGCCTGTGCATCACCATGGCCACTGATCACAACCTGCATGGGGTACCATTCCCTATCTGTCAGCCACAGGTATACGTGACTAGAAATCATAACATAACAGCTCTTTGTTTATTTGTATTTCAATATTTTGACTTAGGCTTTGTTAAGGTTTAAATCTGCAATGATGGCCCAGTATAGTGGGATTATGTTCTGTTCTATTGTAAATAATTGTCTTGCCTACTGGTTTAATAAAAACACTGATTGGCAGAAGGCAGACAGGAAGTGTGGGCGGGGCTACCAGACTAAGAAACTGGGAACAGAAAGAGCACAGAGAGATGCCAAAGAGACAGCAGATGAGATGCCAGCAGATGCAGAGGGAAGAAGACAACTATGCTGCTATGAGAAAAGGTACCAAGCTACATGGTTAAGCAGATTAACAAAAATAGATTGAGTTAAGATGAAAGAGCTAGCCACAGGTCAATCAGCATAAAATTAATACAAACTCTGTGTGTTTCTTTGGAACTTTGGGAATGCTGGTCCACATCTTGGTGCTAGTTCAGGCCAGAAACTTCTTATTATGGCCCAAAGCTGTTATTTTGAATACTCATGCCTCCAGATGTGGCACTACTGTGACACTGTGGAGCCTTGAGGTTGTGGAGCTGGCTGGCAGGACTTAGTCACAGGAACCATGCTTCTGAAGGTGGTAGCCCAGCTCTTGGTTCCAGCCTTGCTGGCCCACTGTGAGGTAAACAGATTCCACTTCACTCCCTCCTTCCGCCACGAATTGAGGCACTCCACCAACCCTTCCCTGTGCCTGCCAGGATGCACTGAAATGCTATGAAATCTGAGGTGAATGAATGAAGGTTGATTCTGTCAGGCATTTCTGATCACAGGAATGTGAAAGCTATGAGAAGCCCTTATTTGCATAATTGGATATTTAATACAAAATAGTAAAAGGAATAAACACTTAAATCCCACCACACGTCACCACACCAGTTCATAAAGAAAAGCACACTTTGTAAGAGCCTCACAAATTTTACTAGGAGACTAGCAGATGGCTAGTTAGTTCTAATCAAGCAGAAAGAGGAGGCCAAAGCTGGCAAGGTAAGGGCTTTAACTATTTCTGTCTCCATCCAAAATTACCTACTTCCTAGTTCTTGTCCAGAGCTATCTCTCTAGAAGACCATGGGTAGACTTTCCCAGGAAGGATTTTAAACTTCTCACCCTTACAGCATCTAATTAGGTTCCTGCTTTTACATGAACAGACCAACCAACCAGTAATAAGGATCCTATCCTATCATATCAAAGAAAGAAAAAGGGGTCCAACTCTGCCCCACCTTCCACCTTATAGACTCTAACAGCACAGGGACTCCAAGTGTGTGGATAGGTTGCATTCTGGGTCCCTCATCCCTGCCTTGTTGGGGGTTTGGCTGGCTGTGCTGTATGGAGTTCTAATTACTTTTCATAAGCATTGGCTATGTACCATGTCTATAAACTTCCTGTCTGAATTCCTTACTTGGAGAAGAAACAGACCCATGAGAAGACCCTGTCTTAGCCACTCCACCTTATAGCACCTTTTTCCTTAGGAATAATCACTATACAAAAATTGCCACTTGGCTATTTCTCTGCTTTTGTTAGTTTAGATTCAAACTAATAGTATATGTTTTTGATAACTTCAACCAAATGCTGTATTGTATTGAATGAATACTATACAATTGACTTTTCCATTGTGGATGGATTAGATCTAGCTGGAGCTGCTAAAGACCATACAGCAAAATGCCTAAGCTTAGTCGTCTGCTCAGATGCATGAGGATGTTCCTTTAAGGCATAGATAACACATAATCTCTCCCTCATTAGATCCCAAGGTACTCATCTAGAAGATTGACTAGTTTAAGTTTTTAATGAACATAGCATCATTAAATTTCTTAATTCTGCCACTCCCCAATGGCAAGGAGAAACTATATATTTATTGGCAAAAGGAATCTGCTTTTGTTAAGTAGCCTATTCATGTATCTGTCTTGTCTTCTCTTCATGTTATTGTTTTATAAGTATTATTTAGATGTTTTGGGGGCTAAAAGAAATATGGTCCCAATTAGAATCTGAATAGGGAGAGGGCTTTAGTACAGAAATTACCTCCAAATAAATTTCCTTGAATAGCTAATGTGTTTTCAAATAGCAAAGAAATATCAGGGTTATTTCTGAAGACACAGAGATAAATTTGGAATAGATATATAAAATACTAAGGTGATAAATGGATGCAATTATTAAGTACCGTAAAAATCGAAATAAATGAGAACAATGTCAGTGTACAAACGAGCTTCATATTTACATAATATTTACAGACCTATAAAAATATAAACATAAAGGTTGATTTAACTTAAAAGAGTAGCATAATTTCACTGCCGATTAAAAGATTTGTGTGGGTGTGTGGTACCTAACAGAACTAAATCCTTATTTCCTACAACTGAACCTCAGTAGACAAATATAAATTAAAAGTCAATAAACAGATAAATAAAGAAACTAAGTATCCTTAGAAATATGGTGAAACACTTAAATAATAAATCAGTGAACTCATTACAAGCAGTTCCTTCCTAGGGAATAACTAAAAGTTGGAAGAGCTCAAACAAAGCCATCATGTTTTAGATAAATACTTTCTTACTAGTCAGTCTTCCAAACTTCTGAATGTAGGCAAGCGCAGTCGTATGTGTCTGTGATGACAGCCAGGGGACTGAGGCTGGATAGTGGTGAACCTGAACTTGTAGAAGTGCAGAGCAAAGAAAACACTTTAAAGTTAAGTTTAAATGGGAGTAGAAATCAGACAGAGGTGACAGAAAGGAGAAAACAAGATGGCTTCCAGGAAGATGTAAGGAAAGATGCTCCCAGGAGGATGTGGGGAAAGATGGCTTCCAGGAGGATGTGGGGAAAGATGCTCCCAGGAGGATGTGGGGAACGATGGCTTCCAGGAGGATGTGGGGAAAGATGGCTTCCAGGAGGATGTGGGGAAAGATGCTCCCAGGAGGATGTGGGGAAAGATGCTCCCAGGAGGATGTGGGGAAAGATGCTTCCAGGAGAATGTGGGGAAAGATGGCTTCCAGCAGGATGTGGGGAAAGATGCTCCCAGGAGGATGTGGGGAAAGATGCTTCCAGGAGAATGTGGGGAAAGATGGCTTCCAGCAGGATGTGGGGAAAGATGCTTCCAGGAGAATGTGGGGAAAAATGGCTTCCAGGAGGATGTGGGGAAAGATGCTTCCAGGAGGATGTGGGGAAAGATGCTTCCAGGAGGATGTGGAAACATCAAGGAATAGGGAAGAGGCAGAGGAGAGTTATGGCAAGTGGAAGTGGAGTGTGTTATTCAGATGACGGTCAGAAGTTTACCTGCAAGAAAGGCAAACAATTAGTCAATAAATGTGTTAATGAAATTCTGTTGAGATTCCATCTCATGAAGTTGGAAGGGCTATTATGAAGAAAATAAATGTTGGGGGCTATATAGATGGCTCAGCAGGACACAAGCTCATTCCCAGCACTCATGCTAGATGGCTCATAACTGCCCATAACTTCAACTCCAGCAGGATCTGACACCTCTAGCTCAAAGAACAGCTGTATAGATGTACATGTGTGCCCTGCGCGCGTGCGCACATACACACACACACACACACACACACACACACACACACACACACATAATTCAGTACACAACAGGAAGGGAAGGGGGCTGAGGTGACATGCCTTGGTCTGGGACTAAGTCACTGACACTGTTCTTTCTCCTGGTTGTAAAAAATTTCAAAATTGTCTCAGCACCAATAGCATTTGCTGTTTGCACAAACAGCCTTCTGACATATTGATTAGGTTTGATTTATGTCGATTAAATAACCTCACTTAAAGAATTAACCTATACAATACACACTGAAACAGAAAAATATATTACACACACACATATATACATACACACATGCACGCACACACACACACACACACACACACACACACACACACACACACACACACTTAAAATTAAAAATCAATCCCCCAAAACAAAAATACTGACTAACAGATTAGATATAAAAACAGAAGGATCCATCTTTCTGCTACATCCAAGAAACACCCTAATATCTTGGATAGACTTCAGCTTGGGGTAAAAGAATGAATGGAAAAAGGTATGCCAAGCAAATGTATCTAAGAAACAAGCCAGTGTAGCCATTTTAATATCTGACAAAATAGATTTCAAGCTAAAATTAATCTAGAAAGAGGATAATATACACTCGTTAAAAGAAAAATCACCAAGAGGAATTGCAGTTCTAAACATCTATGCACCAAGCACAAAGGCACTCAAGCACATAAAATAAACACTACCACAGCTTAAATCACATGCTGACTCTCACGCAGCGATAGTGGAAACTTCAATGCCACACCTTCACCAATAGACAAGCCATCCAGACAAAAATCTAAGCAGAGAATGGCTGAGTTAAATGATGTCACAAACCAAACGGACCTAACAGATACTTACAGAACATTCCACCCACACACAGAATACACCTTCTTCTCAGTATCTCAATGAATTTTTTTTTTCCAAAATTGACCACATACCCTGACTTAAAGCATGCCCTCAACAGAAGCAGGAAAATCAAAATAACTCCCTGATCCCCGTCTGATCAGCACAGACTATGGCTGGATATCAACAACAAACGGTTTAGAAACCGAACTTGCTACTGAATAAAAATAGGTCAAGCAGAACTTAAGAAAGAAATGAAATTTTTAAGAACTGAACAACAATGGAAACACAACATACCCAAACTTATAGGACCCGATAACAGAGGTTCTAAGAGGCAAGCTCATGGCACTAAGGTCCTATGTAAAAGAAAAAGAAAATGAGAGACTTCATTATAGTACCTTAATGACACACCAGAAAGCTCCAGAACAAATGGAAGAAATCACACAGAAAAGGAGTAGACTGCAAGAAGTAAGCAAGGCCAGGGCTGAAATCAATAAGATAGAAAAACCAAACCAACAATCAGGGAACAAAGAGCTGGTTCTTTGAGATTCAAAGACTAACTAATCCTCAGCCAAGTTAACTAAAAGTTGAAGAGAGGAGATTCAAATTAACAAAATTCGAGATGAAAGGGAGGGACATAAAAACATGCTGAGGACACCCCAAATGTCTTAAGGGTGTGCTTTAAAAGCTTATACTCCACCAACTGGAAAATCTAAAATAAATGAGTAATTTTCTTGCTATTCCACTTAGCAAAGTTCAACTAAGATCAGACAGACACTTTAAACAGACCTGTAACCTCTAGCGAAGTGGAAGGAGTAATTAAAATCTCCCACCAAATGCCAAGGCCAGATGATTTTAGCACAGAAATATATCAGACTTTCAAAGAAGAATTAAGGCCAATACTCCTTAAATTAATCTCAAAAATAGAAATAAAAGGAACATTGTCCGATTCTTTTTATAAGGCCACAGTTACCCTGATACCAAAGCCACATAAAGACCCAATAAAAAAGAGAATTACAGACCAATTTGTTAGTAATGTTAGTTTTGTGTGTGAAAGATAGATGATGCACACATTGCCAGATGCCACAGGGGAATTGCGCGGGGGGGGGGGGGGGGGGGGTGTTTCACATGGTGGGCAGCTCCTTTTAAGAGAGTAGCTCCTTTTAAGAGAGTGGATGGGCACACGCCTACCATATTCAGCCGGTGCCATATTGGGTTTACCACGTTGCCACTATGTGCCATGAATCATAACACAATTGCCCTCATGAACAAATATGCAAAAACTTTTCAATAAAATGCTTGCAAATTGAATATAAGAACACATCAAAAAGATCATCACCCATGATCAAGTAGGCTTCAACCTACAAATAAAGGATGTCCAACATACATAAATCAATAAATGCAATCCACTATATAAACAGACTGGAAGATAAAACCCGTATGATCATTTCATTAGATGCAGAAAAGGCCTTTGACAAATCCAACACCCCTTCATAATAAACATCCTGGGAAGACTAGGGACACAAAGGACATATCAACAAACCTCAATTTACAGCAAGCTAATGTCAATCTAAATGGAGAAAAGCTCATTTTCAACAAAGTCAGGAACAAGATGAAGGTGTCTGCTCTATTCGGTATAGTACTTGAAGTTTTAGAACGAGACAACTGAGGCAGATCAGGGGATACTAATTGAAAAGGAAATCTGAGTATCGTTATTTGCAGATGATATGATTATATATTTAAGTGACTCTGAAATTCACCAGGAAACACCGATAGCTGATAAACGTTTTCAGCAAAGTACCAGGATACTAAAGTAATACACAGAAAGCGGGTTCTCCTACATACAAACGACAAATGAACTAAGAAAGAAATTATGGCAACAACACCTTTCTTTCAAAAATCTTAAAAAAAAAAATACCTTGGGATAGCTCTAACAAGCACATAAGCACGTGATAGACTTGTGTGATAAAAACCTCAGGACATTGAGGAGAGAAACTGAAGAAGATATTTGAGGTCAGGAAGGCTTCCGCTGACCTCTGAAGCCGGAAGCCATTGCAGTTTCACAGTGGTTGCCTGAGATTTGACGGAGTGCTGGGGAGGAAACAGGACCTAAGTTAAAATAAAAACATCGGCCCCACCATGACTCATGTGCTTCAAAGGGGAAGATGAAGATAAGAAAAAGTGGGTGAGCAAGGGAAGGTTCACTACACAGATGCAGGCAGCAGTCACTTCACTTCCCATACTCGTCCGAAACATCACTAATACATGGGTTCTGATGAGCGCAGATGCACTGGGTTACTATGGCTCCAGCACTAAAGGGCACGCTGCTTTACCTGGGTCTGAGGTTTGTACCAAGAGTTTTGAACTATTGGTGACAACTTGTCAATCTTCATGAGTGATGTCTCTGCGGGATGCTGGTATAGAATAGAACCTATTCTCTGTTAAATTACTCACACATCTGGCAGTTATCAATTGCCACAGTTAAATTTTGCAGAAGGACTTAGACTCCAAGGGAACAAAACCATCTAGCTTTGGGCGGAATCAGAATAAGGAAAATATAATGAGGTGTTTGTGTGTGGGGGGTGGGGGGGGAGCGTCTGGAGGCAAGTCAAAGAGTGTTGAGCAAATGTTACAGTGGTATGTCTATTTACATGTTTAAAGGACTTGGTAACTTATTTTTATTGTAAAATATTTTTCTTAAAGCCTTTGTCTTTTCTGTTTCTGTTTTTGTGGTGAAAGCATGTAAAGGATTGTCTTGATCACTGTCTGAAAACAAAAGCATCTTCCAGAGTTTCTGAGAAGTTGGGGATTGGCTCAGGTCTTGGACATACCTCCCTGAGAGAGGATGGGAATACAGGAGAATTATGAGGACAGTGGAGTCAATCTCCCTGAAGACTTTTTGGAGCCTCCCACCAGGCAAGAATCTAGAGTTCCAATACAGTTGATAACAGCTGCCTAAGGCCTTCTTTCCCAGCTGCCAAGCTGAACTTTTATAAGAATATCACCAAATCCCCAAATTCCTACAGTAAAACATGTGCCCTAAGGGCTTTGTTCAACCTTTGTGGGTCTGGTTTACCTTGCTTGAGGGCAGTCATCATTAGAGCATCTTCAAGCCATTCCATCATCTCAAAACAGACAGGGAGGAGGGTAGGGTCCCTTAGAAACATCTAGAACAATGAAATTCTAGAAACTTCCAAACTCCTATGGCGCCAGACATTGTAGAATTATTTACTTGTAATATATCATATAAAGTATTAGTATTTATTAAGAGGTTATATAAATACTTACTGATATAAATTAAACCTTAAGACAATCTTTAGAGAGTAAGACTGTCTTATGCAAGATGGTTCAATCTGCTCCCTGAGAAAGAAAAACAGAAGCAAAAAAAAAAGCCAGTGTGCCCCCAAGTCCTCAGTGGGGTCTGGTCATACCCCATTCAGGGCCTTGATACCCTAAAGCTACACCTCTAAGCCTCCCTAAATAATGCCTAAATCTCACTGCACCTATATAGGGTCATCACTGGGACACCTAAATGCTGCTCTTCTCTGAGAGGCCCAGCCCCATGCTCCCTTAGGCATGCTGCACCTTCTTTCATGCCTAAAAGTCTATATTAAAATTCTCTTTTACTAAACTCGAACTCTACTTCATACTGGGCCATCCTAAAATTCTTTTTTATATGGAAGACAAGAATCTGGATTTATTCCATTCATGGATCATAAAAGACTACAGGAACTCCCAGGCTGCTGAGGGCAAGAGCACGGTGCTGCACCCAGCCTTGCAGCCACTTGCCCTTCCCGAGACATTTTTGCCCTTACTCCCGTCTTCTCTCTCTCTCTTCCTTCCTCTTCTTGCCTTGCTTTCTCTTTTCCTTCCGGCAAGAGCATATGCAGTTCCTGTGTGGGTATGTGCATGTGGAAGGCAGACATTAACTTTGCCCCATCTACCTCTGGTGCTGTCAGCCATATTGTTTTGAGATAAGCTCTTTCCCTGGATCTGGGCCTCACCTATTTGGTTAGGCTGGCTGACTGCAGAGCCCCAGAGACCCAATGTTTCTACCTTTCCAGCTCTGGAATTACAAAAATTTGTGCTACCATGCTAGCTTTTAAACTTGGAAGATCCCCATGCATTCAAATCAAACACTTTGCAAACTGAGCTTTATCCCCAGTTGTGGAAACCAGTTTTCTTTGCAAGAGAAATTATGGTTAGCTATGGTCTTCCTCAGCCCATGAATTTCAAATGGAATTCCATTTTAGAATGCACTTTTTCGGCTCCAGTCAGTCACTTGGAAGCAGCCATGGGGACCATACTTCACTAACAAGATGTCTTAACTAAATATCCACCGGGCACGGAAGGGAGTTTGCAGTTCATAAAACAAGCTCCCTAGAACACAAAGGAAGGAAAGGAAGTCTGTCTTTAGATGCTCTGTGCTTGCAGCACACTGAAGGGTCAGAAGGACATGATTTTCAGAGACTTAGGACAAAGCCTGGATTGTCAACAGAGAATGAAGCAGGAAGATGATTCTCAATGCACGACTGGAAACAGCTGGCCAAACTTGACTTCTAGCCCCAGAGAACCATCTGGAAGGACAGTCTTTACTTCCTGTAGCTTCCTTGGAAATAAGAACCCAGTGTCTCTACAGAAACCACAGTTCCATATATTTGTTGCCAGATGGATCCCACCTGGTAAAATTGTAGTCTACTCTCAGGGGGTTATGGATCTATATAATGTTTCGCCAATCGGCTTCTAAGTAAAGAACTTTGTGGAAATACAGACATGCAGAGGGGATTAAGTTGTTGTTTTCATATTGCCCCCCTTCCAGGAGGGTAAAAACATCAGACCAGCCAGGGGTAAGGGATAAGTTAAAGTCTGTGAGGATATGTTTCAAATATAATAAAAACAGTCTGAGCTATCAGAGGGATCTACCCACAGTCAGTGTAGGAGGATCAGACAGTGGTAATTCACACCTTTAATCCCAGAACAGGGAATGTCCTGGGAGAGGCGACCTACGCCCTTAATCCAATCTGAGTTTGAGGTCATCTTAGTTTACAGAAGGAGTTTCAGGCTCTCCGGCATGCAGAGGTGGTGCCATGCCTTAACTGAGTGAAGAAAGTACTTAAGGCAGACATAAAAAGACAGAGCAGGCAGCAGAAGCCAGGAGGAGCAAGACTGAGAAAGCTGGAAGACAGCTGGGTGAGATCTGACTGTGCTGTTTCCTCTCTGATAGCTCCCCCTTTCCTAGAGATTTGGCCCTGAGTTTCCTTTAGTTATGCAACTTACCTTGTTGGGCAATCAGTAACTAGCTTGTGGGTGTTGAAAAATTTCTCTTCCTGATGCAAAAATAAGAAACTTAAAAGCCACAAGTGTAGCTCATTATTTATGTGTCCACACCCACCAATGGCTGGGAGATTGTAGTCTGTGGTGCCCTCTGGTGGCTAGGAGTGGTTATGCCTTTTAATTTTGTATTTTCGAGATAAGAATCTCATTTTCAGCCCAGATTAATCTGTAACTCACTATGGAGCCTAGGCTGGCCTCAAACATATGCTGATCCTCCTGCCTCAGCCTCGGTGTAATAGGACTGCAGCTGCCAATCACCAAATCTAGTTTATATCTTCCTAATCCTTAAAACCAGGCAGAGAATTCCAAAGATATTTTATATTCAATGTAGGGACTCCCTGGGAGTTCAAAGATTACCAAAGAGTGTAAGCCAGTGGTTTTTGTTTTCAAATGAGAAGTAACTCCCTTTACTTTGAATAATCTTTTTTCTGTGTCTATGCAGTTGAGAGTTCTGCAGATGGAGTTTTGAGATTCTACTTTTTCAAAAATCACAACAAAAATAACTGCCATGGCTCCAAATTCTTTGATATTAGAAGGGAAATTTTCCAGATTCACTTGAGGTCTTGTTAATGTTTTGACAACAATAATAAATGTAAAATTTACTAAAAATAAACTATCCACTTAAATAGAACCACAGAGATGGTGCAGTTCAAGCAGGAACTTATGAGTAGTGAATGACCCTCTGTGGGCATGTGCCTCTCTTCTCTTGGTTGCCCACTTCATCAGTGATTTGGTACAGAAAGGACCCTTGCTTCAGCAGTAAAAACTTTTGTCTTGCTGAAGGACTTTGAATTATGTGGTTATTGACCCCAGACCCATTTCTTACAAGTATAACACATGGTTTTATACCCAACTAAACTGTATTTGAAGTATCAAAGCTATTTAAGACAGATTCAAATCTTCAAAAGCTTGAGGTATATCATAATGCACCATGGTCCTTCCTAAGCAGGCCACCCAATTACCACTGAGAAATGACTACAGGGTATATATATGTGTGTGTTTGTGTTTCTATATTACATGTGTATCTACACATATTAATAACACAAGGGACAAGGGAAAGAGGCAAAGTAAATCAGTGTCCTGATACTTGATGGGACAGAAAATAACTAAAAAGAAAAGAAACAAAATTAATGTGTTGGTGATTGAATAAATAATAACTAAATGATTTATTTAAATCTCACAAACCAAATGGTAGAATCTAAAATAAAAATATAATAATATATTTATTTGTATGATCTAGCATATATTGGCAGTAAATAGCTTGTAATTCCATCTTGGTTTGTTCAGCCAGAGAGTATTTAGAAATAATAACTATTAAATGTCCCTGGACAGGTCTAATGTTACTCTGTTCCCAGCAGGTGGACACTGGCTCCAGTCTCATTTACATGGCTTTCTGGTCCTGAAAATATTTGGGTGGGAACCAGGTGGCCTTTCTATGATGCTGAACAAGTTCCAGGGAGATTTTGATTTTTGCAAAGCTCGAGCATTGGTCTATAACAGACAAACAGTCCCGATCCTTAAAAAGCTGAGCCAAAAGTTGTAAAAAGAGGTTTTTGTCCCAGACTAGCCCCATGGTAGTATCTGCCTGCCACTGCTTATTGGACCAGCAATCCCAAAGTCCCAAAGAAACACACAGACTCTTATATTAAGTTCATGCTGGCCTATGGCTCAGGAATATTGTTAGCTAGCTCTTTCATCTTAATTCAACCCATTTCCATTCATTTGTCCTGCCACGTGGCCCATGGTTTACCTCTATTACTGTTCCATGTTGATACTTGGGTGGTTGGATCGTGTCTCTCTGACTCCACCCTCCTTCTCCTGCCTGTGCTCTGATTTCCCCCACCTACTTCTAAGGTGTCCGTCTGAGGTGTGTTGTTCATAGGCCAAAACAGTCCCTTTATTCACAGCATAAAGAAAGAGTTTCCTCATCAAAAAGCCAAGCGCCGAGTTTCAACAATTGTTTATCTGAGTTGGAAAAACATAGCTTGAATGAAGTAAGATGATGTAGCCTCTGCAGGTATTATGTCCCACCATGTGGATTTCCACATTTCTTTTACCCATGCTTCTAAAAAAGCACCCATGGGTCATAGTGTCTTGGAGATATACAATCTTCACCTATAAAAAGCAAAAATATGGTTGCATTGTTCACCATGAGACCTAAAAGGAGCAACAGACTTACAGTGTGATATCAAAGGGGTGCACCAAAATCTTGATCAGTAAATCTTTAAGAAGCAATTATGGAGAAACTACTACAGAATGTAGAAAATGGTACTCGGCTCTGTATATTCTATACTTGTACTCTGATTGGAGCAGAGGTGGGCCAAGACAGAGTTTAAAACATAGTTACACAGGATTAGAGTGACGGACTTTGATAGGAGACAGTGTTTTTTGCTTGTTTTTATTATGGGATAATCTTTGCTTGCTTTTTTGAGACTGGGCCCAATCAGACCTCAAATTCATTATTTATCCATAGCTGCCTTTTGACTCCAGATCTTCTTGCCTTTATTTCTCAAGTTCTTATGTGTACACTTCTTTTATATATATATATATATATATATATATGAATACATATATATATATAATTTGCATTTATTTTTGGAAAATTTATTATATAATGATGTGTCCTGATCATATTCATCCCCAATTCCTCCAACTTCCCCCAAGACTGTCAACACAACTCCCTCCTGACTTTATGGCTTTCTATTTATTTACTATTTTATTTCACTGAGTCCAATTAGATTTGCCTGTATATAGAGAGTGTGGGGTCATCCACTGGGCCCTGAACTCACAGAGATCCAGACAGATCTCTGCTTCCTGAGTGATGGGGTTAAAGGTGTGAGTCACCACTCTCTGACCTTCATAGGTTGGCTAGGGTGACACTCTGTCTTCTGATATACCGTACTGTTTTTATTAAATATATAGTGTATCACCACAGAGGCCAGGAACTAATAAGGAAAGAAGACAGAACTTTGTGGACACTCCAGGTTGATGTCTCTGGATCTCCATTCTCTTTCATTCAAGTATGAAACAGAGAAAATCCACGGGAACTTATTTAAGTGCCAGACACCTTCCTGCTAAAATCCCCACCAGCTTTACATTGCAAACTATGGCTTAGAGTTTAATCATAAATCATCAAAGATTCCAAAGGATGAAGTGTTCCACTCAAGACCAGTTACTTCTTAATGAGGGGAGAAAGTTCTCAGTGAAGAAATGGGCCACAGTGCTTAATAAACTTGCAAGGACTGGTGTGTGTGTGTGTGTGTGTGTGTGTGTACATGTGAGTACACCTGTGTGTAGTTTACTTCTCCATTAAAACTTCTCAAAAGGAGAAATACTTATTACATCATTTCTAGAAAAAAAAAAATCCTGGCATTTGACAAAGTTACCACCCGGAGAGGGATGGATTCTTCAGGGGGATGCTGCCCTGTTTCTTTTGATTTGAGGAATTGAAGTCTCTGTACTCTTGCTAGAAGCTTTCTATAAAAGTTTCTCACCAAGACTTTGAGCATGGCTTTGAAATTTAAATCTTCCCCCATCATCTTATCCCTTGAAGGCTGAGTCTAAAAGGTGCATTTCACTTTTCTTCCTTTTCCCATAGCTCTTGAGTCTCCCGTTTTCTTCACCACAATCCTTCCTCTCTCTTGGGATGTACCAGAGAAATGTTTTACTATAGTCTCCAGCCACTCTTTTCTCAGGGTTCACTTCTTTAAGCTTCTCTGCATATTCCCTAGGGAACTCATGCCAGATGTAATTGCCTGGCACTGTTCGGAAAGGGCCGAGGTCTGTTTTGTAGGTTGATTATTTAGCTTTAATAAGTAGAGACACTTATTAGCTGGCCACAGTCTCATCTCCCCTCTGTGGGTTGCGTTTCATTGCTTGTTAATGTGTAAATCATGGATCTCCCTAATTACACACCACTGCCATTTCCTTTTGGCAGGGAGTTGGGAAATTAGTGAAGGGTTGGGACCCTGATAGGGAGGTCCAGGATGGTTTCTTCACACGTACACACTATGCTACTATGACTGAATACATTTAGCACCCCCTTCATGTGTGTGTGAGTGTGTGTACACACATATCTATTCTCTACAACAGCAACTTGTCTGAGTCTTGTATTAGAAACACAAACTCAGTGTCTAAAAGCCTCAGCCAGGAAACTTAGAGATGTAATTCAAATGAACAAATTAAATATTCAGTAAACATTCAATTTTAAAATTGAATTGAAAATTGTCAATTTCCCATTAGTTCATATGTCTTAATGGGATAGCTCTCACATTACAAATCTTTGTTTCTAGTAAAAAGTTAAAGCTGGGGGAAGAAAGAATATAGGAGTTGGAAGATGGGAAGAGTGCTATAAAATTCTGTCTAGACATGATAAGACATAAGATAACTTACAAAATTACAGCAGCTGGGGGGTTACTACACAAACTGCATGAAATCCTGCATGGCGAGAAGCACATAGCTTTTAACCTCTGGCTAAGGCTACTAGAAACTGATAGTGCTGTGGATTATGCTCACTGTTAAAAAATGGATTGCTCAACATCAGGAAAAGAAGAGATTGGGTGAGACAGCCTGACACAGAGAGAATGATTGGAGGAGGAAAGGCAGAATCAGGAGATGCTAGTGAGACAATGGCTAGCCACAGAACACGCAGGACATGTAAAAAAATGCCAACTTGATATCCCAGACTTTGTTGACTCCTGAGCATTTATAATTCACATTCAGCCTCTGAGTTTGGGATTGAGAAGTTAGGATAGGGAAATGCCCTTTTACATGTTAGCACTTCAGGCAGTGAGAGTCGTGTGTGATTCTTGGTAGGTTGCCCATGCTCCACTGAATGGCTCCATATCCACGTGCTTGTGGGTATATCACTAATTGGACTCTGTGGATTATTAATTTTTGTTTAAAGAGGACAATGCACTGGAGAGATAGTTTTGCAGGATAAGAGAACTGGCTGCTTTTGCAGAAGATTCAGGTTTGCTTCTCAGCATCCACATATGGTAGCTCACAACTATCTGTATCTTTAGTTGCAAGGGATCAAATGCCATCTTTAGGCCTCCATTGACACCAGGCATGTATGCAGGTAAATGAGTCATTCATAAAATAAATAAATCCTTAAAAAGGAGAAGAGGACATGTTGGAAGGAGGTCGATGTGGTAAAAATACCTTGTACAAATGCATAAAAATTTTAAAGAATAAACACTTTAAAAGCTGAAGAGTTTTATAGATGAGCATAAGCTTATTTCATTTATATAGAAAGTAATCATTTGAACAAGTTTGTGTACAGAGAAAAATTATATAAAACTTATTAGAGTTAGAATTATTTGTGAACCTCTCTCATGATTCTTGTAACTTGAAGTATACTCTTAAATCTGGCAGTACAGGATACAGAATCCCAGGCCCACCTGTTCTTATTCAGACTTAAATAATCACAACATGCTTTTCTACATTCTTATATGCCTGTCACGCACATTCAAGCACCATTGTGTCTGGTGTGTATCTTCAAGCTTGGGGAGCACAATTCATTATCATAGTTACCCCACCAATTCTTTGTTTGATATAGTTGGATAATTGGCACTTTTAAAAAGCAGCTAGATGGAAGATGCATAAATCCAACTACAGAGAGAAGCACATCTTGGCAGAGAGGTTCTCATACCTTCTTCAGCTCTTATGGAGTCCTGCTTCACGATGCTCAATGTGTCTTAGCACCCCACACTCTCCCTAGTGCACAGTGCTATTGCTGACTTTAAGAAGTATCCTGGAGAGGAGGGTGTAGCATTAGGCCCAACAGAAATCTTCCAAAGAGAAAGACTAAGGCCATAAATAAATGAATGAATGAATGAATGAATGAACGAATGAATGAATGAATGAATCAATCAATCAATAAAGAATAGTAATAAAGAATAGGAACAGGAATGGGAATACAAGATTTTACTTCCAACTGTTAGATGTTTTGAGTATCTTATTCACTGGGCAAAATCTTCTTTCTTGTGCTCTGAGCAGGTGTTTGTCAGGATGGTTATTTGTGTCTTCAATTTCTTTTGAACTGTAGTGTCTGGAGTGTGTGACTTCATTGGCTAGTGCCTCAGGGAGGCCGACCCAACAATGGGGACCCTGCTGATAATTAACTTGCCATGTGAAGCCTTCCTACTTCCTCATCTCTGAAACAGAAAACCAAAAGTGAAGCAGATGTGGTGGAGCATACCTATAATCCCAGCAATGGGAAGGTTGACAAGGAACGACTACTTGGAGTCTCTGGCCAGCCTGGGCTACACAGTGAGACCCTGTCTCTAAAAACAAAACACAAGAAAAACACAAAAGAACACACACATGGAAATTAGCATCTTGCAAATGTCTAGAAGATATCAACATGTTAAAGAAAATCTAGCTTTCTGTTTATTACCTAAAGTAATAGCAGCAAGATGATTGCCATGATTTGGGTAAACTTTGAACTTTCCTTCCAGAACACATTGAATTAGTTAAGAGTAGAAGGCTCATATCACTGTGGTGGTCGGAATTAGAGCTTTGAGATGATTAGATTAGATGAGTGCATTCACATCTCCCTGGCTGAATCCTGGTGGCAAATTTAGGAGAGATCCACATGATTCATGCCTTGGTTCTCCCCATGGAATGCCCTGTGCTGGCTGGGACTCTGCCAGCAAAAAGCCTATCAGCAGACATAGTCCCTCAAACCTTTGTTTCCAGGATCACAAGTCAAGAACTAAACTTTTCCTTATAACTTAGCCGCTTTACAGAAAGCAAACTGATTTGGAGAGATGACAAAAGACAGCCATTACAATCCACTCAGTTTGTGTCTTGAGTGTCATAGGAGAAACCTTTCACTGAAAACATCTTAGTGACCTTTTCTCTTCCTTCCTGTTTGCAACCAATTATTTCTGATAAAAAAAAGAAGATGTTGATGGGGGACAAACAACTTGGCAAATATGGAAGAATAACTGACAATTCAGTTGTGTGTTTTAGTCCAATGTTTTTACCCCAGATAGTTTTTTTTTTTTTTTTGAGATATTAACTGGAGACACGGTACCAACAGGCTCACTGTGAACACATGGAAACATTTTCTTTAGTTGTGGTTATAAAAAATCAGCCACAGAATGATATGGTATCGCTATCATCAATAGATACTATAATTTTATACTGTAGTGTAGTTATGGCATTCAATTAAAAAATTTCAAAATTCATTAAATCTTATTTGTGGTATCAGTGAAGAAGCTCTTATGGGCCACAGGTAGTGGCATATGTCTCTAATCATAGTACTCAAGAGCCTGAGGCAGGAGGATTATGAGTTTAAAGTCAACCTGAGCTACATAGATATCTCTTGTCAACGTGATGAGATTTTAAGTTGACATAAATATAAACTACTAGGTGTGTTTGTTGGGTGGGTTTCAGTCTAGGATAACTGCGGTAGGAAGAACCACTCTAAATTCAGGCAGAAGTGTTCCATGGGGTGTGGTCCTACACAAATAAAAAGATAAAAGGGAGCTGAGTGCCAGCATTCACCCCTCTGCTTCCTGACTATGGATGCAGTGGGACAGCTGCCTCAAGTCCCTTCCATGATGGACTGCATCCTGCACTCCACGCCACAGTAAGCCCTTTCTTCCCTATAATCCTTTTGTCACAGCATCAAGAAAGTAAACTATCTATTAACATCCACCCCCCAAAAGAAACACGCATTATGACCTCCAAAACTTTAAACTTCTGGATGTTCTGTAAATATGAATACGTTAGTTACTTTGATCCAATGTATTTCAGTGGCTTTAAAATTACGTCTGAGAAGGTTCTCCTAAGCACTACAGAGATCACTTGAACTCTGAGAAATTGAAGAATCGCAAAGAACGTCCCCACCAGGCAGGGATTGAGGACTGCTGTAGAGTTCAATCATTAGAGAAATCACCAAGTGAACAACAACCACCTCATTCATCCCGGAAAATTGTCTTTGATGTTTCTTTTTCTTTTCAAATTGTTTGGCTGTTTCACTTTTGAAGAAGTAACACATTCACAGAATGAAAATGCAAATGAGGTGAAAAATCCCAGAAGATTTGTCTGGCTTTCTAGATGGCTTCCTTGTGGCTATTTCCAGAGATTTTCTGAGCAGATGGTGGGTGTGGGCGTGTGAAATGGAAGAGAAAACCGTAAACAGAGACCAATGCACACCAAGCTTCCTCCTCAGCTCAAGGGTGGCACAGCACACACTGTCGTGTACTTTATTCTGCTAACTTATATCCATCTTTCTGAAATCAAAAACTACTGTTCAAGACCAAAATACATCTGCTAGTGTCTCTCTTACAATAAAAGTGGGCAAAATTGCAATTCAGTGTACTTCACAACACTCCATGAATTATATTATTATTTACTTTCATAAGCTTAAAAAACAACATAGGGCAGTCTTTACTGTATATTGTTGATGAAAGCTGGCATTTTGCTTAAGTAGATTAGCTCTTAGCTCTTAAAAAATGAATTGCTCAGTACTTGTTCACTGACTGAGGTCATCCCCAAGGGTGATGTCTACCTTAGTTGTAAACATCTGTTGAGCTTCCCAGTCATTCTCATCAAAGGCATCTATGGTGCACACCATTGGATAGTCTTAGCTGCCATCAGTGGCCACTGTGGGATGGATGTCTAAGAGGCACAAGATGGCAGAAGGGGTTTGATGAGTGGCGACAGTATTACCATCGTAACTGTGGGTGAGCTGAAGTCAGTTCAGTTACTGCTCTGCTGGCTCACTCTCATGAACTGGGGACTCGAGATCTCAAGCTTGGTTTTTGTGTCCTCCTGAATGTGGTGCTCACTGTGGAGAACAGAAGCATTGCCCTAGAACATTTGTTCTCTCCCTTCCTCTTGTCTCCTCACATATTCATCTGGCCTTTAATGTTCAGGATTGGCTGTCATAGGACCAACCATCTTGTGCCTTCAAGGGAAACTTCAGAATTGAAACATTCTACTGCCCTTACAACTTTAGAGGGTTTATGCGTGATAATGCAGTGTCTGTTTTTGAGAAAACAAAGCTATTCATGTCGATAAACACAAAAGTTAAAGGTGAAAGAGATGAGTAGTGGTTTGTAGATAGTATCACTGGAAAGCTGGAGATCACATAAGTCCTTGGGTCAGGTGACTTAGGGTTTCAAGGGGCTTTGCCTGAGAGTGTCCTCCCAAAGAACCAAAGGCTGACTAGAAGAAAGGCTGAGGGAGCTTGAGGGCCAAATCAGAGTTCAGGGTAAGAACAGTCACCTTGCTGCACTGTGGGAGATTAGACAGAGAAGAAAGCCTGGCTTGCTGCCCTGTGATTGACGTGGACCGTCTATGGCCACACCACCCTGAATGTGCCTAATTTTACCTGAAATAGGAGTTAAAATGGCCCTGAGTTACATGAGCTGCAGGCTCATACACCAAGTTCTGTTTCTTTGAGCCAATCAAGTAAGAAGGAACTCTGTGCATCTTATTTCTTGATCTTTAGCTTTGTAGTCAGTTAAGGGCTGTTCTTTTTGAGTCATGGGGTAGCCAACCACATTCATTACTGTGAGGTAACTGTTACAACCTTTGTTAACTTTGAGTGGGGAAAAGAGTTATTATGTTTATTGCCCTCGAGTTCCCTTTAGTCATGTGCCCCTGTTGAAAGCCCACATGTCTTAGTGCTTTAATCTGTCTTTCTGAGATCTGCCTCCTTCCCCAACTCCTCATGTCTCACTCTCCGTCGGCAATGGCACCTATTCTAGAGCTGAGCTTCTCTGCCTTTTTCAATACTTTGCAGTATATCACTAAGAATAAATGTACAATGGTGAGATTCTGAAATATAAAAGTGATTTCACATGATCCCTCAAGTCGTATCAGTGGTTCTAGAACTATGTAGAAGGAAATCTGTGATCCTGAGGCCTTGTTTATGCTAAATTTGGATTCTGTCTGCATCATGAACACTTTCTCAAGCCATGCAGTCTTCTAGAGCCCCCAATGGCACCATGTTTACATCATTGCCAACATGTTACCTTGGGTTAATACACAAAGATCAGTAGCAATACATAAATACCCATTGATACTGGAAAGATTTTTTTTTCTAACTATAGAAAATAAAAAAAAAATACATTATCTGCAGAACATGACATTTAAGATGTTTTAATGACATAGGTTCTTTTCATTTTATGACAATGAGACATTTCTGCTCCTGGCAGCACCAATATACTTCAGAGAAAATGATGGGCATCAAAAAAAACTCCATATGAATTTGACTTTCTTTGTGCCAAAAGTTAGCCACTGGGAAAGAAAGTGATCTTACCTTGACTACTGACAGTATGCTGTGTAAAAACGACAAGCAGGACACAAAAGAAAGGACTGCTGAACCTTGGCAAGACAAGGTAAGACAGCTCTTGAGAAAACCCTGCTTCATAGATAAATTTGTCAAAAGACGGATGCCCCAATATTGCAGAGGAACATCAGGTGACTGGTAGGCATACAGTTGTTTCTGTCATTTCTCACATTTTTTGGAAGTTGTTTGCTTATACTTCCCGTTTACTCAGTTAATATTATTTCCTTCTCAGGTCTCTGAGGGAGTTTAAGACTAGATAATTATAGTTTTTCTTATTGACAATTTTACAAAAGAAACTTACTAAGAGTTTCTAAAGTGTTTAGAGTTGAGAGACATAAAAAGATAGTTTGGTAATACAAATTAGAATAGGAGGTAAATTAGGCACAATCCTTTGGACTCACCAAAATACAATAAATAATGGAGTATTTTCTTTGAATTTATCAATTGTTAATGGAATAGACACTGTTAATATATTTTTTGGCAGTATATATTATATATAGCTATTATCCTTATTGCATATTTTTATATTATAGTCTTTTGATTTTTGACATAAAAGGAGAAATGTGGTGACATTTTGTTTATAATCTAAGAGATGAAATCTGACTAAGATTCTACGGCAGAGCCAGCCACAGAGTTACTCACAGAGGCCAGGCTGTGGTGGTGCACACTTTTAATCTTAGCACTCAGAAAGCAGAGGTGAGTTCAAGGCTACACAGGAATACATAAGATAAATCGGATCTAAAAGAGAGACAGAGCCAGACAGTGGTGGTACACACCTTTAATCCCAGCACTAGGAAGGTTAAAAAGGAAGTGAAACGGCTGGACAGAGAAAGACAGATAAGGCAAGAGGAGACAGGAGACCAGCCCTTCTGTCCCTTTGTCCCTTTTGGCTAAAGACTCAGAGGCATTTACCCGAGGATTCCTGGAGACAGGATCTTTCCCTTCCAGCTTGAAGAATCAACGGTGGTGAGGAGTTTCTCTAGTGGCTTGTTCCTCTGATTCTCTGATCTTTTAAGCCTTTACTCTAATATCTGGCTCTGGTTTTTTATAAGAAAAATTAGGTTTCATGAAGCAATATTCCATTCCAGTGTTAGGAAGCAGTTACATATTATCCATATCAGCAATTTTTAAAAATAAAAGATGCTAGGAGGAGATGGGGGATGGCTCAGCAATTAATTAAAGATGCTTGTTACTCTTGAAGAGGACCCAAGTTTAATTCTTAGTACTTATGTTGAGCAACTGCAATCATCTACATCTCCAACTCCATGGAACCCATAGGCACCTGCATGCATGGGCATATACACAAAGACCCCCATACATATATATACATAAATAAAAGTAAAATGAGTCATTTTTCAAAAAGCATCATGGGACATGGAGCTTATCAGAACTGTTCATGGCTGACAGAGAGTCATTGTTGTAGAATGTAATATAGAGTTAAAATTAATTAAAAAATATATAGATCTAGAATCATAAAATTATTATTCTATGCACAAGGGAGAGAGAGAGAGAGAGAGAGAGAGAGAGAGAGAGAGAGAGAGAGAGAGAGAATACCACATGTGGCTTATTTATCCATTTTTGAATCTTCTTCCTCTGGTCCTCACATCCTGAGATTTGCCTCCAAAAGCCTAGCTATACATTTCTTAAGTTCCAAAGCCCTTCAACTTAAAACAAAAGTTTTGTATATATGGATTGTGGAAGTGGTACATCATATTCTTATAGGTTTTATATAAACAAGATATAAAATGTCACTACTTGAAGCAAACTGCAATAGTGGAATGTTAATGGTAAAGTCTGAATGGTTGTATCCCTTCAAAATGTTGATTTCCAAGGGCTGAGGCAATGACATAGTTACTAAGCACAAATATCTGTGCTACTACAGAGAACTGGTTTGGTTTCCAGCACCCATATCTCACAATGCCTATAACTCCAGCTACACTGGATCTGACACCCTCTCTGTCCTCCATGGGCACCACTATTCTTGTTCACATACTTACATGATGACATATATATATATATATATATATATATATATATATATATATATGCTTATATATACACATATATATGTATATATATTCATATATATATGATAAATAAATTAAAATGTTGATTTTAAAATCCCAAAGTGATGGTATGAAGCTGGTGGAATGTTGGAGATATGAAATTCATCAGGATGGAGCTCTGATGAGAGGGATTTGTGTCTTTATTAAAGAAGCCTAGACATTTGGTTGTTACTTTCAGCATACAAGATCACATATAATGCGTGCTTTGTGGAAACAAGCCCTTGCAAGACACAAAGATCTTGGGCTTTTTCTACCCCAAATCTGTGAACAATATATTGTTTATGTTATCTAGTGTTAGGCATGATGCCCCAATAGAGTATGATCCAGAGTTAATTTATTTTCATGTCCCTCTGACTTTCTGCTCTCCAATCCCATCTTTCAGCTTTCTCTTCAGTCACTCTTCTCCAAATACATAACAGGAATGCATAAGACACACTCTTAGAGTATGACTGCCACTTACCTGTCTCTACACCCTTCTTTAGTTACCTGGATTCTAATACATGATGACGATGATATCAGTTGAATTATCTTGACTCTAGAGATCATCTATAAGCCTGGAACATAAAGACTCACAGGCTCTAACCACAAGGCTCAAATGCAGAGCAAGCAGCAAGGGGAAAATGTGTATGATAGGCCAACATTTTGAAGATAAGCTACAAGAAGAATGGAAGGATCATGAAGGTTGAAGCTTCTGCAATGGCCATACATCCTCCTTCTCCCTCAACTGCATTCCTGCACCCACTGATGCTGAGTGACACTGAATTCAGATTTGAACAAGGTCAACAGAAGAGCAGAACCAACAAAAGAGGCTCCTTTTTATGGACAGTAGCAGAAGCAGGAGAAGAAATCTACCCAAGGCTTTCAGAGCTGTTATGGGTGGGTAATGAATGTCACCAAATGAAGAAACCAATCAGTTATTGTGAATGTCCAAGACCTATTTTGCATGTGTATGGCACATCACACATACACAGGGTTCCTTGGGACTTTCTGCCTATTCATACTTTGCCCATGAATATACATCTCTCTCTCTGTCCTTAATCTGTCTCAAATATTACCAATTTCTTTGTTTAACAAATTGCATGCACTTCCTCCATCCAATATTTTTCTCATCTTCCACATATTTTTTAATGACACAGCAAATACACAGGATAAAATATTGCTTAGTCTTTGAATGTAAGATCTAAGAGAGCTGAGCAATTCTGAACCAGAAAAATATCGTTCACTCACTTGCTTACCGTAATCACCCACACTGAAAGACTGCACACTGTTGATCTTGGATCGCTGGAGTCTTGCAGGGACACAGACCACTGCTGAGGAAAAAAAAAAATCTCCAGCCTTTATGTCCCACCATGTGTTTGATGAGTATTGGGAATACTTAAAAACAGGGATGAATAGTTGCAGAACCCTTTTGTGTGTATAGCAGCTGTCGGGAGACCATGGAAAGTCCTCAGTGGAAGGCTGTGCATTCCCTAAAGTCTCCCATGGTAGGTCTTTCAGGCTTCCAGGCATAAACATATATGGTCACATCCTCTATTATTACACCTACTTTCTTGGAATAAGTTTTTTAAAAATATATTTTATTAATATATTCTATTTTTAACTTTAATTGTGAGTGTGTGCATGCGTGCATGTGTGTGGGTTTGTGTGTGTTGGCCCCACTGGAAGTTAGTCACAGGGAGCTGTGAGCCACCAGGTTTGGGTGCTAGCAACCAAACATGGGTTCTCTACAAAGAACAGGACCCAACCACTTAGCTATCTCTCCAGCCTCAAATGATCTTTTCTACTATTGATTTCAGAAAAATAACAATTTAACAAACTGGATTATATCCAGACACAGCTGCCCCTCCCCACATCTTCCCATGACAAGTTTCTAGAAAAGGGCAATCAAACACCACAGCCCTACTTCATTGATTTTATTTTCATTTTTTATTGAAAGCTTCATCAAAGAAAACAGAAATTGAAACCTAATATCCACTGATCTACAGAGAGCCCAGGGAACGGGAAATGGTGTCTAACTTGACCATGATACACATGAATGAACTTAAAGAAAAACCAGAAACGCCATAAGATTACAGAATTCTCTATGACAGTCAGACAGCGATACAAAGATGCCCCTTAAATAAAATCTCAAAATGGTATTTGGAAGGTCCGTGGAATTGGAGATAACTTAAAATAAGGCTTTTAAAGAAGAAGCCGTGTCACAGTTTTTTGTTTTTTGTTTTTGTTTTGAAACTGAAGTACTTTCACTCAGAGCTTAAAAATTAAGATTCCAATGATCTTCTCAGGTAAATGGGGATGTTTGCTTCCAGAATGGAGAACAAAGTAATTTCAGATACCCAATGTCTCTTTGAAATAATATTACTATTCCTAACAGGGACGGAATAGCTTGATCCTTTTTACATAAACACAGTTGGGGAGGAAGAGAGAGCAACTTTATTAATAATGTTCAATCAGAGATTTTAAAGTCCAAAGTATAACACCATTGTTACACTTTGTGCTTACATACACAATGGCCATAAAATTATGCCTTGGAATATGAGCGACCTTCAGTCTGAATACAGTAACACCAATTCAAACAGGAACAACAACAAAAAATAGAAATGACTTTGTGGTCAAAAGATTTTAAAAAGTAATAAAAATGTACACTTAGCAAAAAACTATTGGTATTTTCTTCTGATAGAAATTGTGTTGATCTTTCCTCCCGTTGAGTTTCAGTAAAGAAAATGAAGCCAGAGTTGCATTCTTTTAGGGGAGCCACGTTTGTTGTTACATGTTTTCCATCTGTGTTTTGAAGCAATGCAGCCAGATCTTGATTATGTGTGGTGGAAAGGAAAAGGATATTATGGACTGTTGGAATTCATAGGGTCTAATGTGTGGACATCGATTTCACTAATGATTAAAACTCCCTTGATAGAAATCAATACTTGGGAAGGGACATGGACTGGAGCGAGTTGTTATTTCCAGTGGTTTCTTCCCCACCCTTGAGGAGAAATGCTCAGGTAAACTGGGTCAGTCATTAAGAGGAAAAGACAAAACACTCCCCAATTCGTCATCAGCCCTTTGAATATTGACAGTGATTGTTTCTTTGAAACTCAGGAAATGGAGCAGTGTTAAGAAAATTTCCCAGGTGACTCAGTGGACTTTCAATTTTCTCCAAACCCCCAAGCTCCTTCTTGCCTCTGTCCAGTTTGAAGGCTTTACCAGTGAAATGAATTTTTCAGCACACCATTTCCTGCCCAGAACAGTATGGACTTCTTAGAAGATACTGGACCCTTTTTTTGTGACAACAACAATATCTGCATATTACAAGCTGGGGGATCAGCCCAAAGACAACAAAAATCAGTAATAAGCACTGAGCCCAGCCTTCTTAAATCTGGGGCCACTTGAGGCTTATTGCTTAACTTTTGTACTTTTCTGAACTCCAGGCAATCACAAAGCATAGCTAAGACAGATAGCATTTGGTTGAAGGGTCCAATTTTGTATGGGCAAGAAAGATTAATCTCAAATTAGCAACACCGCAACTGTAAAATGAGTCAATTCATGAATGAAATACTACTATTCCTTCACAAGAGGAGATGGAATCAAGGGACCTGCCAATCCTGCCATGTTGGGGTTCAAGAGAAACTGTCAAGGCCAGTGGGCTCAAAAAAAAAAAAAAAAAAAAAAAAATAATGTTTAGCACACCAGTCCCAGTGGCAAGAGATCTCATTCTTTACTCCATACCCTGGTCAAAATATAATAGATCACAATTCTGTGACATGTTCTAATATGGGATGGCTTCCCCTGCCAAATGTCATTGCAAATGATTTTCAATGTAGTTGTCTCTCTAGTTTGAAATCATGTATTTTCCACTGAAACTCACCTAAGACCTAGTCTTCATTTTCAGCTTGTCTGTAGCTGTTTGCACACTCATGAAGATGAGACTGGATTGTCAAAAGTAATTTTAGCTTATTAACATCATAGTCTATGTAGACACCCCATCAAAACATCTCATTCATGAAGAAGATCCTGTTGAAACTAAATTCCATTCTTCAATAAAGGGGATTTTTAATCAAGTCAGTATAAAAGATAGTAGTTTTTCCATAGATATTCTAATCATTAAACAAACATTTTTTCTGAACAAACAAAAGCTATGCACACATTTTTTATTTTCAGCACCTGCTGATGTTACCATTAACTCGCTCAGGTTCTACCCTGGGGTCCTTAGGTGGTGCAGCTACGAGTCGAGTCACCACATGCTCTGCTGTTCCCGATATCCTGCCGTTATTCAAAGAAACCCACTTTTCTGATATACTAGTAGCATTTAGATGACATGGTGTTTATCTTGTTTGAATGGTGGCTTTGCTTTAGCTGTTTTCCTAATTTATTATCCAAGATGTAGTAATGAAAGGGGAAAAAAAAATCAAAACATCTTGACAATCTGAAGAATTAGAATTTTACTTCAATTTATAAAATGACTATAGTTCTAAATCACATGTGGACAACCATGTGCACTGCTGACTAGGCTGAGATTCTGGCGTCTGTACTGCAAACATGGTGTTTTGGGGGTCTCGTTTACATTGCAGTACTGTTATCTTCCAATGCCTTTTCTGTCCCTCCTATGTGGACAATTGAAAACAATTCTTAAATAGGAATAACCGGAGAAGAGGGAGTCAATTTGAATACGCACATTTTTTTCTTCTTCTTAAAAGAGCTCATGGAACGGCGCTAGAAAAACAGCCCAACATAAAACACACACAAACACGTGAGATGACATGACAATTTCCTTTGGCCTGAGGTGGCTGAAAAGAAAAGAGATTAGGAAAATTTCAGAGTTGAAAGAAATGTTTCAGAATGTACATGTAAGAGTGTGAAGTTAACCTAGGCACCTTCAGCAGCCACATGGTAGCTACCTTGAAGCCTCATTGTTAGTTATGCAAATGAGACTCTTTGTGTCACATGAATACGTGTATTTGGTACTTTTACAGAAAGAAAGTATGTTGGTTTCATATTTAAATGAATGATGCCCAGGATAATCCTTAAACAAAGAATTGAGAGAGAGTGATAAGAAAGAGAAACTGTAGTCTCAGGTGAGTTTTCTGAAAGCCCCTGGATCTTAGAGGTCAAGCCCACCCTTCCAACAGGTGCTACTGAAGGACATAGACATCTCAGGTTCTCCCCAAAGCACAGAAAACTATTTGGATGGAGGTGAAGCACAGAATTTCTCTGCAGTGTGTAGCCATCTTCTTGGATATGGTTCTGTCACTAGTTTGGTGATCAGCATACAAAGTCACTCTCTAGACTTGAGCACTCAATTCACAGAGTTGCGGGGGAAAAAAAAGAGAATCAGGGTCTAGTGGAACAGTAGACCTTCGGGCTGGGTCAGATTCCCTAGTTGTGGGACTGTGATTTGCCTTACAACTTGTTCTGTTTTTGAGAGCCTACTCTCTTTCCTCTCTGGTGCTTGTTTCTGTGTCTTTCCTAGGCACTAAGACAGAGGGACCTTGAAGAAGAAGCTCTGCCTACTGGATTCAAATGTTTCATTCAAAAGCACTTCTTCGGAGTGATTCCATGAACAGAGTTCCATGCCACTGTCTCTAACTTCAAGCAAAACTATGCAAGTGGATCCCAGGTACAATGAGTCAGAACTATAAAGATTTCTCACTAAGTCAATTTAGATCATTTTAAGCCAAGTTTTGCATTCTTCTAAGTGCAAATCCTCCTTTGGTTTTAGTGCTGGGTCAACCCTAAATCTTTCAGTTCTTGTTGATAAAGAGCATACAATTTACTGATTGTCAACTAGCATGTTTAGAGCCTGCCTCTAACTGCACTAAAAGGAATCTTCGATCTTAATGGTCCCACTTATCTCAGAGAATTAAACCGAAATTTAAAAAGCTCTGTGTTGTCTCTCCTGTCAATATCGAGATATGAGAACATAATGGGAAGAGGTAAGAGGAAATCATCCCCTTCCCAATACAGAATCAAGGTGTCTATTCAAGACGGGCCAGTAGCAAAACAAAAGTGAGAAGACAAAATCTGTTTATGTTGGCATTTGAAAGGAAGACAATTGTTTCCAATGCATGAGTACCTCTCAGGGGACTTGGCCCCACCACACAGAACATCACCGAACCTTTCTGACAAGTGGTCTCTCAGATGTTTTTCAGAGAATGTTCAGGAAGCATTCTTAGGCTGCAGTACATTTCATGACATTGCGATCTCTTGAACAAAGGACCCGGTGTATCAGTGATCATCCATCCACTGCTGAAGAGAGCTAGACAGGAGCTCGGAAATCCCACGAGTGGAAGCCACCTGCTTCCATCAATCCATCAGTTCCCAGATTCTTCATGCTTGAACTGCTGAGGACAGTAGGTACAAACTTCGACTATCAACAAATATACATTTCTAGAAAAAGCAAATTTTTTTTGTTTTGTTTTTGTTTTGTTGCTGTATGTAAAACTCTAGTGGAAGGTAGATGAAATGAAGTTAGAACTGGTCCGGCCATGTGGGTCAAACAAAACATCAAGGAAAGAAAAGCAGTCTCTACCATCACGACTGTAACAGGGTCTCACTTCATCTTTGGTATAAAATAGGCCATCCATAGGCTGCAATTGACCACAACTAAGAAAGACTACAGAAATTGTCAACAATTTCTCTATCTATTGCTTTTTTTGTTTTTTGTTTTGTTTTTGTGTGTTTGTTTTTAATTTTTTTTTGCACTTTTTGATCATAAGCGTCTACCTACTTACGTTTTGTTTTTAGTGCTCTTAAGCTAGGTTTTGCAATGTGACAGGCAAAGCTGACTAAAACCCAACAAAGCTCATAGAAAAAACGGCAGATAAAAAGCACTAACGATTCCGCTAGCAACCACGCTCTGGAAATTAAAAAAATCTGCATTCTGCCCCCCAAACACGCATTATTTCCTAATGCAGCTGTTTTTAAACCAACATCAATCTCTTTACCGTAAAATGTCTTTTAGCCTTCTAGAATGATTGTGTCCGAGTTCACGAGAAGTCCCAGTATTCCCCAGTTCTTGCCGTTGCCATGGTTTCTTTTAACAACAAATTTTCTTCAAATGAAGAAAAAACATTTTCTTTTAAACTGTACAGTTTTTTTTCCACCCTTAAATCTCAGTCTCCATCTTCCATACCAGTGAAAGCTGGCACAATACTTATTCTTTCTTGATTTTGTTTTTAAAAACAAGACGTTGACAGCATGCCTCGCGAGCCTTGACGTCCTTAAAATTAAGGCAATTAAGATTCAAGATAAACCTTACCTAAATATTTCTAAGAAAACATAAAATATAAAAACCAACAACAACCCAGTAGGTTCAACCAAGAAAGAAAAAAGAGGAAAAATAGCTTAATTACTGAAGAAAATAACTTTTTATACTTCTGGTTGCCCACCTCTTGACATCAGGTTTTCTACTAAAGAAAAACGAAACAAAAACCCCAAAACTACTTACACCTTTAGGCAAATTCTGAATTCAAATGTTTTTCCACAGAAAACACCAACTTTGATGTTTTATTAACCCTCCCCCCTTTCTGGGATTTGTTTTTCCTTTTAAAAAAAAATGACAAAAATAACTATCAGACCACACGAAGGAACCATTTGCACAGCACATAAAAACTTTGTTTTCTTTGAGTAAAGTATAAAATTAAAAAAAAATAAAAATAAAAAAGAAGAAAGCTTTCCCTTGGCGCCCGTGCAAACTGGATGCTAACTAACTTCTTGCTCAGTGAAGTTTCTTCATTGAAGGTTAAGGTTCGACGGACAGCCTCACTCTGTCTATGGTCTGCAAAGACAAATGGATAAGAGTGGTCATTACATCCAAGTTTATCTCTAGTGGTTTCTCATGACATCTCATTAGAGGAGACCAGGTTTATCCACTATGTCATACTCAAAGAAGCAATAGAACAGGCATATTAGCTTATAAAACTATCAAATTCTGCTTTCATATAAATACATACTCAAGCAAGAGTTCACTCATATCAAAAATCAAGGTTGATGAACTAAGAACATCTTATGACTGTCAAGTAATAAATCATATAAAATATACCTACTGTGTACCCATCATTTACACTATGGCTTGCTTTGAGTATCTACTAAGACTTCAGGGTTGGTAGCTTGGTCTCTAGTAAGGGCAGAGAGAGGTGATGGCAGGAAACCTAAAGAGGTAAAACCTCATGAAAAACACTGTGGTCCTGTTTAGAAGGCATTGATGTAGTTGCCATGGCACCCTGAGTTTTGACTTAGATTTTTTGAAGACATACTTATTTGATTATATGTGTATAACTTTTTATTTGTATGTATGAAAATGTACCACACGTATGTAGCACCTGCAGAGACAAAAATAAAGGGCGTCAGATTCCCCGGAAGTAGAGTTAAAAGATGGTTCTGAGCAGCCCTGGAAATGCTGGGAACCTCAGCAAAAACACCAAGAGTCCTTAACTGTTGAACAATCTCTTCAGCTCTGGATTCTGGCCTCATGCAGCCCATGTAGCCAAGGATCACCTCAAGCTTCCAATCCTTAGGTTACAGGCATTTATCTCCAAGCCTGGCCTGTGAGCTGATAGAACACTTTGTTATGAAGGATGAATTCTATCTCTATTATTTGCCTCATATCTCATCATGTGAGAAGTACCACAAACTGCCACCATGATGTCATCTACCAACAGTGCCCTCACAGGAGGCCACTGAATGTACTTTAACCTGGATCTACAAGGGGCTTCCCAACCCTAATTCTGGTAAATGGTGGCAAATTGCTTTCAGCAACAACCTAATTTTTACCCTTTGGAAAATGATGATCACATGATAACTTTAAATGGACAGGCTGGAGTCCTTAAGACTAGAATTGTTAACTGGAAAGTCACAAGAGTGAAACTTGAAGCAAAGATTTCTGCCTCTGCATCTGAGAATATAACTTGACATGCATACATGATTTATGGGATCTGGTTCATTAACAAATTGTTTTTATTTCATTATTATTGTTTTATATACACACACATGGATAAACCTATATGCACATGCTTAGTTTTTATTGTTGGTGAATATATAGTTTCAGAGCTGTCTACTTTGTGTTGGCATTTCTCATCAGATGCCAGCTGACCACCTGTGAGGCTATCAAAGAAGAGGCTATCAATTTGAGGTGGAGGAGGATGGGAAGAGATGAAGGGAGGAAAGAGGAAAATGATGTGATTATATTCTAATTAAGATGTAAAAATTTAACTTTTAATTTGTGTGTAGTATGTGTGTGAATGGCATGTGTGTATGTTTGCGTGTATGTATGTGTTATGTGTGCACGTACATGCATGTGGTACACACAAACAAGAGGATGGGTGCACTTCTGGTTGTAAACGTGTGGCAGCCAAAGGTGAAATCCAAATGTTCTTTTCTATTGGTTTCTGCTTTATTGCCTTGAGATACTGAACCCGCAACTTACCTTTTGCTAAGCATGCTATCTAATAAGATTCGGGATCTGTCTGTCTCTGCTCATTCAATGTTGGGGTTACAGGCACATGAATCCATACTTAGTTTCTTATGTGGGTTCTGGTAATTAGAACTCAGGAACACATGCTTTGGGAAAAAGTACTCTTACCAAATCAACCACTTCCCAGGCCCCCAGATTCTAGTTATTTTTAAGATTTTATATATAGCATAAGAAATAAGTGATAATTCAGTGGGGATTGGAATTCTCACATAATTTCCAGAGAAAACCACACTTATAGTCTCCTTCTATGATGAGTGAATAAACTCTCTCTGCATCAATAATTGGGAGGAGGAAATATATCATGTGAAGTTCTATGGATATATGCATGTGTCTCTATTTTTGCATGCATATGTCTCCATGGGTACCCACAGAATTCAAAGAAAAGCTTAGATCCCTAGGAGCTGGAGTTACAGGCAGTTGTGAGCCATCAGGTGCATTTGGACCCTTGGAACCAAACACTGGTTTCTAGCAGAGTAGCAAATGCTTTTAACTGCTGAGCCACCTTGCCAGTCCCCAGTTCCTTGTTTTAGTCTGCAAAGAAAAACATGTACTATGAAACTAGTCTGTGGAGGACCTTTTATTCATGGTCCCATCGTCATGTTTCTCAAGTTTTCCCTGTGGCCGTTGCCTGTAATTTACTGTGGTTCACAATGTCTTCAGTGTAGACATTTTGATGTTAAATGTATGTGGGCTGCATCAAGCTGTTTTCCATTCAGTGGCCCCAGTCTGAACCTCACACTTCACAGGTGGTCAGCTGGTATCTGATGAGAAATGCCAGGTACTTAAAGAGCTCCATATTTCCTCTAGCAAAGGGCTTTTTAGGTAAGTAGTGGCTTGCTAAGTAGCACAATGTTGCTGGGAAGGAACACTTTCCAGTTCGTGAAATCTAGGGTATTGAATAAAGCTAAGATAACAAAAGTCTGCATAAATCATTTTAGAGATAATTTTCCATTACACTGGAACAGAAATAACATAAATTCTATATATTTTATCTCGCAAGTGCACATGCAAATATCCATATATGTGTATAGATGTATATATTTAAATCCAGACTCTGTGTGAGAATAAAGGTGTAGCAATTGTCTGTTAGTCTGTTTTATTTCACCTAATACGATCTCCAGTGCAATCAATTTCTCTGGAAATAACATTATTTTATGGTTGAATAAAATTCTATTGTGTGGCTCTGGACAACATTTCCTTTATCTGTTCACCTGTTGGCTATAGGCATGGTTGATGTGCTTAGCTTCTTCATGATTTAAAGAGTGACAGGATGACTTCTTTAACAATGATGACAGAGAGCAAAACTCTATAAACAGATTCATCTTAATAATCTCCGTTCATCAGAGATTCCGTCATGATCCAGAAAGTTGCACAGTTTACATACAAAAGCTTCTCCATATATACTTTCTCATTGTTAAGTCCTCCAGTTTCAATACAGAGCTCTCAGGATTTGATCTACATATTTGCTCCACACAAAGCCAAATGAAATTTGCTTTACAGGTGATTAAAAACATTTTCATTAGTAATTCTGAATACTTAGTTATTTTCTTTGCCATTTAATTCTTGAGCATGTTATAATCTCTGAATCATATGTTTAACAATATTCTCCTTTCCCATGACCATTTACCTGGGTGTTCAAAGTCAACCTGTAATGAGAACATCATTGTAATTGTTTACAAGATTAAGAACAGACTATTACTATCTAGTGTCAGGTGGGAATACTACAATTTTTCCCAACAATATGTAACATATATATATATATATATATATATATATATATATATATATATATATATATATATCTTAATGACTGCAATGTTTCTCTTGAACAGAGCATCACTGGCTCTGTTGGGTCATGTGACTTGCATTAACCAATAGGATAGTATCTAATGTATAGAAACAAAACTAAGTACCTAGTTTTGTTGGATTTGCTTTCCTACTGTCCTTGGAATTCTGACTTTCCTGGGAATTAATTTTTATAAAATTAAAAAGCATATGGGCAATCCTTCCGTCATCCCAAAGCAAAGGGCCACAGATGATCAGGTACTCACACACAGGGCTAATCACAGACAAGACTGGTAAATGCACCACCTGATGCCAGTTGGAAGCAGCCAAAATGATCCTACGCTCAAGAAATGCCTACCACTAAGTTTAAGGTCATTTCTGTGAAACCAAAACCAGCAAAAACAGTTTGAGAAAGGACTTTCAGATCTCTGCATCTAAAGGAAGGATATTGTCACAGCACCCACTTACTTGGATTGTTGGAAAGAGTATGCAGGTGCATGTTCATTGGGTGTGTCCACTGCTAACTGTTGCTGCTGACCACTGCTGTCCTGGGATGAAGGGGCCACCGTCTGGGGAGAGGTATCAGCCACAACACCCTGAGGAGACAAATCAGTACACAAAGGCCTTATTTGTTTTAGAAAAGGGCCCTCTTCCTAGATGCAGCACAAAAACCCTTCTTCTATTGGGCTTGAAAAGAGAGAGCTCTCAGCCACAGGAAATCATAGCACTGGAGAAAAAGAAAATATCAGAATATTCTTGCAAGATGGTTCATCTTGAGATTTTGATGATGCAACACCAGCAAGCCAGCCATTGCAACTAGAAGTCCTTGGAAGGCTCTTTTGGTCAGAAAACCATCTCAACTGTGGTTGTATGGGGGACTCTGGCCTCTGTAAAAGCCGTCTATAATCATAATCAAAGGTCTCTTACAATAATCTAAGCATGGTTTTGAAGATATATATTTTTATGTTTAGATGTGCATGTCTGTGTGCACATGTGTGTGTGTGTATGTGTGTGTGTGTGTGTGTGTGTGTGTGTGTAACCATGGAGGCCAGAAGAAGGTGTTAAATCCCTTGGAATTGGCGTTGAAGATGTTTGTGAGCCTCCTGACTTGGGGGCTGAGAACCAACTTGCTGTATTCTGAAGGAACAGAGAAACCGTTTCTCTAGTTTCTTACATAAGATTTTTGTTGTTTGTGTTTTATTGTAGACAGCGTCTCTCTGTGTATTCCTGATTGGCCTGGAACTTACTACCTAGACCAGGCTGGCTTGGAACTCAGAGAGATCCACCTGCTCTCGCCTCTGTCTCTGGCGTGCTGGGATCAAAGGTGTGTGCCACTTCACCCAGTTCCATGTGTAGTACTTCTTTCTTTTACAAACTGTTTTATTTTGTTTTGTTTTCCATTCAGCCAGAGGCTTCAGAATGATCAGAGGAGCAGAAGAAGGGATGGGGAGGAAGAGAAAGGTTGTGACAGCAGCTGCAGAAGCTTGAAGCAGCGCTGACCTTAGATACCTTTTGTGGGTTGTATGTCACACTCTTGTTCTGCTGATCTCCATCACTATCTGTTATTTTTGTACCTTTTAGAACCTCCCAACAGGACTGGTTTGTAATCAGTTAATTGACTGATTGATGGAAACCAACAAATATCCATCTAGGGTTTTTACACGGACATGACTAAATTCTTTTCTTCATAAGCATGGATTCAAGGTGGACCAGCAGAGGATAGTTATGTCTTGGTTCTTCCTCTTCAACTCCAGATCTAACCTGAAGAAGGATCCTTTCCCACAAGCTACCTGTGAAATGTGTCTGTAATTCCACACCAATGAAAGATACCAGAAGTCAATCTGTAAACATTCTCAGAGATCCAACAGCATTGGCAAAATCCTCCACTGACCTCACAACTGGTGGATTTTCACATGGAGAATTACAAATACTCTAGTTACTGGCTGTGTTAGAGAAGAGGAAAGGTGGGCTCCAGGACATATATTGATTAAGTTTTTAGTTTCTAGCTTATGAGGAGCAATGCCCACAAATGACAGCAAAGTCCTTGAGCATTCAGATAAGGGGAACTGTGGCTGTAACTAGAGATGGAATTAGAGGCCTAAGTGCCTGCCACCATCTATGTGGCTTGGTGCTGTCCCCTCTCCTCCAGAGCTGGACAGCTCCATCAGTAAAATGGGAGCTCATGAGGATAGATTTGTGCCAATGAAAAGAGAGAAGGAGCTTTACTTCCATTAAGGACAAGATGACAGCATCATTCATGATCCCACAGTGATTCAATGACATATTTCCTGTCCAGAGGAAGCTAGAGTATATTTTGACAGTGGGATTTTGTTAATTTTTTTCTATGGTGCTAAGGTTGGAATCCTTGGCCTTATATATAGTAGGTAAGTGTTGTGTGACTAAAAGATACTCCCAGTGGAAGCACTGGTTCTTACATCCCTCTCTCCTTCGGGGATTTGTTTCTCTGTAGCCCTGAAGGTTTTAGAACTTGACCTGTAGACCAGGCTGGCCTTGAATTCAGAGATCCTCCTGCCTCTACCCACCAAGTGCTGGGATTATCTGACTGTTTTTTCATTCTTAATACCCACTGGCATCATCTGGGAGTGTATAACTATGCCTAACCTAGTACGTATTCAAAAAAAAATCAGCAAGAATCTCTTGTGATAAAATTCAGGAATGCATAGTTTTAAAGCACTCATCCCCTAATAATTTTAATGAGCAGAAGAGTTTGAAAATCAAGGTGTTGTCTCATTTTTGTGAATGCCTGGAAACTCAAGGGATCAACTTTAAATGAATATCTATGTGAATTTAGGAAACAGTGGTGGCATTTGATAACTTCCCTTTCTAGAAAACTCCTAGGTGATATTGGGATGGTTAATTTTCTTTTCTAGTTTGATGGAGGATGTGGGAGATCAGCCCAGGATACACAGTGTAAGGGTTATCTTGATTGCATCAATGAAGTGGGGACACCGGGCTGGGAGTCTGGACTGTATACATGGAGGAAGGGAAGCTGCGCAGCAGCATGTGTTAATTGCTCTCTGCATCTTGACTCTGGATGTGATGTCTCACCTGACTGAATTCTCCATTCTAGGATGGACTGTGAGTTGGAAGAAGTCTGTTCTCTCATAAGTTGCTTCTGTTATGTATTTATTTTTTTAAATCACAGCAACAGGAAAAAGAACTAAGACAGAGATTCCATGGTGTCAGGAGCAAGTTGCAAACTTCTTCCTCTCTGCTCATGAGTGTTTGTCTGCATTTGACAGGAAAGAGTCTGTTCTTTGGATTGCTGTCTAGGCACCAAATTAGTCTCCCTAATTTATATCTCTGTGCAAGATAGGTTAACTGCATGTATAAAGCAGCATGTAGGTTTGGTTGAGTCAAGGTAGAGACTTCTATATGCTCAGCTTGCAGGGATAGTTCTACAATAACATAAAGACTTTATCTGAGGATTCATTGAACTATGGGGGCCCTTGTGGCTGAGATTTCTCTTTCCTAGCCTCTTTGTATTTACATGATAGACTTACTTCAATAGAAACAGCTGTTGGAGGCACAGGCGTGTACTGGGGAATGTAGGTCCCTTGCATAGGAGCAGCAGTCATATACTAGAGAGAATCAAAGAAAAATGCACGTGAATTTGGGAGTTGCAACCATAGAAAAAGTCAGACACCGTAAGAGATGACAAATGGACAGCACATCACTGCTTACACTCCGTGTTTACCAACAATGACAGGTCTTGTCAACAGTGACTACTGCTCACTGGTCCTATGTCAGCAACAGGCTCATCTTTTCCATATCAGCACAGGTTTTTTTCAGGATACTCTCTCAAGCTGTCATTCTAGGCACTCTATGTAAGAGCCGGAATGGTTCCCATTTCATACCTAAGCACAAATTCCATTAAGTGAGGATGATGTCTGTTCTTTCCCCCATTTTCTGGCTAGAACCTATCACATAGCAGTCTCCTGACAGGCATTTGTTGAATGAATGAATCATCAGAATAATTTGTAGGTAATAATTTCTAACTAAAAATGTTGAGGAATAATGTAAGAGACAGTTGCATAGCAGCACAACAATGGGCAAATGATTTTCCATCACCTTTGTTAATATAAAATAAATGTCTCCCAGGGGCAGAGTGATTGATTAACATTACAAGGCTGGGAGTTCCATCCAAATCACAGGGAAGGAGAGGGGAGTCCTTACAGATGATGCTGAAGCCTCCTTTGCTCCTCTTTCCCATTCTATCCTCAAGGCACAATGAGTATTTTCTTTCTAATACCTTATAAGAAAACAGGCCAGAGGGCTGGAGAGATGCCTCAGCTTTTAAGGCTGTATTCTCTTGCAGAGTACCTAAGTTCAGTTTAAAGCACCCATGTCACACACCTCACAGCTGCCTGCCTGTAAATCTAGCACCAGAACTGACGCTCTCTTTTGGCCTCCACAGACATCTGCACATACTCTCATCTCTCACACACATCCATATAATTAAAAATGATAAAAATAATTCTTTTGGGTAAATTGTATTATTTACTAACACACACACACACACACACACACACACACACACACACACACACACACACACACATAT